>CM032883.1:13273557-13873557 GCA_019176425.1 Megalops atlanticus
CCTTTGTTCTCAATAGCCCTCCCCAATGCTACCAAGTTTGATGTAAAATCACACAGCCTGACTTCTTCAAGAGGAAATTTGCAGGGACACAGGACTTTCTGTTTACAAACATATAAGGATTTTTTGGAAGCCTTTCACTTTGACTGGTCTGGACACCATGATGATACTGGCCCTAATCACCCAAATGACCCTAGTGTTCTATTTACAACCACATCAAAAGCAAAAAAAGAGAGTGCACTTCAGACTGCATGTGAATGAGTGAGGAGAGATTGTAGTCAACATAAAGGTGAGAAGCAATAAAAGATGCCCTACCACCTGATTGCACTTGCATACAATGAGACACAGCGCTCAATCCGTACATCTCAGATGAGGCAACTTAACTGCAGGGTCAACATCAGAGCTCTTTAAAACAGCCATTTTTTAAATGCACAGTACACATTTCCATTCCCATTTCAGGGAATTTCATTACGGGTTGCTCTATATATAGATAAACAGTAAGATAAATATATTGATAGATAAACACAGTAATAGCAGAGAAAAAAACATAATGGTCCAAAAATAAATAGGAGAGAGAGTCTCTTTGGCAGTCATCTCTGGATCTTGAGAGTTTCCTGGCAACTGCCCTTCAAGCTACTATGTTCTGTCGGGGTGGCTGGGTCCATTTCAAAATGGGTTTACAAATACTTGATTTCATGGAAAGAAACTGCAGCAGGCCTCATTTATATGTTTGTTGTTCCAAAGACCATTATGCACGTTGTTAAACAAAGAGGGCGCCCCCTGTCCCTCTGGAGGCCACAGGTCTGAGAGAAAAATGTTCCTGAAAGCGTTAGTTGTGGTTTTAAATTGAAAACTACACACTGTATGGCTGGATATCACTCGAAGCCATGTGTGATCTGTGCTGGATATTTCAGTATTGCAGGATATGATTCAGGTTACCCCTGGTTTGCTTTTGGGAAAATTCGTTAGGGAAAGAGGTTGGCTGTTTTCACATCAGATACGTGCTGATACTCAACAAACCACCTTCCTGAAGAGAGAGTATGATGGAAGAACAATAACAAGAACCCGGTCCAATTTCTGTCCCTCTTGTCAGGAGATTGAGGTTTTCAGATGGCAACATTTTGAACCTGCCTGAAGTGTGGACTGAGCGGTGATTAGCCCTTTGGTTTTAATTAACTCAACATGTAAAACAGCATCATAGGCAGGATCTGGGTGGTGAGGTGAAACGGTCACTCATTGTGTCAAGTTCAACAGGAAACTCCTCTTATATACTTGCCCAAAGTACTGGTGCAGTCATTCTGGACAGTCACATGTGTTCTACACGTGCATCTGGCAGTCAATAAAATATTACAGCTCATAATTCAAATCAAAATGTCTTGGACATATCTGGAGGAATACTCAGACAAAGACATCAACCATTTTTCTTTGTAGTTTTAAAAACAAAAGTGAAGAAAATAAAGCCTCCTGATACTTTGTCACTGTAACAATTTTCACGACTTAAAAAAATCAGTCATTGGAAAAGCCATAAACTGGAGAAGGCTGCAGGGTTGATCCCTGCTTGCATGTTTGCTAATAGCTTATCGACCCTAGGATCTCATCAAGGCTTTTATTGATAGCATCAAGATAGTCCCAGCAAGGTATCCCGGTTGTCTGTTGCTCACTGTATTCTATTCCCTGCTCCATTACACCTGATAGCATTAGTGGACGCTTTTTGCTTGCTACCCCATTAATAATGGTAATAACGTTATCCATGTCTTTGTATGAGCCAAAGTAGGAAAAGAAACAGTTTCCTAATAGGAAGGAGCAGGCCTGGTCACTGACAGCACTCCATTGTAAATGTGTTATCACTCATTCCCAAAAGGTAGCCATAAAAGGACAAATATGCTGACAGAACAACAAAGCATTTATAATAAAAACAAATGACAATGACCTTCCCAATTTAGCCAACATGATGCAGTGAATGATTCAACATTTGTATACTAAAGCAAGTCAGAAAATCCTATTTTTTTTCTCTCCACAAGAAAGGGTAGTTACCATAAAATTGATGCAATGAGCATCAGACTTTACAGTAATAACCGCCCTGTCCAAGAGAATGTGCTGGAAGACAAAAACAGCAGAGCAATACAGGGTGGTAGCGGTGATAGATGAAGTCTGTCACATGTCTGGTTCAAACAGTGGTGTTGATGAACGGAAAATACATTTCGCTGTGTGGGGAAACACAGGGATGGAAGCTGATTGAGGGAAGACAAAGATTTGCAGGCCAGTCCTTTAATACCAAAAGCATGGGAAGATTTACTGTGCATCTCAGTGGGATTCAAACAAACTCCCAAGCCTGCTTCCTTTCAAATTTTCAGATCCAGATCTGTTCAAACAATCTGTCAGAAAGGGCAATGAACAGTATTGGAATGTGATACAGATGGAAGATAGCAAACTAGAATTACCAAAGCTCTTGAGTGGGCTCCTGTTCGATGGAGGCACTGGTCGTTAGAGTTGAAAACATCAGTGGCTTGAGACGCAGCTTAAAATTCCCTTTTATGAATTTTATGAATTGTGAATTTTATCCATGAATGAAAAAAAACACAGTCACAAGGGAGCCATTGAACTCTACACAGTGATGCAAGGATGAGGATCACAACACATACCTCAAGGAATAAATACATAATAATATGGGTATGCAATGTAAAAGCGTAGGTCTTATTTTGAAACACAAGATGAAAAAACCAAAGAGGCACACTCAAAGAACAATGAGAGGAACTCCCCAACCACCATTAGCACCTGGTAAGGACTGAATACTGAAGACACAGATGAGGCCCAAGCTCACTAGCTCGATAACCTCCCCCCCCAGAGCACACTTTCTCTCTCCCACTCAGAGGCAAGCTGCACTGTGGCAGCTGTTAAGTGTTGCCTGTGTACATAGGAGGAGTTAGGAGATCTCTTGGCTCCAGGTTCTGGGACAGTGTCCAGCTGGCTTCTGGGACCCTGATCTTGTGGCTTTTGGTGCACACCGTTTGCGAGCTGTGACAGTGCGGGCTGGATTTCCACGCAGTGAAGCTGGCTCAGAGGCCCAAAGCTGTCAGACTCCAGTTTATTTTATCTTTATGGAACACAATGGTCTGGGCCATTTAATCCTTTCAGAGACTGTAGTAACTACTGTGAGAGGACAATGCATAGAGTATTAAACAACCGGATGTCTCATGGCTAGTTACATGGGGTTTAGGAACTTGCTTATTTTTTAACTTGGCTTTGTTATTGCTTTCAAACTGTTGGGCATAATGCATTGTGTCAGAGTTGTAATCATTGATAATGGATAAATGCACGTTGTATGTGTAAAAAAGCTGAATGTCACAACTGTCCCAGTTTCCACCTCATTAATATTCATCAAAACATCATGAAAACATCATGAAAATACATTAGTATGCCTCCTGAAAGTGCCAAGGCATGGTCTAAAAACAAATTCTCACACTATTTAAGTGCAAGTCAGAAAAATATGGATTTCTATGGCACTATGGCACTGGAAAGGGTACTCTTAATGTTTTCCCACACAAGTTAACAAACCAGCACATACTTACCATACAGTAATGGAGAAATACAGTATTCAGGCCATGCTGTATTTTTTTTTTCCATCAAAATCTCAGTCTGTGCTTGCAGCAATTATGTCGGTGTGATTCATCAGCTAAGTTTGCATTATCCCAAAAGCATATTTTCCAACGCATAGGAACGAAACAAGATGCCCGCGAAAAGGTCGCATTAATTATTATTCAGGTTTCTCCCACGTGAATCCAGGAGTGTTGAAGAGCGGCTGAAATACTCATATGAATTGTGCAACATTCTCAGGGAGAGAGCTGCAGCTCCAGAGAGACACTGGAGCGTGGCCTTGTGTTCCAGCAGTAGTCTGAAGTGTGGTCCCTTTTGTTCGGGAAGGGTTTGATCCTCCCCCGTTTCCTGCTCTCGCGCTCTGGACAACGCATATCGGAAATATTGGAATCTGAGAAGGAAATCGCTCAGCTAATGATGCATCAGACATTTTTAGCCTGTCCTTTTCTCACCCAGCTGTCTGGGGATGCTGATCTCACAAATTTAAAGACAAAGGTGACTGAAAGTCAAATACGAGCGTAGGAGACGTTGGACGCTCAGTAGAATGTTAGCAGTAGATATTGTACAAAAACGGTTTCAAGACTGTGGGCCCTGACAGATAAAATAATTCCTCACAGATACATATACTATAATCAAATAGAGCAATGTGTTTTGCGCTAAAGTTCATAACTGATTTCAGTCATTTCCTGTCATTAGTGAGGGTGAAATATTTGGATGCTCAAGATAAGACAGGATAATGGCAATGAGCCAAACAGTGTCAATGTGCCAGCGCTGCAATGCCTTGATTTGCAAGGAAGAGTGGTTTGTCAAATTATGCAAACACCATTGACAGCCAAATTGCAGGTAAAGTATGGTATGTGAGCCAAACCCTGGTATCCCAGGGTTCTGGGCTTCTGTGAACATCACTTGGGATGTAATATTGCATATCTGCCTCTAGGATGCCTGACAGTATAATTATTATTATTTTATTTATTTATTTTTTTTTTTTTTTTTTTGGGGAGGAAGTTAATATGATCTTCAAGCTACTGAAGTATTGAGTTAGTGTACCTTTATGTACTGTATGCATGGCATCATGTATGTGCCACAATGAAGTTTTCCTTTTTCAAGAAACTGGATATATCCATTAAAGAGGATAGATACACACACAAACACACACACACACACACACACACACACACACACACACACACACACACACACACACACAGTGCTCTTCATATTGAATATGGAGGCCAAATATATAGTTGTATGTATATAAATGTATATGCATATGTATGTGCATATGTATATTTTACATGTGTATGTGTGTGTGTTTGTCTGCCAGTAAAACCAGCAGTATGTCATTAAAACACAAGCATGTTTCTTTTGGATCCAGAGACACATTTTGATGCACTGAAGTTACAGGCATTAAGAAGCTGAAGATGGAATGTTTGCATAATTCATCCTGGGCTTTTTACACCTCTTGAATGCCATTTACTGTTAGCCACTGAAGTGCCCCCTGCAAGCACACAATATTCTCATTACAGGTCTGTGTCCATTACTGTCATTTTTTTCACATTGCCACTACATCACAGCAGCATTGGGGGAATGTTATCTGAGCTAATAAAACAGGACACAGAATCCTGGCCAATTATGCTACTGAGTTGCAGTTTATTTTAACACTGGTGATATGTGCTCCTTTTAAATGCCACAGCACCTTAGCCACGAGAGTGGCTTGCAGACCACACTGACATTTATATTTCCTTTCAAAGAGTATGTTAAAAAAACAACAATAAAAATACATCTAGTTTCACTAATGATTCTATTTGGACAGACGCGCTGTATCAACCAGAAATGACGGTACAGTGGGTTGGTAACACTCTAGGGGCTGGGCATCAACGCTTTATAAGCATGCTATTCTTTTGTTTCAGTGATCACAATATGTTGAACTTGTCAAAACAACCCCTGCTTTCAAAGTATAATTAATCTTAGGGGATACTGGCTTCTTACTGTAGCTTACTGGCCGCTCCTTCCTAACCACTGGTACATAATATCAAAACAAAGCCAAAGGACATCATTAGCAATCCAAAGCTGTGGTAGGAATGTTAAATAAACTACAGAGAAGAGGTGTATTTACAGTAAACTGTGTGGGCGTTGGGGTAGCCTAGGACTGGCTATGGTTAACTCTAAATTTAAGCTGCAGACCCAGCAACAAAATCTGTTATGCGGTGCAGCAGTATGGTATTGAGGTAAAGAGCAGGGCTTGCAACCTGAAGGGTTGCAGATTCAGTCCCCAGGAAGGGCACTGCTGTTGTACTCTTGAGTGAGGTATTTAACCTAAATTGTTTGAATAAATACCCAGCTGTGCAAATGGATCCTTTTTGGGTACCTGTTAAGCAATTAAATATTGCAGAGTAATAATACCTACCAATAATTCCTTGGTGAACACATCTTTGCATTTTGAAATTTAGCTGTATTTCTTTGTTCATTCAGTGCAGAGACTAAAGGAGTGTGATGGAATGTCCTACAAGCTCTGGGACAGTCAATTTTACTCCCATTATGTTAATAGCTTTCCAGCTTGTGATAGGCTGAGTTTCAGATTTGTGTGTGTGAGTGCGTGTGTGTGTGTGTGTGTGTGTGTGTGTGTGTGTGTGTGTGTGTGTGTCTCTGAGTGGCAGCCCTACCCAACAATCGCAATTAAGGGACCTCCTCACGGGGGGGGGGACATTGATTTATGGGTTGTCCATCTCTGCATGCTGTGTAAAGCAGGGCATCTTTGGGCATGTTAAGAGACTTTAGAGCCAGCTTAGTGTTTGCAACATGGACACATCTGCGGGGGTCAATGAAAAATAAACACAGGAATGGCAAGAGGACCCAATTGGATAGAACTCTGAATGAATACAAACAGAAGGAGAAAGCTTATCTTTCTCCCACTCTGTGGCGCTTGTCACATATTTCACACCTGTATGATAATGTTAATTGCAACCTTACAAATAATGCTAAGGCACTGATTTAAATCTCCACTTCCAGCATTCAAGCAAACAAGCCATATTTGTTTAACCAGATGTAATGGTTAAGAAGTGACAGCAGGTGGCGACCTACACTGGCCACAGGAGCTGTTGGTCATGGGTTTGAATCGAAGGTGGTCCCAACCTAATCTACCTTGAAACCCAGGCATATAAATGCATGCCACCTTTACAGATACTCTATGTAGCAAAACAAACCTGATTACTTACACCTTATCCATGCGGTTGTCTTCATTGGGCTTTGGTACATAATAAACCAGCTTCACCCTCACAGTCTAGCATTACCTAATTAAACTGCGTTGTTTATGGTTTAGAATTCCAAGTCCGCAATCTACCGTCTAGAATTTATTAACAAACAACAGGGAAAGATAGGGATCGAGAGATGTATCGCTTGTGCATATTTCACAAGAGATTGATGTACATTTGCCAACATAAATAGTTCAGGCAAGTAAAGGGGAAAAAATAATATCAGCTGCTCTTGGATTGAGGGTGGTAATAAATCAGCAGGTCTTGGTTGCGGGGAGAGGGAGTTTATTCTCCTTCAGAAGGTTCTCACAGTGCTCATCTTCTGCTAGAACAGACCGTCCGCCACCCAGAAGCACACAGTGTCCCACATCGCGCAGAGGTGTGTCAAAAACCAAGGGGGTGCCTTTGGGAGAGTTTACATTCTGCGGGGGGACCTTGGGTGAACTCCCCCCGCCAGCGAGGTTGGATGCGTCGGCCAGCCGTTTCTGTCCGTCTCCCTGTGGAAAAGACGCTTGTTTTGTGTACTGCCGTATGAAACCGCCAAAGTCACAGGGGAGCTAATCCGTGTTGCTTCAGCAGAAACCTGGAGACTTTTCTTTGATGAAATTCCTGCAACATGTGTGCTTTAACCTTGTGCTGTGGGAAGTCATGGCCCTCAAAATGCAAACGGTAGCCAAGAATGCGTCTCTGATGTCAGTCTACCAAAATTACGATTGCATACCTCTCAGTGGAGATCTTTTGAAATTTTCTGGGACAAGGATATGACACATGGTACTATGATTTAAGATTTCCCTAATGTCCTTGCTGTGGCATCTTGTCCTCTGATTGTCTCGCCAGTTGCTGAGCTTAGTCACCGCCAAATGTCATAAGCTAACATAGATCTATATAACTATTTGTCTAGAAATGGAAGTCATATGTAAATTCATTCTTTCTTCCACACTCAAAATAGTTTCTAAATTAGCTGTATTACCGGCCATACGGAAACCAGCACCCGTTGTACCAACAGCAGCGCAAGGTTACGGTGGTTTCATTTTGTAGAATGCTACCTTTTCTGGAGTTGCTGACACAAAAGAAGATAACAGATGAGCTATTTCAATGTATAGGGGAGGTAAAGGAAAGACCAGGGACCATAGCAACCACAGCTATTTACCGTCAGGGCATGTCATAATGAGGAACAGCTACTTATTTCTTTTCATGTAACCTGTGAATATGTGTGAATGACATTTGTGAACTTGTTAGCAGACAGATGAGTCTAAGATCTGTCTGGAGAGAGTTGTTTGCTGGCTCTAGAGCATGGGAAGTGTGATAAAGAATGGCAGTCTAGTTTACAGTTTTTTATGCTTTATACCCTTTTTCATTCTGACTTTGGAAATGTCCAATTACACACATTAAGCCCCCCTCACCGCTGCATCTGCTGTGCTTGTGCAGGAGTGCTGAAGATTGACAGATGCAGTCCTCTGATAAACTTGCCTGTAGCCATTGGCTGTATGCCATTTTGTTTTACTACAACTCCCTCAGTGGACCACAGATACTGAAGGGGTGGATAGGCATCGTCTGACCAACTCATTGGGCACCTGACAAGTTTCTAGAGGGTGCTATTGAGCAGTGTGACAAGGGGGCCTGGTGATGGGGCTGATGTCACCAAGCCTACCTGAACAGCACAGAGTCAATTATTCTACTGTTGCAAACTGCCGATCACTTTTGGCTACTGGTCCAGCCCAGGCTCGAATTTGTGATGTCTTGAACTTAACTTGAGTTGCTCAATTGGTGGAACCTGTAGGGCTCAACCTGGAACAGGCTCCACCAATTAAGCAACTCAGGAGTTCAATTTTGTTTTTGTTTTTTTCTGGTTCCTGATTGCACCTCACTAGCCCAGCCAAGCTGCGGTGCCTCAGTGATTGTAATGTAAAGACTAACCCTCCCTCTTGCCTTTTAATTATGAATGTATGTAGTCCGTACCAGATCTAGTGGGATTATTAACCGGATATGATTATAACTGCTGATGTACTCCATTTAACGAGGAAGCAATTTGTCTTCTTGAGGGCCAAGAGACTGTTGCTTTTTGTTCCTTTTTAGACCTTGATTTAGCTGAGGTCATTATCCATTATGGTTGCGCGTTGCCCGGTGATTATTAATCTGAATGATGACAAGGAATATGCCATAAACCAAGGAGATATTTGCATACCATGTAGATTACTTTGATCGGCTGTCTTGATAAGGATTGGCATGTTATATGACTGCCAGCAAAAACACTGCACTAAAATAATAAGATGATAATCTGCCCTAATTTCCAGAGGGAAAGGCCACCACACTGGGGCAGCCGTCTGGTCTACAGGGGAGGAACCAGGCTTGTACTCCTAACATTGCCAGTTCACCACCGTCTGTTGGGTCAAGGCTGTTGTACCTATTGAACCTGAATTGTTTCAGTAAGGGAATCTGCTAAGGAAACAATGTAATGCTGAAAATCATTTATTATTTACCGTAATCCTCAGCATGCCACCACCATTGTGCAGCTTTGAGGAATAGTTTGGTGTTTTTTTATGTGCTACTATTAGTGCTGTGAAGTGTCTTACCCACTAACACCTTTTTCTCACTGGAATCTCAGACGTCTGCAATTACATGAAAGTGCACATGTTGTACCATATCATTACACAGATTTTTTTTTTTGTCAAAAGAGCGATATCAGGAAGGGGTAGAGCATTAAAGTGGTTTTTGACTTTACACGGGAAAATGGGTTAAGAGCAAGAAACACGCCGGTGGCGAAGCATGTAAACATCTCCTCCGGCGCTGCAGCCCCGGCCCTCTGACCCCTCGGTGCATCCTTTACGCAGGAAG
Organism: Megalops atlanticus; assembly: GCA_019176425.1. Classification (NCBI taxonomy): domain Eukaryota; kingdom Metazoa; phylum Chordata; class Actinopteri; order Elopiformes; family Megalopidae; genus Megalops; species Megalops atlanticus. The sequence goes on from CM032883.1 coordinate 13,283,235, forward strand.
TGCGGCCGCAGAGGAACGAAGGTCGCAGGGAAACTTTCTCGGGTTTTTTAAAGTCTGCCTGAGGAGAGAGAGAGAGAGCGTGCGTGCATGCGGGGGGACCTATTTCACATGAATGGCTTTATTCTCCACCCCTGCGCGGTGCCATTTAATAATACGCAAGCTGATCAAAATGCGCGGCAATCACTGGGAGTGCTGAAAAGGAGGGCGAATAAAGTGGTGCCCATTCAGGGAAAAAGTTGAAAAAGGCTAAACTAGCTGACTGTCGAGGTTGCTTATTACGGCTCAATGGCAGTTCTATTTCGAGCAACGCTTGACTGTAATCTTTTGCCAAAACACGGCAGCGCTGCACTCGACAAGCAGCTGCTCAGCACAGCTGCTGAGGGCCCCCGTTAGTCTAATTCCACTTAAGAAATTTTAAAAAGCACTTTCCCATTTCCCTAAGAAGCCCATATTGTTTCCTCTCGCCCAGGGACAGGGAACAGAGGACTGGATGCAGGCAGATTAGTGTTCCCACACTCCGGGGCTTTGAGACGCCATCATCCCCCCGCGCCGTTGCCCGGCAACCAATTAACCAAGATATGCACTTCCTCTTTGAAGATTAACTCCACAAAATGCCCTCCCTGCTTGAGTTTGTGTCAGATTTCCCCCTTTTTTTTTTCACCACGGCGTTTTTGTGCTTCATGTGTCATTATGAGGGATGGGGGTCTCGCTAATCATTTCATGAAATGATTACAGCAAGAATATTTCAATGTGTGGGTCAAAGAAAGAGGAAAAAAAAGCACTCGAGTATGGAGAGCTTACTGTCACACTGGGCCATTTTGGTCAGATGAACAGAAATAGTCCCAGTGCTTCCCATTGTAAAGGCTGACTATATTTAAGCCTTTAACCTAACACATTAACTCTGTTAATAGGCCCCCGTGTTAAGCAATGTTAAGCACATGGTTGCCTGAGACAACCCATGTCTAGCAATTCTCATATACATAAGAGAATTCATATATACATCCCATATATATATATATATATATATATATATATATATATATATATATATATATATATATATATGTATGTATGTATATATATACATATATATATCTCATATATAAAAAAGTCAAAACTTTGTTTTTTTTTTTAAACACATGAGTAAAAGTATAAACACCAACAAAACAATAACTGACACATGCAGTATCTAAATGCCTGTAAAGCCAATCACCTTTATATTCACTTGTGACATATCAGGGAGATTAGTACATTAAAGAATCTTAGAATGCCCCTGAGAAAAAGAAGCTGATGATTGGATAAAGAATGTATTAGTCACAAAAGACTACAAAGTCTGTGCTGTTTCAGCTAAGGAGTTCTGGTTTCAGCGAAGCTTCAGGTCTGGTAATGGCAGGTCCCCCATGAGTTTTCATGAGCAGGCTAGCCTGCATTGTATTTTGACTCACAACTGACTGCAATGAAGAATTCCTTATTTCATCACTCATCTCTTTTTGATTTCAAAACAGTGACCCTTAGAAGAACCACAAGAATTTCAATCAACACATCTCACCTTGAACTACATAAGCCAGCAATCACCTGTTCAATCTTCTCCCATCTGGCAGGAGATTCAGAAGCATTTCAGCATGCACAACCAACTGAAGGACAGCTTTTTCCCCAGAGCTGTAATGCAGCTGAACACACCCCCACTCCACCTCCCATCGAAGGCGACAATTAACCACAGACTACCTCACGTGCAATAATGACATTATTATGTGCAATGCAAACTACCTTTTGTGCTATAATATGGACACCATGTACGCTGCACTTTAACGCAATGCAATGTAATGCATTAATACAGGTATGTGCAATAATCAGATACGTGTGCAACAGAGATTTTTATGGTAATAGCTATGGAAGAATTATTACTATACCACAACTTCAAGTGTGTTACATAGACACTTCTACATACTCCTGCTGACTGTTCCAGTCAATGCACAGACACTTTATTTTTATTACTTATTTTTCATACACTCCTCATATTTCATACATTCATACATTTTGTATATATTCTTGTTTTAAGTTCTTATTATATATTGTCATGGCACTGACACAGGGTAGCAACTGTAATTTCGTTGTCCTGAACAGTGACAATAAAGCTCTCCTATCTTATCTCTAATCTTTTTCGAGCAGAGCCTCAATGTCAGTTTTCACGCATATAGCCCAAGATATCTGTATATTACAGAGAATCTTGGGTATCTCTATCAAAGGTTTACTTAGTGTTCCATAAACCTGCTTGTTTATCTTCAAATATTCTGAACAAATGTTATGAAATTTTATCTTTCATGAACATTTCTTGGAAAGTTTAGTTGGGGTGGAATAAATGCAGAGGAAACTTATCATAGACAGGACATCAGCAGCCAAATTGACACATAAAATAGCAACAAGTTTCCTTTCCTAGATGAACTAAATTGGCTTTAATTGTGTTGGTGATAGTTTATTTTGGCAGAGGTTGAGAACAAGTCACTTTCCCCCCAGAAATCTAGCCATAATTCCAAGCTTCTGATTTTAGTTGCAGGAGTTTAGTTATTGCTTGTCAGATTGATGGGAAATGCTTTTTGTATTTGAAATTGTTCCAAGGAGGGGGGGTTCATCCAATGGCAGATATCATTTTTCTTATAGGTCTTCTAAAAGCAGGAATTGAGCTACTCTGAGAAATTGAGGGCTCTTTGTTACATCTTTTATGTGAATTTATATAATATTGCAGACATTTTAAACGAGAAAATGCTAATCTTGATATAATCTTGATAATACACAACATTGATTTTCTCAATGGCTTTCTTAGAAGAAAAGCCATTTTGCGCAAGTCATTTTGAAAAAAAGAAACATCTTGTTTTAAAGACAAAAAAAAATCATTTTCTCATGAAGAGTTAGAAAATATTTACTTGAAGATAGTCTTGAGAGATTGAGATTTTTTTATAATCAGTGTAGATTAATTCAAAAATGTTCAGGCAAATAATTCAAGTATACAAATGCTGGCATTATTATACTGTGTACTTCTCTTCTTGAAACAAACCACACTTGTTTCAAAGGGGAGTGCGGGTAAGGCCTTGTCAGAACATCCTTATTTTTAAGAATTATTTTTTTGGATGCATGATTGTTTTTGACCGGAATTTTTCATTGTCTGAACCCCCCCACCCAGGCAGGACCCTGACAACTCATTCACTCCACTGTGACTCTAACCTTAGGGACACAAAAAGCAGCATGCCTAGAAGTCACTGCAGGCTTGCGTGGGATTACCTGTTCACCTCCCTGACACCCCTTCCAAAGCCACGTGCCTGTTGCCTGTAAACACAGCAAGGCAACGTTGGTTCAGGCTCAGATTAGAGGCAACCAACAACTGCCAGCTTCACTTGAACCTGGGGGAAATGAGGAAGGCAGGAATCATGCTGGTTGTTTGCCAGCTGCCATGTTGACTGTTGAAACATGATGTGGCAGATGGCGGTACAGATCACAAGGCCTTTTCAGAAAATATACTCATGTTCCAATACTCAAGATTTTTTTCTTCCCAGGCTAATGGCTCCTTATTTGTAATCACAATACAGTCGGGCCATGTCTTTACTGACAAGGAAGCAATCTAGAAGGTAATTTCTGTACCACGTGGGTTTTCATACCCTATTCCTCATAGGGTTCATAGGGGGGATATGACTTCACCTGTTTCTATTAGTAAAACAACTGCATGAAATCCTTTTGTTTGATTCACCACTTCTTTGGATGGAAGATGTAATGTACTGTAGTGGGACATAGTGAGTAAAGAGAAATCAAAAGGTGCTCTATATCATATGCTTTAGACACAAAAATCCATTCAAACTCAGGTAGAAACTTTATTAACAAAACAAAAGAAGCGAAGCCTAGCTTTAGCTTACTTCTATCTATGCATCAGGTGCTTAGTGCCACAACAAGCTTAATTACTTTAAATATTAAAAAGACAACAGCCACTCAATTATATATCTTTATCTCTATAGACTTTTGCAACAACACGTACAGCAGCTACGGCTCCTTTAAATAGCTTTAAATATTTGTCTTGTCATGCTATTTCTCTTTTGCCAGTGCCCCATCTAGTGGCTACTCAGCACAGTACAGTACAGTACACTCAGACAGCTAGGAGTAGGAGAGTGAGGGTTACAGACAGGTTTAGGCACAGCAGTTCTGCCCTCTAGTGGACAGGAGGCTCCAGTGAAGATGCAGCAGTTCCTTAGGCGACAGTCCACTGCAGGATGCTCATGTCCTTCCCACCGGTGGAGATCAGGTGACTGTCGTCATGGAGAAAGGCAACGTTGGTCACATGGCTGCTGTGGCCACCGTAAACATGGCTTTGGGCCTAAGGAGAGAGAAAACAATCAGACACACAATGAGCTGCATGAATTCAGCAGCTTTATCAGATGTCTGAACACAACCACATGCCCAAGATGCAGCTGAAAAGAAAAGTTTGGAATAAACAGAATGGGGGAGAATACTGCGTTCTTTTCATCGGGCTACTTTTTAAAACAAAAAGGCGCAACCCTTTTCTTTCTATCCTGGACATGGATATTCAGGATATCCAGTTAGGAGCTCACCCTTGGCTGGGAGCAGGGATTTGAGAACAAGTGCACTTTGCCAAAGTCATCAGCAGAGGCCAGGAGCTTGGCGTCATGTGACCTGCACACGGCGTTGATATCTGTCCCGTCAGCACCGTCCGGCCAGATGCCTAGCCACGGGGGGAGAGAGACACCCAAGTAAAACTCCCAGTAGGTGCAAATGGGTAAGGTGTAAGATCGCTGTGCAGACTGGATTTTCTGGCTCACCGAAGACACTGAAGCCCAGGACACAGGTGGACGTGGCCCACTCCAGGTTCCTCACAGTGTCAGCATTGGTCACGTGTTTGCCACTTGAGGATTCCCCTACGGGGGTGAAAAAAGAAACAGGATATAAGTAGAGGAATCCAAACTCAGCACAAAGAATAACCACATGCACATCCTTAAAAGTTGTGGTAAGCACAGGACTAAAACTGAAACAAGAAACAGACTGCTCACCACATTAATGTTCCCAAGTACTTTTATTTGCAAATACGAAATAACACGGACGTTTTTATATCAAGGTCCTGATGATGATCCTTAGGGGTTTAAACGTTGGTGTTATTTGTGTATGCAAATAAAGATGGAGGTATTAGGGTACTGTGTCTAATTTTTCAGGAAACAAACTCTGCCTATAAAATATTCCAGACATTTTGCTCTGTCCACGAAAAAGATTAAGGCTCACAGAATAAGATCTCGTAGTCTCCTGAGTTGGTAACGATGTACTGGCTGTCAGAGGACCAGTCCAAGTGGGTCACAAAACTGGAGTGGCCCTGTAAAGCAGCAGACGTATTCTCATTCAGACTGTGAAAATACCAGGAAAAATACAAGTCCCAAGAGCCAGTGTGCATTTTACCCACCGTGCATTTCCCCACGCGACTGTACTTCCTGCCATTCTCCGTCACGGCATAGATGTAAACAAAGTTGTCATGGGATCCCACTGCCAGGTAGGATCCATCTGCGAAACAGAGGATCAGCTGTGACTGTATGTAATGGGTCAACACTTTCCAGGAGATGCAAATGAAATATACAGAGCAACAAGACTGACTGCTCCCATTGAGAGCATTGGTTGAAAGTCTGCAAGAGCTGTGCATCCAAGTTGAGTACAAGGGAATACTAGATCACTCCAAAAATACACAAGAGCAACAACCATGGATATACAGCTATATGTATTTATAGCACACCTACCCTTGCATCCATTCAAGACACTTTCAGGAATGGGTCAGAACATCAGACCATCTAGTACACGCAAACACAACATGCTCTATATCTATGACATGCAGCGACACACATGTACCTGGTGAATATTTGACGATGGAGATGATTTCATTGCCATCTGTGTGCATTGACACAAGGTCCCTGGTGTCAGTGTCCAGCACCAGCCACCTGGATGGGACAGGGAGACACAGGTGGGTCAGCATTAGTCCAAGGGTCATTCTGTGTCAATACCTTAGGAGTTCTTCTCCACATAAATAAACCCAGGGTAAGTGTTTGATAAATGCTTTGATACATCCAGACAATCAGCCTCTTAAGGGCCCCCAATTTGTAGTTTACTTCTAAGAACAGCCCTTTCCAACATTTTTGAATGAAACTATTTCTTGCTCTAGTTGGGGATATATGTGAAATGACAATGGTGTAATAAGCATGCTTATAATATGTTAGAAAACAATCCCAATTCTCTTTTCCTTTCAGAGACCTTCAGATGCTGATCCAGTTCCTCATTAAAACACTTTACATTTGTTCCATGAAAAAATGTAACAGTTCTTCCCATTTCATAATTGTAAATGATTTAAAGAGTTTGATTTTATTGGAACGTGGCCTTCCAAGACTGCAATTTGGCACTGGTATTCAAATTTCCAGAGGCGTTTACGCATTGTTCAGAAGAGGGGCACATTCATCTACTTGTACAAACGAACTGGAAAACAAAATGTTCCCAAAAACGTCTTTTAATTATATGCCAGGAAAAAAAAATCATTATTTTGTGACAATACACTGCAGGATTTAATAATGACTGTTCATCATTTGCCACAAAAGTGCAGGAGAAACCGTTTCAAATACTTTCAGACTTATGTCTTCGTAAGGGAAATAGCATAAATAAAACATTCTTCCCAGCTAGCACAATGTCCTTATAAACTGTCACAAATAAGGTTTGCGTTTAATATGGAAATACTAAGATGCTTGGTCACTGGTCATGTTTTTATACCATAAACACAGAGCGACCGCCATCTGATTCAGAGGTTTGGTCAGGCTTTTTCGCTCCTGACCGAATTGCATCTGTAGGGTCTACAGGCTGTTAAAGGCCAGCATACACACAGACAAAATTCACCTTCCTGTCATGGTTCCCACAGCAACCACAGCCCCACTGGGATGGAATCCAGCAGAACGAGCAGGGTCCTGTGGAATGATGGGACAGACCAGGGAAATGATGTAGAGGGAAGCAAAGACACCACAGACCAGGACATTGACCTACATAGAGTTCAATTACTTGAGCTCATAATCTATTTTTCCTTCATTTGTATATATGTTGTAGACTAGCCGATACATCTGTTTGACAGACATAAATGAGTCTATAATCAACTGTAAACACAGCCCAGACTTCACGTTGAATCATAGTTCTCTTGCAAGCCAACAATTATGGGCATTTTTGTTAAATTAAAAAGGAGTGGGTCAAGTTTAAAAATTTAATACAGGATAGTCTAATCAGAATATAGCAGCATTATTTTACAAAAGCCTGGTGCAGAGAATTAGTGCAGAGAAGAGCCTTGGTGTGCTGTATGTGAGGAAAAGGAGCACCTCGATGTACTTGCTCCACAGGGGTTGGTGAGTGGTGGTGTCCCACAGGTGGACCAGCTTGTCCTGGCCGCAGGTCACAAACTGCTCCATGCTGGGGTGGATGTCCAGGCCCCACAGCTCATCCGTGTGCCCCTGTCCCATGAGAGAGAGGGGGGATCAGGCTAGCAATGGACACCAAAAGGTCTTTTACATCATCCTACACAAATGTAGGTGAACCTAATCAAAGTACTTTTTAACTTTATATTTTCTCTACACTACCATCACCTGAAGCTGAAAAAGTGTTCCTATTCTACCTTTCCGTATCAGAAAAGAATGTGCAGAGTGGTATTTTCTTCAATGTTCCTGCAACCTATTGTATTATGCTGTATTACACGGTACTGGATTCTGTTTGTACTTTAACAATGAGTGACAAGACATAGTGGCAGTAATAGTACTTAGTAATGCTTGTAGTAAGTCTTCAACTTCTGTCAAGCTGAAAAAATGAGCAGTGAAGAGCATTTTTATCTCTTGGTTTCTCTAACCTGGACAATGGGACTGAGTTCCCCAGAGAAGGAGCCCTGGAGTATAGCATTTCGGGTTGTTCCCACAAACAGCCCGTCCTGTTTCCCCTCGGCCAGGGACCGGACCGGGCCAAACATCTCAGGTACCTGAGAGGGAGGGGAAGAGATCAATGCACCATCAGCCATTCAAGCTGGGAAAATGTTGGGAAGGTCACCTTTCTTTAGAGTTGCACAAATGTGATCTATATGGGGACCAGCCTTTGTACAGGATCAGTGCAGAGGCACAGGGTTACCGCTGTATTCATCTGCACCTTCATTTATCAATGGATGCATTCATCCATCGCTAAGCTAATACTTAATAATCTTTTCCAGAGAACTTAAATGGCTTTAGAGGTCCAATTAGCTTCGTTTCGAATGGTAATCAAAGGTAAAATTCCCACTATCTTTCAGCAAATTGCTTTTGCTAGGCCTGAGAGGTGATCTGAGAAGTGCTAGGGTGGAATAAAAAACAGAAAAACCCAACACTTTACAGGATTGATGCCAAGCATGCATCTTTGTGAGGGTTTAAAAGAGGGCCGGTATCCTTTAAAGGACTCTTTGATATCTGATATCTCTCACCTCCAGTTCGCTCTTCTTCTGATAGTCATGGTCCCACAGCACCACCCGGCGGTCCTTGCCTCCTCCCGACACCAGGGTCCCGTCCTTCAGCACACAGAGCGAGAAGATCCCGCCCTCGTGGGCCCCTCCCACCACCTGGGTGATTCGGTTCCCGCCTGCCAATCACAGGCCGGTGTCAAGTTACACATGATCCAGACAGATGATCCCACCCTTCAGGGCCTGATCCTCTAACTGTTCCTGTTCCCACCTGTCAGAACTGGAACTGTTGTATTACCCCTGATAACAAAAACGTTCAAAGTGGCAGGAAAACTACAGAGATGAATAAATACGAATGAGCAGGACTCACATGGGAGAGGTCTTCTATTATCTATAATGACTTCCTTCCACTCTTAATTAAAAGATCCTCTGATGAATTATTGATGAATATCTAAGTCTCCCTTTTGTGGGTAATTTATACCAATAATGCAATACAGTTGAACTAATATTTGTATAATGTGTAATCTTAAAGGTGAAGTTCACTGAAAATACAAGATGTAATGTTTGTCACAAACAACCTTGAAAGCACTGTTCATAAAACCTGTTCTCCACCCTCTCTCTGTTGATCGCCAGACAGAGCCCTTATTGCAGTTTTTAATGTAAACAAAGCAAACGTTTCCTGTCATGTCTATTGGCCAATTCATATTACTTAATTATTGACCTACTAATATTCACAACACTCATATCTTCCACGGTGTCCGCTTTGTTATACGACAAGCACCAAACGACAACGCAGCAGCAGACATTAAAAAGTGTTTCTCTCACCTTTCCCCCAGATGTAGATGTTCCCACTCGAGTCCCCGGTAATGGCGTCCCCGTTCTCGGCAAAGGCGATGCAGAGCACGTACTTGGGCTTCTCGTGTTTCTGGGAAGCGAGCGCACGGAGCAGTCAGTCAGCCGCACCCGTATTGGAAAACGGAGAAAACGCGTTCCAGTGTAAGCCACTTTACACTAAGTGGATCCTGAGGCAAGCCTAATGGCCAGACAGACACTTCCATCTCATTTAGGCTCACTATCTCACCATATTCCACAGCCAGCTAAGGCTGGTCTAAAAGGAAAAAAGAACCCCTGGGACAAGGCCATGATGCTGGTGGGACAAACCAAGCATGTATAATTCTGTCTTGTAAAGCCCATCTAAAGCCCATTTATTTTTGTGGGGTTGGTACATTGAACTGCACATTTTCCAAATACTCATAAAATAAATAATTATGTATTATGCATCACACACACACACACACACACACACATGCATCTGCACATGCACACGCACGTACATGTGCACACATGCACACACGCATGCACACACACAGGAAAAATACTGTTGTAAGGTAAGGAGCACTAAGGTAAAACACAAACAATACTTTGGACAATGGCCCAAGGTGCCCCTTAAGCCAGGCTGGTACCTCAAACAGGCCCTGCCGCTTGCTAAGCGTGTTCCCCTCCATGGTCCAGAAGTTAAGGTGGGACTTCCCGCAGGTGACGATAAGGTTGGCCTCCATAGGGTGGAAGGAGGCCCCCAGCACAGAGTCATTGGAGCACTGTGGGGAGAAAAGCACCACTCACATTACTGGCATCCTTCCAACACTGAGATCGTGCTCACCCATGTGTGGACCTTGCTGCTTTTTTCCCCTCCAGTTTTAAAAGGCTCTCGGTGAAGCACACTGATGTAATGTGTTTAATGGGAAGAATCGATGAGGAAACTTAATGGATCTCCCTTGTAACGGGGGCCGCATACTACCGTGCCTTACATAAAGCTAACCACTTCAAGGAATCTTTATTGTCATTGTAGTTCTACAATGAAATTTGGTTTGGGACTCACTCATAAGCAGCTAAGCTATTCCTGTTCATTAGCAACATAATTTTCTGCATCATGTTATTTTAGCTGTTGTACTCATGTACAATGTACTCATTTTCCACCAAAAACCAGTCACATTTAATTGTCCTGAATTGAGTTCATTGCACTGTTTACATGCTGGATACAGTAGGCATCTTGTGAAAAACACTGCAGGTGTCAGCGGTATTAAAACCGGCCCAGACTTCATCACCTTCACGTCAGCCAGCTGCTTCTCCTTCTGCCAGTCCCACACTGACAGGATGTGGTCGTTGGCATCGTCCACAGCGCACAGGTGGGTGCCACCATTCTGCAGGGCATGGGGGAGGGGCACCAGACGCAAATTGTTAATGTACAACCAAGCACACACACACAGAATGATTTCCAGGCTGCTTATTAACCACTATCAATAATCTGGCCAATGAGAAACAAGGAAATAAAAGAAACTTTTTTATTTCGGTATTTGTGATAATGCTGGTTTTGTATTGCAACATCCTGGTGGGTGACTGAGTCTTAGATTTCATACGCACCGACTTGGAAAAGGCCACACAAGTGACGGCTCGGTCAAACACCCCCGACCCGATGACGTGGAGGGTGTTGAGGCTGACAGAGTCCCACACCCGAACGTGAGGAGGCAATTGCTGAGGGAGAGAGACAGACACAGAGAGATAATCATACAGGCAGTCTTCCAGGGACAAAAACACAGCCAATCAAAAACACATGGCCGTTGCCTTCTTAATCTCAAAGTCTCTAATTAGAAATCCACAGTCCTGCTGCGCCATATTTTTAACTTAATGATTTATCTTCTTAGCAGACTCCCCTGGCCAGGGAGAGGTACAATGGTACATCTTTGTAACAGCAGAGCAACATCCTTGTGTGATGTGAGCAGCATGCTCTTACAAGATCAGTTGGGGTGCTTGCTAAAGACCGTTCTGAACACTCTACCACATGGCGCTCGTACTTTATTTAGAAAACAACAATTTGCACTGTACCTTGCCATCTTTGGAGGTTCCAGCTACTTGCCCAGTTGCTATGGTGACCATGTCTGGATGGACTCCCAAACTGCAGAAGATAAAGTGCCATTATTTCCGTAGTCAAACTGGAGGTGTTGGAGTGGCCAATTCTATTCCAAATACCCTTGGAGGAAAAATATTTGAATTCTAAAACATTTGTCATGGACAAATAAAGGCTCCCAGACAACAATTTAACAAACACACAGAGGCACAGTAAAAGTAAATTACAGAAAGTTTCTGGATTAACAGGATGCTTAAAGGAACACATTACATGATGTGGACGCTTTAAACTCAAAAGTTATCATTTCTCTCAAAATCAAAAAGAATTATCCAGTGAGACAAAACATTTCATGTTCAATTAATTGTAAGCCACATGTGATTTAGCTTTCCTGACCAAACTTGTCTTTCCACCACAGTGAAAACGGAACATAAGAGACCCACATTGAGGTGTTCCTCAGTGCTCTTAGTCATGTGACAATGTATGCAGCGCATTCAGGGCCCCACCCTTATTTACACAGTGCTCCAGCAGGAACTGATTTGAATAACAAGTAGATGTTTATTTGATTCAGGAAAGCCTGCAGGAATCCCAACAGAGAAGCACTTTGTATGTTAAACATATGAACCAATTGGCTGGGGGACAAGCTTTGCTCCGCAGGTGGAAGCCAGAGAGCCAGCAGCGGGCTGTTACCATTTGACGTCGTCGTTGTGGCCCAGGTAGTGGCGCTGCTGCTGCTCCTCCACGTTGTACAGCACCACAGTGGAGGCGATGAAGTAGACGATCTCCCCCGTGGGCAGCAGGTACAGGTTGGAGCGGCAGTCTCTGCCCCTGTAACCGTACCTGGTCATCAGCAGTTAAGGGGACTAAAGCCGTAGGCTGCAGACGATTGTGTGCCACAGTGACCAGAAAAAGGCCAAATAGCACAGAACGTGAACCTATGCCTCTGTTATGGAAGTACTGGTTTTGTAGGAACCCAAATGACAAAAGCTTTGACTGACTGGCTTAAGCATGTAGTAACTGCATCATCTCCTATACAGAAGAAAATGAAGTTTTATGACAAGAACAGGCTGTTGAGCCCAGGTAAAGTCAAGACACTGCCTGTAACCTATAGTGTATCTAGCACCGTGTCAATAATGAAGTTGGAATAATTCCCAGTGTGATGAGTTATTCGAATAGTTTTGTTATATGACTTGTTTGCGTGTGAGCAACATTTATTTAAAGCAGTTAAGGTCTGAAATGGCTCTGCAGGCTAAGCTTGCAGGCTCATTTGCATAGCCCTGTCAATGTTAGCTCATCCCTGTGCACCACAGCCAACTGACGGGACACAAGGGCCCATTGTGCGCTGACAGCCGTGTCCGTCGCTCGCCAACATGCTACATGGGACGTGCAAGCGCCCCGGGCGACCAAAGGATACACCCACTGCAGCTTGAGGCGGTTCTCAGGCAGCTCCAGCTTGGTGTCCAGGCTGTAGCTGTCCCGCAGCTGGTCAGGTATGTGCATGGTGACAGGGCGGCCACGGAGGAACATCCTCACGTACCCGTCCTCTGTGGGATATGAGAGAGAGAGAGAGAGAGAAAGGGGGAGGTTAGCCTAGCATTCCCATGGGGTGATGTCATCCCCTCTCGCCAATAACTCTGCCCCTTCTACATGCATGCCTGCACCCATGAACCCGCTCCTGTGCTGGCAAAGCATATCCAACCTTTCAACCCTGTACAAAAATGTTCTAAGACTTCCAAACTGTGATAGGATTTTACAGGACTCAGACAGGATTTTACAGTGTGGAGTCCAACAACATTTCCCTGCAGGCCTCCGACAGGGACACTTAACGAAGATGAAGATCAGTGCAGTCATGGCACTGAATCTAATCTAATTAGGAAGCCTCCCTGTGATGGCCTCTCATTGTGGAGTGCCGCAGTGGAAAACTTTGAGCAAGAAGAATTTGTCTAGCACACATCTATAACACCTAATAAGTGGACCACACAGTTGCTGTCGTTGGCAATTTACCGGAACATTCTCCAGGGTTCTTGGGCCCGTATGTTTTGCCAGTAATCACCTGAGCCTTCATCCTGACAGGAGTGGGCAGAGCCTCTCTGGCTATAACGCGCTCATTAAAAATGAATGAAGCCTCTAACAAGGAAGGGTTGTGCATTTTCTCTTTTTTTTCCATTTATCACTTCACTTATGTTCTGAGACATGAGAACATGAGTGAAAGGGCCTTCACACCCTCCCTCTGCCTTTTCATCTTTGCTTGGGGTCGCATTGCCAGTAACACAGTGGTGATCACTGAGCTCCCGTTCCTAATTAGATACTATCATTCCCTGTGCTCCTAAGACATTTCTTACAAATTACTGAGAGTCAATGTGGTGGAGGTGTGCAACTATCTTTTTGCATACTGCTGCATTGAAACTCACCAGCATTGAGGGTGCATTCTTTGGATTTGCTAAAAAAAAAAGCAAAAACAAATCATTTAGAAATCCAGCCTATGAACCTAAAATGCACACAACTGTGCATGCACATGCACACAAGTAATATGGACATGAGAAGACATTTGGAAATGTTTCCATTAATGCAATTTTAATGTGGAGACTATCGTTCTTGCCTCATCAGCAAGTGCCTGAATAATTCAGACTGACCTCATACTTTATTCTTCATGCTTTTTCTACAGGAGTGTAATGAACTCTGAATCCATTCAAAAACAGCTCACTAAGGTACCAGCAGTGAATCAGTATGAGTCAGTGTAGACCTCATCTGTACCACTGTAGAAACAAAACCATACTGCTGTAGAACAAACTTTACCTCGGCTGGGCTAGCAATAAGTAGTACCCAAACTTTAATATTTTTGTCTGTTTTGTTATAAAGAGTGCCTGGCAACTAGGGGGTTCTGTGAGGTAATAAAACATAAAGACAGGGTTTTGTTGGAAATACAGTTGTAGCTGCTGATGTATGATCCTTACAAAATGAGCAAGTCTGTTAATCATGAAAAACAATCAATACAAAAAAAATCATATGTTCAATGAGAAGCTGAACAGCTCTAGATGCCCATTAATCAGATACGTGACAACTTCATATATGCAAGGAACACACTGTTGTGGGTTATGTTGAGAAGACCACAAAGTGCAACACCTAATAGGGAGAAAATTAATGGGATCCTGGCATACATGCATGTAGTCAGCAAGCTAGTCTGACACCCGCAGTTTTTTTCCCGCATTTAATTAAAAAGAGATCTACAGACAGTGGCGCAGAAGCGGGGCAGGTTGTCGATATCCCATAACCCCTCCTCTCCAGCTTCCCCCTGGCATCAGCTGAAAAGCACAAGGTGGCTTTGTCGGGCGGGGGGGCAAGCGACGGTCTGCTGCGCCAGGCCCCCCGGGCAGCCGCCCCCACGATGCCACAGAACTGCTGACTCCACACACCAGTGGAGATTGAGAGCGAGACTCGTGTGTGCCTCCTCCTCTCTGTTAGGTAACAGTAATTCGGAACGGCAAGAAGTGGCAACCTCTCTTTGGCCCGGACAGATTTATGGATCAATTATTAAATACAGCCCATGTATTGGGAGATGGCCTGGCTGAGCCCGTATGTCTGTTCATTTATTGCTGCAGATCCAATATGTGTTTAAGGCTGACACCAGTAGGAAGTTTATGATGTTTGCCATTGTTTTGGATGGACCGGGTAGTGCATGCTTCCTGATAAAAGTGCTCTTATATACATACAACTAAATCAGCCTCTCTTGGAGGGAAACTTTCAGCAGGTACTTGGACGGCTTCATCAGAATATTTACTTCACTTTGGAAATTAAAAACTTGCTTTCTGCTCTTGGCCAATTTAGAGACAAACAAAAAACAGTGTACAGCAGCAGATGAGTCAACTTTGTGTTTTTTTTTTTTTAACATTCTATGAGCCAGAAGGGACATCCGCAATGAACAGAGTTATACAAATCCCAAAAGAGTGTGCAAATGTAACATCACAAATAAAGCCCCCCAAACAGTCTACTGTTTAAGTATGAGAAGCTGTAGAATGCCTCAACATGGACAAATGTGTAACAAAGAAAACTATTACATGGAGAAGCCAGCAGGCAGTTTCTGTTTAAAGTGTTTTACAAAGAGCTAACTATGTCCTCACGGATTTTCCCAAAAACTGGAGGCCTGCCTTGTTTACTGCGATCCAAAACCGCTAATTACAGCAAGGCTACATGGGAAATGGGAAACAGGAAGGGAGTAAATATCAAACTTGTGGAACTAAATCCTTTTCCTCTGTTTGCATGAAAAAAAAAAACTGTCTCAGGAATATCAGAATGAATATGAGAATAGGGTTTTTCTTTCTACAACCCCCGTGTTTTGGTCCAGTCAGCACACATGCTAAGCCAATACATGTTAGCTTAAAATTATGCAAATTCCTTAAGGCAAATGCTGCATTCACCCAGGCCAAGCAAGGGGTGGGTTCTCTTGATATGGCAGTGCCTAGCTGATTTCATATTAATGTAGGCCAACAGAAAGATCAATACTCATTTTTGTTCATGTTCAGGAAAAAGGCCTCAAAAGTCATAGTGCATTTTTGAGAGTAAGATTTTGCAAGTGCTGTAACTTAAGATCCATTTCACAATTGCAAATGATGTAGCACTTTTCAAACCCCTGCTGCAAAAAAACATTCCAATGGTCATGTGATTTTTATTTCATGGTGTAGTTACCCAGTACCTAACCTCCCCACTGATAATTCCAAATGAATTTTGGAGTCAAAATGCATAATTTTTATTTTGACTTGAAATGTTTCAGTCCCATTTATAGGAAACTGTAGTTTGAATAATATGTAGGGCAAATGAAATAATTCCATACACACCACACTACAATTATGTACAGCTTATGATGGTGGCCAAAGATTACTGCAAATGGCCAAGTAGTGTTCAATTAGATGGGTCTGCTGGACTAATGTAGGATATAGGAAACACACCAATCACATGCCTGCCTTATCATTGCCGGAAAACAGCTAAAATAATAGGTAAGAGATTCAGTATCAGTTTCCTTATAGACATTTGCATGCATTTAATCCTCTCAAGCAAATCTAATGTAATGCAATTCAAATGTATTCCATGTTCCCCCTGTCTTTTGCTCTGCTCCCTGAGTTCACATCTGTATTCAGGAAGCACAGGAGTTAATAGCTCTAATTCATATTGAGTAGAGGTGTAAATCAATAGCTGTGTGCACAGCATGATAAAATCACTGCGCAGAACAACATGTCTTGCTAATGCATGAGGTTCTTGCCGCATGTCTGCTACAGTAAAATGTCACAGTAATGTTGGGAGAATGTTTTTGCAGGGCAGAGACAAAAACATAGAAACCACTAACTGGATTCCCTGACCAGACTCCATGCACTGGTAGTGCAATGCATTGACACCATTTTGTATAAGCTTTAAAAATGCTTATACATAAGTGCAGTGCATATTATGCTCAAATGCAGGGGCAGATAGTTTAAAACTAACATGTTCTAAGCTCTGAAATCAACTGATTGTTCTCATTTTTATGGTTAGTTCAGGGCCTTTTACAAGCACGCCTATGACAAAAAACAGGTCATGGCTAGCCATAATTAGAAGCAGAGATATTACACCAGATGGCTTCTTTTGTAACTGTTTTCAGAGCATAATCTAAAAAAGGCTAAACCAAAGAAGCCGTAACTACTAAGTCTTAGCAAAGTGAGCACAAAAACACAACCAACAGTGAAATGTTCAGATTCCAATACAGAACTTCACCTAAAATGAAAGAGCACCTTCTTGTCAAACTAACCACAAAAGCACACTAAAAAAAAAGGAGGAGCAGGTATACGTTTACCTGGATGATCTCTTCATGGTGATTGCTGCCGTGCAATAGAAGTGGAGCAAACAGTTCGGCCTCAGTCAGGAAACTAGCTGCCTCCCCTGCCGTTTCAGGGAACTTTAGCTCTGCTAGTTTATGTGGACTTTTCAACCAATGGCAGCGCATTTCCTGACTCTGCTAAACTGCCCTGCTTTGCTGTGACCACACCCCCATTAGCCCAGCCTGGTAATTTCATGTGTCAGTGTGGGAGTGCACAGAGAAGAGCTTGTGGGCTAACGCTGTTGCAGAGCTTCCATCTTTTTTTTTTTTCCAAAACCAAATTACACTGTCATATAATTGTATTTGACTTCCTTGGTCTGGTTATCTGTTTGCCAAACAATGTCCAGGTGTTTCAGATTTACCAACCATTAACCATTTTGTGGTATTAAAGGCAAAGAAACAGTGAGCTACTGAAATTAGTTTTCAACAACAGGAAGTATTACTGTTACAAATAATAATAAATGACTGAGATCTGTCAAATGCTACATAACTGTTAGTGATTGTTCATTTTTTTGCATTTAAGTGGTGTGAAATTAGATGTATAATTTAATCAATCTTTTCTTAACCTTTACCTCTTAAAGACACTTCACCTCAGTTATGTAGTGTTAACCTAGTACAGCCTCTGCTCTGTTGTCACCACCCTAAGGCAATGCAGCACTTGCTGTCAGATAGAGTAAAGCCTAAATTATTCAAGCTGGCTCAATAAGCTTTCTGCTGTTGTTGTCATTCTACACCAATCTACATGGCACTGTGTACCAGCAATAGCCATGGTGCTGGCACACACAACTCAGGACAAAGACTACATTTATATTGAAAACAACAACGCAGATGGGTTTTGTGGGGATATGGCGGAGGACCGAAGACTGCCAGCTCAGTTTTGCACTGGAGTTTGGGTTGACAGCACAAGTGGGGACTTTGTGACTCTCGGTGACCGGAGCTGTCAATTAACAGAGCAGCCGCTGACCTGAAGATGATCTTGCACGAGAACAAAAACATGTCATGTGTGATCTGCCCGACTGAATGGTGAGGCAGGCCTATTTTTATCTGGCCGGCCCGGGCCGCACTAACAGACCGCGATCTCTTGTTTCTCTCTTTCCCGAATTCTGTGGAGTGGAAAGTGAACAGAATTCCGACAGGCTGGCCATGTCAAGCAGAGCTGCTGAGTGCACCTGGGCTCTTCAGCTTCACTTTGACATGAACTTGGAGTACAAGAAAATGACAGAAAAAAATAATAAAACCCAGAGTTTGGGTTATGAGTTACAATGGGGAAAAATACCCATACACTGATGTGTAGCTCCCAGTGTAAATTTTTATTATAATGGGCAAAAGGATGACAATTTTCCAAAGTCTGGCCTTCGTTAGGTCAGGGTGTTCACATGACGAAGACCACCCTCAGAAAAAGTCATCCGTTTTCCCCTCTTTAGTTGACTTATTCTGGGAGCTGTGCGTGAGTGTATGGGCATTTTCCCCTTTATCACCGTATTCCCACTGCTGCCATGTCCATGAGGAAATTCGGATGTGCATGTTTTTACTAAATTCGTGGGCGCAGGTTGTCACCTGTCTCGCTTGCTGCAGGAGGAGCTGCTGGAAGAAGTGGTTCGGCTCCGCGAGTCAGAGGACATGTCTCTCCTCGCCGTGGAGAGACGCTCTGTGGAGATGCTTTTCCTGAGAGAAAAAGAGAGACAGACAGAAAAAGGGAGAGACGGGAGAAAACAGAAATAGGCAGACAGGTGGGCAGAAAGAGAGAGAACAGCAGGGAGTACAGAGAGCAGGAAATAGGAAGAGAGAGGGGAAAGAAGGGAAAGGTATGGAGAGCACAAGAGAGACAGGTAAGAGGAGAAAAAAAGAGAGTATGTCATTTGGTGACAACCTTACTCTTCAAAAGGCCCTTTAGAGGACAGAGGTGTCACTTGAAATGGAAGGTACACTGACAGCAGTCCTACATGACTCTGATATTGCTAGAGGGAAACAGAATTTATACATTCACACAGACATGGAGTATACCAGAGCTACTTTCACGTTAAGGAAAGACCATTATCTGCTTTGAATAACAATGGGAGATAGCTAACGGAAGGGCCATGACTATTAAAATGAGGCCTTTGTTTAAACAGATATACTTTCCTTACCGGTAATCAAAACAATGAGAAAGGATACTGTAAGTATACTGTAAATGGTACATACACAAACCAAATGCCCAACCCCCCACACACAGACAGAAGCACAAGGTCTCACACACACACACACACACACACACACACACACACACACACACACACAATTTATATTTTAGACACACACACACACACGTCTCAAACTAACCCCCTAACCCCTTCACAAAGACACACACACACACTGCCTCCTCTTAAATGGACATACATTTGACTATGATGCTGGGATACAAATGGTAAATGGTTTAACAGAGAAATGGAAACCAAGTCAATAAAATCAGTCAATAGCAGTCATGAGGAGGTGACTGCTGTTGATGACTCTGCACTGAGGGCAATACCAGCACAATTTATATTTAGTGTCCCAGTAACAGAGGGACAATTGGTGGGTTCTCAGTATCCTCCAAAATCCACAAGGTATTTTAATGGACAGGCTGGGAGAGAGGTTTACATTTTAATATGTCAGTAAACTTCTAGTACAGAGTGGAAATTATTACATGAGAGGGGTGAGACTCAAAATTAAGGTGAACATCTGTGCCAGCTGACTTCTCATGAAACTATGATGGACTGCTGCCCTGCACGCCATGCTCATAATAACTTATACAAGCCCTTCAGAACTGATGCCACTTGGCGACAGATAACTCTGATGTCATTTTTTGGGATAGGATAGGAGAGGCACCCTTTAGAGGGAGGGAAGACAGAGAAGAGCAGCTGGGGAGAAACTCTAGATCATGTAAATTACTTTGTCAAAACTTTGTCAGTGTAAAATGTACCCCCTATGGAACACCCCCCCCCCCCCAAAAAAAATGTTGATAGCTATATCTCTAAGAATGAGTTTGAATGAAAGAGTTTCACAGAGATGCTAGCCATTTTGTCTTTCAGGTTTCAAATCTGCTACTCTGTGGCACTACTGTAGGGTATTGATGGATATATTGTACAACACTGACACCCACTGGCAAAATTTGGTAGTAAAACACCTGTGCAGAGTAAGGTTTTCAGTGCTTGAGGAAAACACACATAATCACAATTTCGTTCATAACAGAGAAAAGTGCAAAATAATGGCTTTAATTTTTCAGTAAAATACTGGTATGACTTCAGACAACTGTACCTACCTTTTAATGGAGAGCAGTACCTCCTTTTTGGGGGAGGAGGGTGATGAGGGGAAACCCCCCAGCCGTTTGTGCGGTATGTACCCATTGCTGAGGGGCTTGGATGGCAAGGCTTGCAGGAGCTGACGGACTGACGTCATTGCAGAAAGAAGAACAAAGTCAACCACAGAGCACACAGTGTGAAAATGCAATAAAGCCATCTAAAATGGAGAACAGACACAATGAACAGAAAGCAGTGCTTAAACAGAAAAGGGAAAGCCACAATTTCCTCTTTTCTCTTCTATGCTTCTCCCCTTGTCTACCAAAAATGTCCCAAAACCTTACCAAGATATTACTTTTTCATAAAGGTCAGGGCACCAGAGTAGTCTTCCTCCTTTGAAGTAGGACCTGTGTTTCGCAGACACTTTCTAAGGGAGGCGACACCTACCCTTTTTCATTGCTATGCTGAAATTACAACACATTAGCTTAGCATATAGTCTCATCCAACTTGTACAGTTTATATTTGTTCATGTTATCCATTTAAGCAGCGGGATACTTGCTGAGAGAACTCAGGTTAAGCAACTTGCTGTAGGATACTCAACTCAAACCAGCAACCTTTGAGTTACCGCCCTAGATCCTTAACACCGTACCACACTGCTGCCAGACTTCCCAGGAAAGATAATGTAATTAAAATACAACTAAGCATCCCTGTATCAAGTATTGCCCAAAGGCAGTCCGTGTATTTGGGCATTTCTAACATGACTAATTACAATAATTTAGCCTCTTGGCTAATCAAACGAGGTAATTAACAGTTTGGACAAAACAAACCCAGAAAGCAGAAGATCTCTGCAGTGACTGCCAATGATGCCGACTCCTGAGGTACAGCAGCATTCTTATCCCGGAGCCCTGCAACCCTGCAAGTTTTAGGTCCGTTAACAGTTCCATGTATCCAACTATTTAAGGACAATGGCTGAACTCACTCAAACTAAAAACTGATTTAGTTATGTAGTTAAGGATGGGAATGAGCCAACTGACATGAGGAACACTAGGGTGAATCCAGATGAGTGATGGGAGACTGAGTCTTCACGAGCCCCGGTAATGGGCAGACTTATGATTGTGTTGTGAATTGCCAAATTATTTATGCGTAAGAGCAAAAAAGTGTGATTGCTTTAGATCAGTTATTCACTGACAACCTAATATAATAGTACCACTCATTGGGGGTTAGTAAAGACTGCAAGTCCCACCAGTAGATCAGAGGGCATTGTAGAAACAGAGACTGTTGGGAACTGAAGTCTAGAGCTAGCTTTGACCCACTTAAGCGCTGGACTTCAGACCCCCTTCAACACTGCGGAAAAAAATTTCGCCTACTCAACACACCCCTGGTGTACGTGACGGGACGTCCAGGCTGCGGGCCCTCACCCTTGGTGGGTGCGCCCCTCTTGCCGGGGGCCTGGCTCTGCTCCTCGCAGCAGCCCAGCCTGCGGAGGGCGTCGGCCAGCGCCGCCTTCAGCAGCTGGATCTCGTCCTCCTGCAGCTGGACACGCTGCTCCAAGTGCGACAGGCGGTCGTCCACCTCCATGGCGCTGCTCGCCGACAGGTTGTCATCTAGGTCAAGGGGTGACAGAGAGGGAGGCACTGTGTCAGCAACTGAGATGTTATATTCAGTGGTGAGATATCAAGTTCTCTGTACATTCTGCCAGGGAGCCATTTCCAGCATTCCTGAACAGGGAGAGTTCTGGTGAAGGTGGGCGCATGTAATTAATCATTACCAATGAGACTCTTTTCAATCAATGGCCATTCACAGCCATAATGAATATACATTATAGGCCTGTCTGCTCATGACATCAGAGACTGCATACTCCTACACTATTTTACCGAGGTAGGTCTTCAACACAGCTATTCATCAGAGATGAGAACTGCTTTACAGCGCAGCTTGCCATCTATTTTCCTCATCAGTAATAATGGCAAAATTGCTGACCAACTTAGCCAAAAATGGCATGGTTTTGAGGCAGAGTGGGTGGCCTTGTTTGGACTGTTTTGAATATGGATGGTTAGCCAGGTTTGAATAGTCTTCATTTCGGATTGGTGTCATTTTGCTATGGCTCCACTTTCATAAACTGTTCAAACTACAGTACAAAATAAGGCATATTGTCTGCATATGCGGTGTGCCAAATTCATTATACTTGAGCCAGTAGCACACACTTGTTTCCTATTAAAAACAGTAATCATTGTCCCAACCCCCTTCCCATCTACTATCAATCAGATCTTGTCCTACATCTTATTCAAACCATAACCATAAGTCTTCAACAGGGGTGAAATGATATAATCAGTACAAGTGTATTCTGTGTGCTGGGTTTTGCAAAAGATAAAAAACAGATACAAAAACAGTCCATATTATAAGCTGACCTTGGCGTGCATTTTGAATAGTACCCAGCAGCCTACAGTACAATGCTGATACAGTATTTTCAAGCGTGCCTGGTGTCATTCAGTTGCTGCAGGCTTAATTTATGCAACCCACAGCACAGCGTGTGGCAAAACCATCAGAGCACTGAACTCAATTAAATTTGGACTCCAGAGACAACCGCCACACATTCATTTCATGTCTCCCATTCAAACGAACAGCTTGTTTTGGATTAGCTTGTATTAAAACGGGCACACAGACTGTTTGCTTTACTGTTTGTCCCCTGGCAAACACAAGATCTCGTGACACTGCAAAATCTCATAAACACACCTTAGATTTCCTGATAATGCTCTTATCTTGGACCTACTGACCTCAGCCAATGTTGTGTGGCCTAATAATTCTGTTCACCTGGGTCTGTTAAACAATTTATTATATGTGTTTGTATTGCCAAGAGAAATCAAAGAAAACACAGCCGCAAAAATGTTTTTGATACCTCAGTGTATTTGACCACCCAAACAAACGCCATCTTGATTTGTGTTAGTACTTGGTCAGGTTTTTAACATTAACGACGCAACAACTGATTTACAGAGCAACTGTTTAAATGTTTTCTTGTCATCAAAAAATTGCTCTCATGGATGTAGAAGACAGACACTTTGCCGTGTTTTGGTCATGCACGGTAGATCAATGTCCTGCAACGAAGCAAACCCCTTTTCTGTCAAAGAGCTGATATCCAGAAATAGAATGTGAATGGTGACTCATGTAAGGTCATAACAGGTCTGCAGAGAGGATGATGCAAAGTAGCCCCCCCGCTGCCATATCATGACATCCATAGGTCGATTTGCATCAGCGTTATCCGCTAGAACAACTCAGACCGCTATTGACTCGCATTAACAAACAAAACGGCAATTACTCTCTTAATTAAAATGAAAACATTGTCATACCTCACAAATCTAATTCACTTCATCACAAGTGAATTTCCCCAAGCATGAGAGAGGTTTAATACTCTTGCTTTTTTTCTCCATTACAGCTCTGTGAAATGACCCGTGAAGATCAGAGAGTACTCTAAGGTACCAGGTGCTAACCTTATGAAAAATGCATGAATACTAATGACAGGTGGAGATGACTGTGGGGGGAAGGGGGGGGGGTTAGGGGTGGAGATGCAGCACGGTGAAATGAGGCAACGTGCCCTGGAACAGGATGCACCCGGACAAAAAGAGGGGGGGGGGTGTCGAGGAAGCGTTTACGGCGAAACCTGAAGCTGCTGGCGGATCGGCTTCGCGGGAGCCGCTGAAATATTCATTGGCCGGCCCCGCTCGGCTGCCTTGCCCTACCTGCCATGCCTCTTGTCAGTCAGACGGCCTGCTGTCGGGGGGTCTCGGATGCCAGGTCTAATCCCTTCTGGGGCTTTCCCTTCACGCTCGCCTTCAGCTCTGTGCCGCCCGGCGCCCACGCCCTCCCCCACCCCCTCTCTCTGCTTCCTGCAATCGGACACTCTCCCTGCAGATCTCCTGATGCAGCACTCGCCCGCCGGCAGGCTGGCTCACACCCAGACTCAGCGCAGCGCCAAGGTGCAGGCAGGAGGCGCAGTGGCAGACAGGAGGGTCCCACACGGCCTGCTGGGAGAGCGCTCTCCTCCAGCCAGGAAAAAATGGTGTGGCCCAGTGTTCACAGCACTGGGTCCTTGATCGGGTGGTTGTGTACATTTTGTTTGTATGGTGAGACACAGTGAAAACCAGTCTGCATTTGTTTGCGTTGTTGTTTGTATCTCTGGAAACTGCATACATCAAGGGGCATCAGGTAAATCAGTCTACTAAGAAACAATCCTCCCCAGAGGCTAGGCCTCTGGCCTACAGAACAGATCACTGTGTGTTCTAATACCAGGTTTGGGCAAGACTTTACCAAAATACCACAAACTCAGTGAATCTGATGAGTATGAATTTAAAAAATTCCATACAGGTGATGCGTCACAAGTGCTGTTATTATCCCCATGGCTGTCTGGGTAAACTTGGCAGTATGAGATATTTACAACATCCATTTCACATAAAAATGTATGGCAAGGCTTTTAAAAAGGAAAAAATAAATAACAGAGCAGGTCTCGCCGTACCATGATTTAACTGCACAATAAAATTGGGGTTTACGAGCAGCTCCTAGAACATGCTGTAGACCTGTGTCTTTGTCCAAAGCAAGACTCTACCATTCCAGGTGCAGAGCACATTCAACCACAATATATCGTAAACCTGAAATTCATTTACAGTATCAGTAGAAATATCATGCCCATCTGACAAAATATGGTGAACGTACACCTTACTTTGGAGGTTATCCTTTGACAGAAATGAGCAATGTCACTGGACATCTTTTATCATAGCAAAGACAAATTATCAGGCAATATCTAAAGCTGAAAGTCAAGATTCAGTTAACCTTACTGAATAGCTTCTACCTCCTTTGTGTTTCCCATAGGTACTGCACCCATATGCTTTGCATAGCTGGCCCAAAGACATCAGAATGAACAGGCATTAGAGAGCTGCACAGAACTGGAGAGAGTCCAGCCGCCTACTTTTCTCTCCTCAAGGGTGTAAACAACCATCATTGACCAGATCAAAAGCAACTCAATCCCTATTTAGAAAAAAAAAAAAAAAGTCCATCAAATCGGCTGAAACGCGGTCAACAGCACTCAGTGACCATCTGCGTGGAAAATGTAGGGTAATCCTCAAGAAGACCAAAGATGGACAAACGCTGCAAGACTGAGCATCACATTTGGAGCTGAGGCAAATCACATGTCAGTGTGTAATGCTGAAGATATGTGATCAGCATGGTCACACAAGCACATGTTCTCAGTTTTAATTCTGCAGTCCTTTACATGCATGCAGATCTGTTGTTTGCTGTGATGATGGGCATTATCATCAGCACATACTTTCCAAGGTGACAAATACTATTTAAAGCAATGACCATGATGATATTGACACGTGTCTGCTGTCAAACACCCACAAGCACTGCGCCATTAATAATTATTCATACCCCTTATTAGTCATATGTTAAAGGATCGAGGTTGGATATTTTCTATTGGAAAATAGAATATTTGGAAATAATAATATGGAAAATGGATATTTTTTAAAAATGTTATGAGGTTTGACAGCATTGCACAGAGTAAATCCACATTGTTCACAAATAATGAATTTTAATCCAGAAAACACACAATGGTCACCTTTATTAGCAAGAGATTAGCCCTAATGACCACGGATAAAATTATTTGACCACGATTAAGCCTTCAACCACGTGATCCTCCTTTACCCACATGTTGCTCCTGTCAGTGGAGAGAGCAATAATCACAGTTGTTTTTTGCAAGAATTTTACAGCTAGCTTTGATGGTGTCTGTGTCTACACAAGACGTGTACACATGTTTTGAGAAAAGCTATCTTTAATTCATTAAGACACCCAGGCAGAGATGAGGGGCAGCTAGGATTACTCATTGGCATCTGTCCACAGGAAGTCTCAGCCCATCACCAGAGTGCAGGCAACATCTAGAAAGCAATTTGCTGTACAGAGGACACCAGGAAAGAGCCTTTTCTGATATCTGAATGGAAAAGCCAGTTTGTGTTTTCAAGTGTACTTTAAATCTCCTTTCTGTTCCATTAGAGGACATTAGGGCCTGTCTTCCTTGTAGGTTGCAGTCACGTGGTGTACTCAATTACACACAGTCGATCATTTATAGCAACTCGCCTCAGTTGTTGTACAATGTGTTTCACGAATTCTTGTGGAAAGCAGACGCAACCAGAAGAACACACCGGCTCCGATGTCCGTTATTAAATGTCAGCCATTGCACAGATGGCTGTGCAGAGCGTTAGACGCCTTGATACCCGATCCCCGCCTTCAAACAGGTGCCTAATTTGACATATAATTTACAACTCATTCCAGGAATAGTCGTCGGGGAATCTTGGAGGGAGCAAGCAACAATAGTTATTTTGAAATTGTACTTTGAAAGGAGTAGTACACCTTCACAAGTCTTTTCCCTGGACCGTGCAACATGCCTAAAATATGGAAATATTTCATATCTCAGAGATACGATGCTGTCGTGTCTCACAGTGAGATTACTGTTTTACATGTATACGCACAATGTCCTGATATTGTAATTAGCCCAATAAAACAGCTCAGGTGTGGTAGCTACGAGAGCCAGCACCTTTGGCCTCGTTGTATATAAATACAACCCATATTCACTCATTTCATCATACGTTTGATGGATGCGCCCAGACCTCTGCCGCAGATAATAACATATAGGCTACCTTACTTCACCGGCTAGCTACACTTTACCTGGTGTTTCGCGTTGACGACTACCTGCGATTTGCAAAGCACAAGAACCGATTCGAAGTAACCGGATTAGAACAAGGATGAAACGGTGTCATATCTGAGCGTACAGCTCGAGCATTGTAATAAGTCATGCCAAAACTTACCGTTGCAGTACTGTAGAAGAAGCGTAGTAGTGTCATAAAGGTTCCCGCAGGAAGCAATCCTCTCCGACATTTCTCCCCTTTTCTACCCAGACTTGCTCCTTTTCTCCTTCTTACAACCTATTACCTCTCTAAACGCAACGCTCGTTATTTTTCTTTCACATTCAGTAATCCCTCGCCGCCCTCCCTGTTTTTGTAATCGTCTCTCCCTCTATTATTTCAGTCTTCGGGCTTGCCGTCTCCTCTGCTTATCTGTTTCTATAGCAACAGCCTCACCATCACGTTTTATCTCTCGATCGAAACGATAGAGAGCGGTGCATTAAAAACCACTACAGCGACTACATTAACTTGTATGATTGACTAAATACATGACGTTAAAAAAAACCTATCACGTACATTTAAAAATGCGTAAGGCAACTATTTACCAGTGACGACGAGGCATCAGTCCCGCATTTCCCAAATACCCGAAGGTGCACTTGAAGGATTGATTTACAATGAAACGGTAGCCAGGAACACCGGTGCATGGTGGTTCACTGTGAGCAAATGAATAATTAATTGCAGGAAGGTGTCTGTGATGGAGGCACGTGTTGAATTTAATAAATTGATTCGCGGTGCTGCAGGTTCTCGTGCACAGTGCTACCGGTAAACTGTATTTTATTTGACGGTGGGAACTAGGAAACATCAATAAAGGATACTAAAGTTTGTTAGTTTGGAGAAAGTCTGTAAAACCTAACCTGCTCATCGAGGCTGGTTGACACCTTTCCTCCTTCGTATTGAATCCGAGGTAACAAAAGATCTTCCTCCAAGAACTTAAGAGTTCTTATGCTTCGCCTGGGACGGATTGGTTAAGTTAGAATCTATTGTATTCCCGTTATCGTAAGCAATTGCTTTTGGCATTCAAAAAAAAAAAAAAATCAGCCACACGTGCTCAGATTACACACCTGTCCTCTGGCCCTCCTATATTTAATTGATACCGCTGCGGATGGGTGTTTTTGTCTCGCTGGATGACAACTAGGCTACTTTATGAATGTAAAACTATTACGTCTTTAATCTTTAGTACTTGGATATTTATAACAATTTATTTTAAAATCAAGGACCTCTTTTTTTCAAACATAGGCCACATCTTTAAAATATAGTATCCTTCTGGCAAACATATTCTAAATTTGACTTTAATTAAATTGAATTAGGTCAGCGATGTGATGGTACGTTGTATGGCGAATGCATGCAAAGGTCTGATTGCACGCACAGTATATCCCTTTGTTTCTATATTTACACATTTTACTTATTTCGCCAGACACATAGATTTGGGACACTGCAGTAGCACGTATTTTATACTAGATGGCAGTATTGTTCCAGAATAAAATCTTAAGAGTGGGTCCCTTTTGGACGTCCTTTTGTTTTCAGTTAAAGGTGCCATATTGTGCATCACTGTATCTTCTTGTACTTGACAGAGCATGCACATATAACAAGTACTGGCACTATTGCTACTACAAGTACTACTACAAGTAAAGTTTGTTTACTGGCACCTAACAAAGTGTCTACGTTTTAAGTGAGGGGAGAGTGCTCCACACTGTTCTTTCCCAATTGGCATGCTACACTAGGCATATATTCTGAGGCGCTCAGTCTGTCGTAGACTTTGGCATCAGAGGATATAATCTTTATCAGTAGTGCAGTGTCAGTATAAGGACATCCCAAGTCCTCAGAAAGTTCTTCCCAACAGGTGGTGTCCCTATTAAGAGATCCTAAGTCCTTTAGAGGGTCATTCCACACAGATGTTTTCTAAGGCAGAGTTGAGGCACATAGAATTTTTTAAAATTATTATTCATTTATTCATTTGGTAGCGCCAAGGCACAGATGTGAGGAAGTGTGAATATGGACAGTAGGCAACCATTTCTAAGTCAGAGACTTGAGATGCCCTTCTTAAAATAGAACAGTCAGAGCGCATACTCAACCGCAGTGATGGCACTCCGTCACACTGCCCACCCCTTTGGGATGCGCGCCCATGCGCTTCACGCACAGAGGCATCCTTTGCGCATTCCCCCACTGTACTTCTCCCATCCCAGGGTGCCCCACTCACTCATGCTTCACCCATGTCTGGGGTCCCTCACACCGTGCTTCACCCATGTCTGGGGTCCCTCACACCGTGCTTCACCCATGTCTGGGGTCCCTCACACCGGGGTCAACCTAACCTCGTCAACCTCGTACGGCTCACACATTGGGCACGCCTCCGATGGCCTCAAGGCATGCCATCCTAACACCATATGTAGCAAAGGGAGAGAGCAGTCACCCCACCCGGCCTCGAACCTGAGTCTACAGGGTGCCAAACCTGCAGCTTGACCGCAACGCCAAAGAGCCAGGCTCATGCTCCATCCACAAAATCTGAGAGTGCAATGCCTTGGCCACTAGATGGCAATAAACACACATGGAGAAAACTTTCCTGTACTGCGTTGGGTTTTGCCTGTCGTAACATACTGTATGTTCACCTGAATAGTCACTGGAATCTTGCAAATGTGACTTTTTACATATGTACAGGCTCCCAAGCATATGACATGCATACCGTTATTTACAATAATACTTTAATGGGGATTACAGTCATTTGTGTGTAACACTGCAGAGATGGGGTTATTACAATTGGATGGGAATTCTGAATCCTAGTTACATTCAAAGGGGAATCTCAACCATACAGACATTTTTCTCCTAGATTGTCTTTGGTGTGCAGGACTGATCTTTTTTTCTGATTATTTTATAAAATGTGAGTGTAAAAGAGAAATTGGTTGTGAGTGCATTCCATTACTGTGCACTTGGGAGAACATGTGCTTTTAATCGGTAATGTAGTTTTAAATAGATGCTACTTCACTAACATTTTAAAATGGATGTCTTAATCACTTTCTATGACCTGTCTGGTAACTGATGCAGTGTTTTAATAGGTTCAGGAAGCAACAAGCAATAATTTTGAGAAGATAAATGTGACAGCAAGGAAACAGGTTTCTCCTCAGTGAAACTGCTTTATTACTTTTCAGTACAGGATGTAGACTGCGACTACTTTAACATCAGGTAAGGATTACCGTTCGGCTTTACATTTTTTACAAACTTATTTATTTTCATCCAGATGTAGATACCAGCAACTGGAATGAATTTGAATGTGGTGTCTGTTTTTTCTCATTTCACTGTGCATCACATCTTCACATCATCAGATGAACAAACCATTTGCATTCCAAGTGCAAACTGGTTGCCAGACAAAAGGCAAATTTAATACCAGCAGAGTTCTGGCCTTTGAAACCACTTAGTGGTTCTGGACTCACAGAGACTATGTTTGCCATCTGAAACAAAACAACTACATGAAGGCACCTCCGCTATCAACACACACACATACACACACAAACAAACAAGAATTTGATTTATCACCAGTATTCCCCAATGTACAGTATTTGCATTCAAAGGCTATTAACTCAAAGACTTGCAGGACAAAAGAAAAAGACTCCTGAAGGGCCAGAGTTCTGCTGGTGTAAGAATGACTTTTAATTAGCAACTAAATTTCACCCAGAAGACCAGGAGACCTGAGTGTACATGCACATAATGACTTAAATCCATTAAAAAGAGGAGATGCAGAGGAGGAGCCATGCCTCTGTTATCCTTGAGGCGTGGATTTTCCCACATCTCTTCCAGATTCAGTCTAAATTTAAATTGTAGATGTAATCCATATAAATAACATATGCATAGAAATCTGGGCACAGACAGGTCAGAGCAGTGGTTCCCAACCTTTTTTCCTTGGAGCCCCCCCCTACTGGTATCTAAGAAAAGCTGAGCCCCCCCAGCCCAAACACACACACAAAAAGAATAAAGTGATTCATTCCAAATCTTTATTAGCAAAAATTATCAATTATAGTTTTTTTTTTCTTTCCTATTTGGTTCGTCCCTGCTATCTTTGCTTAGTATAATTACATCCCTTTTAGTTAATTGTATATATGTGGATGTAGGTATATCTGTACGCATGTATGAATGAATGTATGTACATATAAATATTTGTGTGCATACATGTGTGTACATGTATGTATGTTTATATATGGATACATTTTTTTCTTTCCTTCTGTTTGTGTCACCAGGTGTATAAAATACACACAAATAATAATAATTGCAAGGACATGAAAATATACTGGACATTTTGTGGTTGTACTGGTTGTTCACTCTCTACAATGTTTGTCGCATTGTAGAGAGTGAATGTGTCCGCTAGGTATGCGGTTTTGATCCAAAACGCATCAGTCAGCTGTTCGCACAGTGGTCGATTGTGATCTTGCAAGAATTCCTTTATTTTTTCCTAGTTTCATAAAACGCACAAGCACTTGTCCACGCGACAACCAGCGTACTTCTGTGTGTAACAGCAGCGTTTGATGCGCTTCATCCTCATACAGCTGGGCAGACGGGAGACTTGTTAGAAGGGAGAGCCTTAATGAAGTTTACAACAACAACAGTTGCCAGGGTGTTACTAAGGTCTTAGAAAGTTTTTTTTTTTTTACTGGCCAATGCTTGGCAATGTAGCATGCAGTGGAAAATTGCGCACCCCGGGGCTTTGCCCTTCAACCGGCTGTTAAATCCTTTGTTTTTTTAGAGTTAAATCGCTGTTTCGTCAAAACTAAAATTAGCTAGAATTTCTCCAACATAGTGTTCT
Organism: Megalops atlanticus; assembly: GCA_019176425.1. Lineage (NCBI taxonomy): Eukaryota > Metazoa > Chordata > Actinopteri > Elopiformes > Megalopidae > Megalops > Megalops atlanticus. The sequence goes on from CM032883.1 coordinate 13,315,217, forward strand.
AATTGCACCAGTTTTAGCATACGCGCTAAACGGCTAATCACACCAGTGTGACCCTACGTGCAAAAGGGTTAATAATTTCCAATGCACCGACTGTAACTACAGACATGCGAGTTGCAGATATATTTACCGTTGCTTCATTTAGGCAGAATAAGTTAAACGCTATCGTTTAACCGCTCCTTAACGTTAGCGGTCTTCCACTGATAAACATGGCATCAGCTAGCTTTGTGGGTAACCTAATTTAGCAACGGACAACGTTATAAGCTGCTGTAAGCGATGTTGCCAGAGAATTTTTAGAAGCGACGAGGGAGAAATGATAGGACCGTTGTTTGTTTACTCGCTAGAACTGCCACACTGTTTCATAAATAAACCTACAATCAAGTTTGTGAACAGCTTAGCCTACACCACTCAACTACCTTGTCAGGGATGCGGGGTGAGGACTCACACGCAGACCCGGAGGTGAGTGGCAGAGTGGCTTTATTAAAGCCCCAAAACAGGAGCAGACGAGGACAGGGTAAAAGACAGGCAGGGTCAAAACCAGGGAAGTCAGTCCAAAAACAAACAGAGCAAGCACGTGGTCTGGACAGGCGAGGGTCGGCAACGGGCAGGCAGGCAGCGGGGCAACCAAAACAGAGCGGCAGGCAGAGACGAGATCCGAAGGCCAGGCAGGGGTCACAAACTGGGCAGGCAGGTCCAGAGCAGGGCAGACGAGAAGCGGGGAGTGAAGTCTGGGAAGGGGCAGAACCAGGGAGACCGGCAACAGGGAGCGGAGGCAGAACAGCAGGCGGCCCAGGCTGGCTGGACGGAGAGGCAGGAAGCAGGGTCTGGACAGGCGGGTGCCACAGAGACAGGAGCAGACCCAGGCTGCACAGACAGGGGGGTGACAAAGACAGGACAGACCAACAAGACAGAAAACAGACTGACAGAAAACAGACTGACAGACAAAAAACAGCAGGCAAACACAGAGACCCAGGGCGGGAGACAGAAGACCGTGGAAAAACCGAAAAACAGAAGGCAAGGACGAAACAGGATACTGCGACGAACTGGCCACAATACAGAGAAAAGCAGGGTAAATATAGGGTAGGGCTGATGAGGTGATGGGAAGCAGGTGTGCAGGCAGGCAGGTGAAGATGATCAGGTGGGCGGAGACAGGGCGGAGAGTGGGGCAGGGCTGGAACACAAGGAAAAACAAAAGCACATGGACAGGGGAAGAACACAAACACACAGCCAGGGGGGCGGAGCACTGACATACCTAACGTTAATTTTGATGTTTGACTGACGCTACCGGCTTTCACGTTACTGCAGCAAAACCAGGCATGGCTGACATGAACCCGCCGCATTTGCTATATTTTTAATGTTAAATGGCTGTTTCCTCAAAGCTAAAATTTGCTAGAATTTTTCCAATCTCGTGTTCTAACCGCACCAGTGTTAGCATACGCGCTAAACAGCTAATCACAATGGTGTGACCGTACGCGCGAAAGGGTTAAATAGTTTTATATACAGACTTTTGATTATCCAGTAAGTGTGTTATTATCGTTTTATTTAACATGTGCAAATCTAATTTTGACAACCTCAGACCAGACAAAGCCTTGCGCACTAGAGCTGGTTGATTCCTGAATCACCTGGGTTATTAACTCAAATCCTCGTACTAACTCAGGATTCATGAGTTTGAGGTCTCCATTAACCCGGATCCTATAGGCCTATGGCTGCTGCTAACACCAGGCGACGCACATTGAAACAATAATCGGTATCACTCTTATTATGACCTGTATAACATATTCTGCCCATCTACCTAGCGTTTAGCAGGTAACCCAACTGTCCGACGTTCAAATAACTTAATAAATTATCAAATATGCGCCTCTGTATGTAGTTGAGTTGACTGAGAACGGATCAGAGTAACTCCCCACATAGTCGGAAACACAGCGGACCCAGAAGACTCAGATTCACTGACTTGACTTGAGTAGATCCTCCCTCCACCGCAGCGAAGCTGCAGACTCACTGGTCAGTGGATGTCAGGCTTGCGCTTCGTTAGCATACTGAGCACACTGCACAGATTATTTGACGATTCATCCAGACAAGAATAAGAATATTGCAATAAACAAGCGGTTACACACACTGTTGTTCGTTTTGTGGCTGATATATTTCATGCACATGTAAGGCTTATCATGCTAATTGGCTCAGTTAGCCTAGAGTTGACTGAAACATCACAGACTCAGCCTCGCGAAGTTAACCGAGTTGAGTGGATCCTTTCCTCCACAACTCAAAACCGAACGGAACTGAGTTGAGTGGATCCTGTTTCCTCCACAACTCAAACACTGACTCAAGTGACTCAAAGGACTCGAAACACCCGGATCAGTTTAGTGAGTTACTCAGAGGAACCCGAGTTCATAAAAGGAGCCGAGTCTACCACCACTATTGCGCACCCCCTGCGATCTTTGGGGGCGCGGACCCCTGGTTGGCAACCATGGGATCAGAGTGTGTTGTCGTTTTGCTACATGTCGGATTATTGCTATTTATGGTGTGCCACAATTGTAGGACGACTTTCAGCCTCTAGAGGACGAACTTTCATAAGGCTGATGTGTATGCACATCTGCCTTTCAGCCTCTAGGGGGAGCTCTCAGGTAAACGCACGTTCTCCTTTTATTCATTCGGTCGTCTTTTCTTTTGCTTTGAACTGTTTAGTTATCCGCACCCTTAACATACACAACAAAAGGCAGTGGCCTCAGCAGATATGAGGAATTCACCCCAAATAAGCTTAAAACCAAGCGCCAGTGATGCATTCCCTCAACTACTGTGTGTGGCTAAATGTAGTGTAAAATCCGAAAGAAAAACACAAACTTGTGAACTCAGGTGGAGAAAATGGGATATTTGCCTATGCTGATGCGATAGCATAACGCTACAGTGCTTTTCCCTGGGTGTCTGACTTGTTTCTGTTTTTATTAAAGTGGGCACCCCGTCATTGTTAAGGTAATGAACTTCGCTTCCGTAGCTTTGGTTTCGTAAATTAATCATAAATCGGTCGGATTTGCTTGATCACTAATGCCTTCTCTTTAAGGCCCGACCTTTGAGGAGGGGAAGAAAAGAGTTACATAATCTGGCCGAGTTCATGTAAGAACATTTTATAGCCTTCAAAGTATGTGTCTGTAGTGTAGGATAAAGTTAAGTCAAACTTTGATCCAATACTTTAATCCGTCTGTAATCCACAGCAAACAACGGGTTGAACATTGCCACCGATACCATACTAAACGTTGATGACCAATTTGATGAGGGTTTTTGTATAGCTTGTTTCCTCTGACTTTTTTGAAGGAAAATATTTACCTTGCATGTATATAGGCAAATGGATACATAGTAAGTGTAAAATTTTCTGGGATTGTGGCGTTAAGCAATATAATACATATTTAGCTGGTTGCTTATATTACACTGTTTACATATAATTTCTAGTGTGTTTTTGTTTGTTTTGTTATATCCAAATAAAATCAAACATACCCCCCCCCCTTTCTTTTCCCACAAAGAATTTGATTGTTATACTGTTGGCTGGAAGCCTAGTTACATAGGAAACACTGTGGGGGCCAAAGCAACTTCATTAGGAAGACAGTTTGATTTATTCTTTCTGTACCAATAAAGCAATCTCTTTATTAGTCCTTTAAAAGCCCATTTCCCGACTTCCCATATATTTGATTTCGCATAGCCGGGAATTTGTGTGTCACCTACTGTGTCATTTCATAGTGTCTGTGATACCAGGGCTCAGAGCAACAACCCAACATCATTTGGATTTTTGTTGCTTTCGTGCCTTCTTAATTGGGTTTCTAATTTGAAGAAACTACAACATTTCCTGGGGGCTCACAGCCACTTAGGTGCCAAAGCATATTGTTCAATGTTCTCTTTGAAATGAACTTGAAGGAAATATATATTAAATTCCCGTTATAAGGAAAGATGAAACCAAAGATGAGTCTTTTGATGATGAGCTGGTCTTCAGCTGACAATGACTGGGAGCCCACAGCAGCAGCTTCATTTCACTGGGGTAGGGGTGGGTACATCAGCAGTGTTTCCTCATCTCACTTCCCTTGGGCACCCTGTGGGTTGTCAGACACCTGCCAGTTGCTTGGATAACATCAGTGGAGTATCGCCTGTCCTCCACTTGGCCCATCATGCAGGCGTTCTTTTTTAACTGGTCCTTTTAGTCTGCTCTATTGTGGGCGTAAAGGCAGACTGAGTATTGACACAAACTGAGCATGGACACAACAATTGTGTTGTGCAATAGCTGTTGGTGGGCTGGGTACGCTGTATTGAGCTTGATTGTATGAATTCTCTGACTTTGTATGAGCGACCCTTATTGAAGTCTGTATGCCTGTTAATCATATGAAGCGATCAAAAAAGATTTAAATTGAGTGTCAAATGAAAGCAAGCTCTCTGCCTCCTCTATTTGCAGCTACTGGCCAGTAGTGGCTTCAACCTTGCTGGGGTCAGTTGTTCTCCTCTGGGCAAATGCGATGCAACTCGCATACATCATACAGTGCTGACAGGACTGGCATTTTTCTAATGACAATTTGCGGCCAGCATCTTCCAGTCCCTCAAGGGCCTTCAGAAGACAGCCTTCCTGCTCTCCTAAATCCTCCTCAAACACCATTAATTCATCCATGTTGCATAAAAATTCCAGGAGGTTCTTATGGCATACATCCCTCTCTATCAATCTTGTAGCCGAAAGGTTATTTGTTCTTTCTTTTGAACTGAAACAAGTACAAAACAAATCAGTGACAGATATGAACAGTGCCATACAGATGCCATTAAAATAATACAGGACAAAAGATTATGGCACTAATATAAGGGATTCAGACATGGGCAAGCAATGTCAGTGGAATTACTTCTGTCTAACCTTGGCAGGCTGTGTGTCTTTGCCTGTTTGAAGCTGATCGAATAGTATAGTCTAGCTGTGTCTCACTCTTCATGGAGCAGGGGAATGGGTCTCCTTCCTGTTATCCCATAGCTACAAATAGGGTCAAAACAGTGTGGTCACAGAATTACCAAAGGATTACTACCCGGGATTTCAATACTGTTAGTATTTACTATGTGTTTTAGTCACATATTTCAAGTTTGGGTCAAAGGCTGCCCACTGTAAATAAGGAAGGGGATATCTCTGACACTATTCATCTTTGAACTTAAATGACACAACATGGGGGAGAAAAATGGTTGTAGGAGCATGCAAATATGTATTTCTCACAGTAGACAGTAAATGAATACTGAAAGGGCCTCTGCCACAGCCTCATTTGTATTTAAGAATAGACACCAAAGGGTATTCAGATAGATCATCAAAACACTTTTTTGTCTGCTGCGCAATTGCACGACAGAAGTGTTAAATTTCAGTTAACCTTTTGAAAAATAGAAACTAGGTTGTGAATAATGTATGTGGGTAAACTTTAAGTAAATGCCACATTAGCAATGCTGCTCCACCCCACCCTGGTCCATCACTCCAGCTCCATCGCAATAAGAATGTGAATCATATTACATTGGCTACCCCAGTACGAAGTAATGAGGATAAAGCTTTTAGCAGTTGATGCCCTTTGAGTCAGTTTTAATTTTATTGTCTGGAAGACAAAATATGTGTATAAATATGTAGTACTTTAATGGGTAATAATGCATAAGCATGGCTATCTTGTTAAGATGTTTGGATCCAGGTAAGTAAAACCACCACTGTAAAGTGAGTCGTGTCTCAAAACATTCATCTTGAGAGCAATTCCACAGTAATGCCTGACAAATTGAAAATAAACTGGTATTTAATATTGCCTCAGCGGCACTGTTTGTACAAGCTCCTGTGTCCACACGCTGAAATAGATCTTACTGTAGCGATGTGCAATGGAAATCCCTCTGGTTTCACCGGCACACTTGCCAAAAAAGGAGTTGCTGTCTTTCATCCACACCGTTAATTCCCTGACACTAAGCATGAGCATAGTACATTCTAAAGAGCAAAATCCTAAATTTTAGCTTGATGTAGAAAAGAAAGAATGATACTCAGAGCTCTATTTCTGTGATAATTTCAACTTAACTCTTAACTTCAAATTGACTTTTAAATTGTCTTCTGGAGAATTCCATTACCAGGAAAATGTCATTCAGGAGCCCACCAAAGCAGGGCAGACAAATTATCATAATCTTTCCAGACAGGTATAGTTTCTATGGGTCTTTGTCGTAGCAGTGGTTATAAAATTCTCCAGAAGCTTTCAGAGTTGCTCACTCTTATTCCTGCTCTTTATCCAGCAGTCAGATTTCAGCCTGATGTGCTGTATTCTAATTTTGGTCTTCCATTGTTTTTCATCCCAACTAAAAATATGGATTAGACAACAGGTCATCAGAGGCAAGACTTCTATTGACCAAAATTGGCACGAGGCTCACAGATTTCATTTTCCATTATGGCCCATAGGATCGGGTACTGTTGCCAGGAAGTTGTGCACAAAACCTGGGCAGGAAAAAAGAGGGTGTATGGGTATTCACTTTCTGGTAAACAACATTAAATAACCTTGCTTGACAAGCAAGTAGTGGTCATATAGCTGGCAAGCTATTTCTTTGTCTAAACCTTTTGATCAGCAGTCCTCAGCATAATTTATCCCCTGGCAAAAATTTGGCCTCATCAGAGTGTGGCGGGCAATAAGATACTGATGATCATTAATAACTTCATTCTACCTGGCAGACCTCCTGTGCAAACTTAGCCAATTCACATACAGTTTTAATTTCTGCAAATGTTTGTTTGTGTGTGTGTGTGTGTGTGTGTGTGTGTGTGTGGTGCCATTTAATTCTCAAAATGTTAAAGATTAACTCATTAACATAGATATACAGAGATATTTATCAGTAGTCACATCTTAATGCTATTTTATGAACACCAATATGGACATTCTTCGTTATGGAACAACAGACAGCTTTCCCGGGCACAAACATGCCTGCACATCTATGAAGATGACTGCTTTACATCAGGTTGTGCTGCTAAACTAGACTGCCTGGGACATAATGCAGCCCGTCAGCCAGTTGCAGGATGCCAACTCGCTGACAGCTGGTGGAGGTTGTAAATAAGCCGCATGCCAGTGCTGCGATAATTAGAGTGTGCGAATGACCAATAAAGGCACTGTCAGCAGGAGAACAACAGACATGATCTCAACGTCTAATGTGTGGCAGTGGATGGCGCGTTCATGCCATTGTTTTGATTACGCAAACCTCACAATTACAAGTGTGAATGATCCCTTTCTATGAAATACACCTTAGTACAAATATGATTGTGCTATTTTCTGGATGTAGTCAGATGAATCTCAGACTGGTGAAATATGTGCAGGACCATTGCACATGATTGCAGTAGTGTTCTCACAGATACTTTGGGATGGGTTTAGGGCTTTTCAGGTTTACAGTGTTGCTGGGTATGGCTCTGATTGAATGGTTGAATTGATGGCAATGCTTAAAGGTACAGTCTCTAATCACTGCAAAAGTGTTGATTGGATTCATTTGTAATTAAATACAGTGGACGAAAGTTTAAAGGGGACCTTGTGATTCATAATTCCCAAGTAGGCACATTTTCCAATATCCAATTGACAGCTGGATGACAGCACTGAATGAAAAATAAGCAAACTTGTCATTGCTAATGATGTCTACTGAAAGGAATTTGCCACTGCAAACTTGGTGGAACAGAGATTTGATGAAATCTATTTCCATTTTGCTGAATAGGGCTGCATTCATGTTCTTCATCAGATTAATGAACCAATGGTCTCACATTCTTTAAACAAGGATGCAGGGAAAGATTATATATATATATATATCTCTTTCTCTCTTTCTGCCCCCCTCCCTCTTTTCCTCTGTCCCTTATTTTCAATTCATAATTCCTAAGTACACTCTGTTTACAATATCTAATGCTCTTGGCAGCTGGATGAAAGTCCAACAGTGCCAAAAAAGCAGCAATTATGAAACTTTGTCATTGCTGGTGATGTGTATTCTAAAGATTCAAACCAGGTGGGATGGAGGTATGATGAAATCCATTTCCAGCCAGCTCTTCATCAGATCAGTGAGCCAATGACCTCATAGTCTTTAAGCCTGGAGGTAGGGAAGGACTGCATCGCTCTCTTTCACTCCCTCTCTCTTTCTCTCTTAATTTGTCTCAATTTCAGCTTGCTGTGTTGGCAAAACATACAAACAAAAACAAATGTACACTTATGTTGCCAAAACATACAAAATATAACAATATTCAACAAATATTCAAAATAACACATTAAAGTAAAGATAAGCACATTACAACAGAGCCTTTGCTTAAATGTGAATAGTTTTTAAAATGACTGTTAGCTGTTCCTGTGTTACTTATTTTCCCTCAGACTCTAGCAGGTACTCTCTACCACTCTCTACTGTCCTAGGTACACTATATGGCCAAAAGTATGTGGACAACCCTCCTAATTATTGAGTTCAGGTGTTTCAGCCACACCAATTGTTAACAGGTGCATAAAATCAAGCACATAGCCATGCAATCTCCATAGTCAAACCTTGGAAGTAGAATGGGTCATACTGGAGAGCTCAGTGACTTTAAACGTGGCACTGTCATAGGATGCCATCTTTGCCACAAGTCAGTTCACTAAATTTCTGCCCTGCTAGATCTGCCCCGATCAATTGTAAGTGATATTATTGTCAAGTGGAAGCAGCTAGCAACAGCTCAGCCACGGAGCGGTAGACCACGCAAACTTACAGAGTGGGGCCGCCAAGTGCTGAAGCGCGTAGCATGTAAAAACTGCCTATCCTCTGTTGAATCACTCACTACAGTTCCAAACTGTCTCTGGCTGCAACATCAGCACAAGAACTGTGCGTCGGGAGCTTCATGAAATGGGTTTCCATAGCTGAGCAGCTACAGACACACTCCAAAATCTTGTGGAAAGCCTTCCCAGAAGAGTGGAGGCTGTTATAGCTGCAAGGGGGGGGGCACTCCATATTAATGCCCATGGTTTTGGAATGGGATGTCCAATAAGCTCTTATAGGTGTGATGTTCAGGTGTCCACATACTTTTGGCCATATAGTGTAAATTGGTAGTTTCTCTATATCTTGAGGATCCTGAGCATTTTTGAAGAATACTATCCAGAAACCGAAGCCTCTTGGTATTTCTATATTTTTCACATTTGATTAAGAAAAACTGGCTGAGCTCTTAAGATTACGTCAGGTATTAATCCAACGGACCCTTCCTTTTGTAGTCATCATGTCAGTTTCTCTGCTGGTCAAGGCTTGACTGACGACCCCAGAGTGGAGCCAACAGCTTTTCCTCCCATGGATTCCAAAGCCTCAGCCTCAGTCCGGCTGGACTTCCCAGCCGGCTTGTTCCGCTTCGCTCCATTTCACGCATCGGCATTGTCTTCAGTAAGCCAGATTTCACAGAGATTGCTGCCGACGCATCGCCCAGGCTTTTCTTTCTCCCCCCCCTTTTTTTAGCTCTTAATGGAGGAAGCTGACCTGCTTTGTTCACTAACTAACTGAGTAGGAGACTCCTAGAATAATGAATGCCAATAAGACATTTCACCACTAGTGGTCAAGAAGGGCAGCAAAATCATCATAATCACTGAAGCTCTATATTGTGCGTCTATATTTACTTTGAATGCTGAACTTAAAAAATCCATAAATTATTGCACTGCTCATACTATATATTGCACTTTCATCAAAACGGTTGCAGTAATGATAGAGGCAACAAGTATTTATAAGAGCTGGAGTTGATATATCTTATTGCCACATGCCATGTGTGAGAAATGACAAACCACAGATGGAGATGATGTTAATTCTTTTTTGCCACAATCATTTACCATTGTCTTAAATCATTCTGTCGTGGCCATCTGCCCACTGATAATTAATGCACAGTTTCTTTGGGCTAGCCTAATGGTCTTCTAGGCAGGACAAACATGTTTGTTTGTTTGTTTTTTTAAAATTATTCCACTGATATTTAACCTTGCCATGTACTATGACATGAAGAGGAAAAACAAACCCAAAGTGCCAATCGAGCATAATTGTGTCCACTTAATGGAAATTGAGTCGAGGCCGGTTAATTAACCGAATGTCCGTTTTGGGCCAGGTCTCCTCCCCCCATGTTTAGAGTAGCACAGTCCCTGGAACTGCGTGCCAGTTTGTGTCTCAGCTCCAAGGTCAGAGGTTTTCATTATGCAAGTGGACAGAAAGACAAATCATCCTCACTGCACCAAGTGAAATCGCTGCGTCCAGGTCAGTGGATGGAGTGGCAATCTTTGAACATGCTGAGGGGGGATCTTATTGTCTAACTCAATTATCGCGTCCTGGAGAGCGCTGACTGCTGGATTTATTCTGTAATAGTCCTACTGTAATAAGGAAGCTGCCAAGCATCGAACTGGGAATACTTATGTCTGTACCATCGCCAACTCCAAATAGCTGCATGTAATAGTGATCGTATCTATTAAACATTAATGCGCACTCATAATATGTGGTATTTATAGCATTACTTTGTTGTACATTCCTGTTAGATATATTTCTAATCTTAAGTAAAGCCGGAGGGCTTCCATGCGGTTCCATCTATCATCACTTGTTCCTAGTCATCCCCAACCCCATCCCATCACCCCATTTCCCCTTCATCAATATCTGAATGGTACGGCTTAGTCTCAGATCTTTGGCCAAGATTTGCCCTTGTTGACAAACTCAGTGGACAAAGCTGTTTTTATTTCCCACTATCATGGGATGAATAGATTTTAATGGTGCAGCTGAACCTTCCAAGTCCACAGCTGCTTGTCACATCCTCTGGATGTGTCACAACTTTGTGTCGTTTCATTCATGTCTGTTTCAAGGCTTCCACAGCGGTCCCTGTAGACACGCCCAGGTTGTCACCCATTGTGTCTGGAGCCACACCTGCTTTAGGGCAGCAAATGTATTCCTGCACTTGATTCTGTCTCCATTTTGTGATGGAAGATCTTTCACATTGTTGTTGAAGTCACACCATAAACAGGAATCCATCCCTGTCTCCCCTCTCTCTTCTTTGCCTCTGTCTTCCTGTTGTCCTTTCTCTCCCCCTCCATCTCGCTCTCTTTCTCTGTCACATCAGCAGGGTTATGAAATGGTTCATGGAATTTGAATTCTCTTGGTCTGTGTAATATGCCGCTTCTACTTCTCTCCATCTCACCACGTTCTCATTGGCTCAAAGAAGCCCTGGGGCTCTGTTGACCACACAATGGTACATTAGAGACGCTGGTGCTGTGCCCGTCAGATCATGCGTGTGAGGCCACCCTCTCACTGGTCAGCTCTGTACTCTGGGGGACAAAGGCTCTCTTCTTTTCCTGGGTCAGCAGTGCCATGCTGGTTGGCACAGGATGTACTCTCTGTACTGGCATCACACAGAGTACTTTTGCCAGAGAAAATGATGAGAAAACATTGAAGAAAGAAAACAAACAGTACAGAATTAATCATGGCAATCATCAACAGTAACTACAATAACAATACAACCATTGCTGCTACTGCTGCTGCTACTACTACTACTACTACTACTGCTAATAATAATAATAACAATAACAATAACAATAATAATAGTAATAATAATAATAATAATAATAATAATAATAATAATGATAATAATAATTGACACCATTAAAGTGTCAACCACTCTCTCTCTCTCTTTCTCCATCAGTTTTGAAAAGCAAATATGTCAGTCCTCATTGTTTTGACCTCTGAAATCATTTTTCAGCAAAGCAGCAGGTCCTTGTGCCATGTGTTGGACATGCTGAGCTGTGTGCATAGAGCTGACCACATTCGTGGGCAGGGATTTTTTTTTTTTACAAGACCTACTCTGTGAATGTAATTGACTCCCATCTAAGCAGAGCTAAGAGTGAAAAGATCACAGCAAGAGGGGAGACAGCAGGCAAAACAGAGGATCCAAGTCAGCTTTTTAATGGAACGGTCAATACACTGATCAATGATGGTGAGCACGGACATGCTTCAGGGAGAGGGCCAGGCCTGACATGCATTTTAAGGCTGTAGCCATGGGTGGGGGATCGATGAGGAGAATAAATTTCTCTGGCAGAGCGGTGGACACAAGTCCACAAGGGCAGCGACATCACCCCTGAGAGGAAAGATAACAGTACAGTTTGTCCTCTGCTTAAGGGACCAGGGTCATTGAATAGGGCATTAGTAGTATTTCATTAGGTGATGCGTGGGCATGAAGTTTGAGGTTTCCGTACCTGCTCTGACCACACCAGCTGCAACAACAAGGAGAATGACAGCGGGTGTAAACGCAGAAATTAGCGGAGGTCACTCACTGAGACTCAGGCACAGTTTTTCATCACTGACCCTGTCATGAGTCATTCTGTCTTTTAGTCAGTTGCACATGTGCTTTACTGGCCCAAAGTAGACAGACTTCAGTGATCTGCAGTGAACAGCTACAACAAATAGATTCTGAGTTGGTATTCTCACAGGATGCTGTAACCACAATCCTGATTGTGTTTTGAGGGGGTCCTGTATGTTCAGTGATAGGGAATTCTGGGGCGATACAAATGATTGACTTTTGGGGAAATCAAGGACCATGGCATTATGGATGGATCCACATTTTCCAATTAAATTTGTGTTTTGCAATTACAGATGACATGCTTGGTCGGTGGCCACAAACAAGGGCCAGCCCCCCACACAGCTGCTGATATCTAACTTACTGTAGTAATTAATCAAACCGCCAAACCATGACCAGCACTCTCTGGTTGAACTGAGGCAAACAGCACTTCCAATGTAGTTATTCATTATCTGATTTATTGTAGTTGTGTAATTAAAGTGCTTCGACTTTTGGAATTTATAAGGCAACGTTATGGGTTATCATTCATCATGAAAACAAAATTCATACTGGCAGAGACCAAAGGGTATAAGCAAATACGTAATGCTAGACAGTCTGGTGGCGCTCACTCATGATCCCTGGGGCCAAGAGGGAACAGCAGGGCAAAGTATGGGGGTATTGGACCATAAAATACCACTCTGTCTGCATGTTTTCACAGAATCACAAAGTCCAGTTGCCATTGTTTTGCACTGATAGCAATCCAGACAGTTAAAAGTTATGTGAAGTTGCACATACCACAAAAACAAACATGAGGCCAGCTCCAGCTCAGCCATATTTCTTTACTGCAAAATTCTATATTCTGCAAATTCTTGAGTGGGAAATCTTCTACTTGGGAGGGGTTTGGTATAAGGTCAGTAGAAACTGACAGACTGCCTAATGTAGCTAAAGCTTTGAAGGCTGGCCTCTGGCATACCTGACTGTACCATCTTCCTTATTGAAAATACTCAATTGGTTGACTGAAATAAAGAGCACACATACATACACCAACACAATGAACATGGTTTCCACACCTATTTCAAAGCCTTTGTCATCCATCCACCTCATCCAGTCAAGAGGTTAGTGCTCAAAAGTGTCAATTAGACAGTGACAATGCTAACTAAAAAAGGACAACATGAGCCGACACAACAAAACACCAATGTTTACTCATATCTAACTGTTTGCCAAATTTAGATTACGTCCCCTGTATTCAAAATCCATTGAGCCAGTAGGCCTAAATAATTTCTGACTTTTAAAAAAAGCAACAGTTCCTCTAAGTAATTTATGAACCAGGAAGACAGAGGCTGTCGGCAGTGTAAACAGAGGGCACTGTGATGGGCAAATGCACGAGGCCTGTGTTTTTATTAATGGATAAGGAGCTAGCTCCACATGTAAATCAACATTTAAAGATGCATTTAAAACGTTTACTGGCCCTCTTTGAGAAAAGGCCAGCACAATGTGGAAGTGGTCCTGAGTAGCGTAGCGTACATCATATTTCATCTTCACCATGTTCTGTCATGACTACACTGTAACCACTTCAAGATTGTGTTTACATAAAATACATTGATGAATGCACATGTTGAAAGAACTGTCAGCCTGTTATGTTTTTGAATGGTGAAGGATGGATTTGAAGGATGGTGGTTTATTTCTTAACCAATTACCATGTCACAGCCAGGTGATGATACAGGTGTTGTTTCCTTTTGCAAGGTGCTTTGTCACTCCACAGCTCAGCTGTTTTTTGGGGAAAAACACCACCAGTAAGTTATCTGAAGAAAATGGTTACATAAGACATAAGCGTCACTGGTTATCTTGAGGCTGGTGAGAGGATGCCTGCCATACAAACGAATATAATCACATAAACAAACATATAATCAGGTCTCTTAACATCCGTGAACACACGTTACAAATACACATTCTTTTGTAAGGGTTACAACCGCTCATCATCAAATTTCACGAAACATGTAGCATAAAATCCCATTAGCCCTTGGCTATGTTTTCAATGCATCTAAGTTGACTTTGGATCACATCACCATCAAACCTTGGCCATTGGTGTTAATGTTCAAAGAGCTTTTAAGAAACCATGCAGGAATGTTGTCAGTCAAAAGTCACACCTAAAATGGATGGCTAAGGAACAACTGAGAGTGTGAGCTCATTTCAATCTTATTCATGTGTCATCACCCACACCTCTTTTCTCAGAAACGCACATTTAAACTGTACCACATGAAGTGTTTCCAAACACTTTTCTTCTCGCCTCTTTAATCCTGAAAAATGTGCCATTCTTCCATCTGGGTTCTCGCATTAGGATTTTATAGTAAGGCGTGTTTATCTGTCTGATGGAAAATGGCAACGGGGACTGGAAAGGAATGCAGTCAGATTAGCAGGAGATCTGTATTTAATGGTGCGGATATAAAGGAATCAAGCTCACAAAGAGGGCCCATGAAGTAAGGATGACACATAAACCCGAGATTTAAGCAGCCAAATAAAGTAATGGTAGACGATAATTAACATAGAATCCCCACATGCCAGTCCGTCTTGTAGCTCTATGTTGTGTATTTGGGCCCATGATTAGCCAGTAATGAACCACAATGCTGTATTTATCATGACCAAAATATAGCATTTATGCTGTGTGCCACCAGCAGGACAGAACCACCCCCATTGCCCAGCAAACATCTCTTCCAATCCCTGTCTTTCCCCTTGCAAAAACAGGACAACCACAGTGCTTTCTGAAATGACAGATAACGCTTTCAATGATTTATTCACACACATACACCAAAATTCACCTATGCTGCCCCTTTCCATTTTATTAATGTCAGTACCGCTGGCGGTGCGATACGTTTTCAAAGGCAAAAAGGGGTAGGGCGTTTTCTGAAACATCTCTCATCTGCTGCTGTGCATAAACTGGGTGAGCCGCTTTTGTTCAGAGCAGCATTTAGGCAGTCTGGACTAAGAATCAGTGACGAACCAAACCGTGGTTAGAGCGCGTTCACGAGTACTTCAAAGCCGCCACACGAGCCAGTTTCACTGCTTTGTCGCATGCTAACCTCTGCTGCAGCGGCTCAGCAGTCTACCTGTGTGCGCACACCCTTCCTCTTCTGCATCTGGGAGGGTTTAAGTGAGTAATCGCTTGCTGAAATACATATGGCCGCTGCTCACGCAAAGGGGCGTTTCACCTGGCTGCACTAGCTGGGGCACCTCACCTGCGGCCTCTCTCTCTGTGAAGGCTACCCAAGCGCTAATACAAGCATTGTTGACTGAAGCTTTTCTCCCTCATCTCGCCTGAAAAGAGCGGATGATGTATCACACTTGCTCATTAGAGTGCTTTCATAGCCTGTGTGATGGGATTGATTTGTGACAGGTTATATAGATATAGTATTATAGTTCCTACCACTCCTTAACCTTAATGAAGTAACGAAGTAATAAAGTACATATATGTATATACACTATATGGCCAAAAGTATGTGGACATCCCTCCTAATTATTGAGTTCAGGTGTTTCAGCCACACCAATTGTTAACAGGTGCATAAAATCAAGCACATAGCCATGCAATCTCCATAGACAAACCTTGGAAGTAGAATGGGTCGTACTGGAGAGCTCAGTGACTTTAAATGTGGCACTGTCATAGGATGCCATCTTTGCCACAAGTCAGTTCACGAAATTTCTGCCCTGCTAGATCTGCCCCAGTCAACTGTAAGTGATATTATTGTCAAGTGGAAACATCTAGGAGCAACAACAGCTCAGCCACGAAGCAGTAGACCACTCAAACTTACAGAGCGGGGCCACCGAGTGCTGAAGCGCGTAGCACGTAAAAACCACCTATCCTCTGTTGAATCACTCACTACAGAGTTTCCATGGCTGAGCAGCTGCACACAAGCCCAACATCATTATGCGCAATGCCAAGCGATGGCTGGAGTGGTGTAAAGCACGCCACTGCTCTGACTCTGGAGCAGCAGAAACGCGTTCTCTGGAGTGATGAATCACGCTTCACTATCTGGCAGTCTGATGGACAAATCTGGGTTCAGCGGATGCCAGGAGAGCACTACCTACCAGAATGCACAGTGCCTACTGTGAAGTTTGATGGAGGAGGGATAATAGTCTGGGGCTGTTTTTAACATTAATGCTACAGCATACAAAGAGATTTTAGACAATTGTATGCTTCCAACTTTGTGGCAACAGTTTGGGGAAGGCCCTTTCCTGTTCCAGCATGACTGTGCCCCTGCAACAACGCAACGTCCATAAAGACATGGTTTGACGAGTTTGGTGTGGAGGAACTCCAGTGGCCTGCACAGAGCCCTGACCTCAACCCCATTGAACACCGTTGGGATGAATTAGAATGCCGATTGCGAGCCAGGCCTTCTCATCCAACATCAGTGCCTGACCTCACAAACGCTCTTTTGGCTGAAGGGGCACAAATTCCCACAGACACACTCCAAAATCTTGTGGAAAGCCTTCCCAGAAGAGTGGAGTCTGTTAAAGCTGCAAGGGGGGGGGGGACTCCATATTAATGCCCATGCTTTTGGAATGGGATGTCCAATAAGCTCATATAGGTGTGATATGTCCACATACTTTTGGCCATAAAGTGTATGTGTGTGTGTTTTTATTCACACACAATACACACTACTTGCTGAGTGCATTTTACAGTGCACTGTATTTCACTGCTGCGTATATTCATATGGTTACTGTACAATTCTTACAGACATATTTTATATATTAATCACTGGCACTTACATGAATGACAGTCATTGTAAGATATTTATTCTCGATTGTAACGTGTGTTAATAATTTCACAAGGTTAAGTCTTCTCGTTCCACACCTTTTCCATGGGAGAAGAGAGATGGCCTTTCAGGTCTGGTGTCTTATCCATATAGAGACTGAACAGCTGAGGCTTTTTAGTAAGAGGGATGACTAAACAGAAGATCTTCTCAGGTGTCCACAGATGCCTGTTAGACACCTCACCTCAGTGGAGTAGGCGGATTCCTAGTCCTTCTGTGTAATACTTCTCTGGCTTGAGAATGATGTTGAAAAACATACTTTAGATTTGCACAGCAAACATGGCCATCACTGAATCTCATACTGCGATGCATCAGATGTGTGTGCACCTGTGTTTTAAAGTGAATTACGTGCATGCGAGCATGTGTGCATGTGTTCATGTGTGCATGCCTGCATGTGTGTGTGTGTGCATGCGTGCATGCGTGTGTGTATTCACCTTCAGAAAAAGTTCAAGAAAATTCTTTCTAATTCACAGATGTCGAGAAATGTTTCAGTTAGAGGTTGAATTGTGCTGGCTGTGCTGGGTCAGGTGAAAGTGTCTTGGAGGATCCCGATTCCAAAAGGTGGCAACAAGTAAGGTCTGTGGCTGTCTATGATGTCTTGGCAAGGGGAAATTTTCAGCTGGTATAGTTTATTAACTTTCCCTCTAAACCTTGAATGATTCCCACCACAACTGAGTAGGAACATGTGACAAGGCAAACAATGTGGTACATTATGTTACAGTGGTTACAGAGGTTTCTGTTGGTTTTTCAATTGCTAATTTAGTACAACCATTAAGCTTTTACTTGGCTGATCAAAGCCAAAGGTTCATGAGAGAATTAAAAGGTTGAGCAGCAGGTGACCCGTTCCACTGCACAAGTCTTTCAAATGTGGATTGATTATAGACATATACAGTTAAGAGATGCTGGAAATGCAAAACAGCAAACCATGATTCAAATACACATTTAAGCAAAGTGTGTCCTTTGGTGGTTTAAAAAAGTTAGGTGGAAGTCAAACTTTGTATGTTGATATAACCCATTGTCCACATGTGAATGCATGCATGCGTGCATGCCTATAAGTGCGTAAGACCATGTTCTAAGTCATTTCAGTGGTATCACAGTTAAGCTGAAGAATCAGGGTCAATGAGTACAGTCATGGGATATTTTCCTTACCAGGAAAGGCCACTGATTTGTCCTACACCATAGAAAGCAATATTAACTGCAACACTAACAAAGCGGTTTGTTATATATTCTGATTACTTTCTCCATTTGATAACTAACTCTGAAACTACAATAAGAAATGTAAAGGAAAGCAATTAAGTGCTTTTGATTTATGACTTATTAAAAAGAATCTGAATATTCGATACAGATAATTACAATCAGTATCCTCATCTACATCTTTAAAAACCATTTAAATGAAAAACTGTCATTAAATGCTACACTGCCTGCTTGAGAATTAGCCTCATTTTATTTCGTTTTATTTCTTTTTTTAGTTTTGGTGCATACGCAGAGAGTAAGATTAATGCAGTCAGGAAGTTAGTTTTTTCTATTTCACTATTTCTCTATTTCATTTAAAGTACCACCTCTGACCTTTCTGTCTACCTGTGTTTTGTTATTACTTGATTTAGTACTCTCAGCAGTAAAAAAAGAAATATATTTCATTAGATTAGAACTGAAAGCTCTCAGAAACAGAATACAACAAGGTCCATGCTGTATTCTTGGAATATTTGTCTGACACATGAATCCTGATATTTTACCAGTGCATCCAATTTGATGATTGATGCATTGTTTTATTTTAGATGCCATTATTTACTTGCTTTCTGAAATGGTGTGGAAGGAAAAACCTTGAGGTGATTTTGTCCCCCAGAGCTGTCGGTTAATTGGTCCCATGCCATTTAGTATAATCAATCACACAGAGTTCATGTTGTTGCAATTACCCTGGACAATCAATCATTGTGCTGCCTAAATGCTGTTGACAGCTTAGAGTCATGCAGATCTTTATGTGAGTGTATTTATCTTTTGTGCTCCACTAAACATGTGAAACAATGACATGGTGACACAGAAGGACTCATGTTTATATATTAAATTTGTGTAGATGGGTTTAAATTTGGGGGACAGATGCACTGATTTACTTTGCATTGGACGTTTATATCGCTAATGCAAGCAGTGTGTATCTTACACAACACTCCACTGTAGACAGAACTTGGGAAAGATAATGTAATGCAGTTTGTATGGCAGAAAAGGGAACATTATCTAGCTACATGATTAGTGAGGGAAATACATGTGAACACTGTCCCATTTAAAGCCTTCTATTTTCTGTATGAATAAACTGCTTATTTAAACTGTAGTCGGGTCACCTATCCTGAATGCCCATGCTTACAGATCACTGCGCTTCCATACATATAGGCTACAATGGCTGCCGTAGCTTGTCCACCGCCTTGCAAGCCACACACAGGCCCACTCTGGCAACCACAATGGGTAAATAACCAATTCCATGGACTCCCTATCCTCACAACAGGAGAGTCTGATGAACCCTCAGGAAAGAAGTGGAGTGGAATGAACCATCTCAGTCCTCCCACATGACTGGGACTCGTCTGACGGTCGATGGGATACGTCAAGAGCTGAGACGAGTGTGACCGCCGCTGGTTCTTGGTGGCCGATTCTGGAGAGGAGAACCACCCTGCATAAATATTGTGACAAGACACATCCACTCCAGTATGGTGGCCTCACTGAGCACAGAGCATACCGTAGATGAAAGAGGGGATTTCACATGCAGTGTCTGTGTGGCACTCTCTGCAGGTCAGGGCATGTGAGGAAAATGAAGGCATGATGCCTTCCCTGTTTTGAGTGCATTTTTCTTCATTCTTCTCCCCAGCATGGTGTTTGTCTCTTAATCAATGATTCCTCAGAACAATCTCAGCACCAGTTAGCATTTCCACTGCACTACTTTTGTAAGTAACTGAAAATTTGTTTTTGAATGTGCAGTGCTTTTCTTGCCCATGTCTCATGCATAGCAGACCTTGTAGCAGATAATTTGATTTTGATGTAGACAAAACCTCATGGTTTAAAGTAACAGTTTGCAGTTGACAGATATCTTTTTGCTCCAGTTTAGGCCAACATGTATGAATGTCAGTTATTGAACCATTCTCTACATATTGTGCTGTTTTCAGGTGCAACAATGAAACCTTAGTTGTGTGATGTGTCTCATTCAACAATGTCTTGGATTTCTGAAGTTTTTGCCCTTTTATGAAACCTTTTGGAATTACCAATTGTATATTACCATGCCTACCTTTACACTCCTGCAGGAGTGCTTAAGTTAAATAATTGCAGCCATTGGCTATGTTTCACATGGCAAATTACATAGGGCAACACAGTGAAGTGGGTGCCACTTGGAGGATAGGAGCTACTCCAGCGACATCATCCAAGCAACTCACAGGCAGTTGACAAATTACCTCAGAGTACCTGAGAGAGGAAATCCAGGCCATAGGGCTCAGCCTGCACTGAGGACGAGCACCTTGCTGACCGAGCCACACAGGATCACCATGCTTTTAAACTGCACACCACATGAAAGTTTAAACCTTGGGCTGGCCATTGAAAAATCATCAGAATTTCAGCTTACGTTCACCATTTAACATGTATATTTCCTTTAAAATTGAAATTCATTTTAAGACTTCTCTTAAAGTCAATTTGGAAAGCACTTCCAGGAAAAGCGTTAAGGAAGACATCACGCGTTAACGCAAATTCAGCTGCTATTATGAGACTGACCAATAAATGTTTCTTCCTTCCAATCAAACACTTCCCCAGGTTTTTATTTTCCCTTTGAACCATCTTTTGTGAATTTGCAGAAAACTGTATCCCCCATTATCTGTAAATTGCATTCAAACTGTTGTTGGTTATGTGTCATGAGTAAAATAGGGTGTCCCTGGGCAAAAGTTGTTCACGAAGTTGTGTCATGTAGTCATAGTGCTGAATTTCAATACAAGGCTTTTTAAAGGCATGTATGATGGCACTCTGAAGAATAACTGAAACCCATGGAAAGCAGTTGAGCATACCATGTTTATATATTATATATCATTCATAATTAAATAACAATTACAAGTAAAACTGCTAATTTTTCAGAGACACTCCTATGAGCCTTTTAAGTGCTTGTCATAGTTTTCATGCTTTTGGAGTCATTCTAGTCCTGAGAGAACAGGCAGGAAGTTCCTCTTGCTACCGATTCCCAGACTCAAAGCCAAGTCACTACACGGTGGTAGCAGTCCTGACACTCATGCACAGTAACGCTTCCTGTGGCCGCCGTGATAGCGTGCCCCTGTTACCTCACGCAGGGCCACCGCACAGGGCACCGATCGCTGATCCGCGGCCTCGCACGGAGGAAGCGCAGAGGCACCGTTGTGTGACCGTGACTTTGAACATCACAGGAAGTGACACGGCCAGGCCTGCGGGGAGCGGCTCTGTGCGAACCCGTTTTGTTTACCATCGCGTCCCATTGCGGAGCGTGTCTAAAAATACCCCGCTCGGGAGCACGCCAGCCGGCACGGTGCATTTAATTTGGTTCATTTTTCTTTCTCCGTATTTATTTATTTATCATCCTCAGGGGGAGGTGGGGAGGGGGGAGGGGCTGACGAGGTGAAATCTGTGACTCAGTACGCCTTGGACCGCGGCTTCAGAATGTGAGCAAAATGTTAACTTGACCAGCTGTGTGACCCCTGTGTCACCAGCTGTGTGACCCCCCAATGACTCCTGTAACGTCTCTATTAAATGTGACACCCCACTCTGTATACCTATACCCAGAATTTATTCTCTAAATTAATTATCTGGGCAATAACTGCACCTCAGCCCAATGGAGACATGATTTCAGATTCACTCAGAAAGCCATTTTAAAGAGACACCAGTCAGTGTGGACGGCAGAGTGGGGGCTCGAACTCCACCTGCAGTTTGCAGCACACTCTGGCCTGTGGCTCTGGTAGCTAGCGCTTGGTTAGTCACACTGGGGAGAGGGGCTGTATTTGGCTACGTAGTCTGAACCGATGTTTAGATTCTCATGTGACGACTGTGTTCCTGTTTCTGTTTTAGAGCTGCGGGTCCTGACCAGTGAGGCAGAAGGCCCCCGCCTATGGAATTTCAGAATTCAAAAACAAGCAGGCTGCTGTTTATACGCGTGCATATTTGAGGGGAACTGTAGATCATTGTTGTCCTTTACTTTGCATTATTTATTTTCTTAGCAGACACACGTTTCCAGGGTGAATTAAGGCCTAAGGTTTACACCATATACATTCTTTTACCCATTTGTACAGCTGTATTTACTGTTGAAGCTGGAGGTGTATTATTTGCTTTAAGGTTCCTTGGTTCTTACTACCGATCACCTTTATCTTTTACTCAGCGGTTTTTGAAGTCAGTAATCTGGAGTCAGGGCTGGGTCACAAAATCTCAATCACTTGGTCAAACGAGGTGAGTTTTCCTTCTGTGGGGAAATACCACCCTCAGAATTGTCCCCACCTTACATTCATTTCCTGACAAGCTCACCTCTTACAAAACTGGAAAACACAGAAAGTGGAAACAGCCCGCAGTTATTTTTCTAGGTGCAACACCTTTTCTAAATCCCCCGGCTTCAGATTAGATTAGGATGACAGGAGAGAAATTCCACTAGGGTAACATTTCCTTCTGCTCTCCTCCTGACTTGAAGAAATTTGACCACACCTTCATGTTGTCATAGTTATGCCAAATTCACCCTTTATTGCTTTATGATACCCTCAGACATGCAGATTTGACTATTCACACAACCAATAAATGTATTTAAGAGTCCCTAGGTGATTGTTTAACCACTAATTGCACTGTTCTTCACAGCAGTTTCTTCTATTGTCTGGAATTTTATTAGACTCCACTGTAATAAACAATCATAAATTTACTGGATCAACCGGTATATTGGTACCTTGAAAATGGTTGTAATACCTTTTCAAGTTACAATTGAATTGTGTCCGGGCATTTCCACCAAGAAGCATCATTTGAAATGTTACACCACTGCTTTGGAAATGAATGCGCACTTGGACTCAGCCTGACCCAAATGGGTTCAAACAGCCCTTGCATCAAGCATGCGGTTCCCCTGTCCTGTTTATCTCCTGCACAGTGTGTCCTCTGTCTGAAGAATGCATAAACAATTTAAAACCAGGGGACGACAGGAAGGGGAATCCGACGAGCTGACAGCTTATTTCTGCTGGACGGTTTTGGACAGCAGGCTTACATCACTGCTGCTGCCCCCTGAAGATGCTGGGGAGGTGGATTGGGGGTGTTGGGGGCGGATGGGGGGCTTGAAGGTTGAGGCGGGATTTGCTCCACGCTCAACCAAGTGGTGACGGGTGCGTTTTCCCCATCTGTCAGACGTCCTTCCTTTGACACCACCCCAGCAGTACCACGCGAGCCACTACCATTTCCTGGCATACTGTGAGAGCAGTGCTGGAGCGTCCTCCTGGTGCCTCCAGAGAAAGGCGTGGCAGAGGGAAGAGGCACCGTGGCGCGCTTGCTAGCCATGGCAGATGGCCCCGTTTACTGCAGTGGGGGATGCCAGCTGGCAGCAACCAAAGATTCTACCTGAGCAACAGCTGTGCTGGCCTCTTTCAGCACTTACATTGTGGAAGTGAAGGACCAAGCATGTCAGACATACAACATCCACGGCTTCTAATTGCTCAGATCAGAAGAGTGGAGCGTGTTAGTCTGCTACAGTAGATGATGGCACCATCTAGACTCAGGAAACAAGCATGGCTGTGTGCCTTTTCTAGGGACCTCTGGTGCTTAGCTGAGAGAGCTCATTGTGTCAACAATATGATACCCCCAGCAGAAGTCTTTTTTGGCCAACAGGTTTTGAAGGCTCATGATGAAGGCTCAGGCTTAAGCTACTACATTGTTGTTGTAGTTAGAAGGATAACATTAGTCACATGTTGTTGATGTAGCTTGTGATATAAGCCATATAATTCTTTCACACAAACAGAGGATTTGTGCCATTTAATATACTGAAGCATTAAGATGAAACATGTTACCGTAGCACATAATTTAAATTTAGTTTGGCTGAGCTAGATTTTTGAGTACTTTTTCACTCGAAAATCCACACTGCTTTTCTGCCTGCCTTGTGAAAGGTCCTCGTAAACCCGTCAATCACACCTTATCTTTACATCGGTGATCTACCGTTTCTTGGTATGTTTTTTCTCAGAGCAGTAATTTTGTCTTGTCAGTAACATCCAGACAACATAAACACCCAATGACCTTCAGAGCACTTCCTCCCCTCCAAACCCTAACATCGCAATTTGTCTTCCACAGTAATGTTCTTTGCGGACGACAGCATAAATTGACTGTAAAGGTAGCAGTCCATGATGAAGCCCCTCTAGCACAGATGTGTTCGGTCAACACAGAAATCACATCATGTGAGAATATTTTTCCTATGCCTCAGGATCCTGGTTGCCATTGTTTTATTTATTTTTTTTAAACGTATGTGTAAATATGGAGCAATTCACACGCAGTTGACTTAATGCACTGTTATCTGTAAGCTCAGTCACACAAACCGCTGGGCGGTGACTGAAGGCAGGCTGCGAGCTCGCCCTGTCGCACCGCTGATCTCGCCAAAAGATGAGCTGTCAGTGAGTCATTCCTTTGCGCGAGCTGTCATGCCTTCTTCTTCAGTGCGCCCGCACACACATGAGGAGACGTCGCCCGATGCTACAGCCCTGTCAGAGCTTCAAACGTTCCTCCGCCAGCTCCGCGCGACGTCTCGTGGGAAGACGCTGTCACCTCATATGCCCTCACCCACATTGTCAAGAGGCTCCAAAGTCTCTTAACTGTGAGTGCTTTCTTACCGGTGATGAGAAATTCTTGAAATACAAACTGATCTCATTCCATGTGAGGGCAAATAAAAAGACGAGCAGCCAGGCCAAAGGAGTGACACTGGCACACGCTGACACGTGTCACTTTGAGGGATGTTGACTCTTTCATTTTGGATGGGTTAATGTCTTGGCTGTATACGCTCCTCTTCAGTTTTTTTTTACGAGGTGTTTATTAGTCACATTAACAGTTCGAGAGGAGAGAAATTCCTAAAGCCAGGCCATAAAACAACAGGGAGGATCTTTCATAACATGCTACTGTACAGGTACCCATTCAGATTTATGGTGAAACCCTGTGTCCCATTCCATGGCCTAAGGATGTGTCTTCCCCTTTGACATTCCTTCCACGAAACATTTTTACAGATGACTGTTACAGAGTCCATGAATCCAGAGAGTTCTAAAGTGTAACTGGAACCAAAAAACCTAAGACAATAGAACATTCAATTTCATTATTTGCTCTCTTTAGTTACCCAGTGCAACCCACGTATCATCCATGTATACAGCCGGACAATTACTGAAGCAATTCAGGATTTAGCACCTTGCTCAAGGAGTAAGGCAGTGTTCTATCTAGGTATTGAACGAAAATCTTTGGGTTAGGAGCACTGTCCCTTATCACACCACCACACTGCTGCTGAAAAAATAAAGAAAAAAAAAAAAATAAAGGAATGTCCCTGTGAGGGACTGTCTCTCATCTCATCTTTAGTTCATCTCTAGAGCTGTAACCTTGGTCCACATCCCAAATCCCGTCCCATGCCAATGGACCCCCCCCCCCCCTGCCCTCCGCCACCTTCCACAGTTTACTGTGCCCGCTGGGGACAGTGATAGCAGGCCAACTCCACCACAGCGATAAATCCAGCGATTGCCAAGAGCGCAAGGGCATCCTTCATCACCCAAATCTTGGCCGCGGCTCAGCTCGAAGGCAGCCCGCTTAACAAACGGCCTTTTCTCGCCCTCAGACGCCCGGGCCGGGTATTGGATTGCTCAGCTCGAGCCTTTACTCTTTGTGATGCAGGCGTCTAGATGGTGGGAGAGCAAATTATGGTTAGAAAGCAAGCGCCTGGAGGTGCTGGTATGCAGAGGAGAGATCGGTAATCCTCCGCAAGTCCATCTGACTGTGCAAAGAACTTATTAATGATGCTGCTCCGCCCACAGAAGAGGAGGAAATCAATCACAGCTCAATCGCATAATGGTTGTGTGTGTCTCAGTGGCCAGTCAGACCCTTTCCTTTTAGGCAGCCATCTCATTCAGCAAGACCAACTAGCACAGATTCACTTGTTTTCCCAATCATTAGGTTTTACGCAAATGTCTGGCTTTTTAATAGTAGCAGTATACAAGGGTGAAGAGTGACTGCCAACCCCCCTCAAGACTGAGAATTTTTTGCATAATCCCCTCCTGTCCCTTGTGCACCCCACACATTTCAAGAACGATACAGAATAATTAGCCTCTGTTTCTTGTCTTAAGGAAGGATTACTCCGACTTCGGCTGCGATGTGGAAAATCGTTCTTTTATGGCAGGGAGAACAAACATCAAAGCCACACGTCTCAGCTGCAGAGCTTTCCCTTGGTGACAAGCACTCAAGTCTGTGAACTCCCTCTATTGTCTGGTTAAATCTACATTGCTGGACAGGGCTCTCTCTCCCCTACTGCCCTCCTGCTGTATCAGCTCTCCTGCGGGCAACAGGGAGGTCAGGGTCCTGTAGGTGGGGCTATATTTTCTAATCACATTGATTAGTCCCATCAATCCAGAGAACAGGAACCCACAGGAACCCATTAGAGTATACTAAAGACAATGATCAGATGAGAAGTTATGCCATTACTCCTCAGATGGGCACACTTCCCTGTTCAGTGTTGCAGTACAGATTATTAGCTCCAAATGCAGCTGTATTAACGGAAACCTTCATCAAGGGCACAACTGCAGTGCCTCACCTACAAAATCAGCTTCATTCATTTAAACCTTATTGGCCTAACATTCAAAATACTGTTTGAAGATTTTCAGTCTCAGTACTCAGCTGGTGGGACACAATGTGGAACACAATTTGTTTCGAGTGCACAGATTATTTTAACCATATGGCCATATTGCTTACACTAATGAACAAAATTTAATGTACAATACGTGTGTAAAGTAAATCTCAAAATTGGTCATAAAAGCACACCCATTATTTGTGCGTAAAAAGAATAGGCACAGATAAATGTGATCAAGCTAATTTTAAAATGTGATGTTGCTAAAACACTGTGCGACAAGACGCAATGGTTAGTTTACCTGCCTTGGTGATAGTTTGACAACTTCTTAGTACAGCAATACCATTCCCTTAGCATATTCAACTGGTCCATTTGTGAAATAAGGCTCTTCTTCCCCCAGAAACCTCTAGCATGTTCGCATAATGTTGGATTCAGGTGCACTCAAACTGGTTTTGTCACATTTACATTACCTCCAGGTATACACTAATCTGGACCAGGGCCTCTCTCTTTCAAATATGGTGTCTGGTCAAAGTAGACTATATAGAAACAAGTATGTTTATTGAAATGTTGTGGAATTCATTTGCACACAGTGACACACACAATTCACAGAAGTACACAGTGCTGCAGAGAGAGAACTATGCACTTCTCATATTATGTTATTGGAAGAAATACAACAAAACAGTTGGAAGGTACAGATAATTCAAACAACTACCATTATCATAATTTTAAAGTCTAATTCTAATGTATGTATCCTGAGTATGTGAGAACACAAGGAGCTCCATAATAAAAAGCTAGCAGCATAGAGGGTCCTGGGTTAGCACCTATTCTATGGAGGTGGTGCCAGACATGGAGGACAGAGACAGAGAG
The DNA here is from genome assembly GCA_019176425.1 of Megalops atlanticus. NCBI lineage: Eukaryota > Metazoa > Chordata > Actinopteri > Elopiformes > Megalopidae > Megalops > Megalops atlanticus. The sequence goes on from CM032883.1 coordinate 13,342,953, forward strand.
GCACAGTGCGACTGAATGCTGTATATTAATGTATTGTAAACAACTATTTTTGACTATTTCAATATGGCATTGACCATGTACTCTTGAATGTGACCAGTGAGAAAATGGAATAACCTACCTATCAAACAAAGTAACTAACAAACTGTTCTTGTCTTTTTAGATACAGCTGCAAAGGAGGAACCCTGTGTCAAATAATAAAAGTTAAATTCATGGGAAAGATGGATTTATTCACAGGGGAATAACTGTCTAATGTTCAACTGTTAATGTTCAATTAACACAAAGTACCTCATTCCATTATACTGAAATACCATTTTTCAGCAACCTCTAACTTCACTGTCTGTGGAATTTAAATCCTACGACTTGCTCTGAAAGAAAATTACACCCATTCTTGTCATACTTTTTCAACATTAAGTTTCAGTTGCTTAAATGCCGTCAAATGCAACGTCAAAAGCAGCTGCCTCCAATTCTGCAGCTGCTCAACACCTGTGTTACTGACAGAAAAAGGGGTCTTCACCCCGGTGGACATTAAATGCTTCCAGACATCATAAGCTGGTTTGCAGTCCCAGTGAGACTATTTTCTTCTTAAGCCACTCTCATCCGCTTGCCCTCCAGATCGCAAAGTAAGTTGTGCAAGGTAACATTAATCTGTCACAAACCACATTGCTTTAGATAGCCAGGCAGGGCTGGGAATTCACTGCTGCTGCACTTGGACTTCAAGGAAATCCTCCTTCAAAAGATTTCCTCAAAAAAAGCATCATTACAGTTTTTCAAGGGGCATATCTATGTAACCCTTGCTGTGCTTGCAAAGTAAGCCTCTCATCTCGTCCTTGCAAACAGCTGTTTAGCATCGGATGCAGGTTTTCAGCATTGCTCGTCTGGCTGTGTTTCTCCTCTGTGGTGCTGTGGAGGTGAAGTGCAGATGTAAGATTTCATAGGTCAAAACTACATTGTACACAGCACTGGCGCACCTTTGCCGCCACTCAGAGCAAGCACGCCGTAACTTCAGGTTCTTTAACAATCATTTAAAGTGATACATACATACATATTAAGGATGTGCATCTCCATCACTGAGGCGATCCGATACATTAAAGATAGATATGAAGCAACTACTAATGCGATACGATACGATTCACCCCTATTGCGATGCAGGGCGATTCTACACGATTTGATTCAACACAATGCGATTCAACGCGATACGATGCGATGCAAAAGAATATGATGCTATGCAATTCAATATGGTACAGATAGTTTGATTTTATTTCTTTGGTTCCTCTTAAGCAGACAGCAAATCATAAATTAACTAAAAAAGTGCCATTTTTACTTCACATATTTGTTTCTCTAGTACTGCAACTCAGTAAGCTTCTCATTTATGCTGTTTCTTTTCTTTACAGCGGCACGGCATATTTTGAAAATTGCATGCGTCTTGTCAAATTGTCCGTCTCTCTTGAAAAATCCGAAGTGTCGCCAAACATTTAATTTGTAGCAATTCGGTGGAACGTGTACCTCTCCCTCCTCCATGACATTCAGTCCGTGACTCACCCGGACACGCCTCCAACTCGCGCGAGACTTGGCCGAGAGACGAGAATTGGCCACTGACAGCAGTGTAGATGAGAGAGCGCGCTTGAGAAACTAGAGGAGGAATCAATCTAAACATAAAATTATTGGTCACAAATTATTGTTCACATTTCTAAATAATAAAGGCACAGGGCCTCTACTAATAATTATATATAAATAAATCGGATTTTACCGATGCAAAGATGTTAGAAACGATGCATCCCGAGTTCACACACACACACACACACACACACACACACACACACACACACACACACACACACACACACACACACACGTACGCATGCATGTGTCTGTTTCTCTGTGTGCATGTGTGAACTTTGTGTACTTTAATAAATAACATAAAGCATCTGCACACATGAATAATATTTATACAATTGAGTTTACATTGCACACTGCCTTTGTTTACATTGCACACTGCCCTGCAATGTAAAAATGAGTTAACATTGCCTTTAAAATTGATGTCACTGGTGTCATTCTGTTGGCATATGCACTACCCTAAAATCTTAAATTAGAGCACAGCCATTTCTATTGAAAAATTTCAGTTTAAGATATCGTAGCACAATCTGGGATTCTGTTTTTCACTAGATACTATGACAGGATATATAAAGAGTAGGATAGACAAATAGAAACATCCTTCTGCTCCACACTTTGCACCCTCCAAGCAGCTGCTTCCAAACAGTGCTTCTCTCCATAATGCAGGTATCCATTCCAAGTCCACCTTCACCCCCCTCTCAATCTCTCCCTTCTTCTGCTTTCTCAGCCCTGTGATGTCTGCTTTCGCCAATATGCAGTGAACATTGCCCCCTTTGAAGAGATTAGGTAATGAATTCATTGCAGAATGACTTTCATGTCGGCTTAAGTCTAATACTGCCTGTCAGGGCTGTCGGATCCTATGGCTTATTAGCGTTGTCTGGAGGAGCGGAAAAAGTGGGAGGTTTGCCTGTCACCTATATGCTATTAGGGCTCTGGCTTTAAATGAGCCGTGGAGCAAAACAGCAAGCATGCAGTGAAGTACAATGTTAACGGTATGCTATTAAATCACAGCAGTCTTCTGTCTCTGTCTAGGTTCAAAACAACAGCACAGTAACCTTCTGAAATGTATATACCAAATGCCAAACCCACAGCCCGAAAATACACGTCTAAATTTTCCCAGCGATGGGAACTGCATTGACAGTTGGTCTGCACTATCTGTTCTGCAAAATGCAGCACAAAATAGATATCTCAGATGAGCGTGGGAGCGCTTCATATAAAATGGCTACATCGTGTGGGGGTGTGTGATTGCACAGAAGCCCATTCGGCATGTTTCGTGCCACCATGTCCTCAGCAAATTGGATCCTAACAATATTCAAAGCAGGGGGAAGTTTGCTTTGTCGGTACTTTCTAGAAAAAAAGAGCCCTGCCAATTAAGTTGTCCAACTCTGTCACCGAAGGCACCGCGTGAAAACAAAGCGGGAATGATGTAAAAGGAAACCTCGAAAGAGACCACAGCAAACACATGCAAACTTCCTTTTCGATGTATGTCAAATCCATCTGCCAGTAACAACAATCCCTTTGTGTGCTGTGTGGTCTTCTGTTGCTCTCTCGGGGGAAACAGTGGGGGTGTTTACTTGTTGTGTTGACCTTACACTAATTGGGGTCACTGAGATAATGCAAGAGCGGCAAGACCCAAGCCTCCTCTGGCCTCACAGAGAGGTCAGCAAATGCAGTCTGAGGGATACAGTAGATCACGTTTTCCAATTTTTGGATGACGTATTCCTGCAAGATGTAATTCCTGGGCTGTAAGGTATGTTAAAGGGTTAAAGGGTTAAATTGGAAAAAGAACATGTCACGCATGTTTCTTCCTCTCTTCTTGCAAAAACAAAAACCAAAAAAATTCACCACCATTAATACCGTATTCAACCTGTTCTCTGGCTAAGCTTTGGCCGAACTCCATCAAGTTACAAAAGACAGGCAATGCTCTGGCTGAAGGTTTTGTTCAAAGATGTGAATTCATAGGATTTACCTGCAGTTCACAAGTAATGCCAGCATAGTGCCACATGTCAGATTGCTGAGGCCTAGGCGCTCCCCACCCATTCGCCAGCTGAGCGGCCAATGACCTAATAACCGTACAATGTGACAGACAGCGTGAGATCACTGCACACAGTTTGGACTACCAGCACATTTCTACCTCATGTTTTTCTCCCTCATATAAAAAGGTATACATGTACAATTATTAAACTACTAATATTAAATTATCACTTCACGTGTGTATCAATTATTGGTGCTTACAGTTACTCAAGAATAGAATATATATCAAAATGTACCATATATTTATACCATACAGTTAGCATCAAATAATTCAGGTAAAGCAACTTACTGAAGACTTAAAGGTCACAATCAGATAGAGATAAACGCCCTAACAAGTCATGAATCCAGAGACCTCAGACCTTGACACAATAACTCTGACACAATAACAACTTCAAGTTGCTCCCTGAAAATTAAGGCCTTCTTGTTATCATTTATCATGCAGTTCATTTGTACTTTCAAATTAACTGCAGTCATGAAGTATTGTAATTGAATTCATAGTGAAACCCGGGGAATGAGTTTGGTTGTGAAGACAGAAAGTGCATTGTTGGCTTCGTTCCTTTCAATTTTTTCCTTCAAAAAACAGCTGCACTTTAAGCTTGACAATGATTAAAAAATAATTCTTTGTGTTATGTTGCTTGCCAAATGCTCCTCCCAGGCTAATTTGCGTATTATCCCATTTCCTCAGCTGGATATTTACTGAAGCAATTTAGGTTAGCGTCTCGCTCAGGGCTACAGCAGCGAGGAGCATGAACTTTCTTCTTATGTTCAAATATGAGAAAAAAAAGGCTTAAAAGAGCAGTTTTTGTAAGAACCTTTCAGCAGCCCAGCCCCTGGTGTCTTGCACCCAAGTCCATCTGTCACATGATACCTCTCAAAGGCTTTGAGGGTCATTTTTAGAACAAAGAGTGGGGTAGTTTCATACCCAGTAACCTGGGTAACAGAGCAACACCTGCCCAAGATGCATCAGCCTCCTCAGTCTCTCTCCTGTGAAAAGCAAAATGCGTCTTGCAATACTTGGCTTTGACCGAAGACCGGAGTAGTTACGTAAAAGGAGAAAGGCACTACACAGATGCACTGAGTGCTCATTCTTCTTAGTAATCAGCCAGTAATTCCGATCACATGAAGCTGGAAAGGAGGCAAAAAAACTAACTAAGAAGGGGGTTAGGGTTGGGGGGGGCAATAGATGGGGGTGGAGGTGTGGGGGTAAACTTGCATAATCTCATTTCACCAAGGAAAACAAAGCTGTTTATATTATCAGTGAGTGAATTCTGGAGGAAAGGAAAAGATAATCATGGTCCTGCAGGCTGTGACCAGCATCACTATAACTGACAAATACATTTGCAGATAGGGATAATGTAAAGGATTATGTTGTTCTTTAAGATGTGATGCTTGAAATGTCAGCGCTAAAATTTTATGATGAAATTTAAGAATACCATACACTAACTTAAATAAACTTTTGGTTCTTCCGTGTTTTGGCAAAACGCTTGAGATAGACGTAATTTCTTTATTAAATACAAGGCTGTTTCTTAAATTCTAATGGGAATTTTCACAACAAATGGGCCACAGTTAAATAAAGTCTTTTTTCACTTCGAAGATGATAGCATAGCTGCCTATGTGATTCAACAAAAATGTAGTTAATATTTTCAAACAGACATTTTTTTGAAGATTTAATTTTCTAGTCCATTGGATGCCTACCAGAAGTTTTGTGCTTTATAATTAAGTTTCTGCAGCGTTTTTATGGCACATGCTGAGCATGCCAATTGAGGCGCCATTCTTGCATCTCTCTTTAGTGTGAGATAGGCCATTAGCAGCCATATTGTTTTCTTATTGTTGATGTCGGTCCCTCCCTGCGCATCGCTGTGTTGAATGCTTGAGAATGCATGTAAAAACACAACAAGAACTTCAGCAAGTAATATCAGGAGCCTCAAATAACTCCATTATAACTGAGAATAATGACTTCAAAAACCATTACTATAATAAATAAATATGGAGACACAACTGCTGCATACACCACTCCCCTGACACAGCACTGACTCTTAGTGAAATCTCATATATTCAGCAAGTGTTTAGTGGTGACGAGCGCTTTCGGACCCCTTCTTCCCCTTCCGGGATTCTTTCCTTCACCAGTCCTCATCCCACTTGAAATTTCACATTAAAGATCAAGGTTCAAATGCAGATGGAAGTGTTACCTACAGTTAAAGAGCACACAAAACCAAGAGTTTCTGATTTTTCGCCAAAAATCTGATTACGCAAAGCGCCGTCTCTAAATGTTGGCCTTGTCGTGATCAGTCTGTCCAGTAATCGGATACAACACCTAAGCACGGTAAACAAACACTTGTACAGTTTGACCCCAGTGCTGTTTCAAAACCAGCTGTGACAAAGCCGAGGGTGCGTGTCACGTGCTTTAATCATTTAATCTTCTTGTGGTTTATGGCTGGCTCATTACAGCCCTGTTATTAACGGCGGCACAACGAACCAGCCATGTCAAGGTACCCACCCCCAAGTCAAAACGTCCATCTGCTCACAAGTTGCAAATTTTCAAATCCAGTGAGGGCAGCCTCATTGCTCCAGCATCACTGATGTGGACACACAGCAGGTCTGAATAACAGTGTTTTTTTCTTGTTAACTTTTAGTGTAACACAGCATGATAAATTTGTCAAAGATGGGAGCACCTCAGACTTTAAGTGTCCTTGCTCTTCCACAATCTCTGTGGTGTGTTTGAGAAAAAAGGAAGGATCAATGAACAAGGCTCCCATGACACAATCCAAAGAGGCAGAGGCAGGGGAATGGAGAGAACTGCATATACAGTACCAGTCAAAAGTTTGGAAACACCTTATTCAGATAATGGGAAACATGGATTCAAAGACATTTTGATCTAAAGACTTACGCATAAAAGCTTGAAATTTGTTTCTTAGACAAATATAAATACTGATGTTGATGCCTATGTATGAATTCCTTTCTAATTTTTTTATATATATATTTTTTTGGCTACTTTTAGAATCCAAAATATAAAATGGTTTTGATTTGTTCAACACTTTTCTGCTCACTGCATATTTTCATTTGTGTTATTTCATAGTTCTAATGTCTTTATTATTTTAAAATGTGGAAAATAGTCAAAATAAAGAAAAACCCTTGTATGACTAGGTGTATCCAAATGTTTGACTGGTACTTTATGCATTTATACTTAACATCTGGTCAACAGTGTTGTTCAAAAACATGCATTATATATTTACATTTTTCAATTGACTATTCTATAAGTATGTCAAAATCATTGTAAACATTAGTTTTCCTTACAACCTAATCTTGCTTTTTGCTTTTATTTCAATTGTTGCAGTATGGTTAATAATGAATAGGTAACAGAAAAGTTTGCAGGGAACACTGTTAAATCCAAAGATTGGATAGTGCCTGACCACTGAAGAGATGGCTACACTTCACCCTCACTTTGAAATAGTGGTGTTCAGTGTTATCCTGAGCTGCGTATGGTTTCCCACCAAAAGATGTTAATCCCAATTTTTACTTGCGTGTTGGGCACAGGATTATCTACATTATGTAATATTTTGACTTCCTCAGAAAGCTTTCGTCTGCATGACTGCCGTACTCAGAGGAATGCTGACTGGCAAAGCTAACACAGAATGGTGCGTGACCACTGAGGGGGGAGTCTACCTCACTGTCAGGCTTAGGGTGGCGTGTGGGAACAGTTACTCCAGATTGATGGATCTCAGTATTAATGACTATAATGGCTACTCCAAATGATGGCTGGAATCCTTTTTGAACATTTTTTAGGCTGGCCGTATTGGTTTCATCTCCTGTGTCTAGCTAAATCAAATTTCTTTCCTCAATCAACAGTATTTACAGCAGGATATGTTATTTGGTCTTAAGTATTTGTTACACTACGATTTTCCTTTAAAAATTGTAATATTGCATTTATAAATGTTAAATAAATTATTATTTAAATACATTATTACTATTAACATAAATAGATACAATATCTAGTTATATTACTCATGTCACATCCTTATAGTAGTGTTTGTGGAGTAATGACAGATGTTATGCACTGTACATGGTCGCAATTTCTATTTACCTCTCTCAAGTGACTGTGTTGGATGCTGGCAATCATAGCCTCAAGGACCAACATAAGAGAAACTCTTTTTTGAAAAGGAAGCCAACAATGTTCCTCATCTAGGTCAGAGGTGGTTGGGGGCAGTGGATCTGGCGTGTGTCAACACAGAAGATACGTCTGAATGAGCGGACGCTGGAGCTAATGCATGTTGACAGGGTTCCCACAGCCAATGGCAAGACCTGCCAGAGGAGACGTCACATGGTGCAGCCCGACTGAGCTGGGCTTCTTCGAACACCCCCACACTGTTGCATGCTATCCCAGCAGCCCCAGACCAGCAAGCCTGGAAAGTAGCAAAAATCCACTGATTGCCTGGCCTGGTCAACTGTGGTTACAGATTATGCAACGGAAGATGCTGGGACATAGGCCTAAATACAGGGAATGAGAGCGGCATCGTCCTGTGAAGGGGCTTTTTTTCATAATACTTTGGAGTGAATTGTGGACAAAGAAGACATGTGGAGCCAAATGACAGGCCTCAATTTACAGAATAACCAGAGGTTTGCCCATCACATGGAGATTTCCTATATGCGGTGGTCCACTCTATAAAAACAGCACCAAGCTGAATTGGCTGCAGCATGCCTAATGCAAAATGTGAAGGATTCTCCTTCCTTCCATCATGCAGGTAGCATGTGGTGTAGTGATCAGACCTCTGGGCTCTGCACTTGTCGGTCAAGAGTTCAAGGCCATGGTCTATGCCACTTGTATACTTTACCCTGACTGGCTGAGTTACCGGTGTATAGCCTTGTTGTGCATCAGAAAGCGTATTTTATTGCCTTTCTCAAAACACTCACTCATTAGTCATTCGAAATTCCTCTGAATTATCTCTGGGAAGACAACAGTAAATCAAACGGGATTCTCTCATCTCCCAGCCTCTCTCATTTAGCCAACTTCTCCTCTTACTGCTGTTGGCACTGACTTAGCGATCGAAACGAAGATAAAGTTCTCTGTGTTTTGGCTTGTGGTTAGAGCTATCAAAATGAAGACAGAGTGCATCATTGTATTCAAAGATGTCCCACATGCAAACCATCTGACCAAGAAGGCACAGTGTTGTGTTCTTGGAGGAATACAAAATGTTCAATTTCATCATTTAGTCATAAAGATACAAACTATTTCAGTAACAGTATCAATCACTCATGTGGCTTCAAAAGGAGAGAGGTAGGAGATATATTTTACAAATAATGTGTTCACCTACCTTTTCTTACTGCTTGGCAGACAAAAATACCAATATACTAAAGCAAGACCTTTGGGGCACAATATATTATAACAATTGACAGTGCATCACTTCTGAATGAAAAAGCAGTTCTCAAGTACACAGTAGGTCTCATTTTTTTGTATACTACTCAGTCAGAAAATTCAAGACAGGTCAAATGAAAGTCACAGTCAATCAAATCATCTAACTAGGCAGGACTGTCTGTCTATTTTTAGGTTTTGCATGGCAAGCCTGTGGAATTCGCCTCTGAGGAATGAAGCCCATTGATGCCACGAGCTCATTATTCGATTGCTTATCTAGAGGAAAGCTCCAGTGGTTTGAGCTCATGTGTGTCATTATCAGTGCACGTCGGGCTGAATCTTTCTATCGCCTCGTTGGTGATTTCTGCTCGCACCACATCTGGAAAATGTCAACCAGGACAGCTGTGGCCTGTTGCCATTGTATTGGGCACCTGTTTCGTACGTGTAGTCCCTGTCATGGTGTTATTCCCTGAAATCTCCTTCCACCAAAAGCGTTCTCAGATGGCATAAATCAATGGATTTGAGGTTGTTGGCTTGTATGGCGCCCCTCCACTTGAAGCAGGTCACAGTGACATTAATCAGGCCGTGACTCACAGACACATGTAAGCCAAATGCAGCCTTCAAACCAGTCCATCTCAGGGACTGGTTGGGACATGGAGTGAGGTGTCCTTCCTCTGACCTGTGACATCATTGAGGGATTTTTGGAGGGAAAACATTTGTCAAGTCTATTTTTTACGAGCTGAGCAGCATGTTCACCACAGCATATTTATTCAGGCAATTCAGGTTAAGTACCTTGCTTCAGGGTAGAACAGCAGTTTCAAACCTTGGAATCGGACCAGCAGCACTCAAGTCATGAGCCGTGATCATTACCACTACACCACACTGCTGCCATTAACTGGTGACAAACTCCAGGTGCCTATGGACCTCACTGTCATTATTTCTTAAACCAGGTGGCCAGAGAGGCAACATTATGGTATTGAAATACTATATTGGCTATAAGATGAAAAAAATCACAAATTCTGACATAATGAATATCAGATGATGACTCATGACAGGCTATATGAAGAATCAAATCTCTCCTACAGAGATGTCAGAAGCAACCTGTAGGTTCATACCAAAGTACACTTTTAAGCACATGCACAGCGTAATGAATAATTTCCCAGTTAAGAAAGGATTTTCCGTCATTTGGTATCTTGCAGAGGGTACCTTTTTTCAGTGTTCGTTCATTATGATACATTTCTGGACGGTTCTACATAACATGCCTCAGAGTGGAACATTGATGCACTGTGCAGATGTTCATCAGACTTACTTCAGTTCAGTGGAATGTTTGATGAAAGTGATGTATTTCAAATTCCCATCTTGGATGCTGATAGGCTAATGCCTCACATGGAGGGGCCTCCAAAAGAATCTGGGTAGGTACTAGGTATTTTACAATCAGAATTTTAGTGTTTACATTAAAAACAAGGATGACTCTGCTTGCCAGATCTCAGTCTTGACTGATAGTTCAGGGTTTCCCCTCAAAGTAATGAGTGATGGTACAGTCCCCCTCATAACTATGTAACCACTGCTCTTTTTTCATTCAGTAATCTTCTTTCTTTCCCACTCCCAGAGACCCTGTAGTGGTCCTCTTTAATCATAGACATTGCAATTACAACCAGGTGACAACTTAAAAAATGTGTGGGATTATTTTTTGACTAATAAGGTCGATATCCAGTACTGGGGGTTCATGAATTTCCCCTGACCTGAAGGCAGCATCAGGAAAGGTGGTTAACACAATGACTTCTACAACTACAAATCATACTTCCTTCACAAACAGTATTATATCTTGATTTCACACACAGAAATTGATTTCTCTGAAAACTTCCCTGTTGTTGTTAAAAAACCCTAGCTACTATAGCCTTGTTCCCGCTATTGTTTAAAGGGCCACAGCTATAGCAGTTTTGCTTCAGCATGGGAGCACTCTGTAGGTATTGGCTCTGCAAAAAGGGACCATTACTGTACCAGATAGACAAGCCCCAAACTGTCTAATTTAGTTTTAAAATTTCATGTCATTTATTTGTGAATGATGACAGTGAATGGCTGTTCTCTCCTCCAAACATTAGCAGTTCAGTCCAGTTCATTAGAAATCCAAGACAATTCACCAATGAGCTCAGTCAAGGCATCTAAAATATTCCCCTTTTCACTCAAGCAGACATCCCTGTATCCAGCACCCAAAGAACATCTGTATTATTATTCCATATAATTGTTGCGTCGTCCAAGTCTGTTCCCTGTCTTGAAGACCTCCATTATAAAACGACTGCAGAGTATGGGGAGCGTTTTGTTATTGAGTAATATTCTGATTACTTTCTCTGCTGGCTTGGAAAGTTTCAGAGATGGCTGTAGAGCAGAACTGCAGTGCTTCAGCTTTCACGTCGTCTGTTAAGGTTGCAATTTACTGCCATTTCTTTCAGTGTCTCAGCCCAAACAGTTCCTTGTAGAGAGAGGGCTGCAATTTATTTCACTGCAATAAGTCTTCAATCTCTTTTCACCAAAGGGAGCTATGGGAAGTTGAATGTGCGCCTTAATCAATGGAACACTCGGCATTGCTGTAAGTGTGCCATTCTGAATTTTAATCGGACAGATTTTTCAATTACAATTTATCTTCAAGGACCATCTCTGCTGATAAAACATTTAATAAATCTTAAATACTTCATATGTATTCACTTTTTTGAAACCACTTGCTCAGTAGGATGAAGGACACTTAACTTTGATAAGGGCTCAGAGATGTATGTATTTTGCTTTGTAACATGCAAAATTCAAACCTGAAACAAGTACAGTAATCGGAAGATCAGCACTCCTCTGCAGCACAACATCACTGTGAGTTTCTGTCAGTGTATGTTCCTTTATAGACGCACATATATCACATTGACCGTGGCTGACACCAAGGCAACAGACATTTCAGAGGAGCGGAACCTAACTTTGCTGGGATCAGTGGAAGGCTGATATGCCAAGGCTCCGAAGAGGAGACAGATACCTAACCCCATTAGCCTGATAAAACTAAGCACAGTTAAAATCCCACCAGCACTGATTCACATTTTTTACCAGTCCACATAATGAAAAACGACTCCAAGCATATGCGCAGTATCCTAAGGCATGTTCTTGAGTGTGCGTTTAGTCCAAATTTTAGCACAAGTTACATAATGCAAGTTATTTTCATATGAATTTAGAAGCAGATGTTACAGCTGGTAATGGGATTACATACTAGGAGTCTTGTTTTATTAATACCACAGTTTTACAAATACTGAGATTAAAACAATTGTAGCAGTGTATATATACTACATGTAGGAGGGGTGTGTTGGAGTTATTTATGATATTCAGAATGAAGATGTTTTAATTAATAGGAATCCAGAGGGTGGACTTTTTATATTGCCTGTTAATAAATAAAAACCTGAAGCAAGCACATTATAAGCAAGCTGTCCAAAAATTCTGTGAATTATGTGAATCTCTTTTTTATTTTTTTCTCTACATTTAATTACAAAACTCTACAAGAAACTCATGAATTGTTTGACTTTTAGATATTGTTGATAACCACAATACATTTTAGTAATATGTGTATTTTTTAAATGGTATGAACATATTTGTACTGAACAGGTAGACTTGGCCTATTCACTAACACTTACTGCAGTATTATGATAATGGTGGCTATTGTTTGATACTTGAATAAATATATGATTATTTACGGAATTATATTTTGGATGTATCCATATCGTCTTATTTAAAGACCTCTGATGTATCTGTTTATCTAAGCGGTTCTTACACATGAATAACTGAATATATTGATTGCACATTTGTTTTCATGTGTTGCCATTATTGTCTTCCAGTTTGAGTATACAGTCAATGACTTCCAGTGACTTGTATTCATTTCCAATTACTGATTACCAGGATTTGAACATACTTTTTTAAAGAGATGACGTTGCAAATTCCTATGACGTGCTGCCGAAGGCCTCCGGATGAAATGTCAAGTCATTACTTGGGAGCTGTGGTATGAACGTGTGGCGTTGCTTCTATGGATTAGATTACCTGCAGAAGTTCTTCCACGGATTTGAAGGATGACTTCTTAAAATAGTGTGCAGAACTATGGACAGTGGAGGAGCTCAGTGCGTAGCCTCCGCTATGAGCTGTTTTTCCTCTCTCTGTGCACCGCTTTCACTCCGTTTGTGAGTTAAGCCTGAGCACAATACTATGTTCCACGCTCATAATGTGTGGCTTGTTTGCATTCCCGGCGGATTATTTCAGACACACATTCAGAGAAAAACCCCATTAACGCGTATTATATTTAGCTATTGCCATAATTCATGGGTCATAATTACATGGAAAAAAGGCAGCAACAAGCTCATGCACAGCAGTCTCCCCCATGTATTATTCATTGAACAGCAGTAGCCCCCCCCCAAACATACACTGATATGCTGTAAAGTCTTCTCTGAGGTATTAGTCTTAATTGGATGAAAACTGCTAATCCACAAGGTTCTTTTATGATGTTCATCTCCCTGGCAACTGCCTTTGATTAAACTGTACAACATGTAAATTACACTGTATCATGATAATCATAACAATTACCGAGAAGTATTTGGAGGATTAATAGTTTCTACTGTGCTCTATAAACAGAGAGGTGAAATGCGTGAAATGCACCCATCTCTCTTTGATTTTTTTTTTAGCAGTACTGGATTCGTGCCGGATATTCTCTGGAGAACATAACCTTGACTGATGCCGTCAACTTCAAATACAGTACTTTGGTTTGATGGCTGACAAATGTCAAATCAGACATTTCAGTGTTGTCTCCACTATATCATTTCTGCATCTATGTGTTAATTACACACCTTTCAAGTTGCCTCTACCAGCTCTTGAAGTTGCCCTGTTGTTATTTTTCAGAACTGTTCATGGTAGAACTACCGCTGGGATGTTTCATGGAGGTGTCTAATGCAGCCTCAGGGACCACATGCGGCTGTATATACCTGCTTCCCTCGCGTTGCCCCCTGGAATCCTACAGGCATCGGAGTTTTGCGCTGAAAGCATCATATTTTTCTTTTTTATGAGCCCGCTTCACATGCAGCTCCGAGCCATCAAACACAAAGCTCTGTTGCGCTTCGAGTTTTCAAACAGTTCTGTCTGTTATAAATCCACTTGCGGTAAAAACTCAGTCAACGCAACGTCTGCAGTGGAAACGCGAAGGTGTTTTCCCAGAAAATCAACACTATGGTGTAAATTCCCTCCAGCTGCAGAAAGCACATGCCATAGCTGGGTCCGTGTAAAATACAGCACCCAAAAGCCCACACCACCTCTGCTATTGATTCATGATTGCATACCCATCAATGTAATAGACAAAACAGCAGGAGTACGCCCAGATATATACCATATTAGCCAACAAAACTCTAGGCCATTGTGGTATGTTGTACAGAGAGTGCATTCCACCCCTTCCCCCATCACATCTGTAATGCATTCTCACACACCCGTGCACATGCAAGGTGATGGCGTGTCACGTGAGGCACATTAGATCACTCTCTGTTTGATGCACATCCGCTGCACCCAAGGTAACACATTGGATGCTTTATGTGCAAAGTGACGCATCTGGCACCAAGTGCCTCTTGAGGCTTAATCTTTCTGTGAACCTGTTTGCAAAAATGCTAATCTGCTATGTACCATAGCGTTCAGGAACAGTCACAGGCCTTGTGCTAGAGAAAATAACCATTACTGGGTGAAAACAAGGTGTTTTTTGAACCAACACAGATGCATTTGTTGTTTATGCATTTCAGTGAGCTGTTGTTGTTCCAACAGAGGCACAGATCAAACGCCTTGCTGGCATGCTTGTTATTATCAGTCAAGTTAATATCTAGGTGCTCATCACGAAATAACAACAAAAAGAAAAAACCTACAGTACATTGATGGAATGTAATTATATAAATTATGTCGTGATATGTGATTCAGTCCCTATTAGACTGTACTTCCCCCCACTCCAGTGTTTGCTGCATCACATGCTCAATTGAGCCATTCAGATATGCGTTTGCACCATTTCTCACATTATGAGTGCATTAATGACATAATGAATTGCCAAAAAGATATTAGACAATATCTCATGAACTTAATAGGATCAGAACTCTGTGCCAGACAAGCCCTCCCATGTCAAAACACAGCTTTGGGTTGCAGTAATGAATTGTACTTACTTTCTCAAAGAACATTTCATAACATGGCATTTAAGAAGAAAATGAAAGGGATAATTTGTCAGAAAGCGTTAAAATCAGTTTGGATCAAACAGTGATGGCATAAACTGTAAATTATTGAATCAAATATCTTGTTCTGTGAACAGCAGCATTTTTTTGCATTATTTTCAACTTTAAAAATGTTTATATTAGGATTACTCCATCTGTAACAGACCGGATGTATTCAATGTACCGGAAACTCGCAGTAATAATTTATTGTATATATTAACAGCTTAACTTTCACTAAAAAAGACTTCAATAAGAGAAATAGAATATTTACATTTGAGGAATAAAATATAAGGGCTAATCTCCATATACACAAACACATGCACACACATTCACTGTATCCACACATGCACGCACACACACACAGGGCACACACAGGGTGCACACGCACACACACACACACACACACACACACACACACACACACACACACACACACACACACACACACACTTTCACCTCTCTCTCCCTCCTTGAAAACACAGGCCATTTAGGCCCACAATCACAACCTCTGGCTCTCCCAGAACCTCTCCCAGATGGCCACCAATCAAGTCTGACCTAAAAATGCCATCAGTGCCTCCATCACAGCAATCCACAGTGCAATGCCATGACCCCTGCACTGCTCCCAGGTGTGCTGCAGTTAGGGAGAGGCACAAACTAAGCACACCCAGACAGGAAAGTGCTGATTTGGAAAATGCTTCATCCGCACAAAAGCAGCAGGAGCAGAAAGAGGGTTATCGCGTTTCCCCGTGGAGTGATGCCAGGTTAATAATGTGTCAGAAAATGGATGACAATTAGCAGATAGCTCAGCAATCCCCCAGCGCAAGCTTCTGCAAAGGGTCACTGGAGAGCGGCTGCCTGGTACTCAACAGCACTCTCGTCCGTGGTTGCCAGGTCTTCTAGACCACCACGGCTTCCAGCTTGACCTTCCCCTTCCATTAACACTACCATTCTCCACGCGCAATACAGCTGGAAAAGACCTACCAAACTCAAGAGAGCTTCCCTCAGCAAAATGACACACACATTTATAGTGCTACAGCCTCTGCTTCCCATCAGTACATATGGGTGTTTCATATCTACCTCTTTTTTTTGGTTTTAAATGTTTTAAATATTTTTTCGAATCTGCTGCTGTTTAAAGGTTTAAGCCCTTCCCTCACGCCCTGCGTTGGAATGCAGCAGGAGGTGTACCAAGTGACAAAGCTGTCAGCGATGCTAATTTGTGCCTGGCTCTTCTGTCAGCGCGGCCTTCCCCTCTGACAACAACAGCGCCCCTTCCAGAGTCACTGGCAATCCGTCAAAACGAGAGTGTTTTGCCTCCGGCGTTCCACTCCGCTGTTTCTCATCCCAACTTCAGGATCCCCGGTGCGTGTTGTGAAGTGTGAGGCGGGCGCTGTGTTCTGACACGCCCGTCCCTCCAGCGCCGCCAGCTCCGTTACACGGTCTCTCCGCACGCATACAGGCACGCTAGGCAGCGCCGGCCGCAACTCCCGGTTGGCGAGCGCAGCGGATTGTTTTGTACCAGAGACACTTGTCCTATAGAGTGTTCCAGTTACCGCCAGCAGCCATGTTTGAATCAATCCAATTCTCAGTAAGCATTGTCTCCCCTTATCCAGTTCTGAAGGAATGCAGCTCAGCATTGCTACCTCCCTTTGCTCAAACAGAGCTACACGCCCAGTCAATCTGCCTGTCTGCCCTCAAGTGATACTCCAGGCTTCCTGCTGCCTCATGTTGGACATGGTGTTGCGGCTTGGAACAACGCGAGTCTAACTTTTATTTTCTTCACCCCAGTGTTTCTTTACATGGTCTTGATGAAATCTGAATGACAGCCTAGCGAAGGTATCACAACACTGTATGTGACATCATTTCAACACACCATCAACCCTCGGTGGTGAGACGTTGAGATTCTGCTAACACACGCGGTGTCATTTTTGTCCCTGCAAATCTTTTTTCCCATTGAAAGATCTCATCCATCTCCAAAAATGGTTAACATACCATAGCTTCACTTAACTAATAAATCTTATTCAAATATTATGGTTTTCATTGCATTGTATTTTTGTGTTGCTCTTGTGAAGTTGTATTTATATGCTTCCAAGACAAGCAATATCTTGTGAGTAAGAGAAACAAACCAATGTGATTGGTTTTTGTTAATGGCCCCGGCATCTGATTTAAGAGTAGACGCATTTTCATGTCTGAGCAACTCATTACCCTGCAGAAGATGGAATGGCAAAGCGCTGCAGGTGGACTACTCCACCAATTGGATCACTCACTCCCTCTGAAATTGCACTTTTAGTGCCATCTGCACAGACCTGACAATACAAATTTGACATTGCCGAGCACTGATAATGAACTGTCTTTCCAAATAGCAATCTCTGTTGGGAATGGCCTCCGTGCAAATGAGGTAGAGAGCTGTCTACTGGCGCATGCACATTCCCATCGGACATGTCATGACTCACTTTGTCTTCATTTCTGGCTCTTTGCTTTGCCCCCCCTACAGACAGACACACACACCCCCATCACATGTGCTATTGTCACACTGTAGGCAAGGATGCTCCAGAGAGCACCACTTGGAGTGTGATGGGGGTGGGCTGCCCGTGACCTTTGCTGATAATGCGCGATGCACTCCGCGTTTCTGAGGCTGTGATTGGACAGAATCCAGCTGCCTGGGGCCACTGCAAGACAGTGTGGACTCCATCAGGGCTTCATGCGCTGCCCAACCACTGAGGGCCCCTCAGTCAAACAGAACTCAGCATGGAGCCAGATGAAAAATGTCACTGCATGCATTTCAATTTTTCTGGGCAGCAAGGGGTTACAGCTATGCCTGGACTCATCATTAATCTGTGAGTTGATTGTTTACACAAACATCAGCTTCAATATCTTCAGCTGTACACAGAGAGACAAAGATTTTTAACTTTGACCAGAATTCCTATGTATACTGTATAGAAGCATTCATGTCATAATACACATTTTCCCATATCTTTCACTGCATGAAAACCATAACTACACTGCTGGACTATACAAATGTAATAACACGTGATTAGTACATGAATAAATAATTGTGTTGTTATTTAAATTCTAGCACACATTATTTGTACAGTACAAGAATATAGTTTCTTTACAGTACATTTTTCAATACATTTAATTTCATCAGTGTGCTTAGCGGGCAAGTGTTTATGGTCACTTCAATGACATATTTATACATTTGTTTTTTACTAAGGTCAAATGGTTTGCTCAAGGGTACTCCAGCATTGGCCACCTCAGATTGTAAACTCACTTTTATTGCTTCACACAACTCATGAGAGAGCTGCAATATAAATCAATTAAAAAGCTAGAGTTACAACCAGTTCAGGCATGACCTCTGCTGCACCGCAAAGAGAGTTATCAAGTCTGTTTATACAGTATGTCTTAGGCACCTGCAGTCTCAGGGCTAACCAAGTATTTCTGCTACTTTCAAGACTTGGCTCAAGTTCAGATCTGATTCTGAGATAGGTCTGTCTTAGATTTCAATTACATTGGCTCCTGTGGCCAAACAAACTGCTACTCTACACTGCTGCCACAACCTGAGAATGGACATTGTACAGAATCATGTATAGCTATTATCACTACAAATATCTGAACACCACAGATGCACATTGTGTAAAGAAAAGTGTAAGGATGTAATTATATTCCTATGCTTAGGTCTTTAACATAATCTAATGGCATGAATATGAGTCTTTAGCATGAACTGGTTACATTACTTAAGGTCATTGTAAACGGATACCTTTAAACAAACTCCAGCTAAGATACAATTATCATATCAGGTGGACAGCTGGAGAACAAGCTCAGCTCAGTTAGATGAACATACAAAACAAATCAGTGAATTAAAATATCGCGGCTCATGGGTTTTTTATTTTTATTTTTTATTTATTTATTTTTTTACGTAAGATTTATACTTTTACCAATCAATGGAGCTAAGATTAGAGCAGTTAATTTGTGATAGATTTATAGATATCAGATTAGGGGTAGTGGTGTTACACAGACTGCGCGTGCTCGGTAAGTCAAGGGTACGAGTTACTACGTACTAAACATGAAATGTTATGCTTAAACATTATTATTTTAGCAACAAACTAGGATAAATCGGTGTAAATTAATAAGCAATTGTTTTAAAAATGAAAAGGTTAGGTCGATGATGGTTGCGACATGGACTTGATACACTAGCACCCCTGGCATTGGGCACTGCACTTTGGCCTACACTGTTTGCTTTTCTGTGCATCTACCCCAGGGCACCAAACTCCCAACAAGCAGCAGCAAACAGAGCTACGGCAGAATGACAAATTGATATTTTTCATCGGAAGAGATTATTTTGAGGGAGTGACCTAAAGCCTGTGTTATGTCAATGGTGAGGGTACACAACTCTTCTCTTTAATAATACTGTATATTTCAAAGTGTGTCCTATATCCATGGGTATTTATGTCACTGGTGGCTAAATAAAACTGACCCTTGCAGGTCATGGTTGCATTTCAACACGGTGTATTTGGCTACCACAGAAGAGGGAGTTGGTGGAGGTTTGTGCGGTTCGCAAACTAAGCCTCTGGCAGACTTACCCAAACGTTTTTCAATCACTGATGAGTTCTGGGGTTGTGCAGGAACTTCCATCAATCACACAGTACTCTGTGTAAACGATTGTATTGTTTGCTCGTTTTAAGAACGCCGCGCTTCTGTATTGTTCTCTGACGGCGACAGATTGGATTGGTCAGGGATTGAGAATTGGAATAACTGACACAATGGAATGCATTTTGTTAATGTTGCTATGAGGAGTATGCCGTAGAAAACACGTCTTGCTGGCTTTACGCTTATTATTATGTTACATTTCAAAACAACAATTACCCGTTTAGCAACCACTGTGATCATGTGTGCTAGAACCACAACTAACTGGCCGGAGAGGCTGCGGCGGGGCCTTCTTCATAGGTGTGATTGGTAAACAAAGCCTGGCTTTGAGTGGGCGAAGTGTGCGTGAGAACAAAGGTAAACAATAGAACGACACTGAACAAACAGGAGTGAACGCAATTAATTATGGTCGTGTCACCAAATCTGTTTTCATTGTAGGCCTAATTCCCCTCTATTCTATGGAAGCATTCCATTACTATTTTCATTCGTAGAACGAGGTATGTGTGACTCCACCCTGTAAGTAAATATTTGGTCGTAACAGTGTCTCATGTTACACAGATTATGTAATAATTTGTGTGGCTAATTTATAGATAAATTATATAGGCTACTTATATTTCCTCCTATGGAATAATAAATCAACCAATGTTGCTTTAAAAACGTATATATGGATTCTTTAATGCGTTTTATATCCACATTTAAGTGTTAGTCTAATTGAAAATACCAGAAGATGCTATCCTCAGCACCTTTAAAAGATGGGCACAGTGTTTGTCGGTTTGAGTCTTTCCAGGTGATAGACTGTTTCCCATATGCTAGTGCGTGCGATGGGTAGAGGGGTGGGCGAACTTGAACACAATATCGGTCTCAATTCACTGATAAGTGGTTGTGCGCTGCCCTGGTAGCCAAATGCTATGCAGCGCATGAGCGCGTTCCTGTCAGCAGACTCGAAGCTTTAAATATTGCATTGTTCACATCGCTTCAGCGACTTGCTGTATGCCGTGAGGAGCCGTTCTATTGTTCTATTTTGATTTGTTTTCACAAAAAGGACCCATCACATTACGTTTGTCCACGGAATATTTGCATTCGTTCGGTGTAAGAATGATGGTTTTCCTTACGGTAAGACAGCGTTTTTTTAAACTTTACTGTTGAATTTGTTTCAGGTTGTGTAAACGTGTTTCCAGTAACTGTACCCTAAATATCTTAACAAGGTTTGTGGTTACTTATGCATCGTTGTCCTTGCGCTATAAGGGGCATTACAGTGCGCTTTCGGTCAGTTTGGCAAAGGAACTGTACTTTTGAACGATGTTATACTCCGGGCGTTCGTGATCGAGCCTTTTTCAGTAATGCTGGATAGTGACAGTCGCCCGGTAATTTTATCATGATTTATGTTGCCGATAAATCAACATCATAAGTAAACAAAAATATATTACAAATATATTACATTTGAATTTACACCAGCAACGATGGTGATTTATGAGAAATTATGCACGTTTTTATATTTCAGACAGTTCATGAACGACAGTTTGGCGTCGCTTTGCAGTCCCATCCATGAAAGTAATTTATAGCAAAGACTGGTATTCTTGTCATAACATGAAAACAATAAAATACAATGCTTTTGTTTGCACATATACTTTACGCAACGGTTTTCAATCGAAATACAATATATGTAGATGTTAATACTCTAAACTTGTGTTTGCTTTAGATTAAATAATTGGTTAATTATTCCCAAGTCACTTTATCACACATGTAGCTCAAGACGTAGTAACATACCGAACACATTTTTCTGGTATGTCACCTTAATTTTACCCGGGAGTGTATTTTAATAAAATCAAATATTTATATTTGTGGTGATGATGATTTTTATAGTAGCCTAATAATAACGTTTTTGTTTTTTTCAGTGAGCGAGCTAATGTTTAAAGTGGAATAATCTAATGAAGTGTCCATTAGTAAAGATGTCAAGAACAGTTGGTAAAATGTTTCAGTCATTTAAGATACGTATGCACAGGTATTACACATTGTGTTTTTGAATGGTTTTTAAATGCATATCTGATCGAATACTGTATCGCTTATAGCCAACATTAAGCTTTATCGATTAGATGTTATGTTCGCAGAAGTTAGAATTCTACAATATTAAATTCTGGCCTAGTACCTAATCCCTCTCGATAACGTCGTATTTAATCATTATATATATATATATATATATATATATATATATATATATATATATATATATATATATATATATGTGTGTGTGTGTGTGTGTGTGTGTGTGTGTGTGTGTGTGTGTGTGTGTGTGTGTGTGTGTGTGTCTTGAATTAAGTATAGCTCACATTCAACGTTCAATTCCTCAATACCTCTCACTTAAACGCAGCTATTATCCGAGCTCATTAATGAAATGACAGAGAGCTCAATAATGGCCGTAAAATCATTGACATGACACTTAATGCATGGATCTTTCACAATAGTTGGGTTTCTGTGGTAGGAGCGGGACACGGGGGAATTTGCATTTTTGTTTTGTGAAGATTTTACCGCTATACAGGGCATCAACAGTATTTCCGTTCTGTGGCTGGACAGTAAGCAAACAACCAATAAAGGAAACAACAGTAAGTTTCTCTCGGATTTCCTATTGGTACCTGCGTTCTCCATCTGAGGAATGGTTTATGCTCGTGTCGATTTCCCAGATATGTCACTATATTGGACTTCTCACAGCTGCTAACGGCAGTGGAACACATCTTAAGCGTTTGCATAGCAAAGCATCAGCAACCACAGACGCTGCTGCGCGGGCTGATACAGCGGTCATCCAGCTCAAGATAACGAATTGATACACCGTTTGCTGTTGAATGTGGACGCTTATACTGTACGCGAGGAAGGACTCATCTTCTTTCTTACGTCCAGATTTATTTATATGCTGCAGTCGATTGCTTCTCTTTCACATCAAGGAACCTCACGCCATTGTTCTCACAGTGACATTCAGAGACAGGAGGAACATTTTTTAGAAGTGACTATATATCAATGTTTTATGGAGGCTGCAGCAATATATTAAAAACTACATCTCTGCTGAGGCTTAAGGTTAAGGACAGGGGATGGCAGTAAATGTGACTGTAAATGACTTCAGTTTGGTTTAAGAGGTCTTGTAAACCTCTGTGGTTTAGTTGAACTAACCCAATCCTCATTCTAACCCAGTGGCTGTCCAGGGTTTATCATTGGGTATAGAAAGGTTTGTTAGATCACATATGTTAACCTTACAGCAGTCAGGAGACTTATAAAGTTCAAACATTAATCCAGACTGTCACAACTAGGAATGTGGGGCATTAATCACGTGGTCTGTTTAATGCCATGCAGCAGTCCCTTCCTCGTTCACATTATTGTCAAATGCAGTAATGTAACACGGACATTCTTACCCTGTACCTACCGAATATCCTGTTGAAGCCTGAGTGTTTATGAATAATGGAGATGAAGAATACTCCCAGTGTCTCAAAGGACTTTGATGACCTTTTCATTCAGAGGAACTGGCCATTTCAACTTTCCCAGTACTCTTTCTTCTGCAGACCATGGTATCACTTAGTGAATGTCTAAAGTGGTCAAAGCACATGACAGCATGACTAGTGTGTTCCCCTGGTTGTTTTGCATATTAACAGGAAAAAAAAAAAAAAAAAAAAAAGAGTATCCCAAAGTCATAAGAGAAATATGAATTTGCCAAGGAAAGCCAGATTTGCCCTTCAGGGAGTGTTACGCATTGTCCTCAACAGAATATTGTTGGAGCCTCCAATATCTATCAGTGTCATCTTTCAGGTTTGCAGGTCTTTCATGGATAGTCTGCAAACACTTGTGGTGTCCTGGCCAGTGTTATATTTTTGTGTAGTTTAGAAGTACGTTTAAAGTAGCATGGTTTAGTCCTGTTATGCAAATCAACTGTGAGGGGACCCATTTTGGCTTAGACAAAATCTAACCATAATTTTCCTTTTACTCTTAACAGCAAAATTTAAGCAAGAGATACATTTTTCACTGCTTGCACATTATCATGAATTGTGCAGATGCTGAAATCATTTAAAAATAACAGTGGCCTTCTGAAACAAGAACATTAACATTATGTTTAATCTGCATTGCTGTTAGACTAAAAGGGAGTGTATGTGACTCAAAGCATCCATCTGCAGAACAGGTTTTCCACCTCTCTGTTAGCCTGCTCCTTGACATATAAAGAAAGAAAGTGGAGGGAATTCCCTCCAGATAAAGCATGCTATCTATGTGAAGCTAGCAGCAGTATGTAATTCAAAATTTGTGCAATGCAATCACCAGGCAGCCACAGGCTTGATTAGCAAATCGGCCCCGTTGCAGTAGTTTTTATTATGATTGTTATGAGGACGATGTCCAAGGACACCAAAGGGGCTCACAGACCTCTGATTGAAACCTCCTGCTGAAGGGAGCAGCTGTTATCCCTATAGCCTGTTAGCGCAGGGAACAGTCGGATGATGTGTGCATTTTGGAGCAATGGACGTTTAGCATGCTTAGGATATGAATTACGCCTGCTATGGAGCATTAAGCTGTAATTTTGTTTTCTGTCAAAGTGTACAAGTTTTCTCAGCTTTCTCCTTTTATATTATATGTAATAAACTTGTTTGTTCAATGTAACTTGCTTAAGGAATAAGCAAAAGGAGGCAATGTTTGCAATATGTACTAGTGTGAAACAAATGTAAGGGTATACACTAGCTTACCTTGTCAGGCATTGTGAACACAAATCATTAATCAAAACATAGATCAAATGAAACTGTGATAGGCAAAATGACCTCTGTTACTTGCCTTTAATTTTTCAACCAGAAACATCCAGGAAAAGTGAAAAGGTGTGTTTTTTTTTACCTCCTTCATTCGATTAGTGTGTTTGTCTTTTTCATTTGTATGTCAGCCACCAAAATTATGCCTTGATTTTGGAAAGCAAAAACATAGTCATCACAGATAAAATGCAGATTGAGCAATCAAAGTTAGATTGAGTATGACCGTGGGATTTACTATGACTGTCAGATTCTCTGTTGAATTTTAATGCTTTGCCAAAATGAACACTATAGACTTGAGCTTATTCAAAATAACAGAAGCTCTCATGTTTAGCTTTGCAGTTTTCCATTTGTGAGTAATCGGGGCATAATTATGTCATACCTCATGATGGTGCAATATTTTTCTACATGGGTAATGCAGGAACGCGCTCAGAGAACCGGTAGTGTTCATTTTCAAGGTGTTTTTTTTTTTTCATAATGGTTTTGAATGGGTATCTTACTATAAAAAAAGACTTGGTTCACCAGGTTCCAAAGGCAATATAGTGAACATCTGCTGTGAGCTCATCCATGTCTCAATCATAAGGTTCTTCAACTGATGCACAGAGACAGACAGACTAAGGAAAGCCAGTGTGGTGGAAATGGCCTTTTTCCCACCATATCCTCCTCTGCATCTGTCTAACTGTCAGTAGAGCTTATGCAAGAATACTGGCTGTTTTTCCCAGCCTATATTTTACCCATGATGCAAATCTTCCTCTTAATTTTTTTCAGTAAACAAGCAAAAAATTGTCAAAGAGCATTTTAAAACCACGCACTATCTGTCTTTTCCACCTGGCACCATGTAAGGTTTAGAGCTTTGGAATGTTTGTTTGCTATAACATTACTTTACATTATTTATACGGTTGATTGATGTGCCAGTTCAGGGTTACCTACATTGTCTTCTTCCTAAGTATATTCAGTTACCTGTGTGGACAGCTTGGTCTCAGAAGTGGGTCTTGCTGGAGGCTGTAGGAGCAGTGTTAATCCAACCTTTAAATCCTCAAACATCCGGTCACAGACATCTGGTCAACTGTCCTTATCGCTCTTCCCCACTGATGACCACGTTAAGCAAAAGAATACAAACCACTCCATATATCATCAGTAAAGAGTATGGTCAAAGAGATAGTTGCATATATTAGGGATCAGTAACACCCTGCCCACACACACTATCTTTTTACCAGCTGCACCACAGCCATGTTATGTAAGACGAGAGTGTTTGCATTCCAGTTGCCTTTTGTCAGTGCTAATTAGTCTCGCTCATACGGTTATTTGCGCTCTGTTAAAAGACGGTTATGCGCCTCACAGTGCATGAATCCATTACTTTAACGTCTCTCAGGAAGGAGCAAAAGCACAGAATGTAGATCCACCGGATGAGGTGGCCTGGTTAGCTACAAATGATCTGTGGAAAAAATGTGTCTCACCCTACAGCAGCTGCATCTTAAATGACGTGCCTACAGAAAGTCTGTTTTTCGCAAGTCGTGCTGCTTTTGTCTGTGTCTGCCTACCTGAGTGAGAACCCATGTAACAAAGTACACGCAAACTCAAAGATCAATGCAGAATCAAAGAGATTTGACCACCTTCTCTGAAAATGAAAATCATTCAGAAGGCAATTTTGATTACGGAGGACTGCAGCCAGGTTCCCCAGTCAGGTTCCGAAAAACTTCCTTTCGGACAGGATTTCCACTTTGCCAGTGACATTGTAAATCCAAGAGAAGAAAATCATTTCTGTCGTATCAGCAATGAGAGAAAAATGCTAGTCCAGTGTTCTCTTGATACCAGGATATTGTAGCCCACCTGCTCTGCATTGCAAAATCAGTAATGTTCAGATGGGCATCACTAGATCTGTATGTAAATGTTTATCTTTTTGTTTTGTTGATCCTTTTTGCATAAACACGTCCCTTACATTATTTTTTGTCCCTGCTGACTCTGAAATACTTAATTTATATGGCTACCAGTATGATAAAAAATTGATTGTTGCATGATACACTGATTGTTTAAAACTGTTTTGTTACATGGATATGTCCTGTATATGTGTCAGAGTATGTGACTCTGAATATGACTTTGTGTACAGGTTTAGTGTCTGTGTGTGTGCCCTGATGTTCTGTATGTGTGAGCTTGCGCGTCTGACAGAGGGCTTGGAATACCTAGACGGGATCAAGTTCAAAATCCCAGATTGTCTTAATTGGTATATGCCCTCCTTTATATAATGGTATGCATCATGCAGACTCAGATGGCAAATATCAGCCCTTGACCTTATGTTCATTTATCCTTCATTTGTCATCCTCTTCTGCTTGTGTTCCTGTGTGCTCTCACAGCTCCCTCGGTAATCAGTGCCACAAACCACCTACACACTTCGTTGGGTCTCTTCATCACAACAGTAACAGTGAGTGACTCACCTCTCTCAAGCGTGGCCCTGCTCCCCCACTAGTGGTGTAACGGACCGCAGTTGATCCGTGACCCGTACGGATCCCCCCCACGGTTCGGCACGCATGTGAACCGTGGATTAATTGCAAAGTTTAACCATAATAGTGTGAAATACTGCCACTGTTACTTTTTACCACTTTTTACTAAATCTCGATGCAGAGTTGCAGTGAATAGATACAAGCGCCATTTTAAAAACCAGCAACCTTACTTAGCAGAAGGCTTGCGAAGGCGAAGGCTGCGTCCGAAATCGCTCACTCGTTCACTCAGTCACTATTCACAGTCATACAATAAATGAATAATTTTCTGGATATAGTTTCATGTTTGCAAGTTTACTCGAACATTTGTATGAACATCTTTGTGTCTAACTGGCTAGCTAAGTGACTAGCTAGTTGCAACTGACATTAACCTGCTAGCTAGATAATACCGCTACCTATCTAGCTATCACTAGCTAATTTAATGAAAGAACTAGCACCCAGCATCATCTGTTCAAATTAGTTGAAACTAACGTTAGCTAGCTAGCTGGCAGTTAAGTCCGTTTAAAGTAGCATGTTATAGTGAATAGGGAGCGATTTCGGACACAGCTGAAGAACAGCAGAACAAGCGCTCGAAATTTACGTCGCCGTCGAAGCTGTCGCAATATTACGGACTCGTGAGTCCAGTGGTCCCTACGCCGCAATGGAAATCATGACTACCGCAAAAGCAAAAGTTCCTTGCTTTAAGTGTTCTTTAAGTTCTTTAAGCAATAAATGGAAAGCAAAGTTATATTTGTCTCTCCCCCTTATTTATTTATTTATTTATTTATTTATTTATTTATTTATTTATTTGCTGATCCGAAAAATGATCCGATCCGTGACTCAAACACTGCGGTACGATCCGAACCGTGAGTTTTGTGATCTGTCGCACTCCTATCCCCCACCGTTTCATTCAGCAGGGGGACGCAGGGATTGGGAGCGGTGTGCTTTTAAAGCCGTTCTCTCCTCTAAGGCTTCCTCATGACAGGATAATCTCTGGCAAAATCGATATATCGAGTGCAGTCGCTGGCAGTGTGGCATCTGCACTGTGTCACCTCCGATGAAACCTGTCTGGCCTTTGCTTACCGACCCGTGACCAAGCCAGAGGTACAGTGTAAATGATGTTACTGTTTTTGGTCACATCATCTGCATAATCAATACTACAACAGAGTTAAATATGTATTGACAAATAAAGGACAGCCTTCTGTAATTCTCACCTCACAAAGATCTATGGAGTACTGTGTAGAGGTACTAAGTGATGGGGTGAAAATCAGTTGAAAAGGATGGTCAGGGGAGCATTAGGCAAGGACATAAGAAAAACAGCTCCCTTAATACTCAAATCAGAGGAGGAGGCAGTAAGAAAACCTCCAAGTACAAAGGTCACTCCTCTCCTCCAGGCATGAATTGAGCACAGTCATGGGTTTGCAGAAAAAGGCAAAACGCACAGGGAGATTTAGTTCATCTCTCCTCAAAGATGAATCGGGTCCTGCTGTCGGAGTTGCTCTCTGGCTTTGTGAAGTAGACAGGCCCTTTGTCATCATTAGAGCGTAATTGGCTCAGGTGACCCTTTCCGACATGAGCGTACAGCCTAGTGTGTCTGGAGTTACATATGCTGCATGTGGAGTAACATGATTCTGGTTGAACTCCCCTGTGGCTCTTCTCAAAATATCACATCACACTGAAATGCTGGTTTTAGCTGCTAGGATATTAGTTAGTGATATATTGGCATTATTAGTGTAATTTGTAATTAACAGAAATATAAAAACTAATTGGTTTTTCTCTTCTTATATTTTCTTACCTGTACAAGCACACATGTCTATGTATGTGTCTTTACGAGTAGATCAACTGAAAGAACACAATGTTATTTTAGCTTTTGAGGATTATGGATGATTTGATTCCTTATTTTCATGTTAGAGCCCTTGCTTGTCCTATCATGTATTAAGGTAAACAATCTGGATATAACAGCTTACATCACCATTTTGTTAATGTTGCTCATTATTTTATTACCACTGTTGTGAGTGCACACTGCCTCCTCTGTTCAGTTTGGTGATTAAATTGAAATTATCAATTATCCAAGGACCCCTGTTAGCTGTGATTCAAATTGCTACCTAAACACCACTGACTACAGCCCAAGTAAAAATGGAAAACATGAACAGTCATGAATTTGTATCTGAACAATTTGAAATAGCCCACAAATCCCCACTTGAGATAGAATAATAGTAAACATGAATATAGCATGGTGGCATTACAGAGCATTGCAGCATAGATGATATGAACAGTAGTGATGACATGATTCAGCAAATGAACCCACGGCCCCAGCGCCACCTAAATTTCTAATGTTCTCAAGGCTAATATAATTAGGGCAATAATTTGATCATTGTTTGGCATTGGATGTGACCTAGACAATGCGCTGCTTGTTCAGCAAACTCAGAGGGGCATTCAGTGTAACCATTGTGGTCCTTTTGTCATTGACCTTGAGTTGGAGTTTTAAGAAACTAGTGCATCTCTCAGGTGATTCGGAGATACAGTCAAGGGTTACAGGTACACACTGTTCAGCTGTGAACTATTATTAGTTAGTGAACAGCCGCAATAGCTCCATGTAAAAATGAAATGGGCATGGTGTTTGGTTGAGCACATTTGAAAAGCATTTATGAGCCAGGGCTGTGTACTTGCTACATTCAACTAATCACTTTGCCTGACATTTATTTTGAAAGATGTATTTCTTTTCCACATATCTTGAAATGCATCAAGTTATAATTTGATAGGTTAGAGAATAGCTGCAGGGTAAATTACACATAAATCATTGTGAAAACAGCCCAATGTGCCTGTTAAATTTAGGCTGGAAATCAGAACTGTTCTCTCATAGCATAACAATGCAGATGAGAACAACTAATGAGAGAGACATGTGGTGCATGCTGTGTTAGCACTTTGATTTTTAACCACAAACCAGAATAATTTACTATCTGTTATCTGTGTAGTTGACATAAAAGGATAGCTGGTTTTAGGATGTTCCAGTTTAATGACATTAAGGATTGACCACGTTCTCCACATTACACATTATCCAGTTAATGGTATTTCACACTGAAGATCCATGTCATGATCTGTGTAAATGGTGAGAGGGCTTCCCTTTATCTAATCTATGCATTTTGCTTTTTTCATAGTTCAATTCTGAATTCCAGCCCTGATTCAACTACAGACCAACACTATTAGTCAGTTCCTGATTACTTACTGTGTACTTATTCACTTCTGGTGTATGTTTTAAACTGCACACACACACACACACACACTTCACAGCCAGTGCGGGCAATACGTTTTCATGTTGTTGGGCTTGAGGTTTCACTCAGAAACCAGAACAGTGGTGCAGTTTCTGTGTTACCATGCGCTCTTGCATTCCTGCGGATTGCATGGCAGAGCTGTGGCTGCCTCCTCAGATACCTTAACCAAATTAAACAGATTCAATGAACAGCACAACAACTAGGAAAGAGGGTAACAAATTTGACTTTTACATCAGGTTTAGTGGACAGCGTGATTGCGGGGGGGGGGAAGGTCCGCAGCTCTGATGCAACTGGCCTCAAAGTCAACTCTCCACCGCACCCCTTGTGTTTCAGCGTGGGTATGTAGGGGCAGGTGGTAATGTATCCAGAGTGTGTGTCCATTTTCTTTTTTCCCCCCATTCCTTTTTGTTCACTTTTCCAGCCTCTTCTGTAATGTCTGCACAGTAATCACAACCCATAGAGAAATGGTGTGGTGCCACTTCTCCCCAGCTTCCTTTCTCTTCCGCTTTCTCCCTGTGTGACCAGGTGGCCACAGCTGCCATCTAAGGCCTCCTTCAATGCCTGCAGTGCCCTCAGAGTCAGTCACTCCACTGCACACAGTTACATGCTTGGGCTTTGGTGGAAACTGTGATGGGCAAAAAAAGCTATAAAAGTTATTTTTGCCTTCCAAAATCGTCTTATCCATTGTTCCTTAGGTTGATTTAAAGTAAGATCCCCTGATGGGTTTAATCCCCTCTTAATCCTTTTTATGTGAGCCGTGGTCTAAATACAGCAGTGCCAAATCCATACAAGGAGTCTGTTTTCATATGAGGCACAGGAATTGAACCTGAGAAGTGCTATGGTCACACTTTTGTGCACAGCTCTCTGAAATAGATTTCATTTGTCACACATCTGAACAGATGTGTACTCTCAAGGTCAAATTTACTAAAGAAATACAAACTGAAGATGCTAGAAGATGCAGCAGCTTGCTACATGTTTTATTCTCTGCGTGATAAATGTGCTTTAATGCAATGTTAAAAATGATACAGTAAAGACTATTGTTAAAATAAATACAAAATGATACGCAAAATCTCATGAAGATCTATGTTATGTTGAATAAATTAAACCAACAAATAGAAACCAGCTGTGAGCCCAGCGACAGCTAAAGCAACCCTTCACAAGAAAGTGGGATTCTGCTCTCTAGTCACACGCCTGCATGTGAATAGCCTTTAACTAGGCAGGTGAGGCTTATGAGCACACAGTTACAGGCTGTTTCCAGTGAGTTGATGGAAAAGATCTGCTTGGTCTGTTTGTTAAAAAGTAAAATGAGATGCTGGAGCACAGATCCCTATCAAGCGATTACACAAGCCTAACAGTTTTACATACAGTTAATATGCTTTAAGTGTTTTTGGGGACAAGGCTGTCCTTCACAGATGTGCTACTCAGGTCCCAGAGAAGTGTTCAGGGCCCTTTGTAACAGGGCCCTGTTTAGCTGTACTGCTGCAGTTGTTCCTGCTCATGGTAACCCCCCTTATTATGTACAGATGGTATTTGTATCATATGCACTGGTTTTGTAACTGCTGTGAAAACTCTAGATCTCTTGCCTCAGACCCCACTAGGAAACCAAATGTGGTGGTACACTATCCCAGAATTCTTATAGCATCATACCAAAGTGTCACACAGTAAGTGCACTGGTGATAGGAGAGCCTAACACAGCATCCTGGAGGTATAAATGGTCTAAATGTGTTCATTATGAAATTTGTGATGTCAGCATATTACCCTGTAATTGCTTCCTGTTGTGAGTGATGAAGAAACTCCAACTTAATACCACAAATGCAAGTAAAATAACTGACTATATGTTAGTGTTCCCTGAACTGATCATAGTTTAGGTGGATGAAATTTATTGGTACAGTCCACTCTGCTAATCAACACCACACAGTAATCAAAAACAGACAGGACAGAATAATTCCCACACAAATGCTGTTTAAAAACAGTAGGAGACAATCCGCTTATAAAAATCAAATTGGACTCACACACAACACTTAGTATTGTGCTCAGTGAAGTACAGTGACAATTAATGAAAAAAATCCATTAGAATTTTAACACTATGTATCTCTTATGTCATGATAATTACCAAAGCCCCTAGAACATAAAATATTAAACAAGTTGTACAGTTTAGCTAAGTGCCTGGATGCTGTTGGACATGGTAGGGATAAGGAAAAAGCTTTTACAGATGAAAGGTGCTTTCTTCTCAAGTCTGACAATAAAAGAAATGGAGCTGTGAAATTGAGCATTCCACAGCATATGCTGTCTAAAATTGTAATGAGGCATCACAACATGAAAACAAATGCAAACACCAAATAATACACAACAATGTTAGCTATCAGTGTGAGTCATGCTGTGTTTCATGTCTTAATTTAGTTAAGGGCATTGATTGAGCTACAGTCCTGTAGCCCATACAGCACCCAACAATTTGCATGGTGACACACAAACAACATGAGTGATGTCATTTCTATTTTATTTAATAAAGGATTGTAAGGAATGCTTAACATATGCCTTGCGTCATGTCTGAAGAACTTAACTTGAGGACATCACTCAATTGTGAAATTAATATGAAAAGTAATTATGGTTTTTTTCATAATAATTATGAATTAGACAATTATGAAAAAGAAAATGCTGTTTAAAACATAATCTTCAATTTTACCACTTCATTTTGAACTCCGCTTTTAAGAGTGAACTACTTAAAAGAACCATATCATCCTGGACAGATGTGGTTCTTGAAAGCAGAATCCACTCTACTAGGTAACAGGTCAAGCTGAGCCCATTGGTGCACCTTGTAGCAAAGGTATCCAGGTCTCCTGAGAGCTCACTGTGCTGTACTGTATGTGTTTAAGTAAAGACCAGGTGGCTTTTTGACCTTTAATATTTGGAGGCACCGTATGTGTAACATCTATCTCCTATAATTAATCAATAAAGTTTGAGTAAAAGTAGAGACCTTCAATACTAGTCTTCCCAATTGAATATATACCTTGCGTTTTTTGCTGTACTTATTTTACACAATATATTGTGCTCAAAAGAAAGCAGTAAAGCCTCAGAGGTCTTAAAATTTCCACACTATAAGAAGCTTTCACATCTCACAGCATTGACTTTTAATCAATTAAAATTCCCAGTAATACATGTACATCCAGGTCAAAGACATATATTGACACTCTCATGCAAAAGAGGTCTTGTTTGTATGTTAATTGGCCTGTTACACCTGATTATCAATCTTTACCT
Source organism: Megalops atlanticus (assembly GCA_019176425.1). Taxonomy (NCBI): domain Eukaryota; kingdom Metazoa; phylum Chordata; class Actinopteri; order Elopiformes; family Megalopidae; genus Megalops; species Megalops atlanticus. The sequence continues at coordinate 13,376,592 of CM032883.1, forward strand.
CTTTTTAACCTCTTTTTTTCCTGTAGGAAATCTGGCACACAGATACCTCCTTCTACTGTAGGCAGCATGAGTCATCACTTTCCCTGTTCTGCATAGTCAGCACAACCATGCTTGTTGTACCACCAGCTTTATATATTTCAAGGTATATTAATTGTCCCACTGAATGACTGCTCAATTAGCCAAATGCTCTGATGATCACACCCTCAGGGAACGAGGAACTTTTGCCCCTCCTGAATTATGTGGAATTTAGTACAGCTCATCTAACACAGTGTAATTTGGAAAAAGGTAGATTCTCTTTGAAAACCCTTCCCTCTCCGTTTGCATGCCATGGAGACGATGTGTTTGTTTGCTAAAACGGTTTATGTGACCAAGCTTTTGTGTACCTGTCAAAGGTGGAACGGTGAATAATACTGGCATCACAGGCTGTCCTCACCCTTATTCAACATCACATAGCCTGCAGTAGTCATTCTGTTCTTCCAGTATCAGTTCAGAAGCTAGTGCAAGACAGCATGTAGTTTGCACTGAGAGGAAACTTCATTTCCCTTAATGCTGTATTGTTGCTTTTCAGTTGGACTCACTTGCTGTAACAACTTAGCTAGTCCCATAATCTTTCATCCACTGAGCTAAAGAGAACCGATGAAAAGTATGCTACTATTTTATTCCGGCGCGACACTCGAGTGTTTAATAAGAATAGGCACTGTTTTGTCTGTACTTTGGATTTGCCCGCTTTAAAAACCCATCTGTCTTGTGTTTCGAGGGATCCCAGAGACTGTAATTCAGCCTTAACAATCAATTCAGAGACTCACCAGGACTCACTGGAAATCTGCTGTCAAGCTCCCTTTGTTTCTTAAGAGTCTTACACTCCCCTGTAACCAAAAAAGTAAAAAACTTCCAGACTTAAGAGCTTTGTATTGCCGTCGGAATGCCGGCATGTTTTAATAATAATGTAATGAAATTAAATTGGGTTTTTTTGAGGATTTATGAGAGTGTAAACATTCCCTATTATCCTTGGCTGTTTTTTCTCAAGCAACCAATGACCTGGCTAATTAAATCCACCTACCAGGCAATGTAGTCATTGTATTGTATTGTATTTGTCTGGACAGTTTTCCCTGGGACAGCCATGCGGCCCCTGTCATTCGGTTGCAATTGAGCCGTCAATCAAGTCAAGAGCGTCCTCAAATGATCGAAGTCTGTCAGAGGTCACTGTGGGTGTTGATAGAAAACAATTTGAGGACCTGAAAAACATGGAGCTCGGGGCTCTCATTTTTTGCAGTTTCAGGAAACAGCATCAGATGTTAAGCCGAGGCAGAAAATGCTGAGCTCCGCTAAGACTGAAATATGAAGACGTGCCACAGTTTGTCTCCTCGAATGACAGACTAAATGAAGCCCCACACCCACTCTGTTGTGGACGAGGGCAGTCCATTACAGCTCTCACTGACCGTGGTTAATTATGCACAATGTGCAGACGAGTGTGGATCTGGCTCCTTATCTCCCCCGCCCAAAGCACCCCCCATTTGAGACCCTGGCTTGTGTTTCACCCTTCCCACAGAAGGAGGGAATGCCACTGCTTTCAACAGAAAGCTAAAATAGGCTGTGTGCGTGAGGGACCTGCATAGCAAATCTGACCCCTTTACACTGTGGGGCCAGTTTTCTTTGTGAGGGTGCATGGAGCCTGCCACTTCTGAAGCAGTGTACACCAGTTCTGCTGACTGACAGTAGGGCTATTGCAGTCCAGCCTGTACGGCCCTGCGGAAAATATCATCATGCTGTGTTTTTGGCCGCAGTGAGGCAGCTCTGTAAGTAGTAGTGTCCCTCATTTAGCTAAGTGCTAAGTGGCTTCCCCAAGGTATCTTTGATTTACCACTAGATAGAAAAATGACCCAAGTAAGGCAGTCCACCCATTTACCCACAGCTTCGGTGTCTGTCTTTGCTGTGTAAGTCTATGTTTAAGTCTGTCCAGTTGAAATTTGAATCTGTGCAACTGGATTACCTCTTTCCACATGCATATCAATATACGTGACATTCAGATTTAAAATGTATATATGATTCAGTGTATAAATGTGATGGAATATTATGATTTGTGGCCTGCAGGTATATAGCCAATCTGATGGGTACTTTCTTTTAAATATTGTGCAATATACTTAATAGTACTTCAATAGCAATGCCATCGTAATACAGTCCCAAAATATTTTGATACCCTCCAATAGCAAATAGCCAATGGTTAATGGGTAGTGACAGTGTGAATGTCTGAGAGACCAGCATGAGCATGTTGTTTCTTTCTGTTACCGATTGTTTTTCATGGTCTGAAACGTCTGTGTCTTTACACATCACTGAGCTGTGGCGGCAGCCCTGTGTTATGTCATGTCTAATAAAGACCTGACGTGTCACAAACTGGTATTGTGCCCAAAATAAAACGCATTGTGTTCCAACAATTTCATACCGTCAAAGAGGATTTTATGTAGCGCACTCAAGCACTTTGCCACCTTTCAGTCCTATTTCCCAGCCTTACTAATCAGTGCATTCTGTCTGCTTTTGGTATTTGGTCTTAACAGGAATGGCATTCTTGCTAGAAGGGGTGTTTGCTCTGTTTTTCATCTCGCTTAATGCATTCAGTCACATCTCAGCAATTTGTGGGCTGCTTCTATCCCAATGTATTGTGACTGAGTCTTTTTTGCTTCAAATTTTGTCAAGGGAGGTGTGCGTCCTCACAGTAAGAAAAGGCTTGCTTTCCTCAAGTGTTCAGAATCAAATGCCAGCACCCTCGTTGAAACTTTGGAGGTGAGCAGAGGTCATGGACACTAAGTCCTTTAACATAGCAAAGCCAAAGGCAGACACCAAAAGGAACACCTCACTGAGTGTGAAAGTTCTTTTCTCTGCATCGCCCCCAACCCTCCACACACACACACACACAGCATATACACACACACACAGCACATACACACACACACTCTCAGCAGCACGTGGCCAGGCGCAGCTCTGCAGACGTGACTGCAGAGCGTTTCGGAAGGCGGCCCGTTATCTCCACATTAGCGGTCCACCGAGCCGGGAGGGTTTCCAGGAAGGCCTGCTAGTGGAAAGCGGCAGCGCACCGTCTCGTGGCGCAGGAGGGTGGCTCGGCACGCCCCTGTCGAGACAGAAACCTGATTACCGCCTCATGCTGCTGCCCCGCCATGCCTGATGAGAAAACGAGAGCAGGGAGCTGGCCGCCATGTTCGGATCCACTCCAGCTCATGCTGCTCTGTAAAAGTTCACAGATGTGTATTTGTAATTTATGGGCTTTGAGGAATGCATTTAACACTGTCTCTCGGTAGAGAATTCTAAATGTTTTGATGGTCTAGTCTTATGTTCTGGGATTGAGACAGGCTGACAAATTAGTGGAACACTCTAAAATGGTAAAGAATGAGAAAATGAGCGCAAGTATTTCTGTGATGTTGAGCAATGGGATAACTCTTCATCGGTGACCTCCTTGTTTTAATTATCTGACCTGCAGGATGTCTTCACTGCCTATCCAGGTCCCAGTGGAATTTGAATGCAACAGATACATCTTTGGGCCTACTAGAACCAAAAATGACTTGTTAGAAATGTTGGCACATACTCCACAAATTTTAATAGTCTTAATTTAGCGTAAGCGAAGAGAGACAGGGAGCAGAATCGTCAGGTTTCATTTGTCCTCCACCCGGGCCTGAGACACCTGTGGTGCCGAAATTCACCTGTGTCCTCCGGCAAGACCAAAAACACGGTGAGTCACCAAGTGCCAGCGCAGGAGGCTGTGTCGTGAATCCGCGTGCATTATTCAAAAAGCAGACGGGGCTCGGGCTTCCTGTGAGCAGACACACCACGCTGAGCAGACGCCTCAGAGGCACAGCGGCTCAGGAAAAACATCCAAACACCTCCCCACCCCTCCCGCTCGTTCACTCCCACGTCAGTTGTCAAAGCGGCTCCACGTCTGCCACCGGTTATCATCGGAGCATGCCGGCTGACGCAGAAGCGTGTTAACACACGGCCGTGCGTTTCCGGAAGGCTCCGAGCACTGCTTTAATGTTGTGACAGAGCAGCAAGCCTCTGGAGTTGAAGCAGGAGCTATATATTGCTTTGAATCCTAGGAAAGATCCTGCAATTTTATGTATTGCGTTGTGCAATACATATATGTTACCTGTGTATATGTGTAATGTCTTCAGTAAAAAAAAAAAAAAACAGGCAGTGATATTTTGCTGCCCACTACCAACCTTTAATAGTGTTTTACCTTTGTGTCATTCTGATTTGTTGATTTGAGGTCATAATTGTTTGTCCTGACTTCCTATACCTTCATCTACTGAATATTCATGATACAGATTAGTTATACGATAAAGGTCTCAGCTGCCAAGGACCCAGCAGTGTCTCAGTATTGGTGCTGGCATGATGCTGTTCCCTAAAAGCATTTCCTTGTAGGAACTGGAATGTCATACAGTAAATTGGAATTCGTGACTTTAAAGGAGTGCAAAACATAACTTATGAGAAGTGACATGTAATGTCCATCCAGAGTGCAGTCAAAAAAAAGGATAGATGCTATTTTCAATACAGTGCTGAGATATTACCTGCCAAATGATCTGGCCGTTAAAGGAAAATGGTCCTATCATTTAAGGGCTATGGGACAATGACCCGAGTAGTCGAGCTATCTGAGGGGAAAAAAAGCTGTATCATTGAACGTCTGCATATATCACTTCATCAAATGTCTCAGCCAGTTATCTTTGATGTAAGCTGAAGCTAACCATCCACCCTAGCGACAGTAGCCAATTAATTGCCGGGCGTTAATATCAGTATCTAGCTGTAGCTAATCCAAAGTGAATGACATTAGCTAAGTACAAGTTTATTAGGAATTTGATATTAGTAAGCATGTGAAACAAAAGGCCAAACAAAGGCCAGAATTGCTATGATGCAAGTGAATGTAAGTAGAGTCTAACTGGGAGATAGACAGCCTCCCATTTCCTTTGAATGATGAAGTATTTCAGAAAAAAATCTTAAAGCTGTACATTGCACAAACTTTACTGATTAAAAGGCTGTGTAATCCTACTGCTAGATTGAGTTGCAGTATGAGACATTGTGTTGAGTGGAATGTTGAAGTGTTTGTCAAATTAACAGCTGAGGCTTGTTTTAAGGAGTGTTTTATTCTGTCATTATTTATGAGAGGTGGGAGATTAAACGTGGTGGTGAAATATGGGATTGTAAAGCACTTTCATAGCATTAATCTTAGTTGTGTTTGTATGTGTAGTCCCTTCTGTATCCATTTCCCTTGCATTCCTGGATTAAAACATCCAGGTCATACACAATATTGTTGCTGTACGAAAGATAGAGATCTTGCCAGTAATGTTCTGTAACAAAATATGTATAGTTTCCATGCTTACAAAAGAATGATGATTGCTCATCATTCATCTTGCCTGTTGAATCTAAAAAAAAACCCCAAAATGTCTAGCCAAATAAAAACTGTTGAATATGTTGATAGTTTAATGTATATTTGGAAGCAGATAGTAGATGATAATAATGCATTTCCTATTTAAATACTAAATGAGAAGGTTTGTTGGATTGGTTACGATTGATAGCTTTGTCTTTAGAACATTCTAATGGTGTGTAACCTTATTTCAGCAAAGAGAGTGTGAGTGAAAGTTAATGAAGACCACATTTGTTTACTCTGACTTTTAGTGAATCTTTGTCTCTCTTAAATGATAGCCCGGATGACAGCATTGCCCTGGCAAGTGCAGAGAAGCCTTTTACCATAAGAATCCCATCCATTTTATGTCAATGTTTAGGTTGGAAGACCCCAGGCGTTCTCCACCGTGGCTCTCGTTTGTATTGCGAAGGAAGCTCAGATGTGGAAACCGAGGCTGGAAAGAGCCGATCGATCTTTCTTGAGCATATTACAGGCAGAGCAAAATTTGTGGTAAAGGCAGCAGTGTAATGCTCAGTTTATCTGAACCCTATGTGAGACCCCATTGCTGTCCCCTTGAATGTGGGGATCAACCTGAACTGTTTCACACAGTAAACAATTTTGATGTTGGAAATCAACCCATTTCTCTTACTTTTTCTTTAAAACTGGGAGACCTATGTTTGTTCAGTACAATAGTTCATTTTTACTTATTTACATTGTGATGAACTGATGATTTCTTATGTGTTATGCCAATGATATCTTTATTATTCCATTATTATTTCCCAGGAGTCTCTCGACCACCTTTTCCTGGGGTTAGGGAATAATCTTCCATTTTTTCCCCGTTGACCTGGGTTTTCTGTTTTCTTTTTACTCACTTTGGAAAATGCACTGGCTATATGAACAGTGTAACATCTTGATTGGAAAATTACATTATAACAATTAAAATTTGATATATTGAAATTTGATTATTTTTGGAAAAGGCATCTTTGTGTATGAGAAAAGTGGACTCGTATAGGGCATTTTCATAATAAGCACTTAATGAAATTGATTGTATATTGTTATTTAAGTAAATAAACCTAATTTACGGCAGTAAAATGATTTCTGCAGTGTAGTGCACATTTCCCCATGATACAAACGTAAGCAACTGGTAATTTAAACCACAGATCAGGGTGTCTGCCAAGGAGCTAAATGAGATGACTGTGTACCTTTTCTCAGGCCACTGATCCCTAATCAGCTCTGGCCGTCCCGCCATACGGTTACATAACCCATCTCCCCGCACTTCCCAGAGACCTGGCCCAGCCCGCGTTGGCCGCCCCCGTCCGCTGGGACCGCTCCTGAAACCTGTCAGCGCCTCAGTGGGAGACCCCTGGCTATTGTGACAGCAGCTCCCTTTGTGCATTCCTTCCTGTTTTTCATTCATCACAGTGAAACGGCAGGGCCGTCCGTGGATGGAGGGTGACGGCACCCTTTGCGTCAGGTTGGGAAGGGGGGTGTTTTACAAAGTTTAAGGTGCTTATTAAAAACATTGATTGTGTGTTGCATTCTGTGTGTGGAATAAAATGGCAACCCTTGCCCCTTCCCCTGCTGTACCTGAAAAGGCATTGTTTGACAGTGATGCTGAACTGGAAATCCCATGAAGAGTGACCAATATGGTACATCATAATGTGTGTTTAAATTTTGGGAGGTACTACTACTTGTGCCAATATTATTATTATTATTATTATTATTATTATTATTAATAATAATAATAATAATAATAATAATAATAATAATAATAATAATAATAATAATAATAATAATAGTAATATGTACTATTATGATAATGATGATAATAACAGTATTAACAATGGAAATGGAAATACTACTTCAAACTGAAAATGCAAAAAAAAAAAAAAACCTCACCTGCAATGGCTCCAGTTTGACGCGAGAAACACATAGAACATTGAAAAAAATGTCTGTTAATGATGACTTCTCATTATCTCTCTGATTTGAAATGCAGTATATCCCGTGACTGATGCACAGACAGAAGAAATGCAATTTGTGAGACTGTCTAAATGTGAACTTCCTCAAGAAATACTGGCTGTTGTTGATCTTCACCATCATATAATGCCTGTGGCATTAGAAATGACTGTAGCTTCCCAAGGCCAATATTATTGTGCAAATCCTGTCTCCCTCATAATGGAATGTCACAAAAGAGAATGCTTGAACATTTCTGCTCATTTGAATGTTTGGGTGTTTACATGCAGGGCAATGTGGATGGCATATCTAGCAGTCTCATGTTGAGAAAGGCACAACTCTAATGGTATCCATTGAAGTGGTTGTCTTCAGTCATTGCAGTCTACAGTCTTCCAGCCATGTTTTCAATCTCAACTATTGTCTGATATGTCAGGAATTGGCAATCAGAAAAATTCCCAGATTCCCAGGTTATCAATCACTGTAGCTGCAGTGTATATTTGAGAAGTGTCTCTTGATTTGTGTAGCAATGCCCACATTGAAAACTGGATACCTCACGTCTAATCAGTGATTACGGATGCACACAAGATGAATGAGCAGATAATGGATAGAAAATTAGGCACAGTGGTTTAGGGCTTGATTGTGGCTGATTATTCTGTGTACACAACAGTTACTTTTTGATTTTGTGTGTATGATATTCAGCCACCAAGGTATCAAAGTTTGGACACACACTGAGACTCCCTCATTTTTTTTTTTTTTTGGAAAAACAATAGGAGCAGTTTTCTGAGATCAGAGAAGTGTGCTTAACCACAAATCGCAGTCACATTTTTTTCTGTTATCCAGACTGAAGCGGAATGCAAAGGAAAACAAGTGTTTGCTTTTTTGCTGGTACTCTGGGTGCAGCACTGACATTTATTATACTTTCTGTCACTTCGAGTAACAAAAGTTGCATGAGGGATGATATTGTCATCATTTGTTTGCCTTGTAGGCAGCCATGTAAGCCATGTTCTGGTATTCTTGCGATTCAGCATTATTCATTCATTGAACCAGAAAATAACCCCAGACTTGCAGGTGCTCGTTTCATTTATTTTGATGGGTAAGACTTGCTTTGACAGTGTAGTGATATTTTAGAGGTTTGCCCCATACACTTGAATCCAGTATTCTCCCCCCCTTTTGTGGAAGGAAATACTGCTAGAATTGTGTAGAACATTCTAGCAGTATTTCTTTAATGCTGTAGTAACATTGTCATTTTGTCACACGAGAGAGAAACCATATATTATCTGGGTTGGACTTCCCACCCTAATCTAATGTACCTTTTTCAGGTGTCTTTACGTAATATGGCATCTATCTTTTTTTCTATGAAGACAATGCAAGTTAATTCATAATACAACAATATCTGAAGGTTTCAGTTATTCAAAATTTATATCTAAATGAATTTCACAAAGTGAGCACATTACAGTTAAAATGCAGGAAATCATATCTTGAAAACAGTCTTAAAAGGGCAAAACAAATTAGTCTTTTGTGAAAGATAACAGGATAATAGAAATAAAAAACTGGGTATTACTATGTATGAGTTAATGAAAGTATTGCTTTTCCAAAATGTTTTTGCACAGCTTTCATTGTTACTATACTATAAACTTACCATAAGCACAAATATTGTATATCAGTCTACATGTAATCACAGTTCACATAATAATTCTCAATGTTCATCACATATTCCTGATCGCTTACTGCATGTTACCAATAGTTAGATTTAGTGGGGTTTGATTAACACCAGCATGTATTAGTAAATATTGTTTTCTAAATAAATCTACTTTTTGATAGCCTAGTGGGTGAGAAACAACCCAATCTTGAAACACTCAGCCCAAAAGAAAAAATAGCCATCAACAGCCCAAAGTGTCAGGACCTCGCAGTTCAGTTTTGCATTGTGGATAGGAAACCCATAGACAAACTGAAGATATTCTGCTTCTGAATTTTCAGGCTTTCCTTTAGTTTAGCTGTCTTTGCTATTGTGGGTGTTTTGCACAATTTCAAATGTTGGGGAGGTTGAGTAAGGACGGTACAAAGAAATTATTTTTATAAGTTTCTCTTGAGAAGTATATTTTTTATTCATTTTTACATTACAGATGCTTTGTTGCTTTTGATATATACAATTTATGATTATTCCAGACATTGGAATAACTGTTTAGTTATAAATGTAGCTACACTGAAAATACAAATAATATAGCCATGTATGGATGCTCTGTTTGGCTGGACACTAATCTTCTAAAATGGTAGTAATCATGCTATTAAATGTACATATTGAATGTAGCTTTTTCTTCTCTTTAACTAGATGTTGTAATCTAATCCAAAATAATTGGTTGTTTAAGCGTTGATTAAAAAAACAGTATCTGGAGCTTTTTTCTATGGGCATATTCTAGTTATTGTCAATGAACAACACATGGTTGTTATATAATGAAAATAAATGTCTGATGTTTAAAAGAAAAAAAGCAAACATCGATGTGAAGTGTTTAATTTGAAATAAAAAAGAAATCAGATACTGCCAACTCTAGCAGCAGTGTGTTACCGTTTTGATTAGTCTAGAACAGTTCCGTGCGGATTTAAATAACTTGTTTTTGTTGTTATTTTTAACATTTTAACATATTAACATACAGTAAAATATTTAAAAATACATTTCTGAATTTTAAAGGCAGGCAGTTTCAAATGCTCCCCATTCTGGATCTTTTAGATAAAAAGAGACCTACATACATTATTTTTGTGATTTGTCTGTGAATTCCTATATACACCTGTTCGACAAGGTTTATATTGTTGTTATTATTCTTATTTGTAACAAGCCTGGCACTCATAACTCATTATCTACAACACAACACTATGATTACACAGCCAAAACCATTCTTTTTTAAGGCATTTTTGCTAAAATGGTTCTGAAACAAAGAACATACTTGTGATGGTATAAGGGGGAGGAGAATGTTTGAAGTGGCCTCTAAATCAACGTGGAATCAGTCACAGGGTATTGCCAATTACTGCTTTTTCATGAACTTTTTGTAGTGCTATTTTCCTGAAAGTGGTAACTCTCTTTAACTTTGACAGCTGAACACTCATGCCAGAAAGAGAGGTGACTATGAATATGTCTTTTCATATGTCTATGAATTTGTAGCAGTAGCTCATGACATGTTCTCACTGTATGCGTGTTTTCAGTGGTTGTAGGGCATATAACCCTTGCAAAACTGGACATTCTATAAAGTAGACTGTTAAGTCTATTGTCATGAAAAAGAATATAACTAACAATCATTGTTTATTTGTGAGCAAAAAGTTGATCAAATGAAAAACATGCTAACCACAAACCAATTAAATGACACTTTTTCCAAACGGAACCTGGAATATATTTTCCAGTTCTGAACACAAATTTACGAATTATTTGGCCAACATATTCAGTATTGTGGAAAAGTTAAATGGCTTCATTGTATCTAGGTTCAAAGCAAATGGAAAACTTGGTAAAAGGGATATATCTTTCTGCTTACAACAAAATGTTGTGCTTTGTTTAATGGAAACAATAGCATATAGCACATACTACAGGCATGCACTCATGCTCACAAACACTTAAAACTGCTTGCAAAATGATTTATTCCAAAGTCGTTAATGTTGTGGATAAGAATTCCATAAAAAGGAAAGTCAAAAGCCATTATTTTACGTAAATTCAAGAAATGGTGCAAATATTTCACTGGAACACTGTGTTCCAAGCTGCAGACAAATGTCCTTTGCATCATTAATATTAAATTGCCTTCACCCAGGGATACAAATAAACCTGCTGACGCACATAAATATAGAATGCTAGCAGGATCTTAATAATTGCAATTCAATAGGAAGTCATTTCTATGCAGAGATTAACCATTTGTGGGTTTTATTTAGAAATAGTTACCACCCTTTTCAGCATGAAATTGTTGATCCTGCGTCCGTTGACATGAGATCAGGAGAGGTAGAGATGGAGTGAGGGTGCTTTAAAGAGTCAAAATGAGAGCGCACAGGTATGTGGGCTGTATTGCTTTTCTCTACAATCTTATGCAGTTGGTTTGGGATGACCGCTTAGGGAACGTCCGAAAATACCTCTCATGAATCTGTTTCATGCTGCTATAACAGTCAAAAGTTAGTTACCCTGTCATGCGCCAGTAACAACATCAATCCACGTTTTTTCCTGCTTCGTAGTGTTGATGGAATCTGCAGATGTTGTTGTTCAAGGTGCTTGGACCATTTCATGTTTTGGTGCTGGTAATTTTGAAATATTCATTGCAAACACCCGCGGTGTCGCAGAGTGAGATCGCCATTCGATTGGAGCATGTATGCTTAGAGACTGAACTGGAAATGACTGTCAGCTGAGGTCATTTTAGGAGAGAGTGGGGGGAAAAAAAGAACTAACCCCAACTCAAACTCAACTGTTCAATATTTCACATGAAATAGTTGCTGTTTTATTTTGGGGAAAAAAACCCAGCCCAGCATTTTTCACGCTATTTAGCTCTCTACCCCATAACACATGAATAATTGAATCCACAACCCATCCATACATGATTGAACAGCATACTCCCTCGACAAGTTTGTTTTTTCTTGTCACAGTTGTTTCTTCCTCCAAATATTTACGCGATTTTGATGGTTTATGTTCCTGTTGGACGGCCAGCAATTTTTAATAAATGGAAATCGCTTCCATGACTTGAAAACATTTCTCACAGTAATTTTGTTGTCATCTGTGATTAAACAGACTGGTTCATAAGCCTCCATATTCATGAAGTGCCTCGTATTATCACAGCTCAACAAGTTATGATCAGTCAAAATTTGAAATTAGTATTAGCATTTTCTTCAAAAAAAAGGGGGGCCTCAGGGTAGGAGCGAATGAAAGTAAGTTTTGGGGGTGAGTTGTGGGATTTGTGATTTACATGTGAACATGAAAGTACCCTCTCAAGACAACTACAAATTGCAGCTTTGCCACATTGAATGTGTTTACTTCAGGCAAATCCAATGATGTTTATCTAAGTGTGTTTTATTTATACAAGCTTGGTTTCATCTAGTCAGCTTTGTCAAACCTATGTCTCCTGAATGTGTTATTGCTTTTTTTAATCTGTTTGTTTTCATTTGGTTGTGTTTTCTGCTCTCATCACAGAGAAGCATAGACTGAAACCATCTTGGGGCATCGAATGCTCTCAACAGAGGTCTTCTCATAGTTGTTCTTTTGCTGTGAATGAAATGATTTGGGGGATAGCTTCATTTTAACATTGTAAAGTTGGCAAGGCTAGCTTTTAGATCCCTGGATGTATTTTCTGCAATGCAAGTACAGATATCAATGTATGTAATCAGGGCCAGGTCAGATAAAAATTTCAAATTTGTGCTGGTGCTCGAGGCCAGGAAGGCAGTGACTTTGTCAGGTGCTTTTGTCATTATCTTGATGAATTGGTACTTATGCCTGTATTTCCTGAGTTCATATCGCTTCCCATAAAGAGAATACAACATTAATCTTTCTTAATAAGTGGAAATAAAATAATTTTACAGTCACAGATTGAAAGGAAATGGGACATTGGCCTGTTGTTCATTCATTTGTCTTTTGTTACCTCAGAGAAACTGTCAGCAGATGACTCAAAATCAAGACTAATCTCTGGTTTGCACATTCTTCCTCTTTGAGGGTCGTTCCTAAGAGCGATCGCAGAATGGATGTTCCTTATTTGCATTTTCATGAGCTGTTTTTCCATTCTCATACAATGATATTGTTTCATTTTGCTTTCTTTTTTTCTATATAGACACTTGCTGATGGCAAATATTAGTTTCATAAATGTTAATCGTACGCAGTCAGAACTGCAGGCTGAAATCTTACGCAACATTTCCCAGTTGCTCTCCAGGTGTGCTTTGAAATAGAGCAGTCAAGAGCAGTGCGAGCTCTCTGACAGTGTACCCCTCGTCGCTTATGTAATTCAGCCAGATGTTAATAAATCAATGCCACTCAATTATGATGTCATTGTATGGTCAGTGTGTTGCCTGCCACACTGGAAACATTCCCTCCCCACAGAAATATTCACCCGGCTCACTTTTGGCTTAATCTGAAATTAAAATCAACACCATCAACTGACTGTTAGACAAACAGGGCAACAGAAGTCTCTTGTGCAAAACCATCAATGTTCACCCAGCAGTGATGAATGTCTATTGGCACGGCTTGGGGTTTGCTTATGTTGTGACAGGTTGTATAAAGGGACAGGTTGCAGCTTGGTACAGAATGTCAGTTCAGATTCCCAGAGGGTCATTTGTGTTGGACCTTTAAGGAAAACAGGTAATCTGATCTTCTAAAACAAATCATCTAGAGCAAATGCAGTCCTCTAAGTAAGAACAATCCACAGATTTGTGTTTGAAAAGTGGGTAAGATATGACTTATACATATTTAAATTTGTTATTTATGGCTGCTTATAGTATCTTATACTGCAAGTAACATGTATGTCTGAAGGGAGCCGGAAATATACCTGGGTCTCATAGACAAAGTCATTATTTGGAAAAATAAGTAAAACTCAGTGTTGTTTTTCTTTCTTGACTAAATTTAGTTAAATACATTTGACTGAGTTTTTATCTCAATGCTGATCAAGATCACCTTCTGACAGTAATCTGCTGTAAGGTTTTTTTGTGGCACAAATGTGAAAATGGTGTGTGTATGTACAAAAATGTACAAAAACTTGTTTCATTTGTTTCTTTTCATGTTGAAATTAATGAAGATTAATGTTTTGTTATGAAAAATAATAAACTACTATAGGGCCTTAAATAATTGAAAAAACAAAAAGTGTAATCAATTGAGGTTACTGAAATAAAAGCATTTCGGTACAGGTTAGTGATCACAGATACTGTATATCCACTTACAGTACAGTAAATGTAGCTAACATTTAGGATCAAAACAGCAAAATTTGAGCATGAAACTACTAGTGGAATAGTGCTGATTTCTTTTTATATTGAACTGATGCAGTTGGACAGTGGATGAACAGATGGACAGTGGGCAGTGTTGTGTAACAGGAGACTGACCACTGTGTGCACGCGTGTGTTTGTGTACGTGTGTGTGTGTGTGCGCATATGTGTGCGCGCGTGTGTGTGCACACGTGTGCTCTTCACAGAACCTTGGCTGTGGGTCAGACTGCTGAGGCATGGCCAGGGTTCGGGCCTCCTGGACCGGGCCGTTGCGGTGATGCCACGCCGGTGAGAGGATTGGCCAGCCCCCCCCTCCCGGCACTTGCCTGAGCGATGTGGGCTGCTCCCGCCTCTCTCCTCCTCACTGTGTCCGTCCTGTCCACAGCCCAGGTAAGAACGGCACTGGCAAGCAGTCCAGATCCACCGCGGATCATTTAATTGGGAAGCTTTCTTTTGGAGCATTAATATGCGTGTCAGGCATCTCTTTTGTTCAGAGGATGTCAGGGTAGCAATACTCATCCTGGATGCAATGCCAGTCATGACTTTTTGGCATTACCCTTTGAGATCATTAAGTCCTTTGACAATGTGGCCAAATAGTGATTGATTAAACCTAATCTTGAAGTCTGACTTAAAGGTTAAGCAACTGGAAAGCTGATGGTTCAGATTGTTCATATGTAACCAGAAAGCTGATAGTTCTTATGTCTGGTAGGACACTGCAGTTGTATCCATGACCAAGGTAGTACAGTAAATCCAATTTACTTACTTACTGAAACTACTGTATAAGTAGACAATATGTAAAATCAAATTGTGTAATTTGGGTGTAGTCACCCAAAATAAAGATGTCTCCTGAGCAATTGAATAATTATAATGCTTGGCTAATCCCACAAGTGGCTAACCTGAAATCCTGGGTTGTGTTTTTTTGTTTTGTTTTTTTTTTTTTTTTTAATCAACTCATTAATTTTGTAGACAATTCAAATCTGAAGTATTTGTATGAAGGTTAAGGTCATTCAGCTGTTGGTACTTAGATGGGGTGCCATTTGTTTGTTTTATCACTCCCTGCAGCCGTTATTAACTATAACAAATGTGGAAGTAACACCATCATAAATCAAGGCGGGCGATGCCCATCTCCTCACGCTTGCCTGGACCATTTATAATTCGTGATTCAAAAGCAGAGGGGCTTATCTCGCCTGCAGAGAGGCCGCTGCGAATTATGGGGGTGGGCTGGTTTGCGTGTGGTCCGTGCAGCCGCACCGATGGCACTGACGTTAACCAGGGTTCTTCACAGCCCATGGAGTTGCACACCCCCCACAGGATCACCCTGGGGAGAATTCTGGAAACTACCATGAGACTGACCAGCCCCCCCCCCCCACCCCAACCACCCACTGTTGAGACCCGATCCCGCGTAGGACTGAACTGGCAGTGACCCCTGTCTTGATTTGTGGCCTGCAGCTCACGTCGGGGAAGACCGTGAAAGACACGGTGGAGGAATGGAACAGGTACAGGAACGAGTGCCTCCTGAAGATGAGCACAGACCCCACTCCCTCAGGTAATGCATCAAAGAGAAAAGCTCAGGCAACAAAGGCAGCTGTTTGAATTTTCCAGCACAAGGCGATGAGCTCACTAATGGATTACTTGGATCTGTATAGGAACACTTATAATTCAACCAAAAGGGGAAGGAAACTCCATAGTTCTACCCTTACTCATAAGTATTCATAAAGGAGAGATGAAGAACCACTCAATTCCATGACATTATTTATTTTCTTCCTGGAAGGGGGTGATTGAACACAGAGCTCTTTGCAATGAGTCACTTTCACAGAAAAAACTTTCATAGGAAGAACTTTCAGTGTTTCACACAGTGCTTGGGGGAAAAAAGCAAGCTTCAAATATTTGAATATTTCATATTGGGGGCCACAGGATATTTTAATATTTATGTATGAGCATTGCACATCCCTGGTTCCTTCACAGAGCAGGAAGGACACACAGTAAGGGAAATGAGTTTGGATCCAAACGTACCATCTTACTTATAGATGTTGGCCGTTCTCTTTCAGCCTGGATGGATGGGGCTGATTCTCAAAGGCACATAAATGTTGGCACCGACACAGCCATAAGATCTTGAATCTAAGTCTTTAATATTTCAAATTTTTGACATCCCAATTCACTTTATGTATGACTTTTCTTTCATTTAAACATCTGAACTGTAGAAGGATGGCTGTGTTACGAGGCCTCATCTTTTCCTCTCAAGGAAAAGAATAGAGAGGTTCAGGACTTTTCGTTCTTTGACTAATCATTCCTCTTGAAATATGTTCAGAATGTCCCGCCAAAAAACAGGGATTCAATAACCGAGATGGTTTGTGGAAGTATCATGGGAATAAGATTGTGGAATACATGTTGTACTGTGTTTCTCTTATTTTACATTTTAATTTTTTATCTGTTGTGTGGCTGGAATATTTAGCACACTTGTTGAGGCAATGCTGTACCTGGGAGAGAACCCATGACTTGCAGGGTCTAGAGCACTAAACACAACACCACATGCTGCTTACTGACAAGGTGACATGCCAGTATTAACACAGACCTCACAAAGGAGGCAGTCTGGTATAAGCATGGAATCTTTAAAGCAAACGGTAAAGTTCTCCTGACCCTGGATTAGTGCATGTGTTGAATCTGGGACTCTAGAAGTAAAGTGGCCCATAGGTGATCATTTTAGTTTGTGTGTGCACTGTATGTGAACTGTGTCTATTAAAGCTGGTGGTGCAACATTAAACACTTCGAGTGTGGTGGTGGTGGAGGTATGCAGAAATGCTTTGTGTTGGGGAAGAGGCTCTTCAGGATGTGGCATGGTTGGTTGTGGTGGCTGCCCAGAGAACAGCTGTCTGCCAGTTTAGAAAAGGCTCTGATGGTGGATTTCTGTTTTGCCAAGCAAGCTCAGGTCGCTCTGGGAAATGGATGCATGAAAAAAATATATATTGTACATGTTGTGTGAGGACACACGCACACCCACACACCCTCACACTAAAGGCATCATTTAAACCACCTGTGTGATGTAGCACTGCAGTGTGAACCAATGGGCTGCAGCTTAACATAATGAAAAAAGCTTTGCTATTTCACCTTTGCTTGAGTCGGGGTAAAAAAAAAATATATATAAATATGTCAAAGAATTTGTGAGACAAGGAGTAAATACAATCTATACAATGCGTAGAAATGGGTAATTGTCACCCATCTGCATAGACAAGAACAAAGCATCTGCTGAGCAAATGGCAAAATAACAGATAAGTGTTTATTTTCCCTTTGTGCACTAAAGAAGTGCTGATGGCTTCTCCTGTGCCTCTAGGCTTATTCTGCCGCCGTATGTTTGACATGTACGCCTGCTGGACCGACGGCGTGCCCAACACCACTGTCAAAGTGCCCTGCCCGTGGTACCTCCCCTGGCACGATCAAGGTACCCACAGCTTCACCATCCTCATTGTCACCATTGTCGTTCGTTGTGAGAATGGAGGAGTGCCTTGTCATAACTTGCAGCGTGGCACAGATTTGGGCTGCGTTTGCTGTTGGCGTATGAACCTCTGCATCCCATGTGTCCGTGCAGTGCGGAATGGCTTTGTGCTTCGGGAGTGTGGGCCAGATGGGCAGTGGGTCACCAACAACACCAGCCTCACCTGGCGGGACCACTCCCAGTGCAACGCTGACGACAGTCAGCAGATTGCGCAGGTACCCACCACTGCGCCGCCCACAGACTGTGTGGATCGGGTGACTCATGGCCTTTGGGTCCGTGAGTATAGTTCACAGTCAAAGTAGGATACAGGACATTTAGCTATAACGTTTAGCTAACGATAACTACAACACAGTAGCAGTTTATCGTATATCACTTAGAGTGTTGTACTATTTTATTTGTTTACGTAACAGTGTAAGAGCTGTGATCTAGTGAGTGATGTATGGAGGTATACTTCCCTTGTCTAGTTGGGTTGCACAAATTAACTTGGGGTGGGGCTTGAATAGTGTTATGCTCACACTTACTGGTCTGGGTGTGTTGTTAGCCTGGTCGGACACTGTTGCTCATTCAATTTGAATGGATACACTTATATTCTATTGTGCCCGAAGTCACTGTGGATAAGAATGTCTGCTAAATGAATGTAATGTAATGAAACCTCCTTGCCTTGGTTGACTTAATATATCCTCTGTTTGGCGCATCACCGATTCAAAAAGCTGTTTGGTGAAATAATGCGGGTTGAGTCCCTTGTTCAAGGGTAGCAGGGGACTATCTGTGTTGGGACCCTAACCCACAACCCTTTGGGTCCCAGGTTTACCTCTCTCGTCATTTCTTCCTGAGGTCTAAAGCAATGCAGTTGGCATGCACAGGGGTTTGGAATAAGTGGATAGAAAACACAGGTTTAAAACCATCATCAGCCTCTAACTCAAAAGCTGCTGGCTCAATTCATGGAGCTGGAGAGCTTGATATACTGCCCCTGTGCTTTCAACACCCTGCACATTAAATAAATTATGGCCCTTCCACAGGATAGCCAGAGAATTTTTGCCCAAAATGTTCACTAGTTTCAGAAAGGAAACTAATTTGCAAAAAAAAAAAAAAAAAAGCATAAACTCCCTATAACCTATAATACTCTCCCCATTGTGGCCTTCTGAAAGAACACACACACAGGCTATGTGCACATTCTGGAATCATGTTGCCTTCTGTTGTATATAGACATATTCATTTGAATTAGATTTAAAAATTGATTTTATCCCATGCCCTATGGCTGAAGAGCTCTTCTTGTAATGGCATGAACAGTTCACATAGTTCTGTATCTATATTTTGAACTTAGTGTCAGGTTTCATCTATACAGAAGAATGTGAGGTCTCCCGTGATGCCTCTGCAATATGTTTCCTGGCAGCCTATAGATCTCTGAGGCCATGGAGTGTGAGAAACCTATTGGGGTTTAATAGACCTAGAGTGCTGGCTTCATTTCTATCGAGAAGGAGAGCTTATTGCTGTGACTGATGCTTCTCTCAAATAAAGTGCATTTTTCGCTGCAGGAGAATCAGATGATGATCTTGGCGTACTTCAGAGTGATGTACACAGTGGGCTATTCACTGTCTCTCACCAGTCTCTCTCTCGCCCTCATCATTCTCCTCATTTTCAGGTAAATACCGCTGTTGTACATTTTTAGCAACCCCAACCCCAGATTGCTGTCACACAGCAAGCATTCATAGGCCACCGCAGTGGTAAAAGAGAATCTTGTCTGCTTGAGATTGTGGGTGGACTGGATCCATGAACCCAGGAGGAGGGCCATTCTACGTAGGTTTCAGCACATCATTCCCCTTAGTGATTGACTGAATCCATGAACCGGGAGAGGGCCAACCACAGGGAAGCGGCTTGTTTTCCTTTAAAGCAATCAACCATAATTGGCAGCATTGTGGCAGCAGCACACAAAGACCACATCCCTGTCTGCTATTACTCTCCAGCTTCCTCTCGAGTGATGGTTTCTTCATGATTCCACTATCTTCTTATTCATTTGCTCACGATGTATGTCCACTGAAGGGCAACTTGTGTATTTCTATTTTACAGACAGCCACATGTCAGTGGTACAACCTGTACAAAGTACATTTTCCTTTATTGTGTGCTTACCACAGCAATATGCTGCTGCTAATATTGATTTACTACGTAGTCCAATGGCTCTCCTTTGTCTAGATAATTGTACACAATTGTATACAGATTATGTGTACAGGATATAGAGGTTACATTAAATGTACATTTGAAGATTGAAACAGTAAGCATTGCAACATGATTGTTGTAGAATTTTGTTTAGTCTCCTTAGCGTTTGTTTTGTCTTGTGAGAAGTTTGCCTCTTCAGAAGCTGTTATTGTCTTTTGAGGTTGTTTCTAATGCCATGTGTTGTTTTTCTGTCTTAGGAAGTTGAGGTGCACTCGGAACTACATTCACACCAACCTTTTTGCCTCCTTCATCCTGCGGGCCATCTCTATTCTCACACGGGATGCTCTCCTCATGAGGGAGACCCCAGAGTTCCGGGACAACCGTGACGTGTCTAACGTGCTGAGTGATAGGGTAAACCCTGCAGACAAACATACATATATACACACACAGGGAGACACAACGGCATGCACACAGACCTCCTATTTTGGCATTATCTGTTGAAGTAAATACACCCGTAACCATTTTCTGATACATTTCAAGTCCCATTTACAGGTGATTTTGAAAGTTAGAAGCCACACATAGATCAACCATTTATCCATGAATCTTCGTCTGACCCCTGACCACTAACCTCTGACCCCAGGCTCTGTCAGGATGTCGCGTGGCCCAGGTGCTCATGCAGTACTGCGTCGGGGCCAACTATTACTGGCTGTTGGTGGAAGGGCTGTACCTGCACAACCTCCTGGTGCTCATGGTCTTCTCAGAGAACAGCTACTTCTCTGGATACCTCATCATCGGCTGGGGTCAGTACCCGAAACAAGCACCTGGGGGACAAGGGGAACAAGTGGGTGGGTGCGGAATAACAGAGGCAAGCTCCCATCTTTCAGGGCCAGGATACTACAGCTAGTAATCTCTTTCACATTCAGTGATTCTATCCTCTCAGGATTATATGAAATAGAGATCATTTGAATGCTGTTCCCTTTTACTTAGCTTTACTTTGCTGTGATGATGAGTTCCTGCAGTATGTCACCATCTGTGGAGCCCTTGTGATGGTCTTTCATATGTAAGAATCAATCACATGTAATTGGTGTCCATTGATATTAAGAGCTGCATGTCTTTGGCCTCTTCTGACGTGGAGTCCTTGTTCCTTTGAAAGGCCCACAGTATGTATAGTAGGCATGCAGTATGCCGGGAGCTGTCCCCTTTTGAGACACCAGCATGATCATTACGTTACTGAAATGCCTTGATGTGACCTGGAGCAGAGAGTCATTTCTTGGCCTTTTTGTCAGATGAAACCTTTATGCAAAGCGTAACCGGTTGTAATCATTTAATGCAGAGAAAAACAGCACCGTCAGTCCACGTGCTATGACCTGCAGTGGAATCGGGGCTCTACATTGCTGCTCAGCTGGTCATGTGTACCTGTCTCTGTCTGCCTCTGCAGGAACGCCAGTGCTTTTTGTGATCCCCTGGATTGTGGTGCGGTATCTGTATGAAAACACGAGGTGAGCCCCGTGCTGGGCCACAGCAGTTAGGAAGGAGGGGAGTGCTTGTGAAGCAGCGATGTGGGTATCATGCCCTTTTCAGGCCAATACCCTCCGCCCATTATGATCTTTTTGCCTTTGAGAGATCTTTTTGCCTTTTTTGCTTAGAATTGATTTCATTATTGTCATCAATATGCTGATGAGGTTGTTATGGAGGAAGACATTCAAAGGTTACAGTACATACTCAAGCTTTATACTTGTGGAAGATATATCAATTGAGAAAGGAATGGGGGTTGTAAAGCAGAATTTACTAGAATAAATTTATTTTAATAGTACAGTTTACTGTAGAACAGCCCATCTGTAGAAATTTGTGGTGCCTTGATGTCAGGGGTATATGTTGCCTGTAAGAGGCAAGTAAAGAAGATTAAAACTTGCCTCCTTCTGTAGGTGCTGGGAGATAAATGAAAACATGGCATACTGGTGGATCATCCGTTCACCTATACTACTGGCCATTTTGGTAAGGCCCCACCTAATCCTGAAAGACCATCTGGATGGCTTCAGATGTCCCACTGTTTAGTACCCCTGAAGATTTCACATTTCTTTAAAATTAAGCAGGGGGATGTAGAAAATTGTGCATTAGTCATCACAGTATTCTAATTAGCTGCATTGCTGTGCTTATGTTTGTTGTCCCAGATATAGTACAAATGTCCCAGCCATTACCTATAACAGAGTAGATGCGAGTAGAGAGAAACTGAGTGCTTTCTTCTCACTGATGCCTTTTTTTTATTCCTCCTCACTGTTGATGGTCTGTTCAATGTAACAGAATGACATCAAAGTGATTCAAAAGCACCTTGATGGAACACACTGATACCTGTAATTTACTCGTTTACACTGAGAGTGCAGCTGGCAGGTACACACTCTTAGAGAGAGGGTTCAGGGATTTTCGTAAGCAGAGTAAAATGAACTCAAGATGAACTATTATCCTGACAGATCCCTGGTTAAGAGATTTGCAAATGATCAGCTTTTGAAGGTTTGAACTCCTCTCTCTCTTTTGTGACCAAAGTCTATTTGACCAGAGCACCACACATTTGAGTACTTATTGAGAGACAAGGACATATGTGATACATATCAGTTAAAAGCTTAAATGCTGTTTCTCATGTCTCATTTACTTTTTCTCTCTCTTCATGACTCTTTTCTTTCTGCCTTTTCATTTTAGGTCAACTTTTTCATATTTATTAGGATTATACAAATTCTTATTTCCAAATTAAAAGCACACCAGATGAGGTACACAGATTACAAATTCAGGTAAGTTGACTTCTGTCGTCATCTTTCTATAATGAAACAGATTAGATATGACATTTTAAAATTCCCTCTCTTGAATTTTTGATATGTATCAGATATAATCATAGTATCCTGGTTAACCCAATGCAGAAATTGTATTGTTACAATTAAGATGCAGAAATAATTTGCCTCAATTTTGACCCCATCTCTATTCAAAAGAATTTTGTTTCTAAAGCTGGAAGACATGCTACATGAATAAATGGATTGAAGAGAAAACTCTGGTCCTCCCTAATTTTCCTTTTCAAATATGTGCAATTATGCATTATTTTAAAGAACACTGAGTCAGGTCCATTTGTATGTACTTACAGTCCATTTTCATAGCTGTGCGCCTGTATTCCACAAACACAGTGGACAGCTGTGGCAAATGGCTCCAATTAAGGCTTTTCAACACATGATCAGGTCTCTGCCAAAATTTAAGTCACAAACAGTTTTGCATTTGTCAGGTAATGTTTCATTTCAATAGTTTATAGTACTAAAACATTGCTTGGTATAAATATGATTCATCATGGGGCTTGACTTTAAGTGGTTGCAACCCATTCAGTGTCTGTTCTTTATCACACTCTCTATCCAGAGCAGGTGTGAAGTGAGCAGCTTTGCCCATGAATCAGTGTGTCAAATTCCTCCTTTTTATTTATTTAGTTTGCAAGCAATTTCTAGGAATGAGATTTTGTTTATGCCTTGATTGAGGCAGTTCTCAGTTTATTAAATCCCTTTCTGAAACCATAAAGATATCCAAAAACTAGAAAGATCAGGTGCATCAGTGTAAAATTTTTATGAAACCTTGAAAGGGTACGGCGAAGGATGTAGTTACTGATGGACACCAAACATTCAGGGTAATGCTTGATATTGGAGTTGAATGGCGCTGCCGACAGGACAGCTAGAATGTTGACTTCAGTGAGAATATGAGCAGCTATTGCAGTGGTTTTTCACCATTTGATTGTAGTCTACAGTCCTGGGTGCTTTTTGATCTCACATCCAGGGAATTATCAATTAGTCGATTAACTAAATTTACTTGCATAGTATTCTTGACAAAAGTATTGTCACTTGACTGTACCATATGAAGATGAATAATAAAACCCACGTGCTACTGCTACATTGTGTTTAATATTTCACACCTCTCTTCCACCTAAACATGCTTCCCTACTGCCCCCTCAGACAACACTCTTGCAATGGGTTTTCGATGTTTTGAGCTGAGGCCAGATTCTTGCAGTTTTCAAACAGAAAAAAACAAAATATTTCAAATTATTATTTTTTTTTATGTCAGACTAAACATGAAAATAGGTATTTCAAAAATTTCAAGGAGCTCAGAAAAACGTTAATTTTTCAAAAAGTTAAGTGAAACTGTCCAGAGTTAGTTTCGCTCTCTGTCATTGTTTCCTGAGATTGAAAATGTGAATCAAGAGGCACTGTTGTGCCAATGTCATGAAACTGTTTGTGGAGCCTGGTCTGGGGACCCAGCTGTGAGTGTAATTCTGTCCGCAGGCTGGCCAAGTCCACTCTGACCCTCATCCCACTGCTGGGTATTCACGAGGTGGTGTTCGCCATCATGACTGAAGAGCAGACAGAGGGGACGCTCCGAAATGTCAACCTCTTCTTCGAGCTCTTTTTCAACTCTTTTCAGGTAATTCCTGACCCAGCAGAAAAGGGGACTTGCTGCTTATGGGGAAAGTATACACACTCTATTTATTCATTCCATAGGCTCCTCTCATGATAGTGTACATAGCTTACAAGGTTGCACATTACACACTTACACAACTGGATATTCACTGATTTCAGCACTTACAGTGAACCTCTTTGCTGAAGGAAACAATCACAGTGTCTCATCCAGGAAGTGTGTCTGTACTGGGAAATGACTTTCATCATAAAAGACATGAGCTGGAGGTCGTTGAATAATTACCTTGCTGTTTTTGTCCCCCAGGGCTTTCTTGTGGCCATCCTCTACTGCTTTGTCAATAAGGAGGTAAGTGAAACACAGACGCATTTAGAGAGGGGATGCATGTGAAGGTGAACTTACTTCCAGCTCGTGTTTCTTTGAAATTTATGACCGGCCACTCAACCTCCCAGTGATCATCACTGTCCATCTGGTCCGAGCTGCTCCTATTCTCATGCGTCTCATTCTCAAGTCTGTCTCATTTAAACATACTCAGTGAACAGAATCCTAATACTGACATGTCCTGACTAAATCATGTATTAGTTACTGATGTACTGCTATTAGCATGTGTGCTGTTTTCTGATCTTTGCATGTCGTGGAAAGTTGTCAGTTCCAGCTTTATATGCCTTTTTGTGCCCTAATAGTTGTAAGAGAATGGTATGAATAAAGGACAGTAACATTGTCTGGATGTCAATCTGCAGTAAGTTGGGTTAACATCTATGAAGTCCCACTTCCTGCTCACATCCCTTCTGTTTTCCCATCACCCCTTGCCCCACAATGCACCATCCCTGCAGGTACAGTCGGAGATCAAGAAGAAATGGCAGCGATGGAAGCTGGGCATGAGCATTCTGGACGAGCAGCGCAACACTTGCAGCAACACACCACAGGGTGGCGCTGGTGGGTCCCACTGCCAGCATGACCCGCCTTGCCAGCCGGGCTCCCAGCACCCGGACTGCCACCCGGAGTCCAACAACTTCTCCTCGGACATCTCCACTTCAAGCCAGCACCACCATCACCCCGGCGCCAAGAAGGGCAAGTCCTACTGCTACATCTCGGCTCGCAAGAAGGTGCCAAATGGCATGGAGGGATGCCAGCAGGGTGCTGATGACATTGTGGTCAGATACTCCGAGAGCTACTGCTAAAAGGACCAGTGTGTGCCATATGGAATTTTTATTTGTATTTGTGCCCGTGCTTGTGCCTGGACCCGTACTTGTACCTGTACTTCTAAGTGTTCTTGTTGCCATGCTTTTGCACCCAGGCCGCACTTGCAACCAGCACATTTGGCTGCCTCTTTGGCTGCCTTGGATGGACCCAGACAAACTGTCACACAGACTTCTGTGCAATAACCGTATTAACCTCTGCCCTCCATGACCTCAAGACACAGGAAATGGAAAAGAATGCGGTGGGAAGGATTTCTGTATCTGGCAACCCTGTAATCCGGCTCATCCGTTCTTTCTGATCGTGTTCCTTTTTTGTTCATTTTTTTTTTTCTACCTCTTTCCATACTCTTGGGAGATACACCTGAGTGCTTTGGCACACGTGGGTGAAACCATTCATAAAATCTCGAGTGGGCTGTAAATATAGAGGTGTGACTGGTTGTCAAACATGAGATAGAGTCCTCAGTGAGTAGACTTTCGGTAAAGGAGTTATAGCAACGCAGAGACTACACATCAGCTGCTGTTTCCCCACCCTCACCTGCATCCCTTTGAATGGAACACAACAAACTATACCTGTTGTTAAGCTAAGGAAAACTGTAAACACTGGCCCGAGAAGGGTGATATTTGACATCCAATTCCCACGTCCACCAAAGCGTATGATTTACCCTCATAAAAGCATGATATACTGTGCAGTGCATCCATTTTACATCACTACTGCACAAGCCCCCCTTGTTACATTGCGTTCATGTTTTCCTCTTGCTCTTCTTTGCTGCCTTACACTTCAAACCCACTTGCAGTAGCTCTAAACATCTAAGACATGACTCATCATAGTGTGAATTCTCTCCATAGCAGGTCTAACTGTTGAAGAATGTGCTTTATGAGCTTGTTAGTTCATAAACACGCATGAATTATCAGACATTCGAGACAGAATCTGGGTTATTCTATAAAAAAATAAAACTCATGGAAAGTCATGGTCGCTTCATGGAAATTTCGTTGCCCAAAAAATATCAAAGATTTATAAATGTCCCTTATAACGGCCATATTTTTGTTGTGTGCTTGGTATGTCCAGCCAAACGCTTTTCCTGGGGTTCATATCCAAATGCATATTCATATTTTCCCCATAAAACCTAAAACTGATCTGGAGCTCCCGTGTGACCCCGTCAAAAATGATACTTGCACAGTAAACAACTTGCGTTATTTCAGGGAACAGCCCAAGGTGGATCTGAGGCTACAAGATCAATCAGGTTTAGATGACTAATTCCCCTGACCAAGAGGCATTGTAGAACTGCAAAGAGGTGTTATTCATGAGAACAAAAATGAAAGGCAGCCGGAATCCAGAGATCTTTTCCTGCCAGAACTCCTGATTCTCCGACTGCTGAAATGAAAAGGGTTTAGTCTGACATTCTCAATCCTCTAATTTGTGGGTTTTATCACTGGGTTTACACAGAAGCAAATTGTCTTTTCCAATGAGGGCCCTGTCTGTATTCACCACTGCGGTCTTCTTCAAGCACTCAGTGAGCCTTGAGACAAATTATCCATCTCTTGACATCAGATGTTATATCCCCAGATGCAGCACTGAGATGAGTATTGAAGAGGGCATTAGTTTCCACATTAGGTGAGTCTGGAGATTGAATCCCCAGAGTCACTTCTGCAGCAATGATTGGCATGTTGTGGGATTTCAACATGTAACCCACATATGGGTGTTATTATAACCACATCGTAATACTTATGCTAGTCTTGAATATTTGATATAAGAATCCTTACAGTATGCTTGTAGCAAAATCTAAAGTGTATACATATTAATATGCATAACTGCTTTATACATGGTTGGCAATTGCCAACATTTTGGGTAGAATGAACGTGTCTGTTATTATTGAATGGAAACCTCTGTTGTGATTACATATAGAATGAGGAATTATTCCACTTACTCTCTCACTAGAGGACTTGAACTGTTCCTGGAAATAAACAGTACCACAAGCTTCTAACATTTATACCCATTCACCAGAGCAGGACTTGCAATTCATCAAACATCCTAATGTTCAACGGACATTGGAACAATAAGCCAAGGTCTGATACTGTGACAGAGTGATTACTTTGTGTGGGCTAAAAAGCAAGCCATCCCAGTGTGGAAGATTGTGGCGTTAATTTGAAATAATAAATACAGTACATTCAACTAAATTCATCATAAACAATTTCTAATCTATATATGGTTCTGGGAATATATTAGACCTCTGCCAAAAAATTATGCAGCTTCCATTTGCTGACATCTGACCAAGTAATGCAAACATGTTCCAGGAAGATTCCTGAATGTTCAGGAAGAGCTGGGCTGTCTGCCAAATTCTGATCCCATTTAAATTCCCATACACAACTAATTGGATGTATACAAGAGTCACTTCTACATCTCTAAAAGTCAGGTATGATTATGGTTATGGTGATATTTTTCAGAAACCATTTTTCAGGCACCCATGTATCAAGACTTGATAGCATATCATTTTTTCCCTGACTACAGTGTAAACAGGCTGCAATAAATAGCACAGTGAGTTTATGAGTGAATCAGTTTACATTAGGCTGTGTTTTCTCTCTAGCAAAAGTCCATGGTGACAGATTTTGCTATTTTCAGAAACTTGGGATGACAATGTAGTAGATTATACAGTCCAGAGCAGTTAAAGCAAGGTTATTTGCAAATGCTTGCAAACTGTCACTATTGAGAAGAACACTAACGGGACACATTTATCCGCTAACATTCTGATAAGCATATGCGCAGACGTTGCGTTGCTCATAATGCTGTTAGTAGACAGTCTTGTCTGTAGCCTTAACATCACAAGAAGGATTGCGCGATTTAAGAAGCACTTAATGCACCATCTAGTGGATTGAAACGTAACTGCAGGAGAAATAAGCCACAAGCTTGTTGAGTGGACTCACCCGTTTACATGTGCTTTCAGTACTTCATTTCTATTTTTCCTTAATTGTTATCCAAGTGCCAAAACAGAACAAAAGAAATATTGCAGCTTAGTGACTTCAATTTACCTTGGTCCACATGTACTTACAAATAAACAGAGAAAACAGCAAAATTATATAAATTGTATAATATTGATGTCTGCATTTCTCCTAGATGGTGACCAGTCCCCATGAATAATGCAATTGCATCTTTATTACTTAATTGTAACTTGTGCACTTATGATTTTCACCCCTTTGTGGACACCACAAGTGTCTTATAAATCATTTCAAATTCAAAATATAAGCTTTGTTGCATGTCCCTTGTAACCATCCATGGTTTAGTATGGGAGCTTGAGTAAATATCTTGGACAGTCTCTACATGCAGGTATCCTCAATTTATTTCTGCTACATGTGTTTATATGTACTGATGCAGACCAATTCAAAATGTGCTTGCAGATCAAGATTGCGTTTGCAATTCTATAGTCACCACACAGCTGTGCAGAGGTGGGATGCTTACATATATATTTATCTGGTAAATTCAGTGATTCCAAAACACATCTGTAATGAATGCAATTTCACATCTAAGGAAGAACCAGAGAAAAGAGCCGCTTGTAAGGCTAAAGCTAAAGTTTACATCTGATTGTATATCTGTCTGCTTATTGTGGCAAAAATGTCTTGCAGTTATTGTGTTCCATGTTCACAAATTTTCTGTTACGAGCTAACTTCTCTGATACTTTTCTGGACGTAATTGCCATATCATAATGTTTCTTACAGACCCTGTCATCTTTGTTTACAGAAAATCCTATATGCTTTGTTTTACAATTTTTTTGGCCAGAATACTTTCCTTCCATTTTCCTGGAAAGGTATGACATGATTTACCATAGAAAAATGGCTCTGCTTTCTTCTAATGACCATTACTGTCATTCCAAAGTCAAGTCACATCACAAAAATGCAGACATTATAAATCACAGTGAAGCCACTGATCATTAAAACTATATAAAGTAAAGAATGAAGGGTCTAGCTGAAATGGCTTCCATTACAATGATGTCTTATGTCATTCTCATTGCATGCCTTTTCCGTTCTCTCTGGGGTAACCCTGTTAGACCCCCATAATTACCAGCTGGATGTTTGGTGCACAAATGACATAAACACATTGTCACTAGTGACAAGTTATTTGCATGAAGATTTTCAGTGTGCAAGAAAAACATTCAAAATTTACTCTGGATGGTTAGACAAAATACTATAAGATAAAGTAACATGAAATACCTTGTAAAACGCATTCACTCCAGTTTCCAGATGGTATAATGATCCATCAGGTTTGACAATGATGAACATCTGTAATGACATATCCAAACTAATCAAAATAGACTGTGTAATATTGATATTTATTAATATTTCTTTTTGTATTTGCTCCACATGCATCAAATGCCAATCAACAGGAGAACAGGGTGTTTTGAGATTGAAATATACACATGTATTATATGTTTATGTGTATATCTGTATGTATATGTTGAATAATAGGGGTTACATTGTAGAAGTGTGGTATGCTTTTCGACTGTTCTTTTCAGGTGTTTCCTGGTTGATTTGTCACGGCATTCACCATTCAGCTGTTTTTGTTGTAACTTCTTACCTTTGCTTATTTGGTGTTTTAAACATGTTAAATTAAATGAAATGAAGATGTACATCTATTTATGTATTATTTGTTATGGGTTGCACTATTTTAACAAACACTATAATAAAGATTTTTTTGTAATTTTGAAAAAGAAAAGATTGTTGTCCTTTAATTTTGTCTCCTAAGATGGGGTTCAAAAGGAGAATGCTTAAAACCTTACAATTTGACATGAATAATTATTTTAAAAAGGTGCACTTTGACAGGAATAATTACACTGGTGCCTCCCTGTGGACAATTTACCATATTACATTCATTACAGTCTGCTTTTGACTGGATGTATAATTAGGGCTTGCATGTTCTATTTTCATTCTGAAAGCTTCTGGGTGACAGAGTCCAAATGAAAATTAGGATCCTATTTGTGGTTGTGTAGTGTTCCTGCAGAGTAGAAGATGGCAATTCACATTTAAGGCATGTTAGTAAAAACAAAGTCAAAGAATAGAATTGCACTGTGCCTTGTATTGATGAAAGTTATCATCTATGGCATGGCCAAGTATTTTTCTGCATGTAGTGCTTAGCAGACTTGAACATGTGGCCCTGTATATGCAGTATGTGGGAGTTGTGGCTTGTTCATATTCTGTCCTCCAACATGTGCCATGAAAAGTGTTGTGCACGGGTCACATCTATGTACAATTTACATTTTAATCAATTGCAGCTTCAGAATGCCTGCCACTACTAATTTTATTAGGAGTTGAAAGATGCTATAGTTTGACTGGGTAACTGACCCCATTTCTTATGGATGCATCCCTCAAAGCTGGAAACAGTGGGCAGCACTAGTGATGTATCGACTAATATTAGCATGCAAACCAAACAGTCCCATCTGTCAGAAGACTGTGTAGTTTAGCATGCTTAGTTCATTTTAATGAACATGGGTGGCTCAAGAGTGTGCAAATCATGACTGGAACTACTGCTGCACGGGAAACTGCGGCTTGTGTGCCTAATGCCATGGAAACAGTAGTGTAGAAATTAGTCGGAAGATGTAGCATGGTGATGTTAGCAAGATGCTGTGAGCCTGTGACCTATCACCAGGACATCGTACTGCAATTAGTGTACTTAGTGTTTTTCTGCCACGATTTTCACCTGACCTTACATTCAGTGTGTGAAATCACCTCTCTGACTGAGATGATATAAAAAAAGCAAAGTCATTTGAGCATATCACGGTCAGCCCTGAATGATCACTCGATCAAATTAATCAATATCCAAAGCCTTTATGTTTATGAAGACATATGCATATGCTTCTTTTGCTTATCTGTAAGGACTGCTGACTCAGCCCCCCCACCAGCCACCAGGGTGCAACATAGACTCGTTCCATGTTAACTGTGCACACATGTATCCATTCTGTTGATTGCCTGTTATCCTGTCTATATGGACTTTGCATTTTGTGTACTTTTGCCGGATTGAACTGTTACCTTGTGTTAGATCTTCTGCCTGCCTTTGACCATGAGACTGAACATTGCCATAGCAAAGCCCTGTTGGTTCTCTAAATGTCTGTCTCTGATTCTCTCCTTGCGCTTGAGTCCCACCACAGCCCTTGTTACACTTTCCATGTTATGAATAGGACAATACAAAGTTTCTATTTAATGCTTTACCCTACTCTTCCACAGCACCAGCTTGATTTAATGTCATTATGTCCTAAACTCGACTTTTCAATTACCAGACACTAGACCAAGGTTCTTGTTTCAAGACATAGTTTATTCATCAACATAGCACAGGGCAGACCATCTACAAACCAGACAAATCTCATTGGATTATAGTTTCAAAGCATAGTATACACAGGAAATTAAGGGACCCAGCCAACACTTTTCAAGTCTATGTAACCACCTTATCTTATAAGTTTCCTACATAACTGAATTTCCTTGAGGGTAGCATTCTGTCTCCATACTTTCTGGGTTTCCAGAATATTGTGACAAGTTTACCTCAGAATTCCATTACAGTATACACAAACATGAGGGCACTGTTGAGCAAAACGTGTTCAGATCTTTGTTTGCTTTATCAGAAGCAACACAACACAATGTACTCTGGCGAAATAGCCATTCCATCACCTCTTGCATAAAAAAAAAAAAAAAAACTCAAAAGCAAATATATACATGTACAGAAAATGAAAACATTTCACATTACTCAGTAATCAGATGTATATTAGGGATGTTGATTTAAATATAACACTTAAGATGATTTTCAAATATTAAAATCACTCCCTGTGATATATACTTACTTCCTTATTTCCTTACTGTATCTCAATCACACTAAAACTGAGGAGACGGTCTGTAAGTTACAAAAAATCCTTATATTATACTGTTGTGTTATACTGTGTTGAAATAAATTGTTCAGTCCCCTTGCTGGTTGTTCTGACACATTCAGATTCATTACAGCTTTTGCCTTTAGCATTGGCGTTAACAGGCGGCTCGCTTCATGCGTGCACTTGTAAAATTTAGATTTTAAAGGCTCATTATTACGGTTTTGTATTTCTCTGTAACGTTAACAATGTTACTTATAACATTCTTTCTCAGCCCTGGAACTCAAACCATTTTCTGATACCACAAAAAAAAATTTAAATAATTAATATGAACGTGCGATCACTAGTCGGCTAATGGCTTGAACTAATGACTACTAGTCGACTAGGAAAAGCTTTAGTTAGGGGCAGCCCTAGTACTATGAGATCTAGATAACTAAAATCATGTCAAAACATTACTGATGAAACGTTCTGTAACAAGCCATTGCTTGGACACTGACCAGACATATATAAAATCTTATTAAATGTATATAAAATCGGAAGCAGAGGGCTTAATTATTGAAAAATAATTTTTTATATTTAAAAAAAAACATTATCAAACAAGCATAATATAAGCAATGAGCATCTACATAATAAATGGGAGGTGTAAAGGCAAAACACACAATGTTATAGTATCAAACCACGATGATCTACGTGGTGTCAGTATAACAGTACTGGTATACCTTCAGGCTCTGTATATTGTCATGTATGTTTAATCTGTGTTGTACTGGTGAACTTCTCACTATGATCTGTTGTTGCTAAATTTACCCCTCCCCTGTCATTGATTACAGTTTGTTTGATAGGTTAATGTGCAGGTGTTAGTGTGGCTATAAAGCATTGTGGATTGCAGGCTTTTTTTGGTGAGCAAACGCGGAGCGGACGTCACACTTATTCCCGGACTTCGACGTAGCAGTCGTACGAGCGTGGCAGCCGTCCAAAGGTGCTGCAGATGGGAGCGATGTTGATCTCCTCCGGGGGCTGGGTGCCCCTGAGAGTGAGCCGCTGGAGGATGGTGGTGAAGAAAAGGAAGAGCTCTGTCCTGGCCATTGCCTCCCCCACGCAAACACGCTTTCCTGTGGATGAAAGGGGCACAAACGGTAAGCAGATCAGAGTAGCTGCATCGCCTGTCCCTTCCTTCCTGAGCAGTCGTCCCCCCTACAAAACGTCCCTACAGCCTAAGCGTGTGCCAACCTCACGGCCCAAATCTGCCAGTTACTCAGGTTGAATGGCAAGCAGTTAAGGAGCTCAAGACGTGAGGATGTGTTACATACACCTGAGCCCACCCTGTAAAAAGCCCAGCTGGAAGGAGAATGGTCAGGAGTCAGAAAAACCCTACCTAATCCAAATGCCAGAAAGGCATCATTCTTCCTGAAGCACCCCTTCTCGTCCAGAAAGTTTTCTGGGTCGAACGCCTTCGGGTTTTTCCAAAATTTTGGGTCCAAGAGAGCCGACGACAGCAGAGGAATGACCATTGTTCCCTGGAGCAACAAAGAAAACAAAGAGTATCAGCATGTTTAGCATCTGTTTATTCACCTGAGTTTTGCAAAAACTGCATATCAATTCAAGATCAATTACTACTGTATTTTATACTGTTTACAGAAGGAAACTGTAGAAATGAGCAAGGAGAACCATTTTTAGGCACTGACAACCTTTGTGTTCCAGTTATAAATAGTATTAAAGGAAAAACTAGAGATGATCCAAAGTCTCCCATGCCATTGTATAGGAATGGTATCATGACTAAACTTGTACTAGAATGTTAAATTATCCAAATAAATCTCTGGTACTTTTCCACTGTATCATGAAATGAGAGTGCTTTTCATTTTAGCATCTAATTGCAGGTCTGTTCACTCCAAGATAGCAGATGGTATCACCTCAGGAATGTAGTAGCTCTTGAACTCTGTGTTCCTCATCATTTTGTGAGGAACAGCGGTGGGTGCAATGTCCATATAGCGCTGGATCTCATGGATTACAGCATCAGTGTAGGGCATATGCTGTCTGTCCTGGAGACAGGGGCATCTCTCGGAGCCCACCACCTCATCTATCTCCTTCTGAACCCTCTCTGGAGAAGCAAAGACACAACATCTTCAGGATACTTACAGCGAGATGGAATACTTTGATCTGAGGCCCTTGCTCATTCACAATACTTAAACAAAATGTCTCCAGCCTAACAGCTCTGCCGACCTCTTTGAACAATAACAGAGCAGTGGCCCACGCACCTTGGATGTGAGGGTACTTCATCATGAGCAGCAGGGCTTGTCTCAGCGTTGAGGAAGTGGTCTCCGTTCCCGCGGAGAAGAGGTTCCAAATGGAAGCCACCAGGTTATCGTAGTGGAACTCGGTGCTCGGCTTATCTGCGTGCTGCAGAGAGATCATCTTTAGATTCGAACTCTTGGCGCCATCTGCCCGTATTGTGTCTGCTCTCTGGGTTTCTGTGTTTGCTCACTAGTTTATGATGGAGGAAGGCACCTTGGTGTCTGCTTTGCTACACCTCTATTGAAAAGATAACTAAGACACCATGATTAATTATGCTGATTATAAGCAGACCCAGTGTACAGTAGTGCATAGAGCAAGACAGTGCTATCCAGTGATGAGTGTGTATATTGGTAAAGATACTCTTTGCCAAACATACACTATATGGCCAAAAGTATGAGGACATCCCTCCTAATTATTGAGTTCAGGTGTTTCAGCCACACCGAATGTTAACAGGTGGATAAAATCAAGCACATAGCCATGCAGTCTCCATAGACAAACCTTGGAAGTAGAATGGGTCATACTGGAGAGCTCAGTGACTTTAATTGTGGCACTGTCATAGGATGCCATATTTATCACAAGTCAGTTCGCAAAATTTAAGCCCTGCTAGATCTGCCCTGGTCAACTGTAAGTGCTATTATTGTCAAGTGGGAGCGTCTAAGAGCAACAACAGCTCAGCCACGAAGCAGTAGACCAAGGAAACTTACACAGCGGGGCCGCCAAGTGCTGAAGCACGTAGCACGTAAAAACCGCCTATCCTCTGTTGAATCACTCACTAGAGCTCCAAACTGTCTCTGGCTGCAACATCAGCACAAGAACTGTGCATCAGGAGCTTCATGAAATGGGTTTCCATGGCCGAGCAGCTGCACACAAGCCCAACATCACTATGCGCAATGCCAAGCTATGGCTGGAGTGGGGCATAGCATGCCGTCACTCTGCCTCTGGAGCAGTGGAAATGCGTTCTCTGGAGTGATAAATCATACTTCACTATCTGGAAGTCTGATGGACGAATCTGGGTTAAGCGGATGTCAGCAGAGTGCTACCTACTGGAATGCACAGTGCCTACTGTAAAGTTTGGTGGAGGAGGGATAATGGTTTGGGGCTGTTTTTCAGGGTTTGGGCTAGGCCCCTTAGTTCCAGTGAAGGCTAACATTAATGCTACAGCATACAAAGACATTTTAGACAATTGTATGCTTCCAACTTTGTGGCAACAGTTTGGAAGTCCCTTTAATGTTCCAGCATGACTGTACTCCTGTGCACAAAACAATGTCCATAAAGTCATGGTTTGACGAGTTTGGTGTGAAGAAACTCCAGTGGCCTGCACAGAGCCCTGACCTCAACCCCACTGAACACCGTTGGGATGAATTAGAACGCTGATTGCGAGCCAGGCCTTCTCGTCCAACATTAGTACCTGACCTCATAAATGCTCTTTTGTCTGAATGGGCACAAACTCCCACAGACACACTTCAAAATCTTGTGGAAAGCCTTCCCAGAAGAGTGGAGGCTGTTATAGCTGCAAGGGGGTGGCAACGCCATATTAATGCCCATGGTTTTGGAATGGGATGTCCAATAAGCCCATATAGGTGTGATGGTCAGGTGTCCACATACCTTTGGCCATACAGTGTATATTACAGGACAGATATGCAAGGGTTTGATGCTTGCATTCAGAACAAAACTGCACCTACCAATGTGAACTCAATACTGTGGATGTGCTGTGTGACGTAGTTACTCAAGTCTGTGTTCCCTCACGACCACTGCTCTCTGCCACCAAATGGCATCTGGTGGTCCTGTCACACCGCAGCACGAAATCACTCTCCAGAACCTTTTGCCATCATTATCCCCCCCATGGTGGAATGAATCTGGCCTCTTTGACCTGAGCTGATCCCTTTCCTCCTCACAGAGAGATGAGTCTTGTTCCACAGCCCGTGAAGGATCCACATGTATGGGCTGCATGTGTTGAATGTAGTTTTCCTGGTGTATCTGTACTTTTCTGTCAACAGTCACAAAGTCTATTCCCACATAGCAGAAGTTATCATGCCCCTCACATCCAACCTGGAAAACAGATCTGAGATGGGGTATTACAGTTGTGGAGAAAACTTTGTGTGCCCCCCCCATATGAAGTCATCCACATGACAGGCAAGTACCCCAGTTACAGTGCAGTCCTGATCTGGCCAATAGAAAACAGCTGGACCAACCCTGGACATCTTTCCTCCTACTCTCAGCACTATTTCCTTCGCTCTGTTGTACCAATACAGTGAGGCAACCGCCAGACCATACACACACTTTTTTTAGCTTCCATAATGTTCCTTTACAGTCAGCCTCAGGGGGAGGTCTGATGTAAATGTCACATGACAGTTCTATTCCCTGTACAAATGCAGATTGTATATCCATGGAATGAAGTGTCCACTGTCTTTGACTGATAACTGCTACAAGTAGCCGAAGAGACTCTGAAGCACATTTGGGTGAATTCTTTTGCAGCTCTGACACTTCTAACTCCTCAAAACCTCTAGCCATTAACCGTGCTTTCGGTACTAATCCAGTGAGTGTCTCCTTAAGTGTACATACCCATCTGGTGGAGATGCACTTTTGTCCCTCATCCTGACCTTCCTCAAACACATTGTTATCTCTCCAACT
Source organism: Megalops atlanticus (assembly GCA_019176425.1). Taxonomy (NCBI): domain Eukaryota; kingdom Metazoa; phylum Chordata; class Actinopteri; order Elopiformes; family Megalopidae; genus Megalops; species Megalops atlanticus. The sequence continues at coordinate 13,413,897 of CM032883.1, forward strand.
CTTTATCTCTTCTTGTTTGGCTAGGTCAAATGATAGATCTTTGGTTACCCATACATCCTCACTGATATCTGTGGTATTAACATCAGTAACAGTGGGTTCTATCTGAAGGTTCTCTACATCCTCACTGATATCTGTGGCATTAACCTCAGCAATAGTGAGTTATATCTGAAGGTTCTCCAACTTTGATATATCAACTGAATTTGTATTGCCTGCAACATCGGTGGGCTCAATGAGCAGCATATTGTACCAGTTTTTGTATTTACCTGTAGCTTTGCCTGCACACCCTAGGACTTCTGCTGTGTGTAAAACCCCACTGTCACCATCTCAGAACCATTTCAGAACTTGCCCTGTTTTCAGACGGACATCAGTTCCCTGCTCTGTACCACTATGTGTCCCTATGTTGTCATTTGTGTGCTGTGCTGCTTCATTCTGCACCCCAGCCGTTGCTCCTGTGTGCTCGGCTTCTGTGTCCTCCATGTTGTCGTCAGCAGCTCCTGTCGTCTCCTGTCTTTGCACAATGTTTGTATCATCCTTTATGACATGTTGATCCTCGCTCTCTGTCTGAGGTAGTGTACCCTAATGCAGGTTCCTCCATGTCTGACAAACACCACTGCTCCATCCTGAGCAATGACAACTCCCGGTCTTTCCACTCTGGACAATCCACTCTTTTGTAGTACACTCTGTCCCATTTCATATTTGTCATCTGTGTGACGTAGTTGCTTACGCAGTGCTCTCCGTATTCTTTCTAAACACTCTGCTTCTGTAAAAGCCTTTCTTGACGCATGTAAAGCAGAGATGTGTTTTGCCACCCATTCACTTTTGGTGGTGCCCTCCAAAGCTGGGGGCTTGTTGGTTAGCACAGAGGGCAGGTTGGGATTCTGTCCAAACACCAACTGATGAGGACTGTAGCCATGGACATTTTGCATGGTGTTCTTTGCCATAAGCGCCCAGTCCAATGCAGTGTCCCAGTCACAACCGTTACTTGTCTCCACTTTCATTATGATCTCAGTAAGTGTTTGATTGTGTCACTCTACAAGTCCATTGCTCCACGGGCTGTATGCAGCTGTTGTCTTTATTTCCATGTTGAGGTTTTCTGCCATATCTCTCATCTCATCATTGTTGAACTCTCCCCCATTATCGCTGAACAGTTTCTGAGGTGGACCATGCACACTTATCCAGTCATGGACAAAGTGCTTCACTATTTCAGAGGACTTCTTTGTGGTCAGAATGCTGCCTGCACTAAACTCTGTGAACTGGTCAATAATGTGCAAATAGGCTACCACACACCTGGTTCAAGTTCATGCAGATCTACTGCCACAGTTTCATTGTACTGAGATGCCAGTGGTAGGCCAACGTCAGGCTTCGGTTTGGTCTTACTGTATCTCTGGCATGTTTCATATTCACTAACAATTCTCTGCAGAATGATGCTACAAACACTCTGTCATTAAGATTTCTGCTTCAGTGCGCAACTCTTTTGTTAACAGAGTAATGTTGCACTCCTCTATGTCATCTGTCTTACAATCTACAGTCAGTTTGACTTGCTCACCTCTGTGTGGACAGTCCTTTGCCCAGTGGAATGTGCTTTGACAAATAGCACATTTTGATCTGCACCCATACCTATCCAGGGGGTTAGTGCCAGGCAGTGGTGTCCTTTGTTGATCATTTTGAGACCATTGCTTGCCCCTTTGTCACCTTTTCCCTGTCACATATGCAGTTTCCTGGTTAATTCCCACAGCTGAAGTAGACGACTTACCTCCAAAAATCCTCTTCAGTGCCAACTTCATTGACGCAAAAGTTAAATCTGTACATGCTGTCAGAGCTAACTGTCAGTATTTCACATCCAAGCATGCAGTATCTAGCAGTTTAAATGCTAATACTGCATCGGGAAGTTCCATTTTGTATTCGCGCATCCGTGAGTATCGCTGTCCAAAATCGATTATATAGTCTGTCATGGATACACTACTGCCTCTTATAATTTGGTCAAAGTTTGAGTAAGCCTCATAAGTTCGGTCTTTTTCTTCTTTGAGAAACAAGTCAAGTTTCTGAAGTAAAGTGTTCATGCCAGTTTCCTTATTCAAAACATCGAGCAGTATTTCCATCGCCGTCTCTCTTGCTCTTCCCAAAAGCGCCAAAGCCACCACAAGCGCCTGTTTACTTTTCTCAAGCTCCATAACTCTTGTCCAAATTGCGACTTCATTCTTCCAGCTTTCGTATGGTTTCCCTTCATTAAAGGTTGGCGGGACTTTGTAGTTGCTAACCATCCTCTGCTACCAATGTTACACAACAAAAAGAACATTCTGTTCAAGTTTATCGACAACGAACTTTAATGGCAACCGCCATGTTTTTCAAAACGAGAACTCCAACTCCCCATATGCTCCTTCACAATAAGAGCCCCCTTTTGCCCTTCAGTACGGGGTGATAAGTGCGATCATATACATATAGCCTTTGTCCACCTGACTATAACACAACCAGTACAGAGGTACACATATGTAATAATGTACTTTTAACATCAGAAAATTAACAGAAACAACTTTGATGGTACACATATTCTTAGAGAAGGCGATTCGAGACATGAAATAGCATAGCAACTTTTTTTATACGCTTTTCCACCTTTATGGAATCCTGTTTTTTTTTTTAAATCATCAATTGTGCATTAGTCTCATCTCACAGCAACAACTTCTGCACTTGCAAAGAAGCACTGAAGTGAGAGAAATGTAATCTTCCAAAACACTTGCCCGCATGCAGTGGCTATTTTTTGGCTAAACAAGTCACACAGAGCACTACAGTCAAGAGGGCACTCATGAAAGGCTAACTGCTACTCCAGTGACATCATCTGAGCAACTTGGAGGCTCTTGATGAATCGCAGGTGCCTTAGAGGAATAAGACGAAGAAACTCTGGGTGACTTACCTACCTGTGTCCTGTACTAAGCCAAATTATTTCACCACTGTGGGATCCTGGTCTTTGTCAGCAAATGACAGCACTACAACCTGGGTTTGAAACCAGCCTAAGTCTTCACTGAAAGCAACTGAGCCATTTGGGACCCCATATAAACTATTTTCAAATTAGGAACAATATATCAAATTATGATTTATTGCATGTGTATGTGTTTCATCTTTCCATTCCTTACCTCCATCATTCGAATCAGGAAAGCTTCAATGAAATCCTTGGGAGAATTGGGGTCAAGGTTCACCTGGCGCTTTTCAGCTTCCCGTCTGAAGTACTCTTTCATCTGTCTTAGATGCTCAAACGTCTTGTGGTGACAGCCAGGCAGATACTTTAAGACTTTTGGAAACATGTTGTACATCTGTACAAGGAATGAGGAACAAAGCTGTTACATTGAATATCATTGCGCAACTCCTCTGCAGTTTTCCTAAATAAATTCCACAATAATGCCCAAAACACAGGCCATCTCTATCCAATCACTTGCTCTTCATGTACACATACATATTAGGACCATTTTCTTAAGAAGTCTTTATTGATCTGACAACTGCAGTTTCTTCTATGTTAAAGCCATTTTGAAAGGTTTATTAAGTTCCCTGAAAAATGGCTTTGGAAAGTCCTGGCTCAAGGGGGCAATCAAGCTTGGCACCGAAAAGTCATACTTCTACAGAAATCTACAAGCAAATACTTCATCAAATTCAATCATGTCATCCCTTTCAGTTTTTAAAAATCCTAATACCATTGACATTTTGAAGAGCTGTGATCTGTAGTTGAAGGTGTACTTCATAAGGGGTTCACTTGCCCCACCCACTCAATGCTGTCATGTCACACAACACTTAAAACTCACATTTCTGAAAGTATTATAGCATGTGTGGCTTCCTGGCCCTGATGTGGAGGAAAGACACTCCCCCATCTCTTAACCCCTACCTGTCCAATAACAATCAGGCACCGCTTGAAACTGGGACAAGAAATTCCATAATCTGTGCATTACTCTACCCCCGGTCTTTCACTGGCATGCTCACTGCACAGGTCAGAAAGACACTGACCGGTCTAAACTTCATTGAACTGGTGCATGACAAATTAGCTAAGAATACTACAGTATCAAAACCAACACTTTTCAAAACTATTGTGCAAACAAATATGGGTTTGTGGCCTTTGAATCGTTTTCTTAATCTGGAGTTCAGTAATACCCGCAAGAAGTCAATGACTGCTAGCCAACACCTATCTAGGTCACTTTATTTAGAGTGCCTGCTTCAGCCAAACACATGAGTAAATGCAAACAAAACCTTCCTGGAGATTAAAACTATTAAATATATGCATGATGCACCTGTCCTGTGGAGCCACTGAGAAACAGGAAGTAACTGTTGATGCCAGTCAGGAGGAACTTGAATTCTTTGTCATCATATTCAAACCTCTCGCCAAAGACAATGGAGCAAATGACGTTGGACACAGCATTACTCAACAGATGACTCGGGTTGAAGGCAGAATCTGGAAGAGAAATTAAACTAAAACTGACAAACTTCGCCAGTGGAAAATAGTTAACATGCATTGTATAACCAATACCATCCTGACAAAATCAGCATTGCTAACTCCTATTCTAAACTTCTATGGATTTTGAACCATTGTCCTTGTTTGGGCTGAAATTTCTACCAGATGAGGTGAGAGGACTGATTCTTACTCACCTGTTTTCACTGCACTAATGTTCAGACACCTGGACTGTCTATGAAAAATAAAACCCAGGGAACGTGCCGGTTCCTCACGCCAAATATTTCTCTCTCTCACTCTTTGCAGAGTCATGTTTTGGTTATAAAATGGCAATATAAGCAGCTCACTTACAGAACAGCACCAAACAATTTCTCAGTTCTATATCTGTTTACAGACACCTCTAACGATCATTTTGTACAGTTCTTTTATGTTCTATTACTGTTAGTAACCACATGAAACATTGATTAAAAGTAGACAGACATCTATTCTTTGTACATCTGCCAAAAACCTCTTCAAGTACATTGTTCAAGTCCTTTTTTTTTCGGTACATAATGTTAACTCAATATGCTAACTCACATAATGTTAACAGAAGCTATTACAGACTACTACGATGTTTGAAAACCAGCCATTTAGGTGTATTGCATTTAAATGCTTGGTCTTCAAACACTGTAATATCTCTTAATAGCTTACAGTGAGGTAGCATTATGTGCCATTTTAGCTAAATTCGCTGAGGAATGAAACACTTTGTGATATAGTACAGAATATTACCACATTTTAGGGTGCATATCATTAGACTTATCTTTCTTTTGAGTAAGTGAGTTAGTCTGCAGCACCTGAGCACTTAAACAAATGTTTTAATCCTGAGGAATTTACCAAATTACTATTGTTTAAAAAGCAGGCTAAAACATGATGCCTCCAATCTCATAAAGAGGGGGAATGTTGACGGTCTCGTCTAAATTTTTTGGCCTCTCTGGCTACATGCCATTGGGCTAGTCAAAGCTTCTCGACCTCTGAAACTCAAACTGTACAACTGTCACATGGTCTATAATTAGTGAGATTTAAGCATGGCATGCGATTACATGAAATAATTCCACGTCATGGAATTTAAATTCCCTTGTTAACCTCATTCTTACCTCATAATAAAGGGGGGCTTGGCTGATATGGCGAACAAGATGTCCCCAAAGCACTTAGGTTTCTATCAATGTACTTCTGAGCGATGAGTTTATTATATATGACAAGTTAAGGTCAACTGGCTTGTCCTGAATCTACCTTTTTGTTCAGTGAAGGCTTTGACCAAACACTTGGCCTCCTCTTGAACCCTCTCTTCGATGGTCCTGCGCCCCATCCCAAAATTTTTCAGTGTCATGAGGGCAAACCTCCGAAGGTCCTTCAAGCGGTCCCCATTGCTTGCCAACAACCCTGAGAGACAGAGTAAAAATGCATCACTGGTGCCTTTCTATCAGCAGTATTCAACAAATGCATGATTCTATTAAACTGAGTGCTTTACAGAGAGAGGGAGCACTTCCATATTAACAGAAAAATATTTTCTGAATAACCTCTTCAACTGTTTCATGATGTTAATAAGGGAAGCATTTGTGTAGTGATCTGATTGGCTACTATGGAATGTAACAAATATCCACGAGAGAAAGTTAACAGCTTGAAAACCCATCCTCAAAATGCAGCATGCAAAACATTGACAATTCACAAAGGCTTATCGTTCAGTGCAGCAGACAGATTGTGACACTCTGGAAGCAGGAGGTCTTTGCCCACCGTAGCCTTTGGTGACCTCCATGAGCACGGGGTAGTTGGCCCGGCCGCCAAACTCCTCGCCCTGGTTCACAAGAGCGTCTTTGAGTGTCTGATATCCGGACAGCACCACCACGGGTTTTGAGCCCAGCCACACAGTGAAGACCGAGCCATACTTCTTGCTGAGCTGGGGAACAGGAGACAAACACAGTTACGGGACAGGTCCCTCTGCACCTGATAGCCAAAGTGAAGACCAATGCAACATATCCATCAGTGTGACTGTTCAGTGCTCTGATGCACCTCACCCCAATTGCCCAGCCATCCAATCCACCTTGTATTTTTAAAGAGAATGACTCTGAATCTTGCCAGATTGCAGACATTTTGCAGATATAATCATGGTATAAGAAATGCCAACAAATGCTACATCTGCATTCATACACCCTTAGTACCTAGCGTTGAATTTAATGGCCCAAAATGCAAGTCTCGAATGTAGCATGCAATGGTCAAGCACAAGTCAAAATAGGTGAGGCCAGCACAATTTTGACTTAAACTATTTTGTGCTGTGCTTGTGTGGAACTGGGAATAGAGTGTCATTTCATTCCTTATTTTCTTTCTTTCATCCTGGTGCTGTCAGGGTTTTTAATGCTTAACAGTGGATCTGCTGTTAAGTTAAATGAAATGGGCCATCATAGGTCAATGACACAAACAGGTTATGTTTACTATAAGTATAAGATGAAATGGTGTTACTGTGGTAAACATGGCACTGCATTCCAACTGGATGTTGGCTAAACGGACCCCTTGATGATGACAAATATCACTGTTGACCAAAGGTGTTTGTAATTGCATGTTTTAATTGGCCGCAGTTGATGTGACCTTGCAGAGATCAGAACTGAGATCCAGCTGGGAAAAACCCTGCAGTTAGCTAGAATGACCTAATGGACAAGCCAACTGACCCTTTTGCAGTGACATGTATGTTCTTCTTTCTCTTTCTTTGGAGTTGCAAGACAGGTCTGGAGTGTAATAGTTACCAAAGACACTTGACTGGATTAATTATTGCTGTCCTGTTTTTATGTTTGCAGTATTTGGTCAGGAATTTATTGTATTTACCAAAGATCTTTAAACTCCAGTTTAAAAACAACCAAGGCATTACTGAAAAGATTAACTTTGGCAGTTATTGTTGGTCTTCACTAGCCAATGTTTGTCCTGCATCTCATAGTTTACCATTATTTTTCATCAAACACCCTGTCAAATTGTCAGCACAGACACTGTGCCAGCCAGAATGCCAACTGCACTGTGACAGTGCTCTGAATACTGTAGCTTATAACCTACAACTATGGAGGACAAAAAATGACATAAGCATAAATAAATAAATGCAGAAATAAATAAATGAAAAATGAATACATTTTGGTAATGAAAAAGGCTATATCTGTATTTCTATATTTATTTCCGCATTTCTACATTTATTTATTTATGCATGTATTTCTGTATTTCTACATTTATTTATTCATTTCTGTATTTCTATATTTATTCATTTATGCATTTCTACATTTCTACATTTATTTATACATTTCTACATTTATTTCTGTATTTCTACATTTATTCATTTATTTATGCATTTCTACATTTATCTATATTTATTTCCGTTTTTCTACACTTCTACATTTATTTATTTCTGTATTTCTGTGTCCGTATGTTAATTGAGTGGGTGGTACTATACCTCAGTCTAAAGCCGGATTGATTAGCGGTGTGATTGGATCTACTGCTACTGCCTTCACTTGACTGGGGTTATGCACATGACGTCACAGTAAGCGAAGTCACTGCAGGTTCCACCCACTGAGTGGCAGAAAGACTTACTGAGTGGCAGCGTTACCGTTCAGCTTGAATGCCGCGAAAACACAAAAAACTCATGTAAAATGGGAAAGAGCTGTTGTGCGATTGACTGTACAAACAGATTCAACAATAAATCGGAGCTCTTTTTTACAGACTGCCGAAAGCTAAAGAAAACAGAAGCAAATGGATCGCTGCAATTCGCAGAAACAACTGGAATCCAGGCACAGAAACGTGTAGCTTACAGTTTTCCAAATAAAAGTTGTAATAAAATAAAAATATTTGTACAAACCACATACAACCAGAATATCCATTGGTGTTCTCATCACTTTAATTTCGCAAACAAATCCCGCCTTGAAGTACGACCAAGCGTCAAGGCTTTTGCGGACATCCAAAACGCTTAACGTGAAACGGCTTAACGTGGATGAATGTTCCAAAATAGCGATCAATGATCACCAAATTTCTCTCGGACATCTCTTTTCATAAACACTTCTACCTGTCAAAAAATCAAAACTGAAATCCTATGAGTATGGACGTTCTTAAGTGTTTTTCTCTCCATTGACGCCCATTATAAGGAAAAGGCTTAACGTGGCTTAATGTTCCAGTGACCACCACATTTGTCTGACATCTCACATGTCATAAACACCATCTCCTATCAAAAACCAAAACCAAAATCCAAGGAATATGGTAGTTAGGCCGACGTTTCGTTCAGCGCTGTCCTCTCAGTTTTGCTTTTTTGTTAGTTGATCGCTGTTTGGAAAAATTAAGCTACGAAGCGTTTTCCTTAAAATGGGCGTCAATGGAGAGGAAAACACTTAACCTGAGATAACGACCATGATCCTAGGATTTCGGTTTTGATTTTTTGACAGGAGAAAGTGTTTCTGACAAGAGATGTCCGAGAGAAATTTGGTTATCATTGATTGCAGTTTTGGAACATCGCTTTGTGCATTTCCTCGAGGTCGAAATCAGGTACATATAAATGTCAGGAGACCTCGATTCCTAGCCACATGTCAATGTCCATGGACCACTGGTTCTTTGGTAAGTTGTAAGAATCACTGTCGAGTCCAACTGCCTTTAATTTAGGCAGATAATCGCTTGTTTTACTCCCGGTTTCGCAACTTCCTCTACTAAAGTCAGCCATGTTGCAGCATGTTTTGCCACTCAGTCCGACTGAGGGGGCGTATTCCGGTGGGAGAGTGACGTCAGTGCATACCCTCTATACGGGAGGTTTGCCTTTAGCTCGCTACTAGCCGCTTATCTAAACTTGAGTTGTCGACAGTTAGTTTTAATGTAGCCCTGTGTTATTGATGGAAAGTTTTGTACGAGCCATTGCGTGGAGTTAATACCAAGGTTAGCTAACCAGCTTGTGTAATGTAGATTTGATAGGAATCGTTTGCTTCTGTCTTGCTTCCGCCCAGCTGACCAATCCTGCTTCAGATTGAGGTATAGTACCACCCACTCAATTAACATACGGACACAGAAATACAGAAATAAATAAATGTGCAAATGTAGAAAAACAAATACATAAATATAAAAATGCATAAATAAAATGTAGAAATACAGAAATAAATGTAGAAATAGCCTTTTTCATTACTTAAATGTATTCATTTTTCATGTATTTATTTATTTATGCATTTATTTATTTATTCTTATGTCATTTTTTGTCCTCCATAGTGCTGACACTAGATTACCAGAGATACAGTAACTGTGCTGGGCAATTCTGTTGCTATGTTTTAAACAATAAAATCCAGCACTTAGATGCAACTTTTTAGGTAAAACGAGGTTTAAACCAATTAAATAGCTGAAACCAGTTTTTCAGCATTGCACCGGGCCTTTTAGTGCCACAATTGTTTACAGTGTTTTAGCGAAAAGTGCGTGACAGTATCACTGTCACTCTGCGTGACCATTTAGGTTGATCAGAGGACACAACATTTACATTTACAACATGCAGAGATTTGTCAGGAGAAGCACTGCTCTGTAAAGTAGGGAAATGGCCGAGAGGGACTCAGGTTACAGGCTTACATTATCTAGCAAAACTAGTTTGGCAAAGGATCTCCCTCCCATTGCTACCACTTAAATGCTTTTCAGTGTCTGCCTCAGAAGGAACACAAAAGACTTACAATGGTGTGTGACTGACATAAACCATCTATATGGGCAACTACTGCATTCATAACAGACCCTAATTATTTCAATATTCCTTCTTAAATGAACCGTGATTAACTGTAATTATCAAGTTAAAAATACACTATTTAGGCCTATTAATATTGTGCTATGTCACTAACTAAACTTGAGTGAAATACATTACCCCACAAAACATCTAAACTGTTAACCATCATCCACCAATATAAATCTAGATCCAACAGCTACTCTATGGTACATTAGTCAAATTCTTTACGATTACTCTCGCATTTGTGCAAGTTGGATTCAACTCAGTCAAATTAAATGCAAACTTGACCAACGTCTTGACCGAACAGCACGCATTGTTGATCTTTATTCAACAACAAGGAGAAAGCAGAACAGGTAGATATAGTCATAGGTGGAAAACCCCGGCTTCGCAAAGTAAAAGTCCTACCAGGCATTTGTTCTAGCCTTTTACTAAACAAGGTGATTTCACTAATTGGCTCCTCTACTTGGCTGAAGAGGTGTGCTAATTAAATTCAGCTGGTGTAGTGCATCGGTGGAATAAATACCTAGCAGGACTTTTACTTTCTGAAGCCGGGGTTTTTCACCTCTGGATATAGTACAACATATCTATTTTTGAACGTTAGCCTAGTATTTCTCAACTGGCGATGAGAGAACACAAATGAAAAGTTCAGCTTGTTTGCCAGATGCGCAGGACAGGCAATTTAAACTATAAACTGATCGCTCGGTCCTAATTCCGATTACGCTCAGTGCCTCCTGGAGCGCACATTATTTCGCCCTCAATTCAATGCACTGATCTAAGCGCAACTTTTTTCGAGAGAAAAAAACAGCCTGCGGATCGAAGGCATATCTAAAGTGAAATAGACTATAGACTGCCTTTACATAATGGAATTCTGTATGACTCACCTCTAGGTAGGACTTGTAAGGTTGTTTTAAATCCAGCTGCAACAAATTACCCAGTATAGGAATCGGAGCCGGACCCGGTGGCAGTTTTCCACTGCTGCTCTCTTTTCCCCGATTCTTAAACAGTAAGACTAAAACTATAAGACCCATCACGAGAGTGATGAAATTGGTCTGCAGAAAAGCTAAAATATCCATTCTTGCAAAAGCAACTCTTCGATGGATGAGTAGTAGACCTGCTGTGGTTCTGCGAGCTGTTTGTAGACTTTGTTTTGGTGTTAACCTTCAGTTGCTGGACGGTTGGGGGCGGAAGGTTCTTAGCCAGTGTGACCAATTTAAGGCTGCTGCCAATGTTTATAATCTAACTCATTAGAGCCGAAATCAGATGCGGCCTGTGCAGAGCATAGAGTTTAGAACACTTTCGAGAAACAACACTTGTCAACTAGCTTCCAATGAGACTGCCTTGCCTAAATTATGGGTACGGATTGATAAATTCAGGATATGAGTTAGTACACCTGGGGTAGTAATTTATAGCTAAATGTCGGGTACCAGTTAGTAAATCGCTGATTACAAAATATGAATTACTAATCTTTTGTCAACGTGCTAATGTTGTGTTATCATGGACGTTGTATGAGCCAGCAGCATAACAAGACCATACACATCTCTTAAACTCGAAATTTAGCTGCAGAATCAGAGCAATTGGGGTAGCGCCTCTGCTCCCAAGTTTATAACAGCGTGCAGGTGTTATGCGCCTGTAACGCTTGGTTTATTTTGTGAGTATTTGCGGTATAAATTAGAAACAACTGCCTGTGTTGTGATCTCTGCATTATTGGGACATCGATTATCAAAGCAAGCAAACACCACCTCTTCCTCAGCATTAAGGACTTTAACTTGGCATGACTCTCTACCGTGGCTAAAGTGCTTAAGACTGTAAGATAAGATAAGATAAGATAAGGAGTTTTGGTACATTAAATTAAAAACATGTTTTCACTCGTGGCACCACAAATTGAAGACCAGGGAGGTATTCCAGAAAGCGGGTTTATTGAAAACTCTGAGTACGTTAACCCTGAGATGAGGGAAACTCTGGGTTTTCCGTTCCAGAAAGAGAGGTAACTCAAACTCTGGGTCAGTTACCATGGCCACTGACTCTGTGAACCTAACCTGCTCGTTGGCAGGTTTTCTTTAACAAACCCCGAGTTTCTCCCTGAGCTCCCTCCTGCTGAGCCTGAAGCATGCGGACATGGCGTGTCCTTTTCTCGTTAACCCGATCGATGTTGAAGCCGAATTAATTCGCATAGCCTTACATCGGGAGAGTATTTTGAGACCCTGACTAGATGCAGGCCTGCTATCATTCCCTGATGATTACCTAATTGAACGTTACCGTTTTTCGTCACACTCTATCATTTATCTAAACAACACTCTCCGGCCTTACATCTCTAATATTACCAGTGTTGGGGAGTAACGGAATACATGTAACGGCGTTACGTAGGCTATTTAAAATACAAAATACGAGTAACTGTAGGCCTATTCCATTAGTTATCATTTAAATTCATGGCAATCAAATTAGTTACATTTTAAAAATATTTAGATTACTGAAGGGATTACAACTAAAATATTGCATTGTCACCGCTGTTTTTTTTTTTGTTTGTTTGTTTTTTTTTTTTTTTTTAAATTAACGCTAAACAAAACGAGACAAGTTTTCAATGTTAGCTGTGTGCCGTTATCAAGGCAAGCAAGCTAGCTAGGCTGGTTACCTAGCGGATTAAAGGGAACTTCAACTTCAGGACCGCTGATGTCGCATTAAACGCGATGATATAAAACTACGTGACATATATTCAGAAGAATATAATCGTTTGTAAAGTCCATGCACATTAACTAATTAAGAGGTAGTCTCAGCTGTAGACAGAACTTGAGAATCGTAGGCAAATATACTTTAATTCTCGAGCACAACCGTTCCCGCCCCGGTCCTAGCGGATAAGTCCAGGGCTGAATTTCTTTCCCAGTACACTCCTGTGTCACAAATTGTTGTGTGCCATGGTGTTTTGCCCTGTAAAAGAGAGTAAGTTGTAGAGAGTAAGCCAGCTCTTCTGCCTCTGTCACCTCTGTCAGAGGTGGTGGTGGCGGCCCTCCACCCATTTTGCGGGCCTCTGCCTTCTTTCTGTGAGCTGAATAGAACTCAAATGTTAATCTACTAAGCAGGACATTAGGCAAGAGGACATGTATGTGTGTTAAAACAGCATTCTGTTGGAGGTTAAAGCTACTACAAGTTGATATAGCCACTGAATGACATTTACATTGTTTATTATGTGAAATATGATTAAAACCAAAGTGAGGTACAATCATGAGCCTATAGGCCTAAGCAAAATATGTCTTACCTGTTTTGCCAAGTGCGCTTTGTGCCCATGGGGTTGCACCTAAATGAAAATAGAATTTTATTCAATAACATTCCACCACTTTTTCACCTGTAATATTAAAAGGAAGTGTGGTTAAATGTTAAATGAATAGACTACTGCATTCAAACTTACACATTGACTCGGGCAGCAATTCTCTCCCACACCAAATGTCTCTCCTTTGCCGCTGCAGCTGTGTTGCTTTTCTTTCTGAAAATGTGCTCATACTCACCATAAGCACGTATCAGAATCTCTGTCTCCACTGGGGTGAGGTAGGATGACCTTTTTTCTTGCCAGTTGCCATGGTGAATTGTAGTATCGGAGCTCCATTGATGATGGCTTTTTATAGTCGTCATGCACGCGCTTAACTCAGGGTGAACATACTCAGAGTTGATTGAACTTACTCGGATCGGCTGTTCTGGAACCGAAAACTCTGAGTTTCCCATCTCAGGGTTCATCAACTCAGAGTTCAGGGCTAGGCTCAGAGTTTGTTAAACCTGCTTTCTGGAATACCCCCCAGCACTTGTATGCAACACAGGTATACATATAAAATGCATACCTCAAGCAAGAGCCCTTGCAGGATGTTGTTTGGGCAGTGCTCAATTAGGCAACTAAAACAGTCACAAAACTCTTGTGTTGTCTGAGCCAGTAAGTGGTTATTTACTTAGCTACCAAAACAAGTTATTTTTGTTCATCATAACCCTTTCAGAGAGAAATCTACACTGCATCCTTCCCTTGTATTTAAAATGCACAAGCTTACCAACTGCATGTTTCTACAGGACCTGGCTCAGTGTGTAAAAAGCTAGTTTTCTTGTTGTTCTGGATCCATGGTTTCTTTAAAAAAGTCTGTGTATGGCCAAGATGTGTAAGGTGCTCTTTGCTGAATAATGAGAACTTCAGTCCTTTGATACTAGGGACCACACATTTGAATACATGATATTTAACTGAACATTCAAAAGTAATTCAGATGGACTCCTGAGTAGCTCAGTGGTTAAGGAGCTCACTTGGAGCAAAAGATGAGCTCTGCAGCCTGGGTTCAATCATGTGTTATTTTCCAACAACTGGCTTTATTCCCACAGAGATAGGGGTGGATAGACTGGCTAGGGTCCCCTTGTCACTCTGCCCTTGACACCTTGGGTCTCACATGGTTGGTGTAGCAGAGCTGAATGGCTCGTGTGAGTCCTGCGTAAAGCCAGTGGGGTAGCGGGTAGCAGGTAGCACAGCAGCTTCAGTGGTTACATCACTCCCTTAGACTTGGTTAGCTAGCGTTGTTGCCGATAGGCTAGTGACAAATTGCCTTAAGCTCAACTGGTAACAACGCTGACCGTAGGGGTTGACAGTGAGCAGTGAGAACCTTACATTAGGGAATCATTAAATGGCCAGATGGAAGGAGTCTGACTGGGAATTTAGCCATGACAAAACTGGAATTCTTTTGATCCTGTTCTTTCATTTCTAACATGGTTTAAAATCTTTGTGGTGAATGAATCTCCCTCCTTGTTTTCGTCATCCTTTCTAAAGCATAACTTCACAAATACAACTTTCCTGCCTTTGAAATTGGGGAAAAGTGATACCTTTGGATTGAAGTATTTTGTTTTTTATACATTAAGACCACTTTTCAGCCTGTGAAGATGATACATAGTCAAAGGCAATATTTTTCCTTAATGCCACCTGTGTCAATTATATAAAAAAATTAATTAAAACAATTTAGTGAATGATGTGTGACTGAGAGAATAATATATTGGTTTGAACCCTATTCTTTTTCTGGAAAGCCAGTATCCTTTCAGTGTTTGTCTGTATGTGAAACAGCTGGTAAAGGTGTAGACACTTGAGAAGTATCATAGGCTATGCTCGAGTGTGTCATCTGTTGTGAAAATGTGTTTCCAATTACAGTTTTTAGTATTTGTTTTCTGTGCACATGGCTCCTTTTGGTTTAGTGGTAAGCAGCCGGCTCATAACCCAAAGGTTGTTGATTTGATTCCCAGGTGTGTCACTGCTTTTGTACCCTTGTGCAAATTTTTATCCAGAATTACCTCTGTGAATATCCAGCTATTTAAATGAATGCCATAAAAATTACTCTCAGTTACACTTCATACATTGAATTAGTAGGGCTGCTAAATCTGTGATTCCATATAAAATGGTAAGGAGACTGATATTGCTCTGGAGTAACAAACTTTATATGTGTATATAGTATGTTTGAATTTCCCAAACATTTCAAATATGTGTTGCCCTGTCATGAGCCTCTTGTGACCCTTGCTTGGTTTTGACTGACAGATAATTGTTCCAACTGATGGATTATTTTGATCTGCAACTCTGTTTTTGCTTCCATACACTGTCTAACCCCAAAAGAGTCATATCACTGTAACAGTCTGTGTAACAAAATCCCTGTGGGTCATTTGAATGAGGTTGGATTTGCAAAATCCAGATTTTGCAAAAAAAAAAAAAAGACTTGGGGGTGTTTCAGCCTGTGATCAGAAGTAAGTGTTTCCTGAATTACCAATCTTACTTAGTCATTATCCAGCCTTTCTGGGAAGTCATTGGGCATCCTAAGGCTACTGTGGAAGAAATTCCTGTATTCCCACGATTATTCTTAATTTCATATAGGCAAGCTGCCTGTTGTTTTAGGCATATGTGACTAATGTGGCTTCTGCTTTGTGGAAGTAAAATTATATGAAAGGATGTTTTAAGAGGATGACCTAAGAATGAACTGGTATTATGACTAGCAGAAGGGTGACCTAAGAATAAACTGATATTTTGAATAGTAGAAGTGTAAGCAGGTGACCTTAGAATGATCTGATATTGTAAAAGGGTGACCTTAGACTGAACCTTACAAATTGCAAACATCAGTGGAAGATGCTGGGCCATGGTGTATGTGTTGTATGCTAATTATTATATAAGAAGAAGAGTGAAAAGCTGAAACTGCAAGTTGCCTCCCCTACGTGGGATGACATCTGCTTAACTGTATATAAGTATACAATCCAGACTAGGTCATGACTCTCGCCTTTTGTGCTGAAACGAATAAGAGGAAGTTGAGCATGGCACGCCAGTTTCAATGTAAGCAAGTGCTCTATATTCTGTCTGTCTTCTGTGCAGGACAGACTCAGCAGATACTATGCCTGTGTATGTCATTTGGCAGTGTTGGCTCTCCACCGGCCGGAGTGCGAGAATAAAGCTTTGTTCCCTTGAACCAGCCTGAAGGCTCCACAGGAGTTAATCTTCAACATGCTTACTCCCCTTAACAATATAAATATTAATCATATGTGTTTTTAAGGATGACACTGCAGGTGTTGTAGGTACGCTATATTTCTAGTTTATTTGTGGGGTATTGTTTAGCTCATTTTTGTGATATTAGGTGTCTAGTTTTTCTGCTTTTGCCAGGATGTACCCAACAGATGTATGATGTAACCTGTTGTGATTATTCTACTCCCAGTATTTTCACACACACACACACACACACACACACACACACACACACACACACACACACACACATATATATATATATGTTCAACCTTGTCTTTGCTTTAATAAGAGAACTGCAATGCTCTGTACTTCTCTTCATGATATCATGCAATAAAGCTTGATCCCAACTGAAGTCTCCAGTTTTCCGAGAATTATTCAATAGCTACACAACAAATACAGATGATCTTTCCTTAGTCAGGATGAGAGTTGATATTGGTGGACGGTCTCCAACTTTCACTGGGTGTCATCACCATTAATCATAACACCTTCATGTTAGCTGGTCTGCAGTGCACCCCAGCTTCCTGCCCTCTGTTCCATAGCCAGCATGAGGCTCTCTGCTGCTCCCCCCAGCCTTCGAGCTGCTGACTTTCTGGCCTTGCATGTCATCCCCACTGCTGTGGGAAACCTCCACATTGACTGTACTGGGAGCCCTCTGCAACCCACTTCAGCGAGGTACAACAATGTCTGCCAGCTGGTCCTTAATGCATTTGTAGCAGTAAAACTTCTGGTGAGTTGTGTTCATCTTTTGCTCATCATTATCAACCAAGGATGTGGTCAGAGGTCCCCATTGTCTCATTTTGTGTTTTCAAAGGATACTATCATTATGACTTTATTGACCACAAAGCACAGAGAAGGCAACTGTCCACTATTTTAAATTTGGGTAAGTATGTCAATTACCTACAGTTGTTACTGAGGTGTGGTTTCCTCAGAAATGAGCTATGCTTTATTTGGACAAGAGCTGCTCCAAACACTGCCACAGCTTAATAAGATATTACATATGAAAAGGAGTGTCTTCAGGTCATTATGCTTTTAGCTGTATATTTGACATGACGTTTCAGTCTATATGCCTTTTCTTTACACTAGAAAGCTTGTTAGTGTTTGTGCGTTACTAGGATGAAGCAGGCAATAACACTTCATATTGCTATTTACAATCTACTATACTTGTGTATGCAGTATAGGAGTCTTTATTTTCTCATGGAATTGTCTGCATTTTATGATTTGCTTATATAATTTATCCATAATTATATAACCATAACATTGCAAAGACAATACTGCAGTGAGTCACTCACGGCATGTTTTATTTCTTAAAACATATTCTAAAAATTACAGCATACGTGTGCATTATTCGCTTCAGCTCAGGCCCCTGTGTTATGACATTAATTATTCCTATGTTTTTTATCACCAATATAAGTACCATTAAGTCGTATCCAAACAGTTGCTTTCACTTCCGAGAAAAAAACGCTCTATTTTTGGCTCGTTTCTTCCTTCTAGAATGTGCATCACCATGCGCGGTCCTTTGAGTGACAGGCGGCGGTGAATGGAGCTTGAAGCAGTCCATGGTTGAGTCAGAGTGACGCAGGCAGAGAGGAGGACGCAGAAGCAGCATCCACACAGGCTACCATCATCGTGTATACGGGGCAGCATCCACCGGAGATCATTGTTGAAGAAAATACTGTGCAAAAGAGGTACCTTTCTTAGCGGTAAGTTGATAGCTGTTTTTAAAACAAGACACTTAAGCGAATTCGTGTTTCACACGCGGTGCACAGTTGGCATTAGCGGTGTGGTTTGGGAGGAAAGGAGGAGAATCGCGTCTTGCGTTTTTCTAGTGATGCTCCATGTTTGCCTCCCTGGCTAGGGGATTGTTGATGCGGAGCGAGAAAGATGGAGATGCAGTACAGCGGTCATATGTGGCGCCAGGCGACTGTCGGTCTTTTTGTTTGACTAACGCGTTAAATTTTCTTGGAAGAGACTATAAAAGACGCACTAGCTGTACGATTAATAACCATAAATCAAATCTATGTGATAACTCCGCAAACCCTTGCTGTCAATGAGTGTATGGGGCGTGTTTCTCTCCGTATTATTTGCTGTATAAGCTACGTTCTTCGACGAATGTATGGATATATTTCGGTACACGATATGATCAAATAAGATCTATTGTCTACGTCTAAATATAAAATCGCATAGTTATCACCGCTTACTTTTAAGTAACCTACGCATGTAACATCTAAACCTTTATGTCGTGTATTTGGATGAATTTTTTCATAAAGAGACTGCAGTTAATACAATATGTGCAGTATTGTTTGTTTTCTAAGAGATATTTTGAAATATTGTGAGGACCAAACATAGGAAATATGTGGCAACATCCTTGTGTATCGATCATATAGCCAATGGCTAATGGAGGAAGGAGCTGCCATTTGGAGTGGCTTAAAAAAGAAAACCAACCCACACTGGTGACAGCTCATGATGACGTGAAAAAAGAACCACGACTGGTGATGCTCTGCTCTCAAGTAGACACACATTTCACAAAAATACACGCTGGACTGTTGCTTAGCATAGAGACTGGGTCGGCTGAATGATTATATGTATACAGTGTGTTAATGTTCGTTAATTGCTAATGAACCATCATGCTGGAAATGTTGCAATCTCAGTCTGATAGTTTCAGCTATCAGGAAGAAATTTGTTATGTCATTAGTGCAGTGTTGCATCTTCATGGTACATGTTAATGTTCACATGTCTAAATCGCTGTAAGTAATGGTACCAAATGAGCAGAAAATGAGACTCTTAGTGATGCCTGTGTGTACCCAGTGGTAGATTGTGTGTTACCATGGGCATGCCTAGATCTGAGGTTTACATACAGTACAGACAAGGGGTGTCTTGATGGAGTGGTGGTTTGTGTGTGGACATAATCGTGTCTAGACAGAGGGGCTACTTACCGCTGGTCACGACAAATTGTCATTAAAATGCAAACACTTTTCAGCGGCAGGTTTGATGAAAGATTCTTAGTTTTTAATATGTTTAATGAGTCCACCCACTGGGTGAAAATGCACAACATGTTGCACAACTTGGAAAAGGAGGAGGATCATTGAAAGATCATCATGGATGAAGCCAAGACATTAAAGAAACAGATGTAGGTTTACCCGATTACCCGATGTTGGATTGTGTTACTATTTGTAGCACACCACCTACTGCATAGTAATGGCGTTTTACACTGTGAATACAATACCATTGTAGTGGTACCTTGATACTCTATACACACTTGATACCACTGTAAATAAACAGAATACATTTGTAGCGTAAATCAGAACCCTTAATTATTTACTTATATGTCATACAAACACATAAAGGTACAGTACACATCAGAATGCAAAGATAATGTCTTTCATATCACCAAGTCATGGATGTCACCCCTTCAGCCAAATTGAACAGCATTTGACTGCACATTAGGTTTAGATGTCTTGACTCAGCACTTGACTAATCTATTTGGATGGCTGGAATCCTTGAAATTGCACACTTGTATATAATACAGTTAATGACATTAACTGTAATCATGTGAGGGTTACTGTTTAGTATGTATTGTGATAGACATATCATTTGCACAGTGCATGCTGATCATTTATCATTTTTCTCTCTTATCATTGTTTCTTTGTACAGTTTTATTTCTGCTTGTTGCCTTGTGAGAAAAAGTAAAATATAACAACAAGCAGAAGAGAATTGCTCTTGATCATGATATGTAGTCACTTTTAATTTGAAATGATATGCACAAAATGGCTTTTACCTGCTCTCTTTGCAAAACGCATGTCTGACCCTCACAACTGGCAGACCACCAGGATTCAGTCTGTCTTGAACCACTGCATACACTTCTTAACTTTGTGTGTTGGCCCAAAAAATAAATGATCAGTTCAAGTGAAAAGTGAACGTAACACAATCATGGCTTTCAGAAGATATTCAACAGTTCTAGGTTTCGTTTTTTTAATTCTTGCATTGCTGCTAAGGCACAAGGGCTGTAAAGCCAGAGGTATTTTACCTTTCACCTACAAAGCTTTACTTCCCCTAGGGTTAAAATAGGTCCAAATAGAGCAATTTGTGTGATCCGACACTGGAAACATTTGATGCTGTGGTAATGTTGGAGCTGTTTTGGTTTTTGTGTATGGCATGTGTATCTTCTATTTACGTTTCAAAGTTGAAGTGTTGAAGTGGATGTCGGCGGTTGGTGTAATAAAAGCGTCAGAGGGACGACTATGTTCCAAACCCAGTGGTTTATTTACAGGTGTGAACTGGAAGTACCCTTTGAGATAGAACATCTAGATTGGCACGATTGTGGAAAGACATAAGTAACTCTTTAACAAATAAAATGAGTGGTCACCCAAATGATTTATTTCCAAATCAGAATCAGCAGCAAGTTTCACAACATTAGGTAATTTCCTAGGTCATTATGTCCTTAACATTGTTGGTTGCAATGATGGCTAAGGTGACCCGTTCAATGGGTAAATTAACAGCTAGCTAACTAGACATTGTCACATTGCATTGTGCAAATTAGTCATCCAGCTAACTTGACATTGTCACATTACATTGAACAATTTGTTTTTTCTGGTCACCTCACATAGCAGGGGTAGCAGAACAAAGCGTTAGCTACTTCGCAGCCTGCTAACCATGTTTTCCGCCCATACCAGCTCTGCAAAAATCCCAGTTATACGATTCCCCCCTTGATTCCCCTTGATACGACCCCCCCCCAAGATACTTGCTTGATGTTTAAATTTGGTCGGGGTGGCCCTAATTGTTTTGTTGCCAATTTATCCTGATTACTGCGATGATTGAACGGTATTTCTCTTAATGACACAATGAAGTTGTTCTGAGTTGAGGTAACATTAGCCATGTTGACCTTGAATGTGACAAGATCGCTGCGTGCCCCGCCGATCCCTACACCAGGTTACATATGACGAAAGCATGTTAGTGCAACCCAACCGGAACCCATACAGATTACATTGCAGTGCCTGCAAAAAAATTGCCTTAACATGAGAGTCTATCAGAGCGATTTAGGCAATTTTCAACCAGACTGAAATCGCCTGAAAGGGGCAGTATTCCACAGAACATGACTTGATGCTGATTGGACTATGATATTCAGAGGCAGGACAAACTGTCTACAACAGTCACAGCTAGCGTAACACTGTGGTAGAATGTGATAGAAAAATTCCCTCCCTTTCCCCCTTTGATGGTGCGTCGCCCGACTACCCTAAGGAACAAACCGCCCCGGCGTGTTGTAGGGTACTTTGGTGAGAGAGCAATTGTTGGACCATATGCTCTAAATAGGGTAAGTAGCTTGGAACAGAACAGACAACAAAGACAAAATGTTTTGTCCTGTGTTTCTTCTGAGAGTGTCACGTTCTGTTCCGAACCTTCCCTAACCCTTGCAACAACCATAGCCCTAGGTCAGCTGTTAAGCTGTTTTTTGCCACTGGGACTTGCAAGACTGCATATTTTCAGTTACATGTTTGCTATTGGTTCCAAGAAGCTGGGTGTTTGACTGCCATCTTTGTGCCATTGATCTTAATAAAAATAAACCAAATTAAACGTCAAAAAGCATAGCCCAGGGGATGGAGTTGGCCTGTGAGGAGATCCCCAGTGTCGGGGAGGTCACCTTTAGCCTCAGATTAGAAGGTTAGCCTTGTGCCATGTTTGTGTTTGTTTTTTTGTCTGCTCACACAACACACAGTTAGGTTACAATAGCTAACTTGTTCAATTTCAGCCATTTCAGCCAGGGAATGTTATTTTGAGCTGGGGAAGTAAGTCATAGCAAATGGTAACAAAGATTGAATATTGACTCAAGCAGTTCCCTCCTCTTTCGTTAATCTTTTCTGAGCAGGAGGAGGACTGATGACCAAGTAGAAAGTGAATTTCATGCCATTCTTGCTTGGTGGAAATGCAGCTGAGGCCAATGTAAAGCATGATTCAGCCCTCCGCTCACAGCACAGATGCCCTGAGATGGTGGAGTCGATTACAATTGACCCGCAGCCTCTTCATCTCTCACAATAAGTGCCGTTATCAGTGACTCACAGCCCCACCCACAGATAGCAGAGCTGCTGTAATGTAGGCCTCTGTTTTATCCATCTGCAGTGAATTTTGTTCTTAGAGGTTAACCACACTGTATATTCGAAATTAAATATGGTGTTGTATATTTTGATACAGTATATACTGTTTATCCATATTGAATGGTCTTCGTTTGTTCTACTAAGAACACATTTGTTCTCTTTTGAAAGTGTGTTTTGGTATCACTACCTGTCAAGGCTCAGGCAGGGACTCAGGCGCAGACAGGGGTGGAGGATACACAAGCAATTTATTTCAGTCCTCAGGGAGAATCCAGAAAGCAGGGTCAAAAAACAGGCAGTCGAAAAACCAGGAAAGCGCAGCGGATGGTACAGAATCAGATCAAAACTCATGGTCGGTAAACAGGCAAGATCAAAAGACAGACAGGCAGGCAGGCAGGCAGGCAGGCAGGCAGGCAGGCAGAATAGCAGGGCGAGAGAACGCTGGTTGCAAAACAGATAAACTGAGACGAACTGGCAACAAGACAAGAAACAAGCAGGGAAGATATAGGGCTGGGCAGATGAGGAGATGGGATGCAGGTGTGCGGGGAGGCAGGTGGAGACGATCGGGTAATCAGGTGGACGGAGACAGGGCGGAGAGCAGGGCAGGGCTGGAACACAGAGAAACAGTAAACAAGCGCACATGGATGGGGAAAACAAAAACAAAACCGGCTAAGATGCCGCAGCACTATCACTACCTCACTAAGGCTGTCCTATTCAAAAGTCAGTAGAAATCCCATCTCTAAAATGCATTCCTATGCCTTCCCGCTGTGGATTATAGCATCTTAGGTTTGCAAATTGCTTAGTGGCTATTCATGTAAACCCTTCTGCCTGATTTAATTAGTTAGGCATACATGGAGTGAAGTGAATTTAAGATCTCATCTCTTAGTTTCAGCTAAAACTTAAAGAGCTTTCTACTTGACAGCTGATATAGCTTAAGTGGGTCAAGACAGCCATCTTTACATGCTTTGAAAATTCATATGTATATTGGAGAAAATGATGTGTTGCAGGTTGTAAGAACTCACATATCCATTCATGTCATGCTAACACCAGAATCTGGATGGACACAGCTAAAACGCAGAGAATTCTAATCGACAGCTGAATGGCATTAACGGGTTAAGGTAGCCATTTATATATGCTTTGAAAGATTATGTGGATGTTGGAAAAACAAATGTGTTGCAGGTCATAAGAAATCACATGTCCATTCCTGTCATGCTAATATCAGAAGTGTGGGAAAATTGTGTATGGACATACCATATCATTTTTGTACAATTATTCTTAATGTGGTTAATATATTATTTCTATGTTTGATTATTCTTTCACCAAATATCTAGCTGTTTTGCTTCAGTGTACAACACTGTTGACTTATTTACCCAGTGCAGTGTTCCAGCAGTGAGTTTCACATGATTGAGTCAGGTATTGCAGGTATTTTCTCAGCAGTAAATGAATTCGGCTGAGTGTGCTTTGTAGCAGCGTTCAGAGTGGTTCATCACCCATGTCTGCATTACAGGCCCACAGCATGACAAAGGAGGAAACCCCAGAGGTGGAGGAGGCTCAGCCAGCTTCGGAGTACCAGAGCCCGGTTCTGGAGACTCGGAAGCGGCCCATGGTTCACCCATCCGCCCCAGCTCCACTCCCAAAGGACTATGGTACGTCACTGATGGCACCAAGCCCCAGGCCTCAGCTGAGTTAAGCCAGCTAACTCAGTCACAGAATTCTCCAGAATAGAGGTGGTCATCTCACAACAGTGGGAATTAGCATAATAGGAAATTGATAGTAATATGATTAGAAGGCAAATCATGTGAAGCCCTGCTTGGCCTAAGGGGCAATACCTCAAGAGAGAGCAGAAAAAAATTGTGGATGTGAGGTGAAATTCAGCAAATGCAACAAAGCAGAGCATTGTAGGTAACATTAGAATAACTGGGTAATCCTGATTGGTGAAAATTTCCACCACCACAGCTCTTTTCTTTTTTTTCTGAAAGAGAAAATCTGTGGTAAGAATCTGTGGTAAAGGTCAATGCCTTTAAACAGTAACATATAGCCTGTGCATTCAGAACAACACCGTCTGTTCTCCTGTACTTCAGAACTATGGCTTTCAATGATTAACACCGTCGACTGGTTCTATAAAGCCTTCTTCAGAATGTCTC
The DNA here is from genome assembly GCA_019176425.1 of Megalops atlanticus. Taxonomy (NCBI): domain Eukaryota; kingdom Metazoa; phylum Chordata; class Actinopteri; order Elopiformes; family Megalopidae; genus Megalops; species Megalops atlanticus. Next base: position 13,438,795 of record CM032883.1, read on the forward strand.
TGACCCCTCAATAGCTAGCAATTCACACTTTAACAGGCATTCATCTCATGCCTGATCAATAACTTCCAGGATGTAGTGCCAGGGGATTCTGGGAAACAGACAGGGTTGTGATGGAAAGTCTTTGTATTTTTAAGACACCTCAAGAAGGTAATGTATACCCTTTGAGACATTCCAGCGTTGCTGCTCTAACCAGGAACTGAATTTGTAGGCCTATATTATTCCAGGAGGCCCAGTCTTCATTTTTTTCCTGCGCACTGCAGGAGAAATCAAAGAGAGGCTGGACAGCATTGAGGAAAAGAGCCATCTTGGAAGGAAAGAGGGATAGTGATCCAAAAGCAAAGCTCTTACAGAAACTGATGTTGATTTCAATCTTTCTCAGATTAATTAAAAAGCAGACACAGCATAGCACTAGATGTATGCAAAGCAGAAATAAAAATAGGGCATATCTTGAATTTGAATAATTAATGACTTTTTTAACCAGAGGGCAACAAAATGGAGCTTTCAGTGCATAGAATATGAATACACCCAATATATTAAAAAAGTCCTCTGCACAAATGTAACGCATGGAAGCATCTTGGTCCTTTGAGAGGAAAAAGACAGTCACAATGTCACAATGCTCATACAAAATGCATCAAAGCCACCCTTTCCTGAGCTGGGTCCTTGGCTTTCCCGTTTGTCCGCCCACCCCCCACTGTGACCGAACATTGCTCTCCCCTTTCAGCCTTCACATTCTTTGATCCCAACGACCCGGCCTGCCAGGAGATCCTCCTGGACCCGCGCACCACCATCCCGGAGCTGTTCGCCATTATCCGACAGTGGGTCCCCCAGGTGCAGCATAAAATCGACATCATCGGCAATGAGGTGAGCAACGTCGGCTGCTTCTGTCACACCGCACACCTGGCCTCTGGGCACGGAGGCAGAGACCAAGACAGGGTTGACCGGAGTCCGAGAGTGAAGCCTGTACAGCAGAGCCATGTAAAGTGTTCTGAGAGTCATAGAGCTTTTAATAATGAAAAGTAATCAAATACCTAGTGGATTAATTTAATGAAAATGACTTATTTTCATTATTGGATTAAGGATTATTAATTATTATCACATGATGGTTTGCTTCCCCATTTCGCTTTACCAAAGTAGTCACTTAATGTGCTTTATTGTTGTTTATTCTTAGAAATTCTATTTACAGAATAAACCCCTTGAGACATACCGTCTCATTTTCAAGGGTGTTCTGTATGAAACAAACAAGATGCTTAAGACAATTGGCAAATAGCACAAATACGCAAGAGGTGGTTTCTGTTGACAATGATGTGATAATGTGAATAATTGATGAATGATGAACTCTTGGTACATAAAATCAGTTTGTTTTGTTGTAAAGAGTAGTTAGAGTAGTTAAAACTGACATTAATGAAAAACAGTTTTAAATAGGAGAAGTAACTGAAATGGATACACTTGTATATGGATATACAAATTGTAGTTCATATCTGTTTGAAGGAGAGCGATAGTAGTCTGTCATGCAATTAACAATGATGTCTTCTGCGATGACATTCGAGTATTAAAAACATCCATGGCTTATAGGTGAATTCTGCATTTTGATAGGCAATTGTCCATAACCCAAAGTGGGTAATAGCAGTTGGATGATACTTTGGGGTCAGTCATTGAACCCAGTTATTGAAGGAAGAAGGTTGCAAGAAGGTTTCCAATATCAGAGTAGGTGATTATTTTATGATAGCCTGAATTTGCTCATTTCCTTGTTCTGAAGAGCATTGTTGTGTAGGACTTGAGTGCCAAAGTATGTCTAAACCATTTCTGCAATACACCAAAGACAGTGTGTAGAGAGGCTGTGATACAGGATATGTTGCATAGAGATGAACACTTGAGTTATTTTACAATGGGGGTAGTTTATTTACATAAATGACAACAGAAGTCCCAGAACCTTCTGGAACCCCCCTTTTTATGTCCAATATTCATGTACACCTCACCTGTAGCTAGTGAAAGGTTAAATAAGACTGACAGTGGGCACATCAGGATGTGTGCTGATCATTTGAAAAAATTTAGGCTCACCCCTTCTATGCCAGAATTTACACTGACATTATGAGAAGGGATCTGTGTTGTGCTAACTGAGGAGGAATGTTGATTTATGGTATCTACATCATCTGATGTGTCTTTTATGGTATTGTCACTCAGCATTTTTGGCTGACAGTGATTGAAAGAGCTATTTAAGATTGATTTAAGAATGATTGACAGACTTATTTAAGGGTTGATTAGCACTTTTGCAAAGCTGTCTCAGGTTTCTGAAATTCCATCAGATATGATCTGCATTGCACAGGGCTTTAGCATTTCTAGTTTTGGTTTTGCTAGTGTTCCTTAATTGTATCTAAGTTACTTTCAGAATTTCCTGTGTGAATTTACCCAAGATAGATGTCTTCCTTTTACTTTAACCAGTTACAGTGGTGTATTCAAGTCACAAACTTGTGTGATCTCTGAACACAAATAGTCCCATAATTCTTGTATTGTTGGAATGATATGGAATCTATTCCAGTACAGAGAAGTTGCATCATTAATAATAGGATCCAAGTTAATGTTTTTATATTGTCTGATTTTAATTTGTTTAGGCAATGCTTTGGGTATGTTGATTTTCCAAATGCTGTAAACTATAAAATGATGACAATAAGAGTCGTGTGAAAATATCTGATTTCAATGTCGCACCTGGCTGTGTAATTAGCACCCAGTCTAAGAGGGCATGACTGTGAGTTGTGATTTTTTCTGGTAGGTTCTTGTATTACCTGAGGAAGGAGTAGTTTCTATTGCCCTTCTGTGATTTGCAAAGAACCTGTTGCTGAAATTAGGGCTGACCTGACATATTTTGTTCGTTGTTAGTAGTAATGTTTGGGTATATGATGCCACACAAAAAATATTTGCAGAAAAGGATTGTGGCAGCACTGATATGATCTCTGTGTCTCATATGCCAGCATATGCTACCTCAGCTACAACAAAATAGCTTGCTAGATACTGGTACACAACTGAAGGACACAACTGGTACACAACTAGTGGTATCAGGGGATAAGGTATGCTGGCTTCTTTTCACCATGTAGTCATAGCTCTGGTTCTTGTATTCAGCAAATCTTTAATGTTTGTAACCTCGGCTTATCTTGTCTGGATGATTATAGCATGTGTGTATTGCATGTGTGCTGCTCTCTCACTCTCTCAAGGCAGAAACCAGTCTGCAAAATGGCTGTTCAAAGTCTACCTTTGCAGCAAAGAATGATCCATTTATCTTTGCCCTGCCAGCAGCTTGTAGCCTGATAATGTGTGGAGAGGCTGGGGAGAAGCGGTTCAGATCAAAGGTCCTGGTCCTTAAAGGAGCACAGTCAATCTGGCAGCAATATTGTACCGTGTAAACGTCCTCTGTGCTGGATTTCTAAAGCTTCACGGCAGTCAGTTCTGATCTGTGCAGGCCGGCACTGCCATCGATACTTGGCTGCTGTGTAATAGAAGATGCTTGACTTACCATGTTGACCTACATTTATGAAGGACATTGGAAACAAAGGTGCTTGCAGGTGGATCTGCTCTGTGGCTGGTGCCTTTATGGGAAATGAAGCAAAGCGTTCCTTCCTCCTGCATGCACGAAGGCCCCCTTTCTCTGCATATTTGGATAGGAATCCATGGGGGATGTGGTTAAGGAGCAGGACTTGTAACCGAAAGGTTGCAGGTTTGATCCCCCACAGGGGCACTGCTGCTGTACCCTTGGGCAAGGTACTTAACCCACAATTGCCTCGGTCATATCCAGCTGTATAAATGGATAACGTTGTAAAAAAAACTCAATGATGTAAGTCGCTCTGGATAAGAACGTCTGCTAAATGCCAATAATGTAAAAATATAATGTAATGAATACATGTATGTATACATCCTCTCCTTTGCCAACCAAAGAAAAAGTGTCCATTATGACATATTTTGGGGAGATTCTGAGTTCTGAATAGTCAGTGGAATCTAGTACTGAGTCTAGTACTAACCTTTGGCTTTCTTTCCTGCAGCTCATTTGCCACTCGCTGAATCCCCCCTGTGATTGGCCTCAACCGTGCTGTGTGCACATCTGGATCAATCAAAATTCAACAATCAAAACTCAGCTTGATTGCATGACATTGCATTGCATTACATTGTAAAAAAAAGAAACTGATGTAAGTCGCTCTAGATAAGAACGCCAAAAAATGCCAAAAAAATAATGCAATGAATACATGCACCCTCTCCAGGGTGCTCACTGTGGAAGTAGCAGCTGCAGAAGAGAGTCTGATCTAAATTTTAATTGTATCTCACAAGGGCAGGCGGTTGACAGCCATCTCTAGGTTGAGGCATGAAATGTGGAACAGCGGGGGGACGTTGCTCTACGTGTGTATAAATATGAGACAGTTACAGCCCTGTTCCTTTCAGCTGTGACAGAGGATGCACCAAAAGCCGTAAAGCACACTCCACTATAATGTTTAAAAACACCCTGAAAGGCCGAGGGGGCAAGTCAGTGCTTTATTTCAGAACAGATAATGTTCTTCTTCACTTGATTGCTTTTTAAACTGTGAACCATTGAGGAAATGTTCAAGCTTGGACAAACAAACCCTTTGATTTTGGCCTGTGCTGTGTTTTTTCGGTTCAGTTATTATCTTAACCAATGTTTTTTTTACATTATATATTTTCAATGCAGTAAATGGGCAAGTAATGATGGTGAAACTGAGGGGGCAGTTTCACCCGTGCACTAGATCCAAGAGAAGGCTGTTGTTGCAGGTGCAGGTGCTGTTTTTGTTTGTATGAACCAGCTTGTTGATCAGTTCTTAGCTGAGCAAACTCTCTTGTGCAGTTTTCTCTTGTGCTAGGATCAAAGCAATTGTGTTACTGTTTCACAGTGTTTAGCAACTATTAAATGCTTTTAAGAAGGAGAACTATATTGTGAGACACCCTTTGGGACCTAGTTGATGTTAATGTGGAGGGGGATATTTAATACTGATCAGGGTGTCTGTGATATGCTCACAGTCCTTGAGTAAAATCCATGCTACCATCCTTTTAAATTCATATTTCTTTGGTCATCTACTCCTCATCCTTATGGTGTCTAAATGCCCAGAGGGGAAAAGTGTGGGTGTTGAGATCTTTAGTCATTAAAATGAAGTGTCTGTTTTGACATCACCAGGATGAGCGATGTTTTGACAAGCTTTCACGTGTCTAAATTTCACGTGAGTAGTCAGTGGCACTTTGTGAAGATTTCATTTTGGCATGGCTTGTATTATATATCAGCAGTATAAGCTGAGAAATGGGACTTTTAGTTGCCTGTTACCTCTCTGCTTAGCACTTACTGGTACAGAGAAGGTAATATCCATGATATTCACTATTGTCCTGCTGGTCAGGGGTAATTCCTCTGTCTCAAACCACACTGATGAGGGTTAACACAGATCCTGTGATTTGACACAGATATTCAAGTTTCATCGCATCTCTCCCAGTTCCTCTGAGATATAAACAATTTTTTTGATAGATGACAACCCATTACCTTTTTGTCTGCTATTCTGTTGGTATTAGTGGGTCAGGATAGCATATCCTATGTTTACTGTTATTCACAGTTACTTGTATTCTAAAATGCTCTTTCTTCCATGTTAACCTCCAAGTTCCTGAACGTCTCCACCTTTGAGGCCTGCACATGACTCCTCCTTGCATCTAACACTCGCAATGGTCTGTCACAGAGGGAAATAATAAGTCTATTTTGCTTGTCTCGTGTGGCTTACACTAACCCCTATGTTCTGTGTAGGGATCAATACTGTGGTTGAGTGGCCCCTGCGTGGAGATCCAGGGTGTCGATGACTTGGAGCGTCCTCGTCTTCCGTGTTCATTATATATCCCTGGGGAGTTTGGCATTGATTGCATTACATTATTTATGTCTTTAGTGCATGGTTTTATGCAGGTGTGCGGTTCTGGGACTGACCGTGGATATGGCATGTCTTTGGAAGGGTGGAAGCTGTCTGTTTGAGTTCTGGAAGTGAATGGTGGGGGGTGATTGGTGCCTGTGTAGGTAGACAGGATTATTGCAGTTGGAATTCCACCAAAACAAAAAAGATTCTGCCACAAAAAATTCTCAGTGTTTTTTTTTCTAATGCAAGTGATACCATATACAAGTTCCTTTTACTTCATTAACAAAGCTTTGATAGAAAGTTGTGTAAGATGGACATATTTTATGACATTTTATGTTTCATTCTAAATATCAACCACTTTAGCAGTGCTGTGTTGGTGCTTGTGAAAGCATCAACACAGTGCATTAAAAATGGCCACCATACAAGTTGTTTGTACACTTGTGTTCTGATGTTGTGACAGGGAGTTTCTGCAGAAGTAGTATACTGTGTCTAGTTCAGTGTTCAGTGAAGAACAGTGTCTTGTGACTATACTATCCTTACTTTAAGAGATGCTTATTTGGTTTGACGCATTAAGGTTTATTTAAACATGTTTGGTGTTGCACAGACAATAATCAGAGTCAATTAACAAAATGCAATTGCCATGAACATATTCAGCAGAATGATGTTGTAATATGGCCACATAAACATACAATAATGTTTTGTGGAGATTTCTATACACAGTATTGCTTGTATTTTTATTCTAGCTGGACTTTGGTGATTAAGGGATTGTATATATGTCTGTGTATATGGCTGGAAGCCTGTGGGCGGATCTGGACATGGTTGTGGATGGATCAGCCACAGATCAATGCGAAGCTGAACCCCTGTGGACAGTGTCCGGGAGAGAGGGGGTCAGACAGGTTTGTGGAATGAGACAGATGGGTGTTGCTGTGAAATAGGAAGGGACCCAGGTGGCATGGGAAATTTAAGTGTGAGACAGGGATTGGAGGGGCGGCAGTAGAAGAACTCTAAAGCGTGTGATGATGTAAACTTATCTCATGGTGACTCTCAGACAGGGGGGAGATGTTAGGCTGGCATGAATCAGACAGGTCAGAGTAAGACTTGCGTGCGGGGGGGATTCCTAGTTTCTGACACTACTCAACTTTGGGTAACCCTCTCACCCCTCAGATAGGCCTCCCCCCCCTTAAGGAGACTATGACATCAGCTGATGTTGCCGGGCATCCCAGGGGACCCCATTCAAGGATTGATAGTGCTGATAATAAGCCTTTTCCATTAGCCAGACTTGCCCTGCATTAACACAGGCAGTAAATCAGCCTGTCTTGTTAGATTTGTGCGGTGAGGGATTTCTGTGGCCTTGCTTTGTGAAGGACTGTGCCATGCTTGTGCATAACACTTCAACGATTTCACACAAATGTGGTGAAAATATTTTTGCATTGCTTTATTACCCACCTGAACAGGTTTAATAGACATGAGGACTCTCGGTGGACTTTTAGGAGGATCAAGGCATCCCATAAACCTCTGGGGAGAAGACGCCATCCAAAGAATATCTGAAATCTGTGACATTTGTTCCCACACTGTATGTAATGACCTATTGTCATTGTCTGTAGAGCCTTTCTAACCTACTTTATCACATGTCTATTTTATAGCCCTTTAATATATGCTTATGTGCAGCAGCTCAAAAGAGCTATAATTCAGGTATGTTTTTTGTAGTATTTCAAGTGTTAGTAAAACTACACATTAAGCTTTGTACTCCAAATGCCTAAAAAAACAGTCTGGAATATACATAATGAACACAATGCTGTCATAATATAACTGCAAAGAAAAACTTCTGCTATGATTGACTTTATTCGTGTACTGCCATAAGGCAAAATTATGAACGGTATCTAAAGTGGAAATTCATAAAAAAGAGTAGGAACGTTTCAGTTTTGGCCTCACCTAAATGCAGGGTTTTGTTATCTATTTTTGCACATGTTAAAAGAACAAGTACGTGCTCTTCATTAACTCTGGGACTGGCAGCCATGCCAGCTTGCAGCCTTCTCTGACCGGAGTAACGGAGTTTAAGCAGGGTTTAGCCTCGTTTGTCCTAAGATGGTGGGCATCCAAGGACAACAGGTTGCTGGAAATGTTGCTTGTGTACCAGTAGGTGGTGATCTTGCCAATGCCAAAGAGAAATGATAGGGTATAGAATGAGATGCAAAACTCAGTTCCTCTCTTCCGCTGGTCATTACAGACCTCATGTTATTCTTTGCTAAGGAGAGTTCTTAACCCTGATATTACAGCTGATTTCAAAATATGTTCCCCACAACCTGGCCATGAAATCATTTCTAATGTTTTGGCAAGGGACAAAATACGTGTGTCTAAACTTTAGATGACGGGCAATGATCAGAGTAATACAAAATGGCTGCCATGTATCACATGTCAGTAGTGGCAGAAGCAAGCCCTCACTCCATCGAGCGTAACACCCCTCCCCCCTACTACCCACTGTATGGCTTCACAAAGAAAAATGATTCGTTTTACGATTAGCTCTGTGAATATTGAGGTTTATTAGAGATTTCTCTGCATCACAGATACTTTGAGCAAACGTCTGAGTTCTCTTACAAATGACAGCATAAGGGTTCGCAGCAATGTTGGCTGATTAGTGGCTTGAGCGCTTAATGGGATTTGAAGTGCTGGCTGTCAGCTTGGCCTGCACTGTAGTCAAATAAGAACAGGACAGACTTCCCCCCCCCGTTTTTCTCTCTCTCTCTTTCTGGCTCTTTCTCTCTCCCCCTCCCTCGACCCAAAGAATTCACTGGCCTTTACCTCTGCTCTCAGATACTGAAGAGAGGTTGCCATGTCAATGACCGCGATGGACTGACGGACATGACCTTGCTCCACTACAGTTGCAAAGCCGGAGCCCACGGAGTTGGTGAGAAATCTCAAGTGTTCTCACAATGTTTCAACAACGTTGCAGCCACCTTATGAGAACAGCTGTTTGCTAGCTGTGCCCTGTGGGATCCCAGTTGGGGGTAACAGAAGTTTCTGTACCACAGGAGAGTTTCAATGTTCTGAAAGTACATGTGATATCTGTGCCTGATATTGTCATGCATTAAACAGTCCTTTCCCCTATTAAATCTGGGGCCAACTGGTGTGAGAATCCAATGTCTAAACATGTATTTACCACTGAAATAATTTGTTGGGTTAAATTGAGATATTAGTATGTCAGACTAAATAAGTAGAGTGTAAATGAACAGAACATTGTTAGAGCATAATATTCTGACCTCTAAACCCTCTGCTTCTGTGTGATGCCCTCACCTTAGGTGACCCTGCCGCCGCCCTCCGGCTGTCCAACCAGCTGATTGCCCTGGGCGCTGACGTCAGTCTGCGCAGCCGCTGGACGAACATGAACGCGCTGCACTACGCCGCCTACTTCGACGTGCCGGAGCTGATCCGCGTCCTGCTCAAGGCCTCCAAGCCCAAGGGTACCTACAGCCTTCACCGCGCTAGGCCTGGGAACATTTCCACAACCTTTAACTGGACTAATTCTTTCTCTCGGGGCAGGAGCCAGTTTCAACATTTTACCCCCTCTCAGCAGTCTTTTAGCCTGTCCCTCTGAGCCATCAAATTCACTGTCCTCCACAGAAAACGTTTAGCTTTTGGTTGGCTGCAACAAATGGTTTGACATTTGTCTAGTACACACAATTATTAGTATAATGTCAAGTAATGGTGTGATTTGATTTGTATTAATGTGTAGTTTTACTGTACCTCTTTTCATCAAATACCCACTATTAATGTTGTAGATTACATCCATGTCATTAGTTACTCCTCTCATATCCTCCTTTTGCTACAAATTACAATGCAGATGATAATATGGTTCATATGAACTCATGATTACACAAATGAGAAAAATAAGGAAGCCTACAATGTTCTTTGGCGGGTCCAGAAGCATAGACATGAGGTATCGCTGCCTGGAAGGCACACTCTTCCAGATTTATTGCACATGCCAAGGAGGAATGTTTTTCTTCAGGCTTCACTGACACCTGCTGGTGTTTACCAGTGTCTCAGCCACCACCCATGTGCAAATATGTGAAAACAGAGAGGCCCATACATCCCTTATGTTTCACTGCATGTTTCACACATGGGATCCAGTAGCACTTTGAAGAGCAATACCATGTTGCAGGTCCATCATGCTCTGATTGCTGTCTCCGCAGTTCTCAACTCCACCTGCAGTGACTTCCACCATGGGACTGCCCTGCACATTGCTGCCTCAAACCTGTGTCTGGGGGCTGTCAAGTGTTTGCTGGAGCACGGGGCTAACCCCACTGTCAGGGTACTGTCCCTTTCTCTGTCCTTCGCCTGTCTACATCGCTGTCTAAGTGTGGAAATAGAATGACTAGATCAGACGTCAGATTTACCCTGAGGGCATTTCCCAGTCCTGTCCACTATGCCATGCAGAGTGGGTGAATGCATATAGACCCTGATGTCCCAGTATTAAAACAAAGCAGCAACTATCGTACATTTAAAAGGTTCCTCTCTAGCATTGCTGTCTATCTTACATGAATGAACTCCAGTGCATTAGCCTGCAAGGCCATCTCTTGGAGTGTGTATTTATATGTGTATTGCTAGGAAAACTTTCTTTTGTGTAATTTTCAGATCACCCCCAAAGTTTATGCAGCCATTTTGGTCATTTCAGCTGGGTCTGTAATTAAGAAGATCAGATGAAAACACAAATATTTTTTTATTCATTTTAGCAAGCAACCCTTAATTTCTTATGAATATATGTCTTTAATTACTCTTAATTAAATCCCAGAAAGATATTATTTTGAAGTCCCCGTTAAACAGCAATTTTAAAAGGCTGGGTCACTGTAATCGGATATTTCAAGGCATGACCCCACCCCCCCCCCCTTCATATTTCCTCATTTCCCGCTTGCAGAACGACAAAGGCCAGGGCCCGGCAGAGGTGGTCCCAGACCCCATGGACATGAGCCTGGACAAGGCTGAGGCGGCCATGGTGGCCAAGGAGCTGAAGCAGCTGCTGCTCGACGCTGTGCCCCTCAGCTGCAACCTGCCACGCGCCACCCTGCCCAACTACGACAACATCCCCGGCAACCTCATGCTCACCGCGCTGGGGCTCAAGCTCGGCGACCGAGTCGTCCTGGATGACATGAAGGTGCGGCCTAGGGACAGCAGGGGGCACTGTCCCCCGTTTTGGGGCTCATGCGGATAGGGGATGGGCATAAGCATGAGCATGTCATGACATTGTGAAGGTGGTCACTGAGGGCAGGAATAGTTTTGGTTTGATAGGTACATTAGCTTGGAATAAACAGCGAAATCAAACCTCAGTTACAATGGACTTGTTACTCAGTTACAGTGGTTTAACCATGTTATGATTTCAAGCTGAGTAGTTCAGTTAATCAGGTGTAAAGACAATTATAGCCAGTCTAGTCCTAGAGGCCTCTAGCAGTAGTGGTTAGAGCACTTGACTCTCTGTCGACACTTTTGTCATATGCTTGATTGAAGTACTTTCCCTTATGTGACTTTGAATACAATCAGCTACGCAAATGGTTTGCATTGTATTCAATGTGAAAAATTACTGCAGTTTTACGTTACCTTAAATAAGGGCAATATGAGAGTGATCTGCGCTGAAGATGAAAGGGATTTTTTCACAAGAAATTACTTGAACTTGAAATAAAATACCTGTGAAATCAGAGAACGTGTTAGGGAGTGTTTTGTATGCACAAACAGCCAGGACAGCATGTTTTAGAATCTCTTTCAGGTCTCATCTGTCCTGAGTATTTGTGCCATGTCACAGTGGATGCATACTGCTCATGTTTGACTGTGCGAGGACTCTAAATACCCCCCAAACATGTGTCCCCCACTTGTCAAAAAAAATATAGCTTCCCCAAAAAACGTGCAGCGATGTCACCCCTTCTCTGCACCATGTGAAGCAGGTGGGTGGCCTGTGTGTTTGTGTCTATTAACATCACTGACCACGCTCATCCTCACAGCATCCCTGTAGTCGACTGCTGGGTCAGTTTCCCTGTGAACTGTGGGAGGTGTGAAAGCCATGCCAAGTGGCGCTGTCCCTAACACAATTAACGTGCTGAAGCAAGCTTTGAGGAGAACAGCTGGTAAAACCGCTTTAGAAGGATGCGATTACTGCTTCTTGCGGCCCTTGGGCTGTCGCAGAAAATTGCTCTTGATCACGGTTTGCTTCCTCTCCCTGAGGTCCTTGTGTGTCTCTAAAGAGCAGAACTAGGAAATGTTTTCTGGTCTTTGGTTAACCACTAGCCAGACGGACACAACGCAGGTGACGCTTCAGTGTGCTTGCTGCCTTGCTCCGCCATACTCTGGACATTAAAAAGCAAGTTGCTTTAATTTGCTATTTGTTTGCACCTTTAGCAAAGTGCAGAGCCCTGTCCAGTTTGCAGAACATGTTTGAAAGTATTTACATAGGGAAATGAGTAAGGACCAAACATCCTTTCAACATCTTGCATGTAACTGAAAACTGAATCAATTCTCTTTTTTTGAACAGATCCCTATAAATATTGAGTGAGGTTAAATATGTTTTAAGAAAAACATATGTTTATATTGCTAAAATGATATATAGACATCTGCTGTTAAATTTTATACCTAAACCTAAAACAAATACTTAAGTAATTGCGCTCAAGCCACTAGCAGAAATCATGCTGTTTAATGCTTTCCCCAATTTGAGTCCTAGAAAGTGCTCACTTATTGAAGGGGGTTAGGGGCAAGGGAACATTCCAGAATGCATCCACAGATTAAACTTTTCAATCTGACTGATTGGCACATACATGTACCTTAGTGGTGAACCAAAGACCAAAACTGACTTTCTGAATTCCGGTCACCATTCAGAGAGATTTGGAGACCACAGTAAGGTACCGGTTGCTTCTTTGTTCATTCTGCCGCTGTTTCCCGATAAAGAGAATTTGCCGCTCACATCCTGATTTGTGTTTCGCACCCCAGTTTTGAGGACTCTGTCCTAAAGCTGTCTCTCCCTTGCAGACCGGGACACTGCGGTTTTGTGGAACGACGGAGTTCGCCAGCGGGCAGTGGGTGGGCGTGGAGCTGGACGAGCCCGAGGGCAAGAACGACGGCAGCGTCGGGGGGGTGCGCTACTTCATCTGTCCCCCCAAGCTGGGTAATTTCTTACTTCTGTTGTTCCATTCATTTTTCATCACACCAAGGCTCGCTGGAATGCTTTATTACTATGGTTGTGGCCCACTTAGCTATGCAGAGCAGAGAAGATATAAAAAATAAGGCTACAAATATAGGCTGCTAGGCTAAATGAAGTGTTTTTAGCAGTTGTCTGTTGTGGATTTGGGCTATCAGATTTGTATTTTGTTAGATTAGATACACACAGCTGTAGGATGCTTTGGCTTGGCTGTTTTTGAGAAGCTTTATTAATCCAGATAGAATATTGCTGAGTGTTTTCAATCCAGCTTTATTTTTGTCACATTACAGACTGGCTGTCATACAGTTATGCAGTCATGCACATTCTGGCAATGGGAGAGCCTTGCTGCTGGCAGTAACCATAAAGGCATATATCAGTTATAGAACTACCTAATGAGGGCTCGTTCTCAACACTTCATGAATGTTAACCATCTCAAGACCCAGTAGCCTATCAAAACCTAGTACTGGCCTATTGCATGTGAGACCCAACATTATGGTGTGTGCTTTTCAGTCTGTTACACTGCACCTATATTCTGTGGCTTGTTATGCATGTGTACCCTGAAACCAAACATTGTATATTCAGAAATATTTTTTTCATGATCTCAGCACTGTGTCTGATACAGTGTTTGAATATACCTGTGGTTGTTTTGCACATTCCATGCTGTTTTGTTAAATTCAGTTTGTACTTGCACTGTGGAAGTCACTTCGGCTGAGAACATCTGTTAGATTTAGAAATATAAATATGAATGTGTTCATAGTTAGTGGTTAGTGCAGAAGGTCTTAAAGTGTTTGTAATAATATGTCTGCCAGTAGGCCATGACAAACAAGTACAGATATGTCTGAAGATACTGTTTTTGCATTCCAAACTGCCCAGTTATTAGGGGCTGCATGTTGAAACCCTTCCATGATCTTGTACTTCTCAGCATGTGACTATGTAACTTGATGCCACAGGATGAGTGACAGAGGGAAGGATTCTGAAAAAAACATCTATACATATTGCTGAACAGTTAAAAACAAACACCACTGTGTTCAGTACATGAAATGAAAATGTGATACATTTATCATTAAAATATAACTTACGTTGTGCAGTAGGATATCATTATAGGAGGTATATTTATATAGGTGGTATGCTTCAACAGCTTCAAACGATTTTGTAACATCTAGGCATACAATAAAGAAGACACCACTTGAGAGTTAACGTTGTTGTAACATTTTGTCAAAAGAGGCCTTGGGCAGGACATTAAAGTTACCACAGCCTGCTCTGAAAGAACTAGAGATGGCCACAGGGGTTTCAGTAGTTACTTCCATCCCTTATTCTAAGGGCAAGAGGGGTCAGGAAGAGGCAAGGCTCTGGCTTGAAATGCATCCAGGAAGTCAGATTAGTATTGCTGAGATTAGCAAATGAGGGAGCATTTTGGAATGAACCCAGGTAGTCAGATCAGTGTTGCTGAGGAGATCAGGGTGTTAGGCAGTGATTTGGAAGGCGGCCCGGCCTGTCCGTTTGGCGCGTGCTCCCTGTTGCCAGGCAATAGTTCCTATCCCTGGGTTTAAGTTTTCAAATGATTAAAGATCTTTTTTCTGTTCTGGTATTTAGGGTTATATTTTTTCCTGGAACAACATTATGTGCACCATAAAGCTTTGAGCCCCTGAGCCCCACATGGGACCCAGCCAGTCTCTGTCCAGTTTCCTCATGCATTGCTCCAATATATTCCCACAGGAATTTTCGCACCAGTGTCTAAAATCTCCAAAGCTGCAGATCAGACCCCCTCCTCTGTCACCTCCACCCCAAAAACCCCACGCGTGGACCTCTCCCGAGTGACAGGCAAGAATAAAAAGGAGAAGAAGGAAAAGGAGAAGGAAAAAGAGAGAGAGAAAGGTAGGAAGAGCTCTCTGGATAAATATGGGCAGGTGAATCCAGCCAGCAAATGACTGTCTCACTGTTTTCACTGCATAGTGTCAATATTCCTACAGTTTCAAATACTCCCCCTGTACATGTTCTGAAAAAGTATAAGCGTTACTGGATACTTCATTTTTTAAAGCCAATTCTCTATTCATTTTGTGTATGCAAATACATCACATTCATATACTTGTGGGCAGGTCATCTTCTAGGTTGCTATGGGAGCATGTGCACAGCCTTCATTTTTCTGTGTGTCTATATTTCTCTATATAAATATAGCATTTACAGGCTAAAGGCATGTACTTTTAAGTCATCAGTGACGGGATAAACTGAACACAGTTATGCCATTCTGGATGACAAATTGGTAATATTCAGTTTTGAAAGAGGTGACTGAGTTCATTTCAGTGTTAGCAGAGGGATCTGTAACCATTTAAAACCTTGCACTGACAAATCTGACAGCAAAACTAAGATATACTCCCATAATCTGAAGGATGAGTATATTTAGCTGTGGAGAACTGCCATGTCTGTGTGGGGGAGTCTGGGGGAAAACGCTGCATGGCACAGTGTATAGGAAATGATGTGCATTAATCGTGTGAATGGCCGTGCCAGCTCTGCGAAAGAAGTCTCTGTCTGCGGGATGCCTGGATCCTGACGGGGTGAAGGTGGAGGTGGGGGACCAGGTGCTGGTGGCTGGACAGAAGCAGGGGATTGTCCGCTTCTATGGCAAGACGGACTTCGCTCCAGGTAGGGGGCTTTCAGTATCATACCAGCTTTTCATTATGATCACATTTCATCAGAATAATGTTTCCACAACAGCACAGTGATTTTTCAGGAGGAACCATTCAAGGGAAAGTTATGTCTTGGTCAGTACTTTCATTTGTGTGATCACAGAAAGCAGACATGTTGTGCAAAATGGATTACTGCTGATACCTTCATCATAGGATTATCTGTGGGCTCATGGGGAAATTTAATGATACATTTGAGACAATATGACAAAAGAACAACCAACAAAACAACTCATCAGGTTTTCATCTTCCAGGTTGCATGGTTACTTCATGTCAGCATGCGTCTCAGGTCAAATCAAAACTCAACAAGGTTTTCATTCTTGTTGAGAATGTAGCACACACGCATTGCCTGCTGTCACCGCACTACCCCCCCCATACCCCATACAGGTGCCTGGTGATTACCATCTGTATTTCCTCCCAGCATCAGAGAGCTTGTGTAAACCCCTGTCCCCTGGTCCCCACACATCAAGGGAACCTCCTGCATCTACTGTGACACTTTCACCCTGGAGGGTTGAAGGCTGTGAGCTCAAACGTTCTCCCAGCATGCTCCACTATGCCAGCTCATTATGAGTCATCATGGAATGCCATGGGTCAGCACTCTTCTTAATGAGGATTTGGAGTTTACTCATCATCACTTTCTCTGCTCAGGGACCTCTTTTTTTTCCAAAGGAGTACTCCACCATGAAAGTGTAATATGTTGGGTTGTTTTTTTGCCGAAGAATTGTCAGCAGCTTTTCTCCAACATGTACATGTAGACACAGATTGTTGACAGTGTGTGGACAAAAATGTTAAATTGCAGCCGATCATGGACTAGCCTGCTTTGAGTCTATATCGAATCAAGTAACTGGCCATTGGAAATACCCCCATTCTGTGAAATTGTTAAAGAATAAACCATATATGGCTGTAAGGAAATAATACTCACTCTAATGAACCAAGGGATGTAAACAATGTATGTTGTTTTGTATGGTGATGTATTGTATAAACCGGTCACATGAGCAACCTGCCTGTCCCAGTATGCATTGCAAAATCCATTCCAACATTCCAACATTGGGATCCAGTTATGTTTATTTCAATATGACAAATTTATTGTTTTTGGTTAAGCATTGTCTAAAAGGTATATGAATCTTACACAGAGCAGTACCTACCTACTGTAATATCCCAGCATGCACCATTTCTGCACCTTGAAGTGGGATTTGTCCAGAGTTGCGCTGCATCTTCCCATGCAGTGTCTCTAATATATCTGTGTGTGTGTATGTGTGTGTGCCCAGGGTACTGGTTCGGAGTGGAGCTGGAGCAGCCCACAGGGAAACACGATGGTTCTGTGTTTGGGGTCCGCTACTTCAGCTGCCTGCCCAAGTATGGCGTCTTCGCCCCTCCGTCCCGTGTGCAGAGGTAAAGGACCACCACATGACTGTACCCAGAATACTGCTTTAAAGCTGTGTTTACTGTGCAGAAGTTTCTGTTTGTTGTCCCACTAGGTAAGGCTTGATTTTCATGAATGCCTTTAATGGAAGCAGATGCAAGACTGAAATACTGATTGACAGTGTTCTCGGTGTCCCTACAGAATTGGCGGACCCAAAGACTCCCAGAGTGATGGCACACTGGTGAAGAAAGTTCACCAGGTCACTAGTAAGTATGATGAGGAATAAGTAGACTGCAGTTATATGGGCATGGATGCACCAGCTCTGCATAGTCTGTTTGAAGCCTGATTTAACGCAAAGCACTTTAAACACAATATAAGTTTTGGGCTTTGCACTGTAAGTAGGTGACAAACAAACTAAACACAACTGTGCCAATGCCAAAACTGTGACAATAAGAACCATTTTTAAAGGTTTGCTCAAGCAGCATTTGAACTAACACTTTATGATCCAAGACTTTCATTATGTTGAATTCCATTTTCAAATTATGTCGGGAAAGAGGGTGTGTTCTGCAGCAGAAATTTCGCTCAAGCTTATTAATGTCTGGCTCCCGCTGGCAATATACTTATCAATCTGTAAATGCAGAAAAATAAATGCTGAGACAGTACAAAATAATAAATTATGCACAGCATACATCCACTTCATACATTTTCTGCAAGATATGTATTTACAATATTGACATATGGCTTCAGAAAGCTTTTAGTTCTGTCATTGAAAGCCATGGATAATTATTAGGCCACAGTCATTGCTAATATGATTAGCTATCTGGGCGAAACCATTCCAGCAGCCTTTAACTGACTCTCCCATTTGGCTCAAAATGAACCCAGTTTTCCAGTACGAGCACCACAGAGGGGGTGGGTGGACAAAATCAGTAGTTTGTTTGTGACTTTTATTTTTTAAATTTTTCTAAGCTATTAAATGGTGATGTTCCAAAGCCAAGTCAAACACCGCATTTTTGTGCAGTTACTACAGAGATGGCAAGTGCGGGTGGGTTGTGAATGGCTTCATGGATGTATCCCAAAATGAAAACTGTGATGCCTTCTTGTTATTGCTTGTGAGCTCCTGTACCTGCAGTAGCTCATTCTACTTTGCAATTCATTCTCATGTACCCATAAATAATGAGGAGAACCCTTTAGATTCAGCCCTGCTCAGACTGGTAAAGACAGTGCATATTTCAGTAGCTGAATAAGCATGGATTCCCCATTCATGGGGACCTCCAGAACATGTTCCCACAAATATTGAGAGTCAGCAGCATTTGTTAATTGACCCCATTACAGTAATGTTTGTACAGTCTGCTCAGTGACAGCTTCTTTATCATAAATGAAACATTTTTGTAATTTGAAGGTCATGAAAGTAATGACCTAGGTATTGAGATGAGCCTCACAAATATTTTTGCTACTTCCTCTCTCCATTTTTCCTGTATTCTTTCCAAATTTGTTCTTTTCCCATCTTTGTTTATTCCAGTGTCCCAGCCCAAACGTAACTTCACTGCAGTGCGAACGCCCAAGGACATCACGTCGGAGAGCTCCATATCCAGGTACCTCGACAGTGTCCTCTTTTTCCTTAATTCTTTGTTTTCTATCACAGAATTGTTTATGGTTATTGTGACCAATCACATCACTCTCCAGATGAACAATCCCTATTTTTAATGGTCATCTCTGAATTAGGTGGCTCTTATTTGTCTACCCTCCCTTGTCCTTGGGCTTGGCAAAATCCTATGGTTGACCCACTTTGTGTTATCCCAGTGCAACAGATGATAGCCGTAATGATTATAAGCTATAATAATGACATGGTTAGTTAGGGTAGAGGACTCATGACTGTGGGGTTATGCATTTGAATTCCAGTTTAGCTGCTGCTGTGGTACTCCAGTCATAGGAAAATTACCTGAAACAATATATCTCTCGAACTTACGAACCCTGCTCATTACCACTACAGCACACTGTTATCTATGGCTGCCAGATACAGCTTTCAGCAGTTATGCAGGAAATGTCATGCAGACTACATGGAGTATCTAGTAACCCTTCACTCTCATCTCCCTTTTGTCTCTCTCCCAGGTTGCTCTTCTGTTGCTGGTTCCCCTGGATGCTGCGTGCCGAGATGCAGTCCTAACCTCCCTGCGCCCTTCCTCCTCCTCCTCTTCCTCCTCTTCCTCCTGGATAGGTCAACTGCTCTCTTCTTCTCAGTGTCCGTCTCTCATTTCTGCTTTTCTCTGAGAACCAACCAGACTGTTGCCGTCAATATTACCGTAGTGATCCACTCCTCACCCCTGCCCTTGGTCGCAATCCTATAGCAAATTCTAGTGCCTTGTATCTTAACTAACGTCCTGCATTCCGTTTGTTACACTAACAAAAAAAACATTAAAAAAATAGTTGGGGGAAAAAAAACATACAAAAAGCAAATAATATATAGAGAACTCTTAGTTTTATAAGTTTCCCGTATGTGAATTTTCTTCTTCGATGTTGACTGCTTGATGTTGCCGATGTTAAATGTTGCCAAAATCCTCTAAACAGTCAGAAAACTAGCAAAACTCTTTAAACTTTAAAAATATATGGAGCTTCCATAAATAACAGCTTGACAGCCCTAACACAACTGGGCCTTCACATTTTTATCACTTTGTTTTTCTGAGCATACGCTGCTAAAAATTTGTTGCTGCTTTCAGTTTTTCTTCATGTGCACTTCATATTCTGGAGAACATCTTCATCCTATCTCCATTAAATGCCTAACACCACAATCTTGTAAATTGCAGTACACCTCACTTTGCTGTTGGCAACAGAAATTAGCTTTTGGTTTTGTGGTGTGACCATAACATGAGGTCAAAGGACCACATAAGTACTGATATGATCCAATCAGGAACAAACATAAGGCCCAGACACCTTCTGAAGCTTTGGCATTTATAGTGTAAAACTGCAGGCTTGTAGAGGTTCATCTGCGTTACATTCCTCTTTACCTTAATTAATCCATTACATTGATATCATCAAGCCTGTTACTTCTGTCATTGTATCAAAGGTCTGCAGTTGCAATGTTTCCTGCCTTAAGCAAGGGGATCATTTTGCCACTTTCAGTCACCAGTGCAAAAAAAAAGTTTCTTCAGGTACACTTGACAGACAACTATCTCCCAATTCAATTTCAAGTTGAACATAAATGTGCACATTTTAATTTATTTATGTAGTTATTTATTTTATGCCTTAAACTGCAGTCAGTCAGGGGAGTCCCAAGCAGATTGGCTAAATGAAACATTTATTTCATGCAGGCTCCTTGTGTAAACAAACCAATAAATACCCCAAAATTATTACACACTGTCTCACACTCGAGCCAAAATAAAATGTGAACACTCACGCTCATACTCAGTAAAGTGTGTGTCCCATTGTGAGAGAAGCTGGGTACTCAGCTAACACGTAACAATCTCACAGTGTTGCTACCGCACCACTGACGCATTGAAGAAATGCTGTGCCGTGTTTTAGTGTTAAAAGTGAGAGAAGTTATACTCAGACCACAGACTCATACAGGCTAATACATTTCTACACCGAGATGAGGTTTCTTCCTGGTCTCTATTCCAGCTGTACGTGTTGTGGTCTTGAATGATCGATCAGTCCCCCCCCCCCCACCCTTAATGCCTATACCATTCTGGCTCCGCTGAGAATGCCTGTTAGCTAAGTGTTGTAGCCATGACCGTCCCTCGCCGCACGCTCTCCGCGTCAAGCTTCGGCACGTCCTGTGAATATGCGCTTCGTAGAAATAACTCTCCCATCGGCACTTGATGTGTTTATCAGTGTGGTTGTGGAGAAACGGCAATAGCACTCTGTGTTACCTGGCAATGTGAATATCGCTCGTGATCTGACTACTCACACCAGACTAAGCACACCACGAGGAAGGGGAGGACAAACGCACAGGTACACTCACACAACCTTTCTGGCGAATGCCATGTATCGACACCACCGCGGAACGGCAAAGGTGGACCCGTCAGAAGGTGCAAATACCTGTTTTAGCTGTGTAACTCTACTCTGAACACACACTCCGGCTAACACGTATCGCAGCACTCCCTTGATGTTATTATGACATTGCTACTACAGTGCAGAAACTTGAGAACTTGATGTGTTACATGGGATAGTACTACTTTGGGTATATTGCGTATGTATTCCCCATGAAAACTGCTGAAGTGGAAAAATGTTCACAGCTCACCTTTGAACAAGACCATGGGGTAGTGTTCAAGGCTTTTGGGGTGCAAGAGACAACCCTCTTGCATATTGAAAGATAATTCAAGTTTATTTTTCAGAGAGGATACTTAAAATTATGTGCACTTTCATTTTCATTCAGTACTTGAATGTTGGGCCCTCCTAGACGTTTGTGTGATACTTTTCACATTTTTGATAAGGGATTGTTTTTGCTCACTGTTGGTTGGTGATCCTTTTGTGTGGTATACTTGTTCCTTTAAGCAAGAGTTAAGGGGTGTCTAGTTCTTAATTGGCTCGGTTAATTTCATCAGTAACAGCCGTGCCTCGCATGTCATGACTAAATGCCACGTTCAACATGGAGCAAGTATGCTTTCCTGTTTTTCTTTCATTTTAGATACATATATTACTGGAAATATGTCTTTGATGTGTGGAGCTTGTTAAATTATAAATGCTGTACTGTACAGCATTCAGTTACTGGGTTTCCAAAGTTTTCTCTTCAAGCAGAGGTATTTGCACATTTGAATAAAAAAGGGATAAAATCCTCAGAATATGTAGGGCCAATGAATAAAGGTTCTACTTGTGCAGAGAAGCTGTCAGAAACCTGAAAAATAAGTACACTGTAAAATGAAAATAGATACCACAAATGTGTAGCTTGTAACAGTAAGTACAGTATCATCAGTTGAAAGCATCCACTTCTGAATATGATGTAACTCACCTAAACGTCCAGGAATCAGTAATCAGTAATCTTTCCTTTTTCTGCTTTGTATGTCAGTGTTTATTTGTGCTGCTCTATGCACAGATCTCTGCTTGAATAACCAAACAATATTTGCAAATGGGGGTTAATAAAGTCCTAATCATGGTTATATGTGCAGTTTTGCTATTTGTGGTTTTTAGCCAAGTGGGTCTTTGTTCCTGTTAGGAAATATATATTAATTTCACTAAGTGTACTTTTAATTTGTTAACTTTAATGTGTCTGTTCCAATGGCAATGTAAGTTGGCAAGGTGACAACTTCCACATATTTTCTCTCAGATTTTAACTATCCTCTATTCCATAGAAAGATAGTCTGTGGGGATTGTACTGTTGAAATTAGTACTGGTGTATCTGAAATGAATATTTACTTGTCAACTATTGCATGCTCTCAGCATTTTCTGTCCTTTTTTTCAAAGGTGTATTTCAGCATGAAAATGCTTACAGTTATTACTACTGATCGAATAATAAAAGTAACTTTGATGTGTGTTTTGTAAACTTTTTTCCTTTGATTTATTTTTACATGCAGTTTGAATCACGTCATTAGTTACTCAAATGGATTTTGAAATCATATGTACATAAAATCCCACTGACAAGTTCTTGTAAAATATTGTTAAAATTTTATTCAAAAAATACAAAGGCAAAACCATATTTTCCCAGTCGAGGGAGTACATAACTGTATTTATATTAATATCTTGCACGATGTAATTTAAATCGACGCTTCGTCAAGCATGTGGTTTATAAAAGAGACGGAGCAAAAGTCCGATTCGATTCTCAATGTATTTGCAGGTTAATTCCATTCACAGACAGGTCTTCCCGTTGTTTTCTGGAGAATCTCGTTTTGCCCATTTTGCACGCTTTGGGCTTTTGCCCGGAACGACGATCTGCCTCTTCCTTCGTGCACGACGATTCTTGAACCATACCTACAAAAAAAAAAAAAAAAAAAGATTTTTAAAATCTGAGCAAACTCATTAATATTATGTCTCAAACGTCTGACACACTTTTCTTAACAGACTACAGCTACAGATACATATGGTACCCCCCTTCATATGCAGATTTCTTACCCTGACAGTTTCTGCGGAGAGACCGGCCTTCCTGGCGAGTTCTTCCCTTGCGTCCGAACCCGGGTAGTCAGTGACACTGAAGAGCCGCTCCAATTTCTGAATCTGATTTTCCGTGAATACCGTACGGATTCGGCTTCGTTTCCTCGGGTTAACAATGTCGGATAGATAGGCGTACTCGGACTGTGGTGCTAAAGGAAAGTGGAAAACAAAACAAAAATTAAGTATTATGTTTTAGTCGTTTTCTAAAGAAATTTCGAAAGACACAATGACCAGTAGATGTCATAGTTTAAGGTCGTTATTTCAGAATTAAAAAAATAACGTCTTACCTGTTACGTTACTGAATCGTCCCACCCTACAGTACATGTTAGCGTCTACTGGGTAACAGTTCCGAGGTGCATAGTCAAAGTAGCCGTTGCTGCAGTAATCATACGGGGTTGATTGATACGGCGCTCCCTGCAGATAGGAAGAAGTAGGAGCTACCAGCGTCTGCAAACCCGGGTACCAAGTATATCCAGTTGCGGGTCCTTGGTAAAAGTCGCCAGTCGGGTGAATGTTTGTGTAAGAGGGACCATTCACATCAGATGTTGGATATGAAGGCCCGTTTCCTCTCGTTGGAAATCCCATAATATGGTCGATGGAAAAGTTGGAGGCCTTCGCCGAATTCATGCTGTATTTCTAGTTTCTCCCTTCCGCGCTTCTCCCAAATTAATTATTTTAGTCTTTCTGTGCTGAGGGCATCGCCTTTCTGAAGCTCTGTGGTCTGGTGTTGAACCTCACCAGATTTTATACACCTACACTTCCACTACACAAATAACTCAGACACAAGATTAAAACAACCATTATGGTCCCATTAACAGTCCTTTGTACTTCCATGCATCCCTGTGAAGTCGGTTTGTAACATGCAGTAAGTGTATATTGTGAAACAATGGACGAATGTTCTACTTGAAGTCTGTTTCAAACAGAGCGGCCTCTATTATGAAAGGAAATTGGAATGCTTTGAATCTGAAAACGTAACTTTAATGTTTTAAAACTTGTGAATTAATTTGGGTCATTAAAGTTGAAAGATTCTGTAAATCTATTGCTTGTATTAGACTCCTGCTGTAATTCACTTAAACTAAAATGATCCAATCAAATTTAAACGTCTAAAATAATCTGTGTCGAAATGTAAATTTAAAGAAGGAATCTCAGTATTATTTTTACATTTAAAGAGGATTATTTTTGAAGAGGGGTCACTGACAGTAGGTAGGCTACCTAAATGTGGCGTTTGTCTAACCAAGTGATTTCATAATTAGTCATGTTTGTCATAAAATTTTATTTAAAAAAAAGTTTCAACGTTGTGGGTGTATTTTTATTATTATTTTAAACAAACCATTGCTGATTGTTTTACAACGAAAACAGAAAACTGACTGCGTCATAATTGTATTAATACATTTCCCACATTGTCCTTATATTTCAAACGAAATATTTTGAGTACAGTAAGTTATTTGGCTACAGTTCATTGCTACCATTATTTTATACGTGAGCGTATATTGCAAAATGGATATTCTACAAACCAAATATCTGCAACGTCTAAAAGTGAACAAAATATACCGCTTCTCCCTGCCCATCGCTGGTGTCTATCCAAACACAGGGACTTTGAACAGCAAAGAAGAGGATTTGAAGTTCAGTACAAACATGAACCAGATCAAGCGAGGTCATGAACTCGTTAAGTGAGTTTGCAAGGGTGTTTGCAAAATGAGTTTGCAAGGGTGACGTCGCAACCTGTATGACGCGTAAACATCCGTATCATAATTTGTTTTTAATTTAATATATTTTGTAGTGTATTTATGTGCAAGGTCTCTTATCGGTATGTAGCCTAGCGTAGTTACGAATCAGTTGTTCACAATAAAATATCTCTAATTATCATTTTGTTGAGTCATTTCCCCTCCCCTTCCTTTGCTGTTATGGTGTGCAGCGGTGCACTGTACAGTGTGGTTGAGGTAGATGGGTTCCAAATAAAAATGCTGTAATCTCTTTCACTACCGTTAAGTGGCGACAGCCTCCAACAAGCTTCGCGGGAGACGCTTACACACGTCACTCTCTCCGCCAGATGGCGTACAGTGGTGGCTGTGTACACCTAGCCTATCGAAGTAAGGTACTGCGCCATCTGTCAGAAGACAATGAAAAAATGTTTGACCATTCATTTTGCCTTCGCGACACTTCAGGACCAGTGCGGTGAACACAGACCTTGTTTTTACTGCTACCACGAATAGAAGTAAGAGCCTCCCGTTGACACATCCAGTGTCAGCCAACCCCCGATCCCCAACCATTTTGTGGAAGTCGACACCAAATCTGAAGGCAGAAAAGCTGGTCTTCCATTTTGACCATGGAAAGAGGAAGCAACTGTCTAGTCCCAAAGTGATAAGAACCTCCTAAATTCGCGTTTTGATTGGTTGTCCTAAAAATTATTTCAGGGTTTGATTGGTAGCCGTGTAAATGAAGAGATTTTTTTATGGTTCAATGTGTGTCAGTTGGAACTGGCTCATACGTTGGCACAGCAGTAGTAAAGTGAAAATCTAGCTAGCTGGCTACAATGTTCTCACAACATTGTTCCGTCATTTATTATGTCCTGCACCCACTGTCTACTAATGGAACGAATTTGAACGATTTTATTGCATGATACTGCTGCGACTCAACACTTAAAACGTACCAATTTAGCAATGGACAGTAAAAAGTGCAGCTATTACCAGTCTATTCTTATTAATTTACGAACCAGGATGGAAATAACTGCCTTATTGCGTAATGGAAGATGAAGCTAACCCCGCTAAATAAAAGGGTGTTTAAAGATACACCTTAAATTCGCCACACGGAATAGTCGTTATCTTCGTCGAGGAAATGACCACATTATTTCAAATATGCCCTTTCATTTTCAGGCAAAAGCCTGTAATCCGCCCTTGATGTCGCTGAAATATACTGTAGTAGTGAAAATTGATAAGGAATGCGGAGACATATCAAAGGCTTGAAAGACGCGGTTAGAACCTAGCGAAAGCTAATACACATAGTGGTTTTCAAAGCAATAACTTCACGTCCATTTCCTTTAAGTTTTGTTAAAGCAGGGCTCAAAGCCACTTCAGAGATTGAATTATTTATCCTTCGCCTTGACTGTCAAGCATAGAGAAAATATATGAAGGTGCGTCGGCTCTGTTGATGTTTTGTAAATCTCTAGCCGTCTACACGATTTTAACAAGTGGTCGCAAGGAGGCAGTCCCGACTTGAATTATTTTTGAGGAAAAAGGTGCCCACTATTCTCTGCAATACCTCAGGTTTATAAACCTCCCTCGTGATACAGTATATACGTTCCAGTGTGTAAATGGGTGAAAACAAGCTACCTGCACATACACCATGTTGTAAGGAAGGGCAACAATCTATAGAATGATTATATAGGCGGCCACCAAGGTCATTTTTTATTTTAGTCATCATTGCGCAATGTGCATATGGCTGATGATAAATACGTCCTAATCCGCACAATGGATAATTACAGATTAGGATGATTCCTATGTAGTCTCAACCATTTCATCGGCAAGGCTCTTTGGTGATCATCATAGTGACAGCATGTTTTAGACAGTTGGTGAATTAAATACTGTATCAATATAGTGAATATGCTGTGCCATTCCTGGGTAACACAACTTTAATACCCTTTGAGATATTGATTTATGTACATCTATTCCTATCATTTTATTTTCCTTTATATATGTCAGCTCTACCTAAATGACCAAGATTGAACAAGAGAGGTTTCACAAAAAACGTATGACTGATAATGAGCTTAAGGAGACTAGTAATTACAGATGGTTGAGGGTAAAATGCATAAAACTTTGCTGCACAATGCAAATGCAAAAGTCTTTTTGCATTAGTACACTAAGATACATAAGCAAACAAAGACCTTTGTGCATATATTTCAATCTTTTGTCACCCCCCCCACCTCCTCCTTCAGAACATAAGTGTTCTTACTGCAACACATCTTCCCAAGTCCCACTTTCAAGAGTGATGTTTGTAATGTTGATGGTTTGATGACACCTGAGCCTTTTTCCAGTTCTGTCAGTTCAGTGCTTGTCTTCCACCTTTTCCTTAAGGATACCATCAGTACCAGTCCAGGGTTTCTTAATTACAGATGACACTGCTCTGTCTGTCGATTATGCTTCAGATGCCATGCCTTGAAAATGAAGAGATGTCAGCTCTTTCACTCAGCATCTTTCCTTCTTTATGCAGCAATGCAATTCTAAAATGATCTTCGTATCCATATATGTAGACATATAATTCCATGTGTTGTAACTCCAGAAGGACTTTGGCACAGAAGTGTTAAATATTTATGTATGACAATGGAAGGTATCCATGACTAACCACATTAGAAAAAAACATAATATGAATCTATTGTAAATTGGCCTTTACTTACAGACATTTCTGCATCTAAATGAATTTTAGAATAAAATTTTTTATTATAAAATGAAACACTTATCTGAAAGGCCTGGGAACAGACTGACAGAACACATATTGAACTGAGCCTAATCTGACGCAGAAACCTGATCAGACTATTACATGAATACATCATAACATGCTGAGAGATTAACTTTGTCTTCAGGTTTTTAATTCCTCTAGCTGCATGTATTCATTGCATATTTGCCTGTAACTAATATAGTGTCTAATGTGTTCTTACCCTTCTGTTTGCTTAGTATATAGAGCCCCAAAACAAATGGATCCAGCCTTCAGGTAGACAGCACCAGAACTAGGGTGCTGCAGTATATCCAGAAAAGCCCAGTTCAATTCACAGCATGCCTTCTTAAAGCTCAAGGACCACAGCCATGACTAGAGAGCTCAATCCTCTGCTCTGAATATTTCATCCCCACATGAAAAATGAAATAATCTTTGAATGGCAGAAAGATTACTTTGCTCGATGGCATTAAAAGGAAGAGAAGATTATGAACCGTACCCAAACGGGGCCTTGGGATTTTCACATGTTCATGTGCTTCTGAGGGCAGTGTACTATGTGGGAGGCACTGCTATTATTTCAGACATGCATGCTGGCGACACACATAGGCTGCATCCCGTTGATGGTTCATATGCTGTAGCACCTTTGATTTGCAAAATACATCACTTGAGGTTACATGTCCAGGAATATCTTTGCCTCAGATGTGGAACACATCATTATTATTGCCCGCACCTCTGGGTGAGACGAGCCAACTTCACTTGGAGACCAAGGATCTTGACAAGGACTTCAAAGGTCATCTCCTCTAGTGATATATTAACGGCTCACAACTCACTGCAAGTCTGGTTCAAAAGCAAAGGGCACAGTCTGAAATGCACGTATTCACAATCAAGAGTTCACAGAGCAATCAAGGGTTGTTCTTTGAGCCAATCACAGTGGAGGATTTTGATGTTTTATTTAACAGTGCTGTGCAGGGTCAGACTCTCATTTTATTGTTGCTTTGTTATTCAGATGAATTACTCACTCTGTAATCCTTTCAGTAAGTATCCTGTACTCACAAATAGGTCTTATAAGGGAACTGACTGTCTGGTCCACGATCAATTTCAGGGAAGTGTACACTGGTTGCAAGATTGCATGTTATATAATGTAAGACTGAGCTCAGAACTACAGCCATAAATGTTCAAAAGACAAGGCGTATCGAAGCCAGGACAGTGCATCTTCTACCTCTTTATTTAATACTAACACGAGGAGACAAGACAAGCCCTGGCAGCATTCTGAGATGTCATTTTAATACCTGTACCAGTTTCAAAGCACAACCTTTGAAAAATATTACTCTATTTAATTCCACTTCCCTCACCAACTTTCCAACTTTGAGCTTTACTGAGGGATTTGAATCTGAACTTCAGTGTGAACTTAAATGGGACATCCAGTCAACAACCATTATTTTATAATGATCTTATGATATGTATGAAATACAGACATACAGAGTGGACCTTTTCATACAGTATTCTATAAGGATAGAAATTAAAGCTCCTCCTTCAGGCAGTGATGCAAACCTTACAACTACCCAGAGCTATCCATTACAGTGAAAAGAGTTCTGTTAAAAGTAGATTTTTCCCACAGACAAGCCATCTGATCAATTGAAATCAATTAAAGTCAGAGGTAACGCACTCAAGGTCTTCTGCACATGTCATAGCTCAAATTGTGCGTGATACCAATTGCATTGTTTGGAAACCAAGTGAAAAGACATGAAAACAGTCAAGAGGGTAGAGGCCAACTTTATGGGCTAAAACCACACCTGAATCTGATGAGACTTTAAATAAGTCAGAGATACGCCAACTGTGTATGTATCCACTCACTAAAACCTCATTAAGTTCAGAGTGGGCTTTTTTTCAGTCGATGTCTCATATCTGCCCCAGAAGTGCACGATGGTCTTTTGACTGTGCAGTATTCAAATTAAAGCCTGATTAGTTGACGTCAGACTCCCCTCCTGAGAAGGAACAGCGTCCTCCTCCTTCGTTGCACCGTCTCTTCCATTTCCTCCCAAAATTTGAGCGGCTCATAAGCTGGGATCTGCAGTGCTCAGCCTGGAGGGGGGGAGAGGGTCACACAAGGATTCCCCCACTCCACCCTTGCTAAGTGCACTCTAAAATATTTACTCTCAGCTGGGATGAGGACGCGAGCTGACATTGGTGGTAATTTCCATGGGGAGAGGGAGCCCGTGTCACAGGAGCAACCGGGGGTAATATTTCAGAGCCTATTTTATTAACGTTTCCCACCGCGTTTCATTAGAAGAAAATAGCTCTCCGTCTGACTACAGGACTCACAGGCTAGACATAGTCTGAGAGCTGAGGTAATGGTGCAATGACTGGATGGGAGGAGTGTCAACAATAACTATATAAATGCCTAGGGTGAGCACCCTATCGCCAGTTATTTCATTCTGAGCCTGCATGTTTTCATCACTGACCCTCAAACTTGGACTCAGACTCAAAAAGATGGCTGAATCTCACTGAAAACCAAACAAACCAAGCAAAGTACTGGATAGTAAGTGTTCTGAACCTACAGCATAACACCACAGTTGGGCAGGTCTATGTTGTAATGTTTAGGTTTCTGGAATGAAGATTTTGCACATGGTAGATAGAATACAAGGAAAAACGCTTTACAGGAAGAGCAGGTCTGTTTCCAGCATCGCCCCAGTCTGGCACACCCCACAGGTGTTTATGCAAAGCCCTCAATGGAGAGATGACTTTGCATTTTACTAAGAATATGTACTAGTGAGTCGGTTGTTGTTTTATTCCAGAGGTAGGAGCCACCTGATTGGTTAATAAAATACTCTGTGAGAATCTCTTGTCAGTGCATTCACCAGGAAGGCCACCAATCACAGCCTTGTGTGCAAGCCAAACCCAGGGAAGGAGATCATGATGCTGTGGCCGCTCTCATTGATTTTAACTGAAAAGAGACCTTCTACAGTACGCACCAAAGAAATCTATACTATTGTTTATGTGGCCCACTTAATTGTGATGGAGAGTGCAGGGTACACAGTGACAGAGAACCCTCTGACAAATGCAATCCTTGCTGGTACAGCTGTGTTGTGATGTGTGGTGCTGTTTCTCAGACTCATGATGCAGGTTTTCACTGCAGCCCCACACTTGCACTTGAGCACTTTGCAATCACAAGTCCCTAGATCTCCACCATCCCATCAGCACAGTACTGGTCACAGTATCCTCCCAAGTCACTACAAGACAATATTCCTTTTCATAATACATGAGCCTGATCTTGATCATCCACAACTACATTACCTCTGAACAAAAAAAATTAAGACAAATTTTAACCAGAGGGGCAACACATCTTTAATGCAAGGAAATCACAATAGGCTTTACAGCCTTTTCTCAAAGAGGACCATTGGCATGAATAGGGGTACTATTACAACAAAGATTTACTAAGTTAATAGGCAACTTGAGGGGAGGGCATCTTTCAGAAAAAGGCTGCTGAGCGGACACTCTAGCAGTCCCTGTCTCCCGTAAGATGACATCCTGTGAGTAGCTGAATTCTGACACTACAGATGTCAACCTGGGGCCTACAGATCCTCCATGACAACAAAGTGAGTGCTTCTGGGCATCTACAACCTATGACCCAGGACACCTTTGCTGAAGCAGCTGTCAAGCCACTTGTGCCCTCCCTGAAAGCTGTGTGGCCAGTGGCATCCAGTTGTCCCTCACCTTCCAACATGACCCCCTAGGGGAGAACCACTATACCCCTAATGCCAGAAGTACCCCCAACATACCCAACACACACCCATCAAGTTGAGTCTCCAGTCAAGTGCAGAGATTCCATAATGGATGTCACCTTAGATCATACCCAAGTTCTGCTGCCGGCTTCTCAGGGTGTGTAGGCACTCCAGAGAGGCTAATTTAAGAGTTTGGTTCTTAGTGTGTAATTACAGTGTGAGAGACAGACAGAAAAGAAAATTTTACAAAGATAGTACTATATATAGTAATAATTCTATCTATCTACATACATATATATATGTGTGTGTGTGTGTGTGTGTGTGTGTATATATATATATATATATATATATATATATCACATATACAGATTATATAATGATGTAGCACTCAAACATGCTCAACAAACCCTGCTCATAATTTTCCATGGGTATGGGTGCAGACAAGGTCCTCTCTAGTCTGCTGCACAGACATTAGTGCCAGTGAGGCTCCACTGCCGTTTGAATGAGGATGCTGGGTGTACATTTATGCACCTCTCCTGTTCCCCTTAATACAATTGAAAGTCATTCGACAAATCTTTCAGATATTAATGGGGTGCAAAGCTATCACTTCCGACCTGATTCGAAAACTGAAATTAGGCTCCGCTCGCTCGCTGCGTAGCGCCATGTGACTGGCTGTCTGACTTGGCACCGATAAGAGAGGTTATTTGCCTCGCGGAGCCTCTTGCTTTTGTTTCTCTGTAATGAACGAAAGGGCCCATGGGGATGGCTGCCTATTAATACACTGTGAGCTAATCTGCTGCTCCTTTTCCATCAACACAAACAGTGACTGGTTGAGTTCCCCTGTTTAATTAGGCAAGTTGCACTGGTTCCCGAAACTGCCTGGTAGAGATAGAACCAAGAGAGGCCAGAACCGATTGGTAGTATTCTGCTTCTCTGAATCGATGAGGTAATTTCAGATGCTCTTCTCCGTGGAATTCCTTCTGCGATTCAAAAAATGAATGATCCCTGCAATTCAGTGCATAAAAATGTTCAGCCATTGTATTACAAGAATTCATCTTCCATTACAAGAGATTTATTCATAAACTGGAGAGCAAAATTCTTGTTCAGCTCCTGTCTGTAAATGGCCTACAAATATGCCAGCAGCCTTCATTTGAATCAGCACTATAAAATGAGGCTAAAATAATACAGGAGTTGAAATTTATGAAGACATTGTCTTACATTAATTTAAATCATCTAGCAGTGTGGATTTTGATCTTATGGATTAACTGTATAAGTGCTGCCGGTTGAAGATTACTGACATGTCAGTGAGTCTTGCATGTCTGGGTACGTGGAAAGACTGGATTGCTGTTTACGTCAGCGTTTTAGTTTCATTCCCCTTTACCGTTCGAAACGTAGGCCTATTCGTGACATTTTCTCTAGAAACAGGGGAACGCCATCAAGACCGCTTGCTTGACTTTAAAAGTGTGTCCTCCCCGTTTCAAACACGTTTAATTTGCGGAACAAATTACATCGGGCCATACTATAGCTCTGGTATGTATGTTGGATTCCAATTAAACCCGGTTTTTAAAAACAAACTGACACACGGACAAAGAAATCCCACGACAAATGCAAGTCTCTCATCTGAGGCCTGCAGAATCTGTGGTCCGTAGAATGACTTCAAGGCCATGCCGTTCGTGCGAATGAGAGGAAAGAGAGGTGTGGTTTTGACCGACCTGTGCAGTGTCGAGTTACCTGTTACCTTGAAACTCTGGGCGTGCTACCGGCAGCAGACGTGTTTACTTACCTGTGCTGTAAGCTGTTAGGTGGCTTCCTCCATCCTCCCTGCATCCCCGTCTCTCCTTTTCGTTCCATCGAGACATGCCTCGGGTCTAAAGTAAACTACTTTTTCCTTGAAATGGAGTGATCGTGCAGATGTTGCCTCGAACGACGGGTGGTGCTTCAAGGAAGAATTTTTTTATGAAAAAAAGAAAGCTGACTTGAAGATCCGACGTAAAAGTGAGTTATTTTTTGTTGATTCGTGTTCGGTGCGTTTATTTGACCTTCTGTGTGTGTGTCTGAGTTCCATTTCTAATTTGGTTTGAATTAAATCTATTGGCAACGGTAAAAAAAAAAAACCCATAACTGGAGTCACGGAAGCTGCATTTGTCCAGAAGTGAAAGGTGCAGTGAACGTTTTTCAAAGTTTACACGCCTACAAAACTGCAAAGATGAATGTTGTGACGCAACATTCATAATTAAGTACCACCTGTATATGTGGCTACATATATGAGTCATATTTAGGTTTAAATTGAAGTGGTTCGCCGTTTTATATAGACCAGCGTATGACATTTCATTAGATGAAGGTTGCTTGGATTTTTGTTAGTGTATCAATACGACAATTGTATGCAGGAGTTTAAAGACAGAAATGTATTGTCTGAAATAGTTTGTGCAAGTAGCAACAGTGGATTGTGTTCTTTGTTTTCGGGGACTGTTTTGAAGAAAAGAATTGTGTTCGGGTTCCCTGCCCTCCGATGTAATTTCCACAGTTTTTTTTTAACCTGGAACCGGTTGTAAACCTTAGACTGTTACACTAACATTAAAGTATGACTCACGCTTGTTCCGTGTAACAGCCGTAGGTCACATTTTCGTATGCGCTCACTTTACAGGTGATGATAACCAAAACCCCCAGCCATGGAAGCAATTAAAGGCGTTATACCAGCCTTTTTATTAGCTTTCTTCATATTTACAACAAATTGCATGTTCATTTTTGCTTTAATTTCTTTCCGTTGGCAACATTTACAACGTTTACAAGGAGATAAAATCATTGTTGATCAAACTACAGCAATATAATGTATGAGTGAAAGCACTGTCAATATTATAGATTTTCATCTGTGCTTTTCTCAAGGACTTTAAACAACACATAAGAGCTCCATTGCCACTTTGGCATGTACACGGTTGTGATTTACAGGGACTTGTTTAGTTATTCATCCTATCATAGACATTAATGGTACCATTGAACTTTCCATTCTGTCTAACCTTTGTACCAGTTGTAATGGCTTACAAAAACGCTCATTCATGTAGATGCAACTTTAACAAGTGATCATATATGCACTTTGAAAGGCCAGTTTCTGAACCTTGCCAATCACACCTTAAAGCACATAGGTAGGAAAATAATTCACAAATAAGATCTTGTGTATAAATCCACCTTTTTAAAATTATTTAAAGCATTTGGATAACACTGAGGTTTCTTGGGCCCTTAGAAAGGTCCAGTGTCATGTGAGAAGTCTCATACCATATTGTTATGAGAAACAGGAGACAACAGAGCCCACAGAATAAAAAAATCACACTGAATTGATTAATTGAAGCTCAGCACAGCACAGCATTTTACTTCCTTGACTGAAGTAAAAGAATGTGCAGCCAGGCTAACAAACGGAAGCCCATTGGAAGCCATATGAGCAGATCCTGCAACATAGTTCCATGTGAGCTTTGGGTTTTCCTGATGTTACCATCAGCTAGCACATCTTACAATTGATGAAAACCTACCCTGCAATCCATTTATTAAAGCAAGGGTCTTTAATTAGGCAATTGTCCTTTTAATTGTTGGATGATAACCTTCGATGACCTCCTTGGTCATGACTCACTGTGATGAATTCTCATCCACGGTGCGGTCTATTAAACTAAAAATGTGGGCTGTGTAGCGGCTTGATTTATGCCGGAATGAGGTCATTTTTCAGTATCAGAGTCAACACATTCCTAGTGAAAGCTTCTTCCCTGAAGCTCCCCTTGATTGGGCATCTTGCAGTTAGCACAAGGTTGCCAGGATTAGGCTGGAACGAGTCTGTCAATGGAGCACACTCAGAAATGCAGGCTATTCATATCTGGAGTGATACGTCCTCATCATTGAGGTTGCAAATCCTCTAATCGCACAGATACACATAGTGTTTCCTCATCAGAACCTCATCACCATAAGAATACTGTCTGGCATGATGCGTCTTTGTTGTCTGAGTGTATTTTCTGATTTCAAATCCAGCTTTTAAAACTCAGCGCGGGTGCAGCCACAGATGGAGAGTCACTAGATCGGTGGAGATTCCTCTCCTGTAAAACTCCCTTGTACAAAATGTGGATGCCTTATTTTTCTGTCATGTACAAGGAATAGTGGCCGAATGTTGCAGAGCTCCTGCTTGTGTTCAGTAGTTACTTTCATTGTTGGCCCTTCTAGTTGCTGCTGTTGCAAGCTTTCATTGCTGTGCGTCCTGATCCTTAACAAACCGCAGGCTTCCTGCGAAAATAGTGGAGTCGTTTTATCACATCCCTGTGTTACAATCTAATGTAACTTCCTTTCTTTAAGCTGCGGGCGGAAACATTTCTATAGTTGCATGTTTGCATAGATTTACTGTGGGGGAAATTGAATAGATCTGAAATGGTCACGTCTCTGGAGGAGGACAAATGCACTGCATTTGTGTAAAGATTCCCATGGTGCTAATAAGACCATTGCAGTGTTGTGAAGGGTCATTCCTGTGTGGTGCTTACTCTCTTCAAGCCAGAGCAAAATACAGCACAGAAAGTACATAGAACACTTTCCCAGGCCAGAAGCAGACCAATACCTGATAAGATCTCACAGTCAGGGGTGTGTTCAATCCTGGGGGGCAATTAGCTATTATCACCCAATCAGCTGTGCTCAGCCGAACAATATCCACTTGTTCTTGGCCCAGTTTTTGGTCTGGCTCTGTTTTAGCATGAGAAGTTCTTTGTTTTTCATTGTGGATGTTTGCTCCTGTGTACAGCTGACCCACTGTAGCTTTGTTCCTTTACTCCCAGCTTGGTACCGCATGGTAGGAATGCCTCGTTTTGGATTTCACACAAAACAAACAGGCCCATCTTCAGCTTGCATAAAACATTTGTTGTCATATTCTTGTAAGTTATTGCCGTCAGAGAAAGCATATATTAGCCAATATAAGCTTTAATATTAGCCATCTCCAAAAATGACTAAGGTCAGATGATCATAATCAACCTCAGTGAATGAGTATGTAAATTAATTGATTTCTGTCAGAAATCGCCAGACAATATAGATGCCTTTTTCTTGGTCTAAAAGGGATGTGCTCAGATACGCACCATTTACTAAAGGTTCAGTGATGAAAGTAAAGATATTAAAAGATACCGGCTTCAGAGCTTTTGGAAACAGGTATGATAATTGCTTTGCAAAGCACGGAATATCCAGGAGACGACAAGCCCCGCCTCCACGCCCAGGCAGCTGTGAAGCCCCACCCACCTCTCCCGACAGCTGGGACTCATGTTATGACTGAGGGTGTGTCCTCATGTGTACACAGAATTCATATCGAACGTTATTTCCTCTCCAGCCTTGTTGGTATTATGTGAGCATGAAACCAAAATGTCAATGTGAGTGGGAATACAGAGGGCAATGCAAATTTTGATTCAAAGGGAGGTTTTGCAGTTGGTATTGATGGTATTGAGTTCTATATGCCGGGTAGGAAGTGGTCCTCTTCAACTATGTGCATGCAAGTCTTTGAATAAGCCTTTCTTTTTTTCCTGATCACCTGCCTTTCTGTGTTTAGAGATTCAAAAGTGTTTGTTATAGGGATGCATTAACCTCATCATCTGTGTCCATTATGAGAAAGCATCAACCGGAAGTTGGTGTCACAACACAAAAATATGAGATTTTCGGTCATGTGAAAGAACTTCCGCTAGAATTGCTCCACATCAGGTCCTCGTGTGAACTCCTGGATAGCCATGTCGCGCAGTACGCCACACACACTGGGTTTGAAGCAAGCAGTGGTTTAGTAAACGTGCTCTGAGGCAGGAAGGCATTAACCTGAGGGTGAGAAGAAAAGCGCAGATTTTCACATG
Source organism: Megalops atlanticus (assembly GCA_019176425.1). Classification (NCBI taxonomy): domain Eukaryota; kingdom Metazoa; phylum Chordata; class Actinopteri; order Elopiformes; family Megalopidae; genus Megalops; species Megalops atlanticus. The sequence continues at coordinate 13,475,954 of CM032883.1, forward strand.
TGAACACACCCTGAAACAGCAGAGCACGCCCTCCGCCCGAGGATGTGTGCCATCGCTGGCTGTGTTTGTGTGACTCTCCCACTCTCGGGTTAGCTGGCTGCGTTTGTCTGTCGGCGGGGCTCCCACACCTCAGCACACCCAACGAGAGAGTGTTTGTTTTCACGCAAATTTCACAGCCAGTGCGACTCCATTGGGCAGTTGCCACCCAGCTCATTACAAATGACTTGATAGACCAAACCCGGGACTGAAAACCTAGCCTTCTTGGCCTGGGATGTATATTGCATATAGCAAGTAACATAAGAAGTGTGACCTTTGTCAGAAACAGTCTATACTGTGACTGCTGCTTCTACATCGAGCAGTTGGAACGTTGCTTCTGGAGACTTATCTCGGCTATGATTTCCAAAAATAGCAAAGTAGAAGCTGAAATTAATTCCAGGAGGAAAGGATGAAGTGTATGGGAAATATCACTGCCATACCACTGAGCTAAACCATCCTTTTATTTCTCCTGTATTGAAAGGCCTGGCTGTGTCCATAGTGACGTGTGCCTTTTCAGGTTTATGAATGAACAAAATGGAATCGCAGGTTCTCTCTGTGGTAAAGAGGCAGAGAGCGGAGGAGGTGGATAAAGAAGCTGATAAGCAGAAGGCATGGTGGGATTCCCGGCGGACCACTGATTCTGGATCAGCAAACCAACCGATAGCGCTGAGCCGAACCATTCTGCGCACAGGTCTCGGGGTTAGTGTTTCAGGGCAGTGCCAATCTAGTTGTCACTCTCAGGTTTCTGTGTGTGCGTGTGCGTGTGTGTGTGTGTGTGTGTGTGTGTGTGTGTGTGTGTGTGTGTGTGTGTGTGTGTTGGGGTTTTGGCAGAGCGGGGGAGGGGAGTTGAGATCAGGTGTCTCAGATCTGTCTTCTCCTCCTTGTCCTGTGGTAGAAAGGCACATTTGTTCACTTTGGGGGCTTTTGTGTTGTCGCAACAATGGGGACAGTTTCTCAGAGGGATGCGCTGTCGGCTTGTCACCAGAAATACAGATGACTCCAGACTCTTCCCTCCACGGCCGGCTGGCGCAGACGGATGTGGGCGTAACTCCACACACACGGGCCGGGAGTGCGAAAAAGAGTTTCGAAAAATACTCTCAAGTGATTGACTTTTAGAAGATGTCCGCCACAGTTATTTTTAGTCTCCACCCCTTGAAAATGCTCTACTATGTGGAAAATGCTCCATGTATCTGTGTCTGTTTATAAAATAAAGCATTCTCTCTTGGAGGGAAAAAAAAAAAAATAAGAGAGGCCTTTAAAAATGCGGAGGAACGAAGGAACATGAGGGATGAGGTCAATCAATCAAATTAAATTATCAAGCAGAGAAGAAGAGAGAACCCTCTTGCTCTAATGGCATCTGACTACTGGCAAGGTCAATGGGGGTATACAGCGAACGGTCCGAAACGGGGGGACAAAACTCAGTTTGTTACTTTATCAGTTCAGCGTGCCCTGGCGTGGGCCATCAAGAAATGCGATTAGGCCTCGCGCTCCGCGATGCCGGAGTCTCTCTCACTAATTTAGTCCCCTCAGATCGTAATGACCTGCAACAGCAGTGGCACAGGCTGTTTATTCAAACCATCTGCACCACGCGAAACCTGAGACGTAATCACTTTAAACAAAAGGGTGACCTCTCGGAGAGACCAGGACCCGGCGCGTTGTTTGTAGACTTTTTGCGTCCCCTTTGACAGAATCAGACAGCTTCATGATGTAATCATTCGCGCTCCACTTGGCACTCATTTGGTGCCCCAATGTATTCGGCATCGTTAGGACATATTAGCAGGGAAAAGACAGCACGAGGGGGTTTTCTGAGGTCCCCCCAGAACAAGTGGCCGCACGTTGCTAATGAATTTGCCTTTTCTAGCAGATGACACTTGCCTTGTCCATCGTAATGACACTATCCTGCATGAGGATGTGAAGTGACCTGGCAAAGCTACAAGTGTCGCGCAGCATTGTGGGAAGACATAGAGTGGGGCAGAACAACCTCATGAAGAACCCTGTTCTATTGGCGTACTGCCGTCGCAATGGCATATTTGCTCTCCTCAGTTCTTATGGACCGACTCAGTCTTCAGAGTCTGGCATTAAGGTAACCTTTTGCTTGGAATTGTGATGCATTTTTTTTTTTTTGTTTTGTTTTCCCGCTCAGATATCAGTTCAGCTTTGTTTATTCAACCTGCTGCCTCCCATATTTACATGCAGGGCACATCATGGAAAAATACCAGGAAGCACAGTGGGATTTACCTGCTTTATGTTACTCTCTCTCCACTCCCCCCCCACTCTTCTCCTGGGACGTGACACCTGAGAGAGTCACAGGTGACACCCTTCACCTTTAGTTGAATGTCACGAGTGCACTGGGCCATCATTACTGGATTTTCCTCTCAAAGCTGCTCCCTTGTAGCTGTGCAAAGTTCAGTACAGTAAAAGATTGAACTGTTTGCAGCCAAGCTGATATTCACTGTAAACGTGCTTTGTGTGTTTACTGCTCCTGACCTGGAGGTTAAAATGAAGACGCGCCAGCTTGGCATGGAAGGATAGGGCCGGTATCATGACCTCCAGCGAAACGGTGCTCTTTTGTTGGGCTGAGGCTGGACTGAAACCTTACCTGCATTCCCAGTATGGAATTTAGCTCTATAGCTTCCACCCCTGAGTAAGGAGTAACATTAGATACCGCTCCTCTAGAGCTTAAGAAACTGCAGTCTCCTCCTGGTTGACTGTATGCAAGCTCCCGGCCTGTTCAACTCTATTAACAGCGTGTCTGGGAGAAACGAAAATGCCCGCGGCTGCGAACACCCTCGCACGGTAATGAAATTTGTGAATGGCCTTTTCGGAACGACGACATCGGGGAACTCATTATTTGCAAAACAGGAAAATAACTCTCTGTTACAGTTACAAAAAGTAATAAAACGGCCATAGATTTTCGACTCCTGCGCCCACAGGTACGATCGACTAACTTTAATGCCTCCTGCTGTAACGGAGCAGCACCGATGCGGTTCTTCCATTGGCCAGCGCGAGACGCTTCCATTAGTGGCGGAGAAAGGTTGAGTGGGCCGGAATAGGAGTTGAATGATCGGCGGGGCTCAAGGTACGGTATAAACCAGCCGCGGTCTCAATGGATTGTGAGGGGTAATGGCTTTCATAAAGCTGTCAGTCGAGCCTGTCCCTCATCTACAAAGTCGTCCCCTGGATGGGCCTGTCATAGGACAAAGGTGACTCCGACTCTCTTCCAGTGAGTCAGTTTGTCTTTTGTGCCGGTCTGTCAAGTGCGACATTAGCTAGAAGCGCATTTGGGATGTTGCCGGTGATGGAGGGCAAGGCCCCCACGCGTTAGCTGACCTTCCCACGCATGAGGCTTGCGGCGGGGACCGGGGAAAATCTATTCAGTCTCCCTCAGGGTCGGAGAGTAACCTCATAACTCATTTAGATGAGCACAAAGGGCCGTTGATTTATCTGTCTTGAAGGCTTTCTCAGGAAGCTTTTTTTTGTCTGAGGTGTTTGAAATTCTGAACGGAGGCTTACAAAACCAAAGTAAGTTAATAGCATATAACAAGACATGCACACGCGGGCCCTTGGGGTGTCTGAAATGCAAACACCGAGGGGTTCAAGGACACCACATAGGAGACCATTCTGATTTTATTGGGAATGATGCACAAGACTGGAAAAATAAGGTACAGAGGTTTGAATAGTTCCAGAAAGAAATGTGCAATTGAAAAATTTTTGTGACAGGGGAATTATGGTTTGCTGATAATTGAAAACAATGATCAGATACTGGGGCACAAAAAAGAAAAAAACTTGTTTCTATTGATCCTCCTCTACAGTTTATAAACTAATAAAGCCAAGATAAGCTGATACCTGAATCTGTTGTTCCTCACCAATCAGGCTTTGGCACTGTGGCCTTGGTGATCTTTGCACCCCCTTGTTGACAGAGGGAGATAATGAGGGGGGTGAGGGAAAGAGAGCGGGAACGCAAAATGCTTGTTATGCCCTGATGATATGAAGCAGGTCAGTAGAGGTGCTTTGGGGGGGGTGGGGAGTGTCTCAGGTGGGATTACAAGGCAACAGCTATGGATAAAAAGCCACTGGGAACACTGGTGAAGGTCTGTCTGAGCTCTGTTCAATATCAGCTCATTTTATTTCTGTCCTCTGGCTTTTAAGAGTCCATATCCTACTCCACTTCTTGATTCGAGCCCTCACGGTATCTAAAAAAAACCAACAACAACATTCAAATAACGTTTATATTTCCTCCCCCCGTCCCTCGCAAGCCATCTGGGGCGCTGACAAGCCTGCTGTTGCGTTGGCGATGGGCGGAGGGGGGGAGAGGCGGGGAGGGGGCAATCAGTTGTCACACGCCTCCCCGGAGTGCTCGGAGGCCTGCCATTTGTGAGCTCCCCCTTCCCCCCCCACGTCCCAGGCTCGCCGCCCCCGACCCCCGTGCCGGCACTGCGTAACTCCATCTGACAGCCTGCCACTCTGTGTGCCGTCAGCGCCGCTTGCGCCAATGTCATTCCTCGAGAGCCCCCTCTCGGAGCGGACCCTCGAAACCCGGCGCCGCGAAGCACGGCGGGCCGCCCCGACTCGCCCCGGGAACGTCTGGCCGGGGCGCTGCTCCTCCAATGTGGGCGCGGTATCAGCTCGAATCATAACTCCCCCTACTCCACAGTGGTAGTAAACCCTGGCATTGGAGCAGGCCTACTCTGGGTCATCCTCACCTTGCCAAAAGAGAAGTGCACTCAGATTGGTGAAATGCTGCAGTTCCTCTATTAAAAAGGGTAAAGTCATCAGCTCCGATAAGGGCACAGAGTGTCCTTTCAGGCCACAGTGCATTTGCTCTCCGCTCTCTCTGATGATAAATTCACGTCTAAAAAAGATGGGCAACTGTACCTGCTTACCCCATATTAAGAAAACTGGCACCAATGTACGTGCTGTTCTACCTTTTGATTTTTATGCAGCCCTATATTGGAATCAGTTGGATGTGTTGTGCTCATGTCACCATAACAACCACTTCATTCACGATACCAACACATTCACAGGCCAACACGGCAAGTTGCCCGGCGCACTACAGTGAGCTAAGCACCAACTGGAGGGTGGGCTCAGCTTTACTGACATCGTCCAAGCAACCTGCAGGCACCTGATGAGTCACAGGGTGCCTGAGACCAGCAGGAAGAGCAACCCCTGTAGACATATCTGCCCCAGCACTATCCCTGGCGGAATGAGGCCAGTTTGTTCCACAGCTGTGAGCTCCCGGTCACTGTCAGCTGATGATTGTACCTTGTCCATAGAGCTAAGCAAGTGCTAAAAGCAAACGCCTCAACTACCAAGCTACTCAGGAGCCCTCTTGCTATTTTCTGATATGATATGACTTTGTTTTCTATGACGTATTTTGAATGGACCAGCTACTTGGAGCTACCAGCTTTAAAAAGTAACCAGTACTTTAAGGGGACAAAGTCAGTAATCTGGCATGTTTAATGATGCAAATGGGCATTTGTAGTCATATTCGCCTGCAGGAAGAGCAAGACTGTATGAATATAAAATAGCTGTCGTGAAACTTTCAAGTCATCTATCTCTGCACGCTCTGAAGGTGGACGTCAGAAAAAGGACTTCTTGCAGGGAGCTAAAATTCAAGGACTCAGTTATCATTCATACATTGGGCTGGCTTGGGGGAAACCCTGTGGAAAAAATTGTTGCAGGAAATTGAGACTGTTTTGCTGTGAAGTTGTTTCCTTGTTTTTCAATATACATATTATCTAGTGATCTGTAACATGAAGAACAACATATAAAAATGTAGATTTTCAGCGAAGTTACCTTTTAAGATTGTGAGCCTTCTGTCTGCTTATGCATTGTTTGCGCTCTAGACAATAATAAAACATACTGCATATTTCAGTAACATTTCTGGTATTCTGCACAAAATATGTAAAAAGGACCAGAATACTTGATGGAAGTGTCCTTCTACAAAAATGTAAATAACTCTAGCGTTCTCCTCCAAAAGACCCAGGTGTTAGGCCACGGGAGATGTGACAACGTCTGAACTGACTCCTTGAGGGGACATCACTATAAGTGGCTCATTATCCACAAGTGAAACACCAGAACTGTCCTCTGCATAAAATCCCTCCAGATACATCATTTTATTATGAGATCATGTAAAATCCAGAGCACCTGGCAGAATGTGATCTATTTTACGTCATCTATTTACATACAATTGCAGAGAGATATTCATAAACTAATTTTTTCTAGTGGCTGAGCAATTCCTACACAATAATTGTTCTTTTCTTCCTGGTTCTTTGTGTTAAGACATGTACTCTGCTAGCACTGAAGCTATAATGGTTAATTTTCAGATAATATCTTTGCTAATGCCTATGAGAGATTGTAGTTGAAAACCATCTGAAAGGATTACTACTTAATTTATCAAAAACTCCTAATGCCTGTGTGTTCTCCTTGTCAGAGTCTGCAGGTGTTTTCTATTGGAGGCCTAGTCATTTGGGATAGTTTCACCGTGGCTTTCCTTCCTGTCTTTTAGGTGGGCCTCCGTGATGCAGAGGTGCCAGGAGGGCAGCAGTCCCCAGCAGGGCCCACGCAAGGTGGCCATGGAGACTGCCTGGTCTGGGGGCATCGGAGGGGACAGCCCACATGGAGAAAACGAGAAGCCGACAACACCCCGGCTCAGCACGGAATCGTACCCGGAATCTGCCGACTCCGGTTATTCTGAGTGCTGCCATCCCACTCCACCAGAGAGCTATGGAACCTGCCATGACTGGCCGTCAGTAGGATGCCTGAGTCAAGATGGCACCACTTCTGTGGAGCGATATATCCAGTAAGTGTCTCATCTGCATCTCCATTCAACATATCATGGCATTATTATGCTAGTCTGGCCATTTTGCAAAGTTTTATGTTTGTCTTCCCTTGGAGGCTGGAGAAAAAGTGGTTGCTATGGCACGAATTCATGAAGGCACACTCCGAGTTTGACGACTGGCTGCGATTGGCCGAAAAGACAGCCGCCTCCCCGAACTCCGCCCACGTACTTTACGTCACCGCCAAGGAGGAACTAAAAAAGTTTGAGGTAAGCCAAATACAGTAGTTATCGGTGTAAAACTCCTTCTCCTAAATGCCTGTCCGCACTTGGTATTTTCTGCAAGCCTGACATGGGGGGAATCACTGTAATCGCTGTGGCCCTGCTGGACTGCAGTGTGAAAGTGTATTTGCACCATACCGAGGGCAGATTACCGCCGCTGTAAGACTGTCTTCAGCAAATCTGTGCATGTAATGTGCGCCACATTGAGGGGCCGGGCCGCGCGCCAGCAAGGAAATGCGACGGCAGATGGTGGTCATGTTCCCGGGGCCCTCCCTTCAGCGCGGTCAGGGAAACCTGTTCCGGTTTAAGCTTTTTGGTCGAACTCACCGACCACCTGTCCCCCCCCCGCCCCCCATGTTGCCGCCACCTCTAGGGTCTGCAGACGGAAACCAGGGCCCGTCTGGCCCAGCTGGACGGCCTGAACCAGCAACGGCGCGTCCTGACCCGGCACTTCGGCGGGGCCATGGGAGGGAGGCTGGCCGGCGTGGCGCGGGACTGCAGCCAGCGCTGGGACCGCGTCAGCAGGGCGGTGGACAGCATCTGCCGTCGGCTCAAGGTACGGGGCGCGTCCCCACAGTCACCCCCGCACAACCCCACCCCCACCCGGGCACGCACACGCTTCGCGTGATGCGCTGAGCCGGCCAGATCTACGGCAAACCAAAAAAAATCGGCGAACAGAGCCCTCCTCGAGGACGGCTCCTCATAATGGGCCTTTTCAGTGACTGCCAGCCTAATGGCTTTGTTGTCTCGATGTCTTCCCTAGTTCTGGTGTCATTATGTGCCGTTGAGGATAAGCAGCTAGTTTCCTCAAGTCTACTTAAGCACTTTTCATATCGCAATTAATGGATTTCATCTGTTGCCACAGACATTCATATTCTTAATTGCCACTCCCACCAGTACCTTCTGGAATAATGGAGAAAAAGTTAAGTCATGGGAACTGTAATTAAATAAATTGTTTTTAGCCAATCTGGAAAAGAAACTGAAGATAATAAGCTGAAATCACAATGGAAAAGAGACATAAGTCATTAATTTTGAAATAAGCCTTCCTGGCTTGTTATGTCTTCAACTTTTACCACAACACCAGATGACTGAATTTGAATAACTGCCTTACCTACAGATTTACCCATCTGTTGAGATCTGGCACCCACTTTTTATTTTGGGGCATCGATACAAACCGATTTGTTTAAATATTGTGAGTTGAAACAGGGGCAGTGTGTTTGGTTGGATACACTAAGCATGCTCAGCAGTCTTTGCAAGGCTTAGTGCCCGGTGTGTCCACTCAAACACCTTCCTCAGGATTCTGTTTTCAGAGAACCGCCCTAGGTGCTCTTGAAACTGTCTGGCCCTGGTAATGTCTTCTGATCCTGCTTACGGGCAGGGCGCCACTGTTTCCTGGCCCAGAAGAGCTGGCTTACAGGCCTCAAGAACAGCTTGAGTACAGAGTGAGGGCAGGTCCCTAATGTTCCCCCCCCTCTTCCTACCCCCTCCCCTCCCTCCCTCTCTCTCTCCCTCTCTCTCTCCCTCTCTCTCTCTCTCTCTCTCTCTCTCTCCCTCCCTCCCTCTCTCCTCTCTCTCTCTCCCCTCTCCCCCTTTCCTGTCTTTCCCTCCCTCCCCTCCCCTTCTGTCTCTCCATCTCTTTGTCTCCCTCTCTCACTACCCCCACCCCCAGCACTTTGTGACTCAGCGGGAGGACTTTGAGAGCCAGCGGGAGGAGATGGCCATCTGGCTGGCGGACATGGACCTGCGGCTAACAGAGGTGGAGCACTTCTCCGGGAAGGACACCCGCGAGAAGATGCAGCAGCTGCAGGTATGGCAGGTGGAGCAGGACGGTGACCTGTATGTCCTCCTCCCTGCTTGGTGTGTTTTGCATGTGCTTAATAATTCATTAATGACACATTTTCATATTCTGGGTCCCAAGTTTTATGGGGGAGTGGCTCTGTTTAATTCAATTACAATGCTTTCTCAGAAAGTCTTACTAAAAGTCCAGTCACTCTATCTTATCTGGAATCTCCACTAAATTGCCACAGCTAATACTATAAAATGTTTCCTACAATTAACATATTATTGCTGCTTGCTCTTATCACGCCCTGCACATGTTTTGAGCCATGAGCATAACAGTACCCAATCCCATTCTAACTGAGTGAAAATTCTGATAATTTTAACTGCACCCATTATTACAAGAACCTGCTGCAATGGCACTACAGTGTCACAGCCTCTCTGAGCATTTTCTGGTCAACCAAACCACAGGATTTGATCCATGGGTCTTAGCTGTGGGCTGAACAAGAAACTGCCTGCCGGGTTCCTCTTCCCCAGAATGAGGCCTGGCAACAGGAAAGGCCTTGTAATCTGCCAGTGAATCCTGGCTTTGACTTGTCTGAGGACTCAAAAGGTCCTGTTGTGGCAATAGCATGAGAGAACACCCCTTTGTTTGACTGACAAAGCAGGACTACGCATTGAAGCGCAGAACCGTTTGAGCTAATTGTTCAATCGATGACTGACCGAGTCAAACCAATCAAAGTGCTTTTCTGCGGAGAGGCAAGTGCTTCGATTGTTTTTGTGTTCCGTCCTTTCGCAAAAAGCCACGGAAGCCACCAGCTGCCAGTCACGGCGAGCAGCGGTGGCAAAGGGCGATTGGTTCTCCGTCCTCACGGCGGTGCGGGGGTTGTTTTTTTTTCTCTGGGTCAGAGCTTCCAGGAGGCGGTGGGGGAGAACACAGTGCGCCTGAACAGCCTGCTGGAGCGGGGCGAGGCCCTGATCCAGCGCAGCGAGCCGGCCGACGCCCAGGACATCGAGGGGGGGCTGCAGGAGCTGCTGCTCTACTGCGCCCGTGTGTTCGAGGGGGTGGGCCAGCTCCACACGCGTCTGCTCAGCATGCGACTGGTACCGGCCCCGCCCCACACGCACCAGTAGGCTCAGAACCAGGGCACACAGTGGCCCATACTTTTAATTCAGACCTCTACTCCAACCTTCCACTCTCACAGACATACATTCTTGGTGTTATTCCCCTTTCCCACTGCTGGGGTCACACGCTTCCAGTGTGTTTGGCTGTCCACTCCTCACCTGCCCTGTAACGTGGGGCGTGTGTGGTGCTGTGTGTATGGGGTGGAGGAAGAAGTTTGTTCCCCTCCGGTTTTGTCGGAGAGAGGCTCACCCTCCCCTCGTCTCCCAGGTGTTTGAGGAGGACTGGCTGCTGGCCCCGCCCCCCGACTCGGGCTGCCCCTCCGAGACCCCGCTGGAGGACGAGGGCGTTTTTGAGCGGGGCAGCCTCCCCGACCTGCAGGCGCCCCGAACGCCGCCCAGCTCGGACCACCTGGTGCTGGAGTGGGACCCCTCCGTGGACGTGGGGGGGTCGGTCTCCCTGGACGACGCGGACTCGTCCTACTTCAGCGCCATAACAGGTAGCCAGCTGTACCTTCGTGCCCCGTGTGGCATACAGAATGTGACGGTGTCTGAGCATCCGGATAGTCAATCTTACACATGAATGCACAGCCCGTGCTCCGTGACGGTGATAAACAGGCCATGGCTCTCAAACCACATGCTCCCTTTCCACATACTTCAGCATTTGTGCATGCAAGTACATGTTTGTGCATCTGTCTGTCTGTTTGTCTGGGTGCACGCATGAGTATGATCTGTCCTTTGTTTGAGCGTGCATTCAGGTTCAGGTAGCTTGAGGTTCATAAAACTTGCAGAGGTGGCTGCTGAAGTTCTGACCATCATCATAAGACACGATAGGCATTTTAAAATATTCTGTCTAAAGAGTATAAATGAATATTTATACCGTGAAAGGGCATAATTTGACAACTTGATTCACAGGATTCAGCATAAGGAATATTTATGCAGGGGATACATGGACATGGCTCAGAGCCTTATGTAACTTCTTGGAAACTTGAGCACCTTATTCAGAGAAAGTTTGAATATGTGGATTCTAAAACACTACCCTGCTGCCAATATTTTGCCTTCGTCATATTTTCCTTCCCAGTCTTGTTGATGGGAAACATTAGACCTAAATTCTGATATAAGGTCTAAGTAACATGCCAATGTATTGTTAAAACATGCCAGCATGTAATCATTGGCATTTAAAGCAACATGAATCAGGGTTTGAATCTTTCATTCCAGGTTTTACTGGCTGACTTGCACATTGTCACATTAGTATTTAGGTGCTTTTCTTAGCATACTTAGGTGCTAGTATTTAGGTCATTAGTTAAATTGAGGGAAAGCATTTGGCTGGATCTTCATTACAAATCGCAAAGTAGATGTGCCTTAAATGGCTTACCGTGGAGTTGATTTGTTTCAGGGGACATGGACACCTAAAAACTTTGTCATAGTGGTAGCATAATACAAGATTTGTTTGAACATGCTGAGGCAGAGAATCTGAAACTAAAAAGAACATCAATGCACCAGGGCTGTACAACATGGAGGAGCCTCTGTCGAAAGATGCCAAGAGGAGGAGTTATCTGAGCACGGAGGGATCCAGCTCAGATGTGACCCCCGCAGGGACACCGGGCAAGGTGAGTGCTGGGGGGGTCCCTGCTTGAGTACACAGTAAAGGTAGGTCCCTAATGACACCCCCCCCTTCCTTCCTTCCATCCCCACCCTACCCCCTGCTCCATTCCTCTTTCTTTAGCTACTCTCACACTCTCACCACCCCCTCGCACAGGTAATCGGTTGTTTGATGTATCAGTTCACCAGTACTGTTGCCAGCTATTGTTTCAAAGATGTCTTTGTCATCCAGTGTAATGATATTGCCACAACAGTGCAAAAACCTGCCCACACAACATGCAGTTTCTATTGTGCGTCATCGTAACACTAGACACACTGACAGGCAAACTAGTTTTGTCACCTCTTGAGTTGATTATCAATCTACTGATCTAGCTGGGGATATTGCTTTACGTGGGTCACATTACCCTGTAAGCCTGTGTGCTGTTCACTGTTCACTTGGTCCAGGTAATTAAGGCAGTAACAAAGACTATTGTCCAAGACATCAGTAATCGCTTTCTCATGCTTACACAACATTTAGTTGTGAATGAAATGTGCATTTACTTTGCTTTTATGACATCACACTATTTATATTCCTTCAAACTGCATTATCTTCAACTCTTTTCAGTACACACGCTTTGGAAGGATAAATAAACATACATAATAACAGAGCACATTATTTCTTTACACCCAGAAGGGAAAAGAAGGACCGAGAGCTCTGTCTTGGATGCAGCATGTGTTTATCTACCATTTATAGCAATTTGCATCAATTAGCGAGTCAAAGTCATGTATAATCCCTTCTGCATTTATTTCCAATACCCCACTGTATTAGCATCAGCCTTGTTTGTCAGATGTCATCATTTACCCAGAATGCACTTCAAACCCACTGTGTATCATTTTTCCTCATGGGCAAAGGCCAGCATTAAAATTGTGAATGCAGCAGTCACAGCTCTGGGATCTGAGTCTGCCTGAAGTTTACATCATGCCATACACCCCTCTTACGTGATGGTGCTTTTCATGTTGGTCCACAAGGAAACATGATCGGCTCGACTGCGGTAGACATGTCAGCTTTGATTTCCTTCTGATAAGGGCAACAAATTGGCTTAGAGCAGGTTCAGCCTTGTTCGGACAAATGAGGGCATGCATTGTGCTGTATACGATGCACTGATGTTTTTGTCCGTTTTTGTGGATTGTTTTCAGAGCACAGAAAGCAACATGGAGCCTGCAAGCCCAGGCTTATTCACCCAGACCCTGGCACCCGGTATGCTATCTCTTTGTTGTGCAGGTAATGTGGCCACATACTCACTGACAGATGCAGCGGCCATCATGCCAACAGCAGCTTTATCACTAATTAAACATGCGGCATGGCGAGGGCTATCTTGTGTGCACATTGGGTATTTTGCCAACAGGGTCGATTGCATGAAATAACATGATGCATTTGCTCAGCAGACAGCCTCATCCAGGCAACTGTCAATGTTCACGATTTGTATACGGGCTGTCACCCATCATCACAACTGTGCTGAAAAACATAAATCTCAAGCTCGTTCAACATGCATGAAATGATAATATTAATTTTGTAATTGAATGTATAATATTCATTTGTTATGCTATTGTCATACAGGAAACACTCTCTAATTTTGAAATATAGTCATAAAAACATAAAACGTAAAAATGTGTTCAGGCATATGGACAGCCACATAAATACCACAATAAAATGTACCTACATATTCTTATTTTGTCGTAGTCTTGAACCGCAAAATATTTTCTTTGCATTTTGCGTTTTTACTGGAACAATGGAAGAAAAGTACCTTGATAAAAGGTACAAATAGTATTGTCCAATCTCCTCCTGTCCAGAGTTCATTGTTTTGTTTGTCAGTCTCTCTTAACATCACATTTCAATAACCCTCCATCTGTGTCATCCTGCCTTCAGCATGTATAATTTACTCAAGGAGCACGAGTCGTTACTGGTCTGTCAGTCACATGGGCCACTGAGCAAGGGCATGGAATGGCAGAAGTTTAAGTGGAAATTTAGCTGTTGTGATTGGACCATGGCATGGAAAGGTCATCCTTTCAGGGGTAATCAATGTCTCAAGGCTGAACCATGAATATATCATTTATGCCTGAGTAGGTGAAAATAGTATGAAATAGAGAAGTGAAATTATGTGTTATGTATCTTACAGCTGGGTAGGCTACATTGTTCTAACCACAGGTCCATAGTGTTAGCAGTACCGTGGTTCTTCACGTTTTAGCATCTGTGTTCACCTCTGACTGGATTTTTGATCCCTTGAAGGTCCCAGCAGGGAAGGCCCTCTCCGCCTCTTCCCCCAGAAAACCTCCACACCCAGTGAACACTCACCCGAGCCAGTGGCCTTTGACCCAGAGCGCATCAGTGCCTGGCTCGGCTACATCCCCGCCGTTCAAGAGCGAAAGCCCTGTTCCAAGGCAGTCCAAACTGAGCATGCTCAGGAGGTGTGTGTGACATTCATTCATGGTCCTATGTCACCTGATCCTGGGTGTCTTTTTTTTTTTTTTTTTTTTTTGCTCTTCAGTTGAAAATAAGCTTGAAAGTAGACATCGCATATCACAGTACAGAATTGTGCAGCAGTCTAGAATCATGTGAGCTGTGTGTGACCATATGACCATAACAAATATATGCAGCAAAGACACCAGTTCTCTGGTATCTGTAGTGAATGACTGATTTCATGTTCACAGCTCTGAGCTTCTTATTACCAGTGCCCACACTCATAGAACCAAGATGTATATCAATATCATGATAATCAAAATGCTATAATTTAAAGCAAAAAATAATACTGAAAATTATTTTCTCTTTTTTGCCACTCTTAATTAAGTTGTCTGGATGCTTTCCTCCCGCCAGCGTGACTGAACCACTGCACTAGCCAGAGGGGGACATTCTCAAGTTAATGTAGCCGCGCAATGATTAGCAGTCTGACTTATTAAGTCAAGAAAGCCTAGTAAAGGGGCATTACCATTTCAAAGACATTCTAGTGATTTTCTCTGCTGGGGGCTTAATTGGCAGCTTAAAAGGACTGGAATGAACTTGGGTGCTAACTGGCTTTTTAGGGTCGGAAGTAATTATTGGAGAGCGCGTGGGGTTGTCACACTTAATACCACAGGGGTACAGTTGCACGTCAAAGTGCCACGCCGGAGTATAGGGGGTGGCTGAATTGCTAGTTTCATTCAGCCCCGTGGGAGAACGGTTCTATTGCCAGACAACTCATTAGGTAATGGAACCCATCACTGGATCCCTGGTGATTTACAATCGGTCACTGCAACAAAAGCACGCCGTTACATGGAGTAGAAACACCGTGGTGCCCTAGCTCCTCATTGAACAGGTTGTCGTGTGGGGGTGTGTGTGTGTGTGTGTGTGTGTGCGCGTGCGCACGCATGTGTCCCAGGGTTATTATTATCGTATACTAAAACTAAGACGAAAACTAAAGGAGACATTTTCGTAAACTGAAATAAAATAATTTACCCAAAGCAAATGTAAAACTAAAACTAAACGAAACTAAAATAAACAAAAATAAAATAAGAAAAGACAAAAAATAATTGTCGTTATCGTTTCAAGACAGTGGACGTCATATCCATTCAAGGCGGCGGGTGTCACACTCCCAAAATTCTGTGTAGTCTGAAACAAATGTATCGCATATGTTAGTTAAGTTTAGTCTTGAAATGTTGATATCTTCAATTATAAGCAGATTATTTTTCACGCTGCACTAATCCTTGACCATTTTTGTCCTTAACTGAAATTACTAAAACTGAAACTATAATAAACTAAAACAAAATAGAAATGAGTCCATGAAATAAAAACTAAACTGAAACTAATGAAACCACTTGTGAAACTCACTAAAACTAAACAGAAATTCAGATTGAATACAAACATACTATCAAAATAAAAACGAATTTGAAATGGAAAACTATTATAACCTTGGTGTGTCTGTCCTTGTTGTAGTTCGTTGCTCGCTCCGTCACTCACTCCAACTCCGCTCAGCGATGCCCCTGGCCCAGTCCCTCCTTTGAGCAGCGCGACACCCCTGGGTCTGCCCAGTCGCTGGACTGTGAGGCCTGCCCTGACTGGACGAGCCGCAGACGACACCCAAGCCCTCAGGTACGCCATGGCGGCCTTGTGCCTGCGTCATTGTTTATAGGGGTTTATGAGGGGTCAAAGTCTGCTCCGGTCTGTGCGCTTGAGTCTGCCAAATTGGTAGCATAAAAACTCAGTGTTTCCTTTAACAGCTGTTAGAAAGGATGTAATACTACAAGATGTGCATTCCCATTTCTCATGTCCTCTTGGGAGGTAATAAAAAGAGACTAACGTGTCAGTGTGGTATGATGAGTTTTATATGAATTTTTTTGACTCAGACACAAGGGAGTAACTAACACAAGCATTATGGTAATTGAAGAGGCGAGGGAACAATGCAGCCCCTTCCAAGGGAGTGACTAATACAAGCATTATGGTAATTGCAGAGGAAAAGGAACAATGCAGCCCCTTCCTGCTGCAGGATTGTTTTAGTGTTGTCTGTGCATGAGTACATTTTCTGCAGCTTCTTTTGTTTTCCCTCCACTAGTCTCCAGAGGAGAGACCGTGCCAGCCGGCCTTGTCGGAGGCCAAGATCGATATTGAACAACGGTAAGAGAAATGAAAATTGAATCCTTGGCCCAGGAAACTTCATTAAACACCAAATCAATGCACGTGGATAACTATTGTAACCAGTCTGACAAACCTGTCACACATTTCCACTCCACACGTATTAAACCTTGACCTTGATTAAACTCAGTGCTGTATTGATTTGGGGAGGGGCCTCAGTTTATCTCTGTGCACCATGCATCTCAATGATTTCTACAAGGAGCTGTTGTGAATTGATTTATGTTATATTATAATGTCTCACAGAGAACATGGCTGGTTCGCCTCATTGATACAGCACATTCTTGGATCTGTTGCATTTATATCATGTAGCAGATTCTGTTATCCGGAACTTACAAAGTGCAAGTGCATCTACAAACGAGGCATACAAGACAGGACACCGCTGACCCTATTCAAACATGTGTCAGCCTCTTATACATTGCTGGGATAACTAGTGCATACAGGCATCAATACATAACTGCAGTACAACAGTACCCTTAAGTAAAATTACAATATGCCTAATAGAAGAGCTACAACATCTGTGCTGTGTGTTACTACGGAACCCAGAACCTACTGTAATTCCCATAATTGTGATTATTCTTCGGCCCTTCTGGGAGCCCAGAATGGCATGAACCATTAAGTCCTGAAGTTGAAAAAAATTGATATAGGGCTCTTGGAGATATCCCAAGCATGATAATGAGTCCGAACAGCACATGGTATAGCTACCCTATTTAATTACGCAGGGGAATCCCGAAGAGTAGTGGTATACCCGTGACGTGAAGAATTTAATTATTTTGTTAGGTCACGTCTAGGCTGTTGGATTTTGTGCCAAACACTGCAACCGCTTGTCCTAAAAAAGCAGAAACTGGATACACATGAATTCTGTGTTCTTCTATCAGGTTTGCCAATTGGAGGTTGTGGAAAAACATGGCCCCCATGAGCCAATCATTTTTTTTTATTCTGATATAATCGTGTGTGTGGAGAGGACCTGTTTGGTATAGTTCTTAACACACATGAGCTGTCCTCTGGTAGCACTGAGGGTCACTATGTGATGTCCTGAATACAGTTTTCACTCCTATCTTTCACTGTTCTTAGCAATGCTGTGAAATTTACTGATGTCAGGACTTGCGTCTTTTTTGCAAAATCAGTTGAATGAAATGAAAATTGTGACAAAAATAATAGTGAACTCAGTGAACATCTTTGCAGTTTTCCTTCTTGTTAGCATATACTCCTATCTTTTAGGAATTGCAAATTTCAGTATCAAAATAATACAATATCAAAATAATACAAAGCAATTATAATGACAAGGAAGCAATATGAATGGCAAAAGACTGAAATTCAATATCTATAATCTGTATTTTGGCAAAGATGGATATAATATCAACATAACATAGACAGGACACACACAAAGAACATTGCATTGATCTAACAAGATCACTTTTAACTAAAAAAAGCAACTACATACAGAAACATGTGAAGGTTTTGAGCTAAAAGTATGGGGAAGTGCAAGAAATGAATTGGTGTGAAAGACAATGTTCATGTTAAATTGCAGCATTCTGCTGTATAGCAGAGGTGCGTTGGGAAGTATCCTGAGAGCCTGAAGACGGTCACACAGTTTAAGGGGATTAAAAGGATTGCGCGCCTCTAATGCCGTCTCTGTTGTGTTTGGTCTCCCCTTCCCCCCCGCGCAGGCTGGAGGAGGCCTCGCCGAGACGGGCTAGCTGCGGCCCCTGGCCCCTGGGGGCCCCCCGCTTTGCGCGAATGCTGAGGGCCTCCATCCTGCTCTACGTCCCGGTGGCCCTGCTGCTGGCGCTCTTCGCCTGGCTGCCGCCGGGCCCCCAGGGCCCCGGCTGCCACCGCGGCAACACGCTCGCCCGCTCCTTCCACCTCATGCTGCACTACGTCAACGGCCCCCCGCCCACGTGAGGATCCGACCCTCGCCCTGCCCGACCCCCCGGCCCGGCGTGGGAGCGCCCCTGCGTCGCAAGCCACGCCCACAGCAGCACGGGCACGGGCGCGTGCCACGCCCCTCCAGCACAGTGAACATCGGTTCCCTCGAGGAGAGAAGGACCAAACCACGCGCCGCCAGTGACAGCAAATGCAGGGTGGCGGACTGGCACAGTGGATAGGGGCTGGACACAGATCAGTTCACTGCTGGTTTGAATCCCAGGTGCTGAACCACTAAGCAGGGTATTTAAATTGAATTGATTCAGTAGAATACCTGGCTGCAATAATGGGTGATATTTATACCGTGCAAGCTATGCAAGCTGCCCTGGGAAAGGGGGGGGGTTGGGGTTCTGGTAAGCAAAAATGTAATGAGGTCTCGGCCGAGTGAAGATCTGATCAAACAGCTGGTGTAAAATTGCCTATCATCCACTTGGCCTTATCGAGAATATTTTAATAGTCTGCACAGAGAGGTGGTTGGCAGCACGGGTAGTTCTTAAGTTTAGGAAACCATCCAAAAAATGTTGTATGGTATTAATGCCCTCACATAACGAACTGGGACAGCTGTCGTGATAAGCATTATGTTTAAGGGAGATTATCTGCTGATATTTATGTTGTAGCAAAAAACAAATGCTCACCGTTTGTTATGTCTCATCATTATCTGTTGTCTGGATTTCTGTTTTGTTACTACCGAAAACAACAGCATTGTGTAAATGATGCTAAACTGTAAGCGATCCTGTATTTAGCAGGCGTCTCGGATATCAGATCCCCCTGATATTTTTTCGGTGCCTTTGCCTGGAGTGAATGTTTTAAGTGTTGGAACACCATGCGAGGTGACAGACCTGTGACTGCAGGGGCCCCGCGGTCCCCGCTCAGTTAGATGGCATTTTCACAAAAAAAATCAGACGGCCATTATGAAACGGCGCTTGATTAATGCTCACGGAGTCTGGCAGACCATTGCATGTGCGCATAGGGGGCGGGGGATTGGGGGAGGGATGGGGCGTGGAATGAGCATTTGATGTACAGTGAATGAATTGGCCCATCTGCTGTGACACTAAGACACCCAGCTGGAACAAAAAAAAATCATCTATTGCGTTTTCATCATCATTAAAGGGCTTATGTTCATGAGCAATTTGTCAGGGGGTAACACAACATGCATATAAAAAAGGCAAGGGTCTGAATTGTGTCGTGTCACTGTGCGTTATTGTCGAGTCAACATTAAGCCATGGTGTCACTGCACACGTTAAACTCCGTCCCCCTTTGCCGAAGCAAGAAGCGTGGAGAGGAATACGGTGTTGGAGGTGCTGAAGTGAAAAAAAGCAATATCCTAAAGTCTTTGATAGTACACACTTGCTTTATAGTTAGAATAAGCTACTTCATTTTCGGCCTTCCTACTAAAGCTTTGATTTACAGCCACTCTAAAAAACACTTGCCTCTAAGAGTGTTTGCTTGGAACGGACTCCTCAGGAAAGGATGAACCACTTAAAGAGCATGCCTTTCAAGGGCATGTCCCTCTGTCTTATGAGTTGCAGCTATTAAGATGTAGCAGAGCTTTGAACCTGGTTGTTTGAGCATTGTTTGATTGCGAGTTTTGTACTGTACTGTTTTTGCACTGTTAGAAAATTCACATTTCTATTTTTTGAGAATGGTGTTCTATGTATCATGAAATAAAAGAAATTAATGCTGGTGACTGAGATGTATTGATTTTTTTATTGCTATTGAATGTGAGTGTCTGGCCCATGGTTCGTCCTGCTTTTGGGAGTTAATTTAGCACCGTCTGCAAGTATGTGGGTTACTAGGCACTCTGAAAGGGGGTTTTGTGCTGGCTCAAAAAAAAAAAAGATTACGCCCAAGAATGTCTCAGATTCAGTTATAGTGCACAAATCATTTCAGCTGGAAGAATTTGCACGTGGCCTTTTCACCCCTTGCTGTCTGCAGCACCACGGAAGCGAATTCGGACGCACTCAGGAGTTGAGGGGGCTGTGGGATTTCGGGAGCCGGAAGGCGCGTCCCGGAAGACCTTTAAAGCAGCCCATCTGTTTACGCTCGGGCACCCGCGGGGGCCCCCGGGTAAACCCCCGCGAAACAATGGGCAGAAGAGCAAGCGGATTCACGCATGGGTCAGTGGTGGAAACCTGCAGTAATCTGGGTGCTTGTGTGGGAGAGGGAGAGGGAGAGCAAGAGAGAGAGCGCAAACGAGCCACTGAGAGAGAGAGAGAGAGGGACGCATAGGCAGGCGGTGCTGATGTTATCAACAGGGAGTTTAAGGACAAGTGCAGGGGGGACAACAGAGGAGCAGGGGCACCAGATTGGGCTCTGGGACAGTGATATATGGCGTTGCATCCGGGCGCTGCTAGCTAAGTGGCCATAAAAATGGAACAAATAAATACTGGCATTTTCCATTTGAGGACTGGATCACAGGAGGGGAGGTTCGACTCTCCAAGGGGGGGAAGAAATGGATGTCTGTCTCCAGACACACAGTTACTTTTAGCCCTGGAAAACAACCCCAGGTGACATCCGGATTGAGGACGGTGCCGCAGACTGCTGGCTCACACCGGCCGTCACAAGGGTCTGTCTGCCATCTTAAGGCTATTACATCATCCCAAAGCAGTGAATGTCAATCCAGCTCGCACATAAGACTCAGGGTGTCCATCTGCTCAAGTCCACGGTGGATTGAGGGAGAGGGCTCCTGACTGACTCCTGACTGTTTTTTAGGGTTGTAGGAACGTTTTGTGTAACACATGTGCATACAGTTTGTCTGCCCTCAATAAGGCAATCCGATAAGCCACTTAATTATAATGATAATGTCTTCTGTCACTGTTGCTGTGACTGAGGGTGCAATGAAGGGTACAGCTCTTTGTTATCCTCTGCTTGTTTACCCCCGACTGCTTGATTTGTGCTTCTGTATCAGCCGACCCTCAAGCACAGGGCACTGAAACTCATTTCTATTCCAGCTGAGTAAAACTGTTTCAAGTCCAGCCAACAGTGAGGCATGACTGCCAATAATCCATTCGTGCAGTTTTTTTTTCTCCCCCCAACAGTCGCCTAGTTGCTCTGTGCTCCATGGGTCTTCTGTGACAGTGAAGGTGTGAGAGGAAAGCAGAGCCCCCCATAACACAATGGGACAATCCGGTGTCCTTTCTCCATTGGCTCCATCCTCCCTGCTGACTGTGGGTGGGCGGAGACTTACACATGACCTAATGAGAGCCATGAAGTGGATAACCATTGGCCCGAGCCCAACACTCCCGCCCCCCCCCAGGGCTCTAGCACAACAACAGCGATGATTAGGATGGACAGCATGTGCACACATAAAGAGATTACGCAGCAATCCCTCCAAAGGCAACACTTCAGGATACTCGGATGGTTAACAGCTGCAACTCAAAGGTCACTGATGCATGAAAAGTGTGTTAGTGTAGCACGGGCTCGGCTGTACACAACTCATCAAACATAGGCCTGTTTAGAAATGTCAACGGGCTGTGCTCGGACCCTCCTCTTGGCACTGGGATAAAAGATCTAAATAAATGGGAAACCCAGAGACAATTAGGGAGCATAGAATCCAAGGGCAATGTTAGCAAGGTGTAGGCCAGTGGGGCTTGAATCCATATTAGTAGAAAAAAAGGCACATATTCATCTACTCCATTTGCTTGTACATTATTTACAAAGACTGGTGATCTGGCCCATAACACATCTTTATTAGTATAGAAGCTTGTCTCTGGAGTAACGACGTTAAGTCACAAATAGTCCTCATAACCCAAAAGGTGCTTCTGGAATCTCCAGCATGCAACACTCAGGGTGTCTGTCAGTTTGAGTAGGATGGGGTGGGATGGTTCAACACCACGGGCCCGAGGAAAGCAGCAGCCGCGCCCCTCTCCGTTTTAGCCACAATCCTACGGATTCTGGCTTTTTCTGGGCCGGCCACCAGGGAGCTTGCAATCAAGGATGCCTTCTGGCACTGCTTCCTGCTCCGATGAGGAATGAAGTCAGAGTGAAAATAAAATAAAAGGGAACGGGGGGGAAAAATGTTCCATCTATCTTTTGTCCTCTCGGTGTGAAACGTGGCAAAAAAAAAAGAAAAACACGAGGTGATCTGTTCCGCGGAGTGTGGCTGAAACCTAATTACACAGATTAATGTCCCGTGGAAAGTGCCATTATCTAAATGGCCCTGGAGAGAGGGAGAGGCTCCACACATCGAACTCCAAAATTTCGGTCTAAATGCTAATGGATATCTCAAATCAGGCAGATTAAAATATATACGTTCTCTTACCAGTGTGGGACAGATAAGATTTTCAGCAGCCCTTAATTCCACGGCATAGGCATTTCAATTGACAATGGATGTAAGCCAGGATGAGTTATATCTCCTGTCTCTCCCACCCCCCCGCTTCTCCTAATATGTCTGAGTGGATGTCTCGTGAAAAGTGTTTGGATCCCTGCACTGGCAGTGACAGTGGTAGAGTCAACTTCTGACTGCAATCACTGGAGGAGCAGTGTACCCCCATCACCCATGACCACCACTCACTCTCTGAGCAGTATTGATTAAATGGCAGTGTTAGTCCATCCGTCACCGTGAGCATTTACAGAAAGAGCTAAGAAGGTGGTGAGAGTGGTTGGAAATCTGTCCGTTTGGGGTACGTGATGCGCCGGTCACCCTGACGCCCCTGCGCTTGCCGGGAAATTGGCCCCACCGCCATGTTGACGGGGCTCCTAAAATAAGACCTCGGCTCCGCGGACGGGAGAGCGAGAAATGGAGTTGACAGGCAACGCCGTGAGCTTGACGTGGCCTTCAGCCGAGCCTGTCAGAGCGATAGCACCCTGCCCCCTCCGCCCTGCACGCCGCCCCCAACCCCCCACCAACAACCCCCTCAACCCCCACCCTACACGCTGTCAGCTGTCATTAGGCGGGCTGAAACAGCCCTCCCCAAGCAGTGCTCTGCTCCATTCACAACGCCCGCCAGTACCAGCCCATCCTTGTGTTCGCCTGTCTCTGATTTCTTTTTTTTTCTTTTCTTTTTTAACGTGGTCGAGGGACCTGGCAGCCTCATTAAAGGTTAGGCTCCTTCTGACAAGATGCTTGAATCTCCACGCTTGCACACTTGACCGGAGCGTCTCCTGGGGTGGGAGGCTTTTTGAAGCCGCGCCTCCAGTGACGTCAGGAGTAGTGGCGTTGGCGGTGGGATTTCAGGCTCCAAACCAGCATCATTTGTGTCTGAGGTCAGAAGAGGAAAAAAAAAGCATAAATGCTGCCACTGACCATGCAGCCATGAAAGGGGAGCCTTTTAATACACAGGAGAATCTTCTCCTCTCTTTGCTGGTGACATCCAAATGACATTGAGAGTTGGTACTGAGGAGGCAAAGAATGTATTCTCTAATTGGATAAGCCAGCGATAGAAAGAATAATGAAATCTTGTGAGCACGTTCGTGCAGACCTGCCTGAGCCGGTATGAGGCAGAGGGGACCGGTTTAGCGAATGTGAGTCGTCACTATTGGCGACCCACGCAAACACACATTCATACAGACACACAAGACGATCCACAGTGCGCTGCTGCTAATTGGCCAGCACTGGTAAATCGGGGGGGGGGGCTTTTGAAATGACAACATGGAAGTTATTTTTGAGAAGGGGGGACCAGAGAGAGTCAGGGACCAATCAGAGCCGCTGTGCCATGCATAGTGTCCTTCGAGCTTGTGAGCTTGTACTCCAATGATTAATTGAGCAACGTGCACTGGTCTTTTGAATCCCCAGTCCCCACCTTCAGTAATGTATTTATGAGGCACTTCTCTAATCCCCCGATTCCCCTGTCTCCTGCCTCCAAAAGTGGAAATGATTTCATTAAGCAATGACAGAGAAAGCTACTTCTGATTCTAAGACCCCCTTGTGCGGTGAACCCGAAACTATGTGCCCGGCTCAAAGGGCAGAGCAGAGACCCCACCGACAGACATGCTGGCATCCTCCACAAGGAAATGAACACTCAGAAAGAAACAAGTCCTCACAGATGCACTGTCTTATGAAATATTAATCACAAAGCAATACTTTCCAGGGCACTGCACAATTTATTTTATCCAGAGGGCAAATTTTGCCTGATATTAAAACAGAGAGACACTGACAAATAAAATGCTGGCTTCATCACAGAATGTATGCGGAGAGCAATGCTGTGTTTTCTTTCCCCTTTCCACTGCCTTGGAGCCACTGAAGGAATGTTTGTGATTTCTCCCTTGATGCACTTTCATTTCATTCGTAGTAAGCCACGCTCACATGTCTAGGATTCAGCAACACGCACATTGTGAATCAGATTTACAGGATAACATTGTGTCGGAAGGAGCATTTTTGCCTGTAAATCATGGTAGTAAAACAATTGCATGTCAAATGATAGAGGGCAGAGGAGAATACAGGCAAGGCAATGAAATGTATTATGGGTTGTGACTCATACATACTTTTATAGTCGTATCAAATATGTTTCAATGATTTGTTGCATTGTGTAGTTAATATGCATGTCTCAAATGGCTGAAATAACCACCATCTATTTGTTTGCTCGTCTCCTCGTCTCATCGCAATTCTTCTTTCGTTTGGGGGGTAAGAAGAAAGGAGGCTGGCGACGGCAAATATTCGATGTCACGTGAGAAGAAGACGATTGTACAAATCAAATTGGGAAAAAACAATCTGTCTGAATGGGATGCGGGGAGGGAGCTACGCGTCTGACCATTTGCACTTGCAATTGCGAGCTTTTACGTTAATCAGATGCAAGTGGCTCTTAGCTCCGAAGGCGAATTAGTTCCTCAGAGAAACAATCTCGACTCCGCTCTCTAACCCTCTTAGTAGTGGTGGTGTGTGTGTGTGTGGGGGGGGTCTTCTCTCTGGTTGCTAAGGGCAACGGGGTGAGAGAGATGGTGTGTATTTGCGGAGCCCCAGCTGCGCGCCTGTTAATACCACCGCGACCCTCACGTCCTCGCGCAATTCTCCACACTGGGTTGGCTGCTTTGAGGCAAGAGGATGCGCGCACGGATTTAGTTTCAGTGTCTTTTCCCGTCTGGAGCAGATTATTACCTTTCTCCTGCACGCAGGAACGGATTTAGCAACACGAACACAAGGTTTGGAGATTATTACTATTAACGTATTATTTGTGCTAAAGATTTTTTTCAAGACGAGCTTGCTTCTTTCAAAATGAAGTTGTCGTATTTGTTGTATTTTGCGATCGACGCACAGTGTAGCCGTTGTAAACGAAATCACCGTTGGTTTGTGGTGTACGATTAAACCATGCATTGCTTTGCTCGCTGAGTTGGTTAGGTTGGATGCAAGAAGTGATCAGTTCTGAACAAAAGGCATTGTGCAGACTTTCGGTGGTTCTGCATCGCTCTTCTCTGTCTCGATATATTTATCTACTTAGAGGATTAGTTAAACTGTCTAGCAATTACAACTTGAATATGATTTCCTGCGGTTAAAATACAAACGGTTCTATTTAACTGCTGCTCAGTATTTTTGGGGGCTAGCAAACAGGAGCTCTCGTCTCTTTCCATTAACTTACACACCATTCGCTGGTCTGCCCCCTCACACATTCTAATTGAACTCACTCAAGGGTGAATTTGAAAGGGTCCAAGTTCGACCTCAATTACTTCTTCAAAAAATCGATGTAGTTGAGAAGAATA
Source organism: Megalops atlanticus (assembly GCA_019176425.1). Taxonomy (NCBI): domain Eukaryota; kingdom Metazoa; phylum Chordata; class Actinopteri; order Elopiformes; family Megalopidae; genus Megalops; species Megalops atlanticus. The sequence continues at coordinate 13,501,747 of CM032883.1, forward strand.
ATTATAATGCGTATCCCGACGAGTGTTCTTTGGCTGGTTTCGAAAACAGGCTGCAGGTGGTCATTGTAGATTGTTTGAAAACGTGACTTTTCACTCTCTTGAAATACGGATATGCATTTGTTTTATTGATATCATGTTGCTTCGTGAACTGCAACAGTGTGATTCACGTCTCAGTAGTATCCTTGTGTTTGGCCCTTGGTGTTAAATGCTGCTTTGCACCAGAAGGACAATGACGGAAATTACATTCTCGTGACAGTCTTGAAGTGGGCTTGATATATATCCCACAATCGGCCGACGTGTCTGCTGTAGAATACCTAAAGGGCAAAACATAAAAGAAGATGTTTATCGTTCTCCTGCAGATATCACTGGTAAAATAGCCCCACCAGTATCAATCAGTGCGCTTTTCGAGGAAAACAACAATTATACAGCGACAACAACAATAACAATTTCGTAGACGTTCAGAAAGGGGTGTGCGTGTGTTTGGGGGGCTGGGGGTGGTATTGTGAATCATATTAGAAATGTAAATGAGGTTTAGAAAAGCACGGGCACCTGCTGTCTCGATAATTTGCATTGGCTTTTTCCTTCGCTCGCTCATTAGAATTACGCTCTATTTCTGCAGCGCAAGATTGGAGCTCAAAGCTAAGCTCAATAGCAGTGGCTTCTCAAAACCTCTCCCGCTTACAGGCGCCTTAGCATAACAAAGGAACGAGGAGTGGTGAAACGAAAAAAAGGGGGACAAAACCGCCGAGGAGCTCGATTGTCCGTGTGTCAGTCAGGACAGACCAGCGTTGTTTCGTTTCCCGCACAGTGAAAAAGGGGGCCAGACGCTCCGAGAGCACGTAGCCACCGCGAAATCCAATTAAAACGTGTTATTTACATCGTGCCTCGCTCACAAAAACAAGAAAATTGTTTTACAACGTATGTTAGCCTACTGTACTCATTTTACATCACATGCAGTCACAAGGCTCATTTGAATAATCAAATGTACCAAAGTATGCGACTACATCATGGGACGTACCTCCGGTGTTTCACATAGAGTAGATTATAGAAAATTCTTTATTATTGAATGATTCGATTCTGTGATACCGGTTGAATGATGATATTGGGGGAATGTGTGTGTGTGTTGATTTGTGTTTGTGTGTTTAAAAGCTTTAAATAATGCCCAAGAATATCGGCGAATTCTGAAAAATGACAAAATAGCCTCCTTCTGGAAATGGAAATATATTAAGACATGATCTTCAGGGTGAGGTCTCCTTTAGTTTTGCTCTGTCATTTTCCACAAACAGATCAGATATTTCAGTCTGAGTGTGACAGAATAATGAAAACCTTAGTTTCAATCTTCCCTTCTCCTCTTGCATACCAAGCGTTCAAAAAAACATAATTTTTTTTTTTGCTGTCGTTTAGTTTTATTATTGTCGTCTGCTTTCCTGCTTATCAGCTTGTTTTCCCTTTGCTTTTACAAAGCACAGATAAACCCTTCAAACAGGGCTGATTGCTCAGCAAATCACTGATCCACTTAGCTGCCCGATGCTGCTCTTCAGCTTCTAGGTGACAGAAGTCAAAACCCCTTGTAGCAACATCAGCTATAATGCTCTTCATTCATTACATGCAAACTGAGCTTGAGTTGAGGCCCTCATGATTTCACTGCCGTCGTGGTGGCCTTTATCTGTCACCTCACATTTGAATGTGTTTTCAGTGTAAATGGCAAGTGCCAGCTGCTTTAAACACAGATGTCAGCAACACATGCAGCACAACTTACGCGTATTGTGTATTTCCTGTATTTTCTCCCCCAGAGCAGGGCGTTGAAGTCAACTGTCTGGTTGATTTATGTATTGATTGCCTTTTTTCCCCTTCTTTCCCCTCACCAGATTTGCGGTCCCTGATCTGAGTGATGCAGAAGCCCCTTTCTCCAAACAGAAGCCAGACGAGAAGAATGCCAATGTCGGCTCGTGATCAATGAACTCCTTTCCATCGAGTGGTGAAGGAAGTAATCTCAACACCTGAAAGCGAGGGATATTACTTGAGCGCACACTTTTTCTTAAGGACATGGCGGTGGCGGCGGCATCATGGGCCGGTCCCGTCGAGGGGGATGGGTGCGAGACGGCTGCGGAGGCAGAGCCCACAAACTTGGAGACTGTCACAGGCCAAGCCGAAGAGGGGCAGCCCGCCACTGAGGCCCAGCAGGCCTCAGAGCAGCAGTCGGCCGACGGCAAATCAAAGCCAGCCTCTGAGAAAATCTGGGGGTCCTTCCTGAAAAACAGTGGACTGGGGAAAGTAATGGGAGGGAGGAAGAAGAAGGAGCAAGCGGGTGGTGCGGATGGAGGGGAGGGCATGGAGCAGGAGAAGTCCCCTACCCATGGCCCGGCTATCCAAGGGGAGGGAGCCTCACCTCCCTCTAGCCCTAAGGAGCTGTCGGCCAATGAGGGAGGCACCGAGTCTCAGGAGCAGGGCATAGAGAAGGAACCAGAGGGTGAAGAGGGCACACAAGAGCAAAAGCCATCAAGCAAGGACGCGAAGCCAAAGCAAGGGGAGAAATCCAGCGTGCGGGACTTCATTCGCAAGCCCGTCGCCAGGATTTTCTCTCACAGAAGCACAGAGAAAAAAGACTTTGGCACCGACGCTCCAAAACGTGGGAAGACCCGATCCAAATCTCTAGACAGACTCGAGGATGCTGAAGTCTGTCCTGCTGAAACGGACCAAATGGATGAATCTCAAGTAGCAGGAGAGTCGCAAAAGTCTGCCGCTCACACAGCCAAACATATGAAACGCTGGCATTCCTTCAAGAAGATGATGGCCCAAAAGAGTCTTAAGAAAAGCACAGAGGACACCAAGGATGTGGAGAGTGCAGAGGGTCCCGGCAGTGACACGCAGATAGAGTCTGAGGCTTTGGAGTCAGCTACAAAGTTGGAACACAGTGGACAGAAAAGGTGGAAATTGAAGCGGTCGTGGACATTCCAAGGGCTGAAGAGAGACCCCTCTGTCATCGGCATCCACAAACCAAAGGGCTCTGACAAGGACTTTTCAGATAATCCTAAAGGTGAAGAAGCCCCTGCAGATGTTGACCAGGGGGCCGCAGCAACAACAGAGGAGCCCAAGGCAGCGGGAGAAGGGGAGACTGCAGAGAAAACCAGTACAGAAGAGGATAAAGGCCAGGGAGCGCAGCGCACAAAGTTAGTTGACCACCACGCCAATGAAATCTGGACCTCCTTCAAAAAACGTGTGATCCCGAAGTCAAAGAAAGCTGGGGATGCCGGTGGTGGTGGTGGCGGCGGTGGTGGTGAGGAAGAGCAAGCGGGTGAGCACGAGCTAACGGAGGAGCAGGCGGGCCGCCCGGAACACGGCAAGTCTGGCAAGACGAGAAGGACTCACTTCAACCGGGCCGTGTCGCTGAAGAACTTCATCATGCGCAAGGGGAAGAGCACGAGCGTGGACCTGGGCGAAGGCGGGGCTGGGCAGAAGGAGGAAGGCGGTGAGGGCGCCGATGCGGGCGGCCCCGCGGGCGAGGATGTCAAAGAGAGCGACAGCCCCGCCGACGAGGCCGGCGAGGGCGAATCCGAGGGTCCGGTGGCTGTGCAGAATGGGGGCGACGAGGCGGAGGCCACGGGTACCAACGGGGAAGAGCAGCGGCCGGACGCGGCGATGTCATCGGGTCAGCAGCCGGAGACGGCTTGCCCGGATCCACCTGCGGCGAAGGAGGAGGCTCAAGCAGAGCCTGCATCGGGGCCCAAGTGCGGAGAGAAAACACACGGGCAGAACGGGTCCCCTGGCACCGGCTGCGATGGGAAAGCCTCAGCGGCGGGAGGGAAAGAAGAGAAAACTGAGGACATTATAGCACAGGAACCTGAATCAGCTCCCCAGGAAGACGGGCCTCAAGAAAAAGCCAAACAAGAGGATGTCAACTCCCAGGAGGCAGCGCACCAGGCTGAGAATGCTTGCTCCGGCAGCTCAAAGGATGAGAAGAACCTGAACCAAGAGCAATGCTCTGAAAGGAAATGCTGTTCTGGCAACCCCGTTGCCCAAAGCGGTGAGTGTACAGCAGAAAACGACTGCTATGATCTCCAGCAAACTGGAGGTGACATAGTAGTACTAGATAATAGCTTTGAGTTAGAGCCTATTTTGGATGGGCCTCCTCAAAATGGAGGCCCATCCTGGTTCAGTTGAAACAGACACTGAACCAAATGACCAAGAGGAGGACCAGAAGAGGATGTTCTACGAGGCTGCGGCCTCCATCGTCCAAACGGTGGTGTCAGCAGCCGCCAAGCAGTTAGCGAAGGAGAAGGACCTCCTGGACAATGGGTTTAAGGGCTCCTACCACAACAACAGTGACAACTATCCGGATCTCGATGTCAGTTACTGTCATTGAGCAGAGCTTCCCGTTTGAGTAAGGCTCCTCAGCGCTGGTTCTGGAGGGCCAAAACCCAACAGTTTCTCCCAACTCTTTCAAGAGCATCTGAGGTTGTTTCCTGGAAATGTGAATGAGGGGAAATGTTTGGGTTGGGTCAGTGTGCCAAGCTTTTATAAATGAGTCTGTATTTGTGGTCTTTTAAAGGCCATGCACTTTCATGCTTGATAAGTCCAACCAAACACTTTCTCTGGATGTGCATGTGTTTCAGTTTGTAATTGATTGTGTTAAGGTGTGCGCGTGTGTGGTTGTGTGTGTGTGTGTGTGTGTGTGTGTGTGTGTGTGGAGGGGATGAATGCACGTGTTAAAATAGCAAGTTTTCCGCGAACAACCTTAAGTGATCTTGAAACTACAAAGTCTTAGAGTCAGGGAGAGAAGATAAATTGGCTCGAGGTCAAGATGATTAGTCTAATCAGGTGACACAGCCACCCTCCAGGACCTGTGTTGACTAGCCAGGCCATAGAGGGTCCTTGTGCTTCTGAATTTGCAATCCATCTTAAAAAAGGCACCATTTCAAGTGTACTTTTTTCCCAAATACGGGGCGTGTCATTATTCAAGAATCCTCTAGTATTAATTGCTGTGTTTTGCCCTCATAATATAAAATGGATTGTGCTGTGATATTGTATTCTGATAGCCCCCAGAGCAAAAGTAAATAATTGATATGTAAAGTAAAAGATATTATGCTTGTACAGATGTCACTACCATGTGTGCTACTAAATCTATTTTTTAACAATGTGTTTTATTTTTTAATATATATTTTAATATATTTAATCTCTTCTGTTATCGTTCACCAGAAAAAATGGCGGGAAAGGTGAAGCCACACAAGGAGCATTAGATCTGCATGGGATTCGTTCAGCGAGGAGCTTTTCCCCCAAAAACGGAATAATCACATGTTTACGTCCTGATTTGTTGTGGTGAGAGTGATGCAATACGTATAAATAAAATTCCAAGTCTCAAAAGCAATAATTCAAAGATCAGAGCAGTCCTTTGTACCATTCCATTGTAAATGTTTACTTGTCCTCTTGTGAGATTTTATATTGTCAAAAAAAGACATCTCATTCCTTTCCCATCAAATGTTTATTACAAGGATCTCGTACTCGGGAATCAAAAGACTGTTAGTTTTTTAATGACTGCAATTTTGTTTGATCGTAGTTTTCCTTCACTAGACATTACAAAGTGGAACATGAACCCATCTGAAAAAAAATCTTCCTCCAAACCATCCCATTTGTGGATTCATTGAGGAATGTGTTCCAATCTCTGTGTTAATGTTTTTAGACTGTTATCTTGTGTACATGAATAAACCATCAAAAATATATGAAATCAATTGTTGTGTTTTCTTACATAAAAGACATTCCTTTGATGGTAACAGAATGTGATCACTCAGTATTTTTTGTTGGCCAGTCTGTGCTCAGCTTGCCAACAATTTAGGATATGAAAAAAATGTAATACACTAAAAACCTATCTGCATTCGGTAGGCCGATTTTCAATTTCACTTTATGAGGCTCTGTATTAAAATGTTCCACCATGTTACTTAAAGTAAGCAGTAGGATGCCATTTGCTAGAAGACAGCAAGTCAATACATTTACAGCACTGTAGGTAATTCAGTATACAGCATTCCTATCCATGTACAGTAGAACTATTCACAGAGGTTTGGTATATTTTTGTGGTGAGGGGTATTTGTATGTCTGTGTATCAAATACTAGAAAGAACTGGCCATTAATGCTGCAAGACTGTGGTTAAAATGCAAAGTCATGGTTACAATGGCAGTCATTATTATATAAAAAACTGCAGCTGTCCAAGTGAATGAAACAACTTCTTTTAAAATCAAATGGAATTTTTGGTTTGCCTGAGATGGCCTGAAAATGGAAATGAGCCAAGCCTATCGACCCAGACATCAGTGTCTGAGTCTGTCAGCTTGTGCCCATGGCTATGCAGCATCGTGTGGCAGCCATTCTGAAAGTACCATTTGTGTTGCATCTCATCCTCCACTTTTTCCTCACCATCCTGTACCCTGTTGTGCCCCCCAGATGCCAAGCTTACCCGCACATCGCTTAGTACAGTTAATACTGTGATGTCAGAAGGGGCAGAATGTACCATAAAATAATACATTGTTAAATGAACAATTCCTGTAGCGTAATCCTGTGGCATGAGGATTATTGAACTGTACAATAAACAATGGAGGTGGTAATTAGCATTAGCAGGAAAGGCAGTGTCTCAATTAGCATAAAAACAAAAGGGGGAGGAGCTTATTTAGCAAGATTTGGAATGAGCAATTGGTTTTGGATGTGCCCTGACGTTTTCAGCGGGCTATTTTTATTCCGCAAATCACATCTTGGCCCGCACGTTTGCTGAAGAATATGAGACATCCAAATGAATCACAAAAAAAGCAGGAAGTTTGTCGGAAAATATTCAACATGGAGCTCGGACATTTGCCGTGGTTTTCAAAAAGCCCTTTGTCTTCCAGTGCACAAAGTTTGAGGGAAAGCTAAATCTGGTCACAGGAAGCTCTGGTTGATTGGACGCGGAATGACCCCATTCTATTCCGAGTTGCGTAAATGCTGGCTGGAATAAACAACCCCTCAGATCACGGCCCTCCATCTGGACGCAGTGGAGATGACAGCTATTGCCATAGTTACCATTTTATGTACTGCTTCTCAGGGGTGTTTATGCATTTGGTGGGGACAGCTCTTATTATTGTGATCTGCATACCCCACATGCAGAATGAATATACATTTCAGGGAAGAGCACACAAGGGAGAGAAATGGGGCTGACTGTCTGCAAAACAGACAAGGCTCTGTCCGTATAAAGTTTCCAAAGCATTTTGACAGTTTGGGAACACCTCGTTTTTGTAGCTCACCAACAAGGTGTTTATTAGCTATTCATCTGCAAGTCATTCTTTACCTGAATCCAACCCACCCTGCTGACGTCATGCATCCATCTGGACAGTGTTATGTTGTTCATGTTTGAGATACTGCACTCCCTACATGTATTTTACACAGTGTCTGACTACAGTTGTTGTCCTGTCAGTCACACCCACCTCTGAGTAAGGCAAGGAAAGTGGTTTGTTCTGGGGTTTTCTTTTCTTGTATGGGTGTTTGTTTTGTTGCCGTATTATGGGCAAGCAACACCCTAGACTGAACAATTTATTAGATACTAGGCTTAGGCACAATAGGGTGACCCTTTCCAGACTGAGAAGTAAGCATCCTATACTGTGTATCTGTCTGCCCGGCAGGCTAATCTTAATCTTCTATCACTAAAAGATAAAGCGTTTGGCAGGAACATATTTAGATTCATAATGATTGTCACTCACAGACAGATCATTGGAGTGGGCCAAAAATCCTTATCATGACCCATATGCTAATGATAATCCCAAATCTAAGGCTAGCCCTTATTCTAACCAGCAATCAACAAATCCTGCACTCTTATTCTGTGGTAATAATGTCAAATCATGCCCATATTTGTCACAATGCTGTGCTTACGTTTACTCTGAAAATTAGCTGCAGCTAGATGTTTTTTTTCCCCAGTGACTGCATCAAGCCACCTCAATTAACTTAATGTAATCGACCTTGCTGTCACAATTGACTTTCAATTGTTTTAGGAGATAGTAGGACGATAATTTGTAATGAGATTCTTTAAAGACTGCATGCACGTTGCAAGGGATCTTGGGGCTTACAGAAGTAGCGTATGCCTACCCTACTCAGATGTCTTGGATAATGCTGCATATATGCATGTGAACACTTGGGGAACAAAAACAAACAAACTGGCAGTCACATGACAATTCCCAACTCATCACTGGAAAAAAAATAAAAACCTGTCCACCTGACAGTGCTAATGTTGCTAGTAACAGTGATTCGGGGGGAGGGGGGGGGAGGCTCAGGGGGTCTCGTTAATAGACGCTCCGTCAGAATTCCAGGCCATTATCTTGGGAGCAAAAGCACAACAAAACAATCCGGCCCAGTGCAGTAATTTGTTTTTTCTGGTGAGCCAAAGGCAGGTTTGTATACATATCAACTGTGTATGTGACACATTACAGCCTCTTAGATTAAGCTTCCATTTCAAAAGACCGTTTATCTTGAGGTCCGTACACCACCATGGCACTAATGACCGTTTTCGCAGACGTGTCAGAGGAGTGGTCACGGGATGGGAGGCGGAAGGTGTTCGAACGGCTGGAATAAAAACGCAAGCGGTGTTTCAGACAAGTGTGGCGTTTAATCACTGTCTGAATCTCAGGTATGTAAACTGTCAAAGGCATGTTACAGTCGCCAAAAAAGAACTCTGGATCAAACTGTATTCAAAGAAAAATATAAATACAAACAGGCAATAAAAAGAAAATAAAAGCATCTCGTGTGTCACTGTCACAGGGATCTTTTTTCTCCCCATCTCATTGTATTTACAAATATTGCTCACAAAGCCCGTAATTGTTAGAAGTAAATTCAACAGACAGAAGTAACTTTTGGACACAGAAAGTATATACAATAAATACAGCCAGGGTCTACTCCATTTTGGACATCTCAAACTTTGTGGTCATGGTTTCCTGCAAACAGAGCATAATCAAGTTAAACTCCATCATGTAAAACAAAAGGAAAAAGGCTGTCACAAACACATGAAAGATATTTTCTTACTGACAACTTAAAACTCCCTTCAACTGTCAGTGTATATTTTCCTTGGCATTTCTAAGGCTAACCATGAAAAACTGTCTTTAATATTTCAATATTAATGTCTGACAATATTTCAGACCTACAGAAGAGAAAAAATGTCATTACCATTATTATAAAGGATTTACTGAGGGAAAAAATCATTGAAGCATTTCAATCTCACAGTGGTTTAAAGTTAAATTTATGACAGACATGAACAGTTATTGATAAAACATTAATGCCTTCTCACAGTTTTTAATTGTCTCAAATGGAAAAAAAGGACTAAACAAATTTGAATAGAAAATTCCATATTCAATTCCTTTAAGGCACTTTATATTAAAAAACAGGAAAATGAAAATAAGGACAGCAGAGCACTCTGGTTGCGAGATCCAGCTGGAAAATAATTATCCAAGGACATGAGAGGCAATCTGATCTCTTAATGCTGCATGAACCCGCATGGTGCCCCCTGGTGAGCAAACAGGCAATAAAATGCTTTGCGAGAGAAGGGAAATGACTCACCTCGTCAGAATCCAGTAAGGGCGGTAGCGCACTGCAGAGAAGGACAACATTTTTTACTTCTCTGTCACATTCACAAAAAACATCTGACTAAAGCATGCCATAGAATTAGAAAAATGGCAACGTTAGTGACTCCATGTTACCAATTCTAACTGAATACGCCGTGGCATCATTGGTATGACATTGATAAGTAGAGGTTTTCATCCTGTAGAATTTCACAGCATGCATTTCACATATTCTAGCCATTTACACAGTAGTGACCTTTTTTAACTGAAGTATACTATCATAGTATACTTGGCTTCTGTTGCCTAGTCAGAATGCACAAGTTATCCTGTGGCAGGACTTGAATGGTGTCATGCTCACACTCACTGGTCTGGGAGTGTTTTTAACCTGGTCTGACACTGTTGATCATTTAACTTGAATGGATAGGCTTATGTTCTACTGTGCTGGAAGTTGCTCTGGATAAGAGAGTCTACTAAACGCATGCATTTAGTACTGTGCGTCATGAACGGATACGTAAGCATTACAATTCAGTGGACAGAAACAGGTGATGGATATAATGTAATTGTGTAATCACTTACACGTCAGCCATAGATGAGGGAATGTTCTCCTCTACCCACTTTAAGTCCTCATCCTGGACAAAGAAAACCAAAAAAAAAACACATTGTGAAGCCGATGTTTAGTCCGAACACACGCTCAGAACAAACGGTCACTGCCAGACTCCATCTCTCAGAGACCAGCAGGGATAAACGATCAATCACATTGCGGAACGGACTGTTCCAAGTCTGGAACCAAAGCGCAGGTGAGATTGAACTGTCAGGCTCCCCTAAAAGCTGCCAGAGTCATTTTCTTTGTTTAATGGGAATGCTCTGGAACCCTTTCCTGACACTGCCGTCTCATTTGGGCTCCATCTTGGAGCAGCAGCAACATACATCAAGCCTCAAACGTTCTGCTACTGTTCTGTGCTGTTTCGGTTATGCTATTGTTCAAAATGTTTTCAACACTTCTGCTTTTGAAAGCATGATTCCTCGTACCTCTCTGGATGGGGGTAAATGAGCAGACGTATTCTTATAAGAAGTCGCCCTGTCGTGATGCGCAGTGTCTCCGCATCGCTCGGAGCAGGCACTCACCACTTTGTTGGGCTTGGCCGTTCCGTTCGTCTCCGACTTCAGCCCTCTCATCTTCACGCCCTCTGGAAAGCACAGGAAAGGAGGGTTTCAGAACCAGAGAACCCGAGCAGCGCTGGCGTGAGCAACTAGCTGAGCATCATTGTTTCTACGGGTGCTATTACTCTGAGGCAGCAGTCCGTCAAAAAGAGAGACTCGCGAATAGAGCAGCGTCTCAACGCGGTGAAGCTTCCTGTCGGGGACTGGCGGAAATCTGTCTCTTATATTTGGGATGACAGCCCCCGAAACATTCTTCACTGCAAAAGCCTGTTATTAATCACACACAAAAGTCTAATTTCTGTCTATCTTCAAAGAGGCATAAAAGCCGATTTTGAAGGTGGAGGTGCAACACGTGAATACTCCTACTTGCCAATATAGCTAAGGAGCAAAACATCTGGTTTTACAGTACGTGAAGCATACAGTACAGTACGGTGCTCAGTGCATCCTTCAGTGCAAGGTGTGAGGCGGTGTGTGCTCCTTACCGAAGGCTTCATTCATCAGCTGCTCCTTCTCCTCATCGCTCACCTCGTCCACCAGCGGGCTGAAAGCATACCTGGAAAGCACAGGAGCTCAGTCCTTCATTTGCTGAAACAAGACTCAGCACTCTGTATCATTTCCTGTCCTTGCCAAAGGCTTACGGCAAACACCACCTAATGTCACAATACAAGAATTCTGATGAGGCAGGCCTGGAATACGTTTTTTTCTTTTTCCCCAGAGTTAGAAAGTAATAACGGTGACACCCCGCAGCGAATATAAATATATAGATGTAGTTCTTACATATGTAACGGCTCATTTTATAAGCGGTAATAAGAGTAAAGGAGGCATGAAAATTTTGCTTAACGGAGGGCCTTTAGGACAAAATGCAGCCACTGCTGTGGTATTAAAGATAAGGCTGTGCTCCATAAGCAATGTTGAAACACACTGGCTGTACAGATGTGGGGGCGGGGCTCTGTACCCACTGTGGTACGACATAATGGCTGCATCCCAATCTGCGAGTGAGTCCGCACTTCACGTGACATCACACGAGCATACACTTCAGGAGGAAGGGGAAGGTTGTTATCAGGGAGCGCATTCGAGACACACTCTTCTGTCATCATTCCAGTGCTATGGCTCATGACGAAACAAGAATGACTCCAAACAAAAAATTCACAAAACCACGGAAACAGTAGGTGCGGTGCTATCTGGAAATCATGTCGGTATTTTCGCTAACAATGTTACTAATCTGAAAGCGAGTTTTAACGCTACACAGTTTCGAGGTAAAATTAAATCAATGTGAAGGAGGTAACATTAGGTGAAAAATAACAATACTGACAAATGCATAAAACATCTCTTTAATACAGGAGTTCTTCTCCCATTAATCCTGCAGTTTTAATAAAGCAATTTATAATTGATCTCAGTGGTCTATATCCACTGTAGCAAACAGAATTCTCTAATAAATGTGGATGTACTACAAATAAGGCTAGTGACTGGTTTTAAATGTCTTGATTTTCTGACTATTGACAATCATTGCTCGATAAAAGAATACATTATCAGTGATTCACATTAGTTTGAGTCTTGAAATCTCAAACGTTTTGTAAGGCACATCTATCAAAATAATAAATGTAAATGCAATGCTGTCACAGTTTTTGTTCACTTCTGATTAAAACGCACTGGAACCATTCAGTCCAGCATTACCAGTGTTTCTTACTGTGTGTGAGAAACATTCATTCATATAGTGAGATTCAACACTATCTGTGTGTTTTTCGGTGTGACTGCGATTGAATCAAACTCTCGTATAACTTTCAAAAAGCGGGCTGCGCAGACGCGTACCTTGGGTTGCCAAGCAAAGGGGTCCTGGGATGCCACACTAAGTACGGAGGGTACAAGTTTGTACACTCTCTTAAAGTGAGCAGCTGAGGGCAAGGGAAGGTTCCTTTTGCTGATTGGGATACCCTCTGCCAATGTCACTCAACACCATTTTGAGGGGAAGTGGTTAGGGCAAGTGAGCAAAAATGCGGATTGGGACGCAGCCAGACAATGGCTATACGGGAGAGTAGGTGGAGCACCTTACCAACAATATTGAAGTACATTGGCTGTATGCAGATGGGGTGGGGCACCACACCCACAGTGTTAAAACACATTGGCTACATATAGATGTGGAGGTGGAGCTCCTCACCTCTGATTGTTTGCTGAAGGCCTCCACAAGAACATAATAACTAGTAAGATGGTGGAGAAGAGGAACCTCCAGAAGGCATCATCAATCCACAGCTCCCTCCAGTCCTGCACAGGGAAGTGGAGAGAAGGAGCGAGAGGTGGTGAGAATGAGTGAGAGAAGCATATTTGGAGGAATGAAGAAGAGGTAAAGTGAGAAATACGTTTGAAAGTACATTGCCATGCTCAAGACTGCCAGGATGCAACTGAAGATGCTTCTATGTGAGGCTTCCTGGCCATATCAAGACAGAATATACATACATGACTTCTCACACATCCAGATCTTGCGTTGTGTAACATAAAAAGTACAGCTCTCTGAAACAAAGTGGCAGATACTCACAGACTGGCACTTTGAAAATTTGAATGTCTTTGTCGTCCAGATGATGAAAATGACAGAAGCTTTAAGAGAGAGAGCAAGAATTGAATGAAATGAAGGCCCAAGGAAAATTCACCAGCAGAATAGTGCCAACAGAACATTTATTACCTTAGGAACACTAGTTATTACTTATCTTCAAGAATATTACAGTAAAATGGGAGCACAATCTCTTTTCCCCCACAGGCAGCAGAAATGGTCTGGACTTACAAACCAGACCAAAATTTAGGTCCCTTTCAAGGTTAGCTGTTATGAAGGAGGCTGAACACTGCTGTAGTGAGGGAAAGTTAGGACCGACTTACCAATGACTGCAAATATCAAGGTGTTGGTGAAGTGGCGGTATAGCGAGAGCTTGACCACGTTCCTTCTCAAGCGCAGCAGCTTCATGGTCTGAGCCAGGCTGATGAAGATGTGGCCGGTTGTCAAGGAAACCGTTAAAAACAATGTGCAGACCTCCCCCCTACTCTATACTGAATGTGCCAAACGAGGCAGACTGTGGCCATTGGTAATGTAACCAAACGGAAAGTCCTTAGTCCTGGTCCTGGGGGACCTACAAGTTCTGAGGAAGTAGTGAGTGCCTACTCCAAGTGATGGCGACACTCTACCACTAGCGGTCAATGGTAACAGCCTTCTAGTTCTGAGGAAGTAGTTTGGAGAGCTGGCAAACCCTGAAACCCTGACTTTCACAGAAGTGCTCACAGGAAATTCAGTCAAGACCTAGAGACTGTGTAATTTATTTAATCATTTCTTGACTTCACTTCTCATCAGCCCCTTCATGTAACATCTTGCAGCACCTTGTCCATTGCATGCTGCCATAAGCATTACATTACATTTTCTTAGCAGACAGTCTTATTCAGAGAAGCCTACATAGATTACAATTTTACATGCTTTCTACTTATACAGCTGGATATTTACTAAGACAATTCAGGTTAAGCAGCTTGACCACAAGTGTGCAATATCAGTGTATACTTGTATGTTTAAGGTAGGCTAGTAACAAGTACATGAAAAAAGGCCTCAAGTAATTAAACCCAGCTGTAAAATTATCTGTGACATATTAGCTCTTTTCCAACAGTTATAACAAGAACACAGCAGAACTAGAACCATGAACCACAAACCAAAATCTAACAAGAGACTCACTGATGTGTCTGTCGGATTTTCCTTACCAGTAAATTGAGATCAAACAGGTTTTTTTATTCTTTTTTTGTATGAAAGTGGCCAGGTTATGCCTATTAACATAAAGCACCTAGTTATTGTGCTGGAAGTACATAATTATCTGATTCGTATATCACTGGTATTACAATGTCCTACTTACACTCATGGTATTGGTATTGGAATGCATTTCTATCTACTAAAATGCCATTTTGATAAGTCTGACAATATAGTACAGACAGAGAGATGTGTTAATGTAGTCCAACAACTCCACCCAAGGCCCTATTTCCAGTCAGCCAGTCCTAGTCTTGTTACCAGGCTGGAGTAGGATGGCTCCATACTATATAGGTCATAGAAAAAGGCAATAGAAAGGCCACAGAAAAGCAACAGGAACCAGAACTTCATGGTTCCACTAGGTTCTACCTCCAGCAGTGGGAAATCAGCAGGATACTTGCACACCATCATTCCTATACAGCGCTTCACAGAGTGGGCAAAGTCAAGCTTCACATTTGTGACCATCCCTTATATCCCGTCGGGGGAAGAAATGAAAATAAATTTTTCATTGACTGCTGTGAGGATTGTTTAACACTCTGCACGCTTGAGTAAGCGGAAGACAGCCTGTGGTTCCAGAATATTCTGCTGTGCCTCCTGCGAACAGCGGGGAGGGGGACGACGAGGTGTGGGCTGCATGGGCGGGGAAAGGGAGGAGGGCTCTGAAAAAAACCAACACTGAGGCGGCTGAGCATGGAGGAGACAGAGAGAGAGAGAGAGCTAGAGAACGCGAGCCATAGAGTTATAGAGAGATGCGGGACAGGATATCCACCAGCAGAGGGCAGAGTCGAGCACAGCCAAGGGGATGGCAGCCAGCAGGACCAGATCATCCTCAGCCTGAAGGGGACAGACAGACAAAGACGGAAGGAGAGAGGGAAGGGAAGAGAGAGGAAGGGAGACAGCAACGTCACACAGTCTCCCGGCTGGCAGGGGCACGTACAGTATACACCTTTACAGGAAATCTGGGCTACCAGACCGTTAAAAAGGGTTGGATTCTGGCTTGTGGGGAAAATCTATTTAAGAAACGAGCTGACAGGGAAATTGGAAAAAGGAGGGAGGAAAAAGTTACTGCAAGATCAGCCACATACGAAACACAGACAAAAGCAAGCAGTTCTAAAGCAGCTGAGAGCGAGGTTGGAGGCCCCATGTGGAGTAGAAAATTGCCATTGCCTTGGCCTTACAAAAAGAGAGAAAATGTCTCTCACAATCATGTCCCAGGCAGACAGTGCCCCCAGGTGGTCAATCTGCACATGACATGCAGACAGTCCGCCAGCATAAACCAGACTTCGGATATTAGACTAATTTATGCAGTGGCAAAAGCTGTGCTTTCACCCTAACACTGACAGACAGAGGTCTGCATTCTGAGTGAAATTCCCTGCAAAATCAAAATCAAAGGAATAATGGCCATAAAGGTAAAAACAAAGGGAGAATGTTTGTTCAGTGCTCTTACAAGGGCCGTCTACTTTCTGTGTGCTTAGTAGGTTAAGATAATTTGTCTGGAGTTAATTCTAACACTGAGAATGTTTCTAGAGATCTTAATAATGGGCTCCAGTAAACTGCAAACACACATGCAACATACATACAATGTATAACATGTATACATGTTTCTTTGCTTGTTTTTTGCTTTGCTTATACAGATTTTTTGCTCGTGTTGTACTCTACCTCACTTGTAAGTTGCTTTGGATAAAAGTGTCTGCCAAATGAATAAATGTAAGTGTAAATGTAAAAACTGTAACCTATGTAAGTTGCTCTGGATAAGAGGTCTGTTAAATGATAACGTATTATGATAACGTAAAATACATGCATACAAAATGTAACAAGCTCTGGATCCTGATGCTGACTGATATTAAATTTATTGCCTTTTTAAAGGCTTATCTACAATGTACCTGATGAGCTAGGAAACACTATGAGATGAAGAAATGACGTAATACAAATAGCGCTGTGATCTTTTAAATGTAAGGCTATATAGACTTATTTTACTGATGTCAATCACAGAGTGTGATACTTTTCCCCCTCTCACAAATGCGTTAACATGACATGTGACCTAATGCTACCAACCAAAAAAGCTCTGCTTTTTATACTAAGTGCAAAAGTCTTTTGTGTTTCTTGTAAAATGTATATTTGGGTATATATGCTTGTATTTTAATAAAAAGTACAGCTGTAAACAGATTGCACTTATTCCCTTGGGAGAGACTTTTATAGTATTATTTCCATGACTGGCTGATTAACTCTTCACATCATATGCACCTGATGTCCTGCCATATCTGATCCAATCATGAAGGCATTGTAGCCAAAACACATCTGCGGTGGTCCGTGCTTACACTGCAAATGCAGATCCATTTCCCCATAAGAGCCAGCACAAAAAATGCTGTGACCAACCCTAGAGTCATCCAATGCCATTCTAATCTTCCATACTGATATTTGAGCGGCTAACTGTCAGCAGTTACCAAAAGGATATCCACCACACAATACAGGAGTCAGTGAGGGCCAGAATAATGTCACAGAGCAGCCTGCTCGTCCCACCTTGCTCCTGCAGAAAGGACAGGTTAGCAGCGAAACAGCGGTTGGCATTCCTGGCACCATGGGATGAGAGACGGAGCTATTCCGGCACCCGGGTCTGTCAACACAACATCCTGTGCACCAGTGTAACACTGCTACAGTTATCTTTTTGGTGTTAGCGGTGGATCTCTGTGTGAGGAGGCCCCAGCCTCTCCCAGGCGGCTCCCGCCGGTATGGAGTGCAGGATCGTGGCACGTGACGGCTTAGGACTGTGGGGTACTGGGATTGGGGCACGAGTGTGTACTACTGGGAATAAGTGGGGGGAACCAGATGTGTCGCTTTCACAGCACTGAAGATGTGTGTCCATGCTGGAACCATCTGTGGCGACGGGGCTTACCGAATTGACTCACAAGATGCCCTCCACGATGGAGAAGATAAGGTAGAGAAGTCCGACCCCAACCACTCTGTGCAACAGCGCCCCCAGTCTTGGCCTGGCGAAACAAACAGAAAGGATCAACACACTCAAATGCAACCGTCACCCACAGCCATTCCACTGCTGAGTTTCTAAATGTCTCCTTGACCTCACAACAGTAACGGCCTAGGGCATGTGACTGCAATTGTTTTATTCGGTTGGGAGAAATGGAATTTCATGTTACTTGGAATACAATTCATTATTTGTGAACAATATGAATTTACTGTCTTCAATTATGATAAAATTATGATAAAAGCTTGTAATATAAAAAAGATTTGTACATTTTTGTTATGTCATTTTTTGTTCCTACTTCATCAGGAGTATGAGCAAAAATGGAGGGCAGTGCATAAACTGCGACCATAAGACAGACAGCACCCTGGAAGAGGTGCCCCTCTTCAAGAGAAGCAAGCCAATTTGACAATGGAACTACTGTTGGCAGGTGGAGAGACTACATTACCCATGGGGCAATGGATACCTTGTCACTTGACTGATGCTGCCAGGTAATTGCTATTGGCTGGAGTTCTACCACTGAAAGCCCTGATTGATTGCTCAGGGGATGTTTGGTGCACTCCACCAAAGAAGAAAAGAGTGTGTGCTTCAACAATGTGCGAGTCATTTAACAAACCGCCCACGAAACAAAGGTTTGGAGTTTTAATTGGCTTAGACAAGACTGGATGAGGATTGTTGGAGAATAAATACTGCTTTTCACACTGTTAGGTGAGTTTGAAACCATCTTGATTTCCTTATTAGTGTTTGGTTTACTAATATAAAAGGAAGGCAAACTATTGATTTTAAAGACTTCTAAGTACTCAAAACTTTAAACTTTTTAAAACTTTTTAAGGACTCAAACCAATGTGTATGGATCATTGTGGTAAGGTTTTAACTGAGTAACTACACAGAACAATCACTGGGATCCTTCTTAATTAAACAAGACCAGGGCTGGGAAACTACATTTTAAACAATATATCACAGAGTACACTTCTACCTTTAGTACATTTTGCTTGGAACACCCACAATTACTGCACTTAGCCACCGCATTAAGAACTTTCCACCTTAATTTTTAAAAGAAGTTTTTTAAAGCCCGTCCTTAACTCCTACAACGTGTTTTCAGTCAGATCAAAGTCACTATCGTTAATGGATTATTCATTTCCTCATTTGCTATGCGAGCATCCTCAAAAGTGCAGTCACCTCGCTTCACTCCTTCAGGCGGAAGAATTTTTATTGGAGTGACTGAGGTGAGGCACCGCTCGTTCAAGGGCACAGCAGCAGTGCCATACAGAGGTTTTCAATCCCATGATCCTCAGCTGTGGAGTCTAAGGACCTAACCAATACTGTGCAGTTCTGGCCCACCTCCACTTGGAGGGGCACACGACCCTGCCACCCCCATTCTCTTGATTATTAAAGGTTTTAGAGTCACACTCACTTGACAATTCCATAGCCGAGGCTGGCGATTATGACCAGCACGCGGGCAAGGGTCCTCTTCACTGCGGACAGGATTTCAGCAAAGACCACCGCCCCCTGGACTGTGAGAGGGGGAAACAGAACAAGCTTTAGGTTCCTGCCATGGATTGGGCCTTCAATTCATACTAAATACTAGAGTGCTCTGAGGGTTTATCGTGAAACATTAACCTCCCAAACAGACAGAAAAGGGAATTTAACTCTGATCACCTATCTGGGACCACTGCACTCATTTAGAGAAAGTCATGGGCCAAATTTATTATTTACCTGTAGACCACAACTCATTGGGATTCATTTGTGAAACACAAACCCCAAGATTAATCTTTTGATGGATATACTCCACCCTGCATGAGTATAACTTAGCAATCTTATCTGGAGAAACTTATACAGATTACTGTTTTTATGTTAGCCATTTACACAGCTAGCTGTTTACTGAAGCAGTACTTTGTCCAAGGGAACAACAACAGTGGCATTCCAAGGATTCAAACCAGCAACTTTTTGGGTTTCCGAGCCCTGTCCCTTATCACCACACCATGCTGCATCCCAGACATGTCTGTTTCACCACTCTAAGTACTATCTGCATGTGGACGTGCTTGTGTGTATTCATGAGAAGCCGCCTCAGGTGTGTGAGGCCTGTGTGCGGGGGGGCCTCACCCGAGAGCCCGTCGTAGCGGATGCTCTGGAACTCGGCGTAGTACACGGCCTTCTCCAGCATGCCCAGGAAGATGACCCCTCCGATCCAGAACTGGATGCGCAGCAGGTCCCTCCAGTAGCAGGCTGACAGCCCGAGCCACAGCAGCCCCAGCACCACGTAGATGATGCACATCACCATGTAGAACTGGGGAGGGGGGAGGGGCCAAGTCACGACCAGCCAATCAGAACCACTCCCTGGTTCAGAGGTATTTCTGTACATTGTGCTGTAATTGTGCTGTAATTCACTTCTTTCAGTTGGTATTGAAAAAACATCTTTCTCTAGAGAGCAGCATAATAACCCTTAAAAGCTTCCTTGGTGTCTGCAATTAATACTTTGTTTAAATTTAGTAATTTGTGAAAATTCAGTAATTCAGTAAAATTCGTGACTATATACAATCAGTCTTAATAACTTCAAAGGTTCGCATGCAGTTTTGTCCAGTCCCTTCTATACATTACTTCCAACTGACTCTACAAATCACTGTGGACAGCTGGTACTGGGTTTATGGAGACTACTGGTGATAGGCCGTGCTGTACTTACAATCATGAGGGGCCATTCTGAGGCTGAGATGTACTCATGGGGACCTGGCATGCTGATCTCCACTGCAGAAACATGGGGGGGGGACCACATTAGCTCTCTCACACAACTGGCCACAGTGGCCACATGTACTGTTTAATGGGTGGAGCCTTCATATACTATCAATGACCTGCTGGTCTGAACCAATTAGCAGGGATCCAACTCAAACAAATTTGTAGTTTCCATGACTTTTAAATAATGTTTTAAGGATCAATAACAGACCTTCACAGAATATTTTCATTGCTGATATAACAAAAATGAGAAACTTCGAAGACAGAAAATAAATACCTTTTGAGATGCATTACTACAAAATACATGTGTCTGCATGGAAAAATGCTTCAACAGCAAATACCAGCCACTAATGAGTTTTCAGAATGGGTTTACTGTACTAGCCAGCAAGCTTGCCGATTTGCTGGCAAAATCAGCACACTGTCTTTGCTTGATTTGATGGTAAATTTGTGAGTCACCAAGAAAGATGGACTTATTCCTTTCACTGCAAAAGAAAGACAAAGAATTTTCATTCTTTCATTTCAGGCCATTTTCACTTGACTTTCTAGGATGACAAAGTTTTCTTAGGATTTTTATGGAGCGTGGGACTCAAGATTTCGCCAAGCTCACTGCACAATAAAAACATTGGTGACCAAATGGAAATGCCTGCTAATCCAGAGCTCTACCAGAAGAGGAGCCAGGACAGTGGCCCTTGCGCCGCCCAGCTGTGAAAATGGATTTATACATCAAAGCACATTTAATGAGTGCCTTCTAATGCCCCCGTGGCAGTGTGGTTGATGAGTCCAGTTAAAATTCTTACGCTGTATGTCCCAGCCCTGCTCTGACGTGGGATCAGTCACGGTGCCACTCTTCTCCTGGATGTGGATGATGAACATATAGGGCCCATCCTCCCAGGTGCGAGCGACAGCATAGTTCAGCTGGGGAAGTCCAAAAAGAGACAATGATCAACGGTCAACGTACAGGTGCAAAAATTTCCCCTGGGTGAAGTCAGTGTTTTTCAAATACCGAAAAGTTACGCAAACAAAGTGCTCTATGAAAGAAATAAAAAAAAGAATCGAAGCAAAATCCAATCAAATATTAACATAAGAGCATCTAAGTGTTTTCTGCCACTATAAAAATTTGCATTGTAATTCCTGTGAGTTTTTCATTCCTGATGTACATTTCAGATGCATTCTGAAGAACCATCATAGGAATGACAAACACCCACATTTTCGCTGCTTTTGGGTGCGGCTTTGTCTTGTTTGGCAGCACCCTCTTCTTTGCCAGGACTCTTCTCTGCAGCACTGGCTGTAGCCTGCGGTAAAAATGAGAAATGCATCAGAAAGGTGTCAGCAAACAGGTATACAGATAAGATACAAAAGAGCAAGCATATATATATATATATATATATATATATATATATATATATATATATATATATATATATATTTACTAGATCAGCCATCTATCTCATTAAAGTCAATTTTAGAAGTTATGCAGGCTGGACCAGCTGCATGGGACAGTACTGATGAAGCAGCTTTGATTTCATTCTAGAGGTTCTAGAATGCCAGGACATATTGGTGTACGCATTCAGGGCAGCTAATCGAACATAACTTTGAAATACCGTGTCTGAGCTGTAAATTCAGTATCTATAGGGAAAATTCTGTTTGAAAGTTGGACGGAACCAAACCACCTTTCTACCATTGCATGTTATGATTCAGGATTGCTGTTAAGACAAGGAAGTGGCAAAGTCTGCCCAAGGCTAACCATAACTGACTTAGACATTGAACACAGATCTTTACATTAAAGCCATGAAAATAGGCTGTTTTAAAATGAAGCTTCTCCCGTGACTATTTTCATGTGTAATAAAATAATCTTTCAAATTAGGCATTTTAGAAGAAGAATGTGTCTTTAGACCTTTGCAGCGTCAGTTCCTCTCTTCCTCCTCCCTTGGTTGTCAGTGGGAGACTGAAATATTGAAGAGGAGAAGACATTCACATAGAACATCAGTAAGTATGAAAGTGCTAAACTTTTAATTCAGCTGGATATGCACACCAAATATTAGAGATGCATTATGGAATCCTGACTAAAACTTACTTGATACAGGTTCCAAACAGGCATTCATTCTGGACGAATGATTGAAACCAATTAAAATTTAAATTCCCTAAAAATTAAAAAGCAAACATATGTACTACCACTGATCTAACTTACAGGGTAGGTCCAACTGAGTAGGCATTCCTGATCATCTGTTAAAATGTTATGATAAAAATAATACACAGCAAAGATTCCTGAAGATCTTAAAAAAACACCTGGGGCTGCTCCATGTGGAAACAGAACATAGGGAAACTGTTCTATTCGACACAACAAACAATTATTTTTATAACACTTTCCCTGTGATTCACTTCCAAAGACGTTGTCCAGTTCAAATCCCCTTCATGTTCCCATTAGACACACATGACAAATGATAATTGCAAGACAGACCATCAACACAGCCCTAGCTGCCCTCTGTGTACTACAGGAAGTGAATGTAACTTACACGCTTCCACAGCAAACGCATACATTATCTCTTACCTGCCCTTCCTCCTGCTCAATGAGCTTATTTGGCGGATCAGGAAATGGGACAGCAAACTGAAAAATGACACCCAGCATAAGAGAATTCAAGGTAGGAACCATACACACAGAAGACAGAGCATAATGTGGCACACGGTTTCCTAATATTAAAGAGCGCCTTAACTGACCATATTCATCAAACATTCAAGGAGAGCAGAACCATAAAAATCTCTCAAGGTATAAAGGTCACCTCCAAAGAAGTCGCAGGCTGTCTTAATACAACAAATTTGGGAAAGATATCAACATGGAAGTGCATTAATCTTCACCCTTTTACATACACATAAAAACAGACCTCAGCTTGGTACAGTTCACCTTGAGAGCTTTAAAGCTCGCTCATACCTCATTGCCGTTTACGTGCTGTCGACACTCAACAGGCTTGTACTGGTGGGAGGTGTAGAAGCCGGTTCCACCTTCCCGAATCACCTTCTTTGACATGAAGTAGACATCTGCCTTTTTATACTGATGACAAGGGAAGGTAAAAGAAAAAAGTTAATCAGGTACAATGCTAGACAGATGTGAACAAGTGCATGTGTGTTGCAGAATTCAAATGTCAAGTGGCATGCAACCTTTACTCTTTATAAATGCCATTTACGCACACCTGTCGGTTGGATGGGGATGAAGAGGGCAATCATTCTGTTCTTTTCATCTTGTTAATTTATGCAAGAACTGATTTCTTTTTATTTTGCAATTTTGTCAGCCTTGTATGGTTTTTATTTTTGCCCCTTTTTGACAATACCTCTTTTCCCTTCTCCCCATTTTTAAATGGTACAAACATTTCACATCGACACAACAAATACCCAGTCTAGCTTCTAAGCAACAGAATAAGGTTTTGGAAAATTATCAAATAATTATCTATGTGGATGTTCCTGTGAATGTGTATGGGCAGCACTATTGGTCAAAAGCCTCAAATAACAATTTTTTAATTGTTTCCTGCTCATCAAAAAACAGACACATCAGTACCCATTCAATGTAACCACAACATGCCTTCTCATTAAATCTAACTTACAAAAAAGTAATTTTTTTTGGTCTCTGGTAAAACATCTACTTTGACAGGTACTCAAATCAATGAAATACATGTGAGACAAAAACAGGCAGAGCTGGGGTCCATTCCAATTTGGCTCATGAAGGAAATGAACTGACTTTCAATTCATTAATTGAAAAATCTTCATAAACAGTGATGGGCAATTTTTAATTCATCAGCTGAATTTCAATATATTTCATAAATTGAGTGAATTAAAATGGAATTAACCCCAAAAGATGGTAAATCACTACCACAAAATTGTTACACAAAGTCAAGAACAAAGTGTACGCTTTAATGTTTGATCTTAGCCGATGTCTCATTACATTTTCATTTTTGACATCTGGCAGTCATTTACCAGAGCAAGTAACAAAGTGCAAATACAAAGTGCATCTAATAAAGTGGCATAAAAAGTTGCACAAACAGGACACTGCTAACCACATTCAAACACGCATTGGTGCCAAAAAGTGCTGGGATCACAAGTGCATACTTGGTTTAATATGCAAGTGCAACACAAACATCTCCAGTACTGACAACTTGATCAATCAGCAGCCCTATGATAAGTTTTGCAAAAACTATGCAATGGATTACAGTATGAAGTGAATGATGAACT
The DNA here is from genome assembly GCA_019176425.1 of Megalops atlanticus. Taxonomy (NCBI): domain Eukaryota; kingdom Metazoa; phylum Chordata; class Actinopteri; order Elopiformes; family Megalopidae; genus Megalops; species Megalops atlanticus. The sequence goes on from CM032883.1 coordinate 13,526,153, forward strand.
TACATCAAGGCCAAACACCTCGTCGTAGCAGTGTGAATTTCGCAGGTACCAGGACACACTGAGGTTTATGGGGGGATCACAGGACTCACTTATCCCTGAAACAGACAGACACTTCTCAGCTTTGCAAACAACCATCCCTGAACACTGTGCAACAATGCAGAGTTGTCAGCTCTGGTCCTAGTATATCAGCAGTGACAGTTACTTCTCAGACTGGAAAGGGTCACCCTATATCCCTCCGACCTACTAAATCATAACCAATGTCCAGCCTAGGAATCTTGCTTATCTGCAGTAAGTAGATACTGTGGAGACACGGTTGTAGCATAACAGCTACATTTCACCACGTCCTTCACCACTGCCTTTCCGCACCTGCCCTGGCTCAGAGATGTGTGCGGACGACAAGACAACAACCAACCCAACAGTTTGTGTGGAAAAAAGCACAGCGCACAGAAGACCAAATGTTAGACCCTATTTGTAGACAGAGGTGTCTTGACACGCGACACCAGGGGGAAACGCCTACGATGGAGCCATAGCAAGAGACGCTAAATCCAGCTGTTCCATGTTCAGCGGATAGCTGTAGTGTGGAGCAGAGGTCAACCCTCTTGCTCTGCTGATCTCAGGTTCACAAGCTCATATCCCAGATACAGTATGACACTGCTATTGTACCTTTCTGCAACATACTTGTTTTTTTTTTTAAATTATTTTATTGTTTTGACCAATTCTCTCTATACAAGTGTCTTGCAGAACATGTAAAAGACGTAAATACAAGAAAAGCATTTCATATCAACAAAGAGGCAAACTTCAAAACAGAGCATTATTTGGCAGGTTCTGGTATCACTTGTGATTAACAGAAGAGACATTAAAACCACCTGATGGGGTTGTGGGTAAAGTCCTTTATCAATTGTCAATTATCTGAACCAAATAATTTTTTTTTTTTTTACATATTGGCACTGTACATCCAAACAGCATATCAGTCAGACTGGGAGAGTAAATGTAGTTAAAGAAGTCTTACTTTCAGTCTTTTTTTCTTGAACACCTTCCATGCCTCTAGGAGTTCATGCAAAGGCCTGCATTACCAGTTAGCCCAGTCTTCCCCATTGTGTAACACAATCAGTGCAGATACTATTCTGACATATACAATGGCTGCTCTTGGATTTCTACAGAGGTTGGATCTCTTTCTTGGGTATCCTACATAAGTTGTCAAAAAAAAGTCACATGAGTGCAACACCATTTCGACAAAGACAAACGCTGTCCAGAGAATGTATGCATTGTGGGACTGAGATGCAATTACAATCCCAATTGCGGGCACTTACATTTGAGGTTGATTATGGAGTTGTTAAACATTGTCTTAGTGAAAAGGAAGAAGCTCTGCTTCTTCAGTGTTTTCTGAAAAAGAAACAGAGAAAAGAAAAACTTACTATGACAGTTTCGCTTTCACAGTTACATCCAAAACTCACATTTGACTGTACACTAGATGTTAACTTAAATGTAGTCTAACACATCAGCAATCATTAACAGACTATACCTTTACTGAATAAAGACATCTGCTATGTGATGTCACTGAACTGAAAATGATTTAAGAGAATTTCAGTGTCAGAATATGATAACCACATTGTGATAACTGTCCAGCTGTATCCATTTGATAAGACCCCCAATACAACAGAAGTGCAGGATACTGAAGGGAGAGTGAAACAAATATCATAATGCATGTCAAAGACAAACAAATAAAATCCTGCAGAAATGTGTATATCAAGACAACTGCAGCTACATAAAGGCAAGGACTAAGTAAAGGGGAACTTACCAACTAAAATACGGTTAAAATGCAGGCCTCCATAGACAAGTGTTAAGAGTGTTATAATAGCACAAATGATATAGCGAGCCTTGAGCAAACACTGTGTATGAATTCATACAAACTTATATTTGCATAACACAGTTACTCAGAAATATGTGCCACGCCACCTGCCAGTAATTGTTCGCTTACGTCCATGCTAGGTGTATAATATCACTGATAGTCAATATGATGTGATGCCCAGTATAGATATGCGTTGTGTCAGGCTGACACCAGCGGCATATAAACCACTAAAATATCTTCAAACATAGCCATGCGTATAACAGTTGAAGCTGCCAAATATTTAGTTGTTAAAATTAGCAATCAAGAAGGAATTTCTCACTGCCTTAGTGAAATGATTACGTTGCAAGTAGCCATTCCAGCTGTATGTTTCATACCCGTAGAACAATTCATCTCTACCGAAAGTAGGCCCATTATCGTTCACATACACTCGATGTCAGTAGCAAGCGAAACTGGTAAAAACGCAGCATTAAACTGACCACAAACAATGAAAGCACCACTTGAAAGTGTCTTGTTCTCGATCGTATTTACATTGCGCATGCGAAGAAGACAAGGCGACTTACGCTGTTCACGTTTAAAATCCATTTGCCAGGTTCTGATACTGCATGTAACGGATGTATAATCTGAATTAGAAGTAATAAGCATAACACTTTTGATAAGGATCCTGTAAATAACACTGTAGCCATGATGGTCGCCATTTGCACCAGGAAGCAGCAATCCTGCTGGCAACTTCACGCGCAAAACTGTCCTGCTTGCGCCAACATACTGTGTGATGTCACCAAGGAGGCAGGAATATGAGCGTGACACAAGGAGTGGACCACATCCTGCTCCTGAAACGATATAACCAATTAGATATGAGCTATATTATCGGCGTGGTAAAATGTTGCCTAACGATCTTTTCTGGATGTCAGGAATAGGAGGATTTTTAATAATAAAACAATAATAAAACTTCAGCTTGAACTGAAGTACTGTACATGTTAATTATCGAAGATGTCTGCCTAACCTGAAGAAGGGCCTGCACATTTTGTACTGATTGCAGTTCGATGACTTTAGGACTAGACCATATAGCGCCACCACTCCGATGGCCACAGTAAACCGATAACGGACATCCAACAGGCAAGCCCATTTAGGCTAGGGTAATGGGTGCAGGAAAACATTTCAAATGTACAATAAAAATGCATTTCTACATATTGATTCAATCAATCTAAACCAGAATGCCCACTATTCAAATAATTTAAAACATAATAAATAAATTAAATAATAAATAAATTTAAACATAAAAAATGTGTATTTAAAATAATTATAGAACCCAGGTGAAAGTACTTTCTTGAAAATGACAGTTGTGTGTTTGGATGCAATGTTAGACTAAGAATTATGACGTATTTATGTATGCCATGCACAATGTCTGTTCAGTACCTTCTTTGCAGCAACAGAGTTGTAAATAAACGTTCTTGCTTTGAGTGAGTTTCCCTACACGAACAAAATTCTATTCCAACAATAGGTGTGGCATCAACCCACACATAAACGCCACGATTCACCAGTCATTCAGTCAAACTCTATGGATCATAATTTACAACGCTCCAATACCCACATCTATCTGTTATTGACAGTCCATGCTGGGGGTGTCGTTAACTTTTACATACAAAGAGTTAATTCTTGTTTTCCTGCTAAAATGGGCCAAATTTATAATTTTTGTGTCTTATTTTGAGAAACAATGTTTGGAATCATTACAGCCATGCTTCTTTTGTCTTCTAGATGAGATTAAGAACATTTCTTTCTACAGAATCATATGGTTTAACTATCATTATCAGTGCTAATCAACACAATATCAGATTGTGATTCACGTCAGCAGCGTTTTACACAGGTCTAAATTGAGAGAGAGCGGCGCCGTATACTACGGGTATTAGGACCCGGAGACATATTGAGACTTCCTTTCTCAACAGCAGGCATTTACTTGGGTGTGGAGGTCTTTGGTGGGGAAGGGACGGTTTTGCTAAACTGGTTTGTACTGTACGTAGTTGGGAGGGGAGTCCGTACTAAAACGCCCGACAGTCTTGCACTTGCCTTCGTTTCGTATACGCCAGGCTCTTGGTAAGTGCTTCTACACAAATATTGTTGATTTTTCATACGTTTTCATTTCGGATCTCGCAGACAGAATTGTTTTGTACCTCGGCTGTGGCAGCTGCATTGCGGACATTGTTGTTACTGTACCAAAAGATTCCGAGCAGTAAACTTTTGCAGAAAGGGCCTCTGCGAAGTCTGGTCTACACAAGGCGATTATAGCAAACATCCAAGTCTATTTTGGGGAGTAGCCTAATGGAGTAAAACGTACATTTTTATGTTGTTGTTTGCGAAGTCACTGCGCAACCGAAATGAAATGTCAGTGTTTTATCATTTACTTAACGAGTAAATCCTTAACTAGCTGGTGTTGTGAACCAGGCCTGGGTGTCATTATTAGCTAACTGATAGTGTGCTTAACGTACTATTATTTTATTTGTGATCGCGTTCATCTCTGAACCTTTTTCAAGACGCTGGGAGCTTTAGAATCTGCCAACTTCGTTGATGAGTCAAAAGCATGGTTCCATTTTAAAATTGTTCCGCCGAATTGAGGTCCAGGGAAGCTAACAAAATGAAGCTGGAATGCATATTTATAGGAACAGCATCTTCCAGTCATTCTTGTGGTATTCATCGATGTTGGTCATATATTCTTAAACCCAATAATTGATTCGTGACGTAATAGCTACCTACATGGTCACTTTTCTGTCGCAGGTTAAAACAAACTCTGGAGTATTTTACAGTCATCTTATTTATTTCCTATCTGGAGTTAGAAAGGGAAAAAAACGCTTTTGAATGTCTAAATTTGTCTTCCGTGCTATGTGGATGCTACTGTTACATTAAAAAAACGTGTTCCATGGGAACCAAACATTCATAGTAAACAGCTTGTTAAAACAAGCTCTTGCGCTGAGTGGGAGGACGCGGATGCAGCCCTCTGGAAAGCAGTCGGTTAAGTTGTGATTTTAACTTTTTACTTTGTCGTATCATTCCTTTGATTTCTACTTAGTTTATGAATGCTTAGGACTGCTCTTGTGTTAACATTAAGCTATTTATTCCTCATTTGGGCCCATTATGAAATTGATTGAATTATCTTATTCCTTTGTGGTTTGGTACTGGACTCGCATAGAAATGGGTTTAAACCCTTCTATCTGGTGAGAAAGATCTAACAGTGAATCCTTATAATCCCTTTAGCTTCTGCTGCCTGTGTTTCTGCCCGTCTTTCACCTTCAAACACCGTCAAGATGTTTCTGGCCAAAAAACTAATCGGGGGCTTCCTTGATGTTGTGAGGTAGGTGTGGTGGCCCAGGGTGGTTCCCTGTCAGACTGGTGGTATTTACGCAGGCACCTACATGCACTCACTCTCACACACGGTCACTGTCTTATAGACACACACACACACACACACACACACACACACACACACACACCATGCACGTTTAACATTCAGATTGGAGCCAGATGTCAGGAATGAATTTTTACAGCAATCTTCTCAATGAATGATTGGACTCACAAGAGCCTAGTTGTCGTTAGTGTTATTTACCAGGCCTCAAGCCTGCCCAGTGACAGCTGCGGTCCAAACTTAGATAATGTATGCAAAAATTCTGAGCAATGGAAAGCAGTAGGAGTTACATTCACTCAATCAATACATAGCAGGTTTTTCTCATTAAATATGAGACAAGTGAGGAAGCACAACAGGCCTCCCTGCAGCCTTTGCATACTTATCGCAGGTAAGTGCTGGTTTGTCAGCAGATGTGAAAGCTGGCTGAGTGAGGCAGGCCTGACATGTTTGGTAGGTGAGGCTAAATCGTCACTTGCAGGGTTATCTCCCAATCCAATATAACCACAGTTCTCTAAATGTTAAATATCTTTTTTTTTTTTTCGAACAGCAATATTGACCCTGGCCAGTTCGTGCCCTCAGATCCTGTAAGTTTAACATTTTTGTGCTGCTGGTTTTAAGTAGAAGTACTTCTGCTAATTATTTTTGCATGTGACTATATATGTAAAACATTTCATCATTACATGCAGACACCTATTTGCTTGGTGAATACCAAGGTGAAGTCTTGGTGAAATCTTGAGTTAATTACCATCACCACACAGGGTATCTGTGGTTGTTCATGCATATGTTCATTCATTCAGACACATTTGACATGGTCTTTATTATTTAGAACAGTAATATATTCGGGAGGGTCTTGACAGTCGGTGTGGGACATCAGAATGTTGGGAATGTAAACTAGGCAGGAATAGATTAGCTGACAGTGGAGAGCGGCTGTTTTCTTTTGCCTACGATCTTTTGTCGTGGGCCTCTCGTAAAACGGAGGCCTAACCCTCTTTGGAGGGGTGTGTCCCAGTGGCTGACAGTGGCTGGTCTGTGCTCTCTAGCCCCCAGCCCGCAGGCCCCTGGCGTATGCCGAGCAGCATGAGAGCGACGAGGAGAGGCAGTTCCGCAAGGTGTTCCAGCAGCTGGCAGGGGATGTGAGTATCTCTTTCACCTCCCTCACCTCCGTGCACCGCTCAAAATCATCCTTTCATTCCTTCCCTCCTCCTCCACGACTGCAGATCATCTGTTCCTGCCGCTCACTCTCTGACACCTATAAGCCCTTGAGACTCAGGACAGAGGGGTACTGAAATAGAAAGGGGATTGGCTCATTATGTTAGTCTGTGTCTGTTTTATATAACCGGCTCACATCTGATTTCGTTTTACCACAGTCCTGTTTGGAGTCTGTTCCTTTTTTTCCTGCTTTTGATATTGGTTGCTACGCTGGTTGTGTCCCATGTGAAACATGCGCTGTGGTACACACAGCTCTCACCAGCCATTCTGATTCAAGATCAGCAGAGAGTGAGGGAGTAGCCTGGAATGCTACTCTTGCCTGCTCTCAAACAGGACGTAGGGCTGGTTTCTCCTCTTCTTCATTCCTGTCATGAAAGGACTGGGCGTCTCTCTCTTGCATGTAGATCATTACCAGAGGGAGGGAAAGACCCGTGTGTGTGTGTGAGAGTGAGTGTGTGTTTTACCCTGGGCCATGGGGCATGGGTGGTTGTTTGTGACTCACATCAAGGCGTGACTGTACATTCTTCTGGGAAGATTGACTGTACATTAAAAAAAAATGTGACAGACTCCTCTGGGCCAAGAGGGGTTTCCTTTGTTTCTGAGAGGGACAACTAAGTGAAAATGGAAGTAACATAGTATAATTCAAATACATCTGATTAGCATTTGGATACTTTTACAGTTTTGTTTTCTTGACATAGCACATTAGTGATCAACAGCCAATGGACATACTCATAAGACAGTTTAACAGTTTCACTGCCAAGCAGGTATTTCATATCCCCCCTGAGTTTTTCCTGTCTGATTGTTTTAACCTCACCCCTTCTTTTGAGCAGTAGATCATTTAACCCTTCATGTGTTATCAAAATGTGGATTATCTATATGTACATATATCACCAAAATATATTAAATCAGCTTAATTTGGGGTCTTATGCAGTAAGAGGTATTTTCAGCAGATTTAGGCACGCTACTGTATTTGTTTTAACAAATAGTTTTTCCTGATTCTTTTAACAATGATTGTTTCTGAGTTTTTCCTGTCTGATTGTTTTATTATACTCTCTCTTTGAGCAGTAGATCATTTAACCCTTCATGTGTTATCAAAATGTGGAGTTTCTACATGCACATATACCATGAAAGTATATTAAATCGGCTTAATTTGGGCTGCATGCAGTGAGAGGTGTTTGCAGTAGATTTCGTCACGCTAATGTATTTGATCTTACAGGATATGGAGGTGAGCCCCAATGAACTGATGAACATCCTCAACAGAATCCTCTCCAAACGTAAGCCTCTTTCATTGCTCTCTTTGTGTGTGCATTTCCATATTTATGTCTGTCTGTGTGGCATTGGATGCTTTCTACCCCCAACAGTCCATCCTGTGATCATGTATCCAGCTCTAACCCAAACCTCAACCTTTTTTTTTAATGCTGACTCAGGTCTGGGATCAGTGCTTTCGGGCGGATTCTTTGTGTGTCAGCATGTCTCACTCAGAGCCCTTGAGCGGCTGCCATCTTCATTCTCTCTGCAGTGTCATCAGTCGGTCCTCACTGCACATATCCTCAGTGGAATCCATTCAACACATGCAGCTCTTTGCATTTTTGTCCATGTACGATTGGCTATATATATTTTACCTGTGTTAGAGTCCTCATGGGGCCCTGCTTTTGTGCAGGATACTAAACACATTGGGCTTGTTGGTTCCCTCTTCAAATTCAGTGCGCACTCAGTTGTGATTGGCCCAGAATGTATGACTTTGGACTCATTGGAGAGTCAGGAAAAAGGACAATGTGTGTCATCACAGGCACCTTGAGTCTCTGGCCTACGAAACATTGTAATGGTGTAAATGAGTGACAGGGAGTCCTCTTCTGAATTACAGATGGCGATATGAAGACGGACGGTTTCAGCATTGAATCCTGCAGAAGCATGGTGGCAGTCATGGATGTATCCTTCTGCATAAAGTGGACACAGTTGTACAGAGGGGGGAGGCCTCAATTAGAAATATCTATGGAGTTCTATATAGCCAAGGCTCTGCAGAAACAGACCATGGCAATAGCAACAATGGTTCATTTTGTGGCATTGATGGTTGTGGTAATAACTGTTTTGACTGCTTTTTGACTGTTTGATAGTTGGAGTTTGTCCTTGAATCCTAACAAACAGAGTGACAGCACTGGCAAGCTGGGCTTCCATGAATTCAAGTATCTATGGAACAACATCAAGAAATGGCAGGTGAGTGCCTCACCCTAGGAGTGCCGACCATTTTTTATTCCTGTTTTCCAAGTAAGGAAAGCTTCTTTTAATCTACATTGTAATATGCTTTTGACTACACTTTTATGCACACACACGCACGCACAAACATACTCTTCTCTGTAAAGTAAGCGGAAGGTTTTGTACCCAGTAATAGATAAAGGAAGAAATTCAGCAGGTGTAATAATATAAATAATTTGATAAAACTCAAATGATGTAACTCAAATGTATATATAGGGCTGGCTGTAGACATTTCCAAACAGAAGCACTGCTGCTTTTAACAGAATTCTATGCACTCGTGTGTTCTTCTCTTCAGGGTATCTACAAACAGTACGATGCCGACCGCTCAGGTGTCATCGGCGCCGATGAGCTGCCCAATGCTTTCAGAGCTGCAGGTGAGCATGGAAACCATGGCGACTACCTCATTTGAGTGTCACATCTGTCACGATCTGTAGGGTCGTGACCAAATGGACTCAGTGATGCCACATAGCTCAGAGTGACAGGGGGTTACAATAGGACTGTTTATGCAGATTTGTAGGCTACACATCCAGCTCCTTTTCAGGATGTAGAGCAGTCCCCCTAGAGATTGCGCAGTACATTTTTGGCATTGCACATTTCCAAGAATCTCATAGAATGTCTGATGTGCTGGGTCACTCTTGTTTCAATGCTGAGAGAAGGAATTCTGATGACGGGTGATGCTGATATTTATATAATTTTTACTTAAGTCTGTACTTACAGCATGACACTGGTTATTATAGCACTGTGACATATGAGCACCTTTGTTTGAATATGGTGGGAAGGTTTCTGCATATGCTGTTGTTCATTTCGCCTTCACTGACATCTGAAGTGTTGTGCTCTGTTTGAAAGTCAATCTGAATTGGCGTGTCAGCCAAGTGAATAAATGCAATATGAGAGACAGTTCCACTAGTGTGACTCTGTGAGTGGGCTCCACTGACATGGCTATTTGAGTAGATAATAGTGGTGGCATCCACAGGTATGACTGTCTGAGATTGGGCTGTACTATAACCAGTGCAACTCTGATAGTTTTCCAAACTGCTTGTACAGGTTGACCAGAAGAACTCAGTCATATCTTTTGATAGTGACTGAGAGGGTATTTCAGAGGCCTTATCCAGGTCTAATGCTTTGTTGAGATGAGTTCTGTTTGTACATCTCTGGTACTGTGCCTCCATTTTAAAAAGACTGTGCTCCACTACACTCTCATCTACTGGCATAGATGCCTTAGCAGTAAACTCTTAAAATGCGTTCATGCAAAAATAAATTGGGGTGATAACAGTTCTTTCTAAGATACTGCCACACTGTTGTTTCACTACCAAATGAGCTGACCTAACAGTCCGGTCTGTCTTGCTCTCCTTTTCTTTCTCCTTTCTCTGTCTCTCTTTCTCTCGCTCCATACCCAGGCTTCCCTCTCAACGACCAGCTCTTCCAGATGATCATCCGAAGATACAGCGACGAGAACGGCAACATGGACTTCGACAACTACATCGGCTGCCTGGTGCGACTGGATGCCATGTGTCGTGAGTACAGACTCCTCTCTCTCCCCGTGCCTCTCAGACTGGAGCGAGGCTATGTCCACACTGTATACACAGACGGAATATGCTGTTACAAAGCATGTGTACTGTGTGCTTACAGGTGCCTTCAAGACCCTTGACAAGGACGACAATGGAACCATCAAAGTCAACATCCAGGAGGTAAAATGTTTGCATTTGTGTGGATCATGAAACCCATTGCCATGCAGTCAGGTGGGGAGGGGTTAAATGCATCCAGGAGGTGGTGCTGTATTGCATGCTGTATGTGATGGATACATTAAAGGAATGTGCTCTTGTGGCTGGTGTGTAATGACACCTTTCCCCCTGCTATGTGAAATATGTTGTAACATTGGTTTAATTGTCCTGGCACCTAGAGATTTTCTGCATCTGCATTTAATCCATTCGTCAGTGAAAATAGTGAGTATAGTTTAGTCATTGGCTGTGTCTTTGCTCTTAAGGAGTTAGAGTAATAGAGAGATCAGAAGTAGTTGGATTTTGCCACTTGGGACATGGAGGTTTGTACCCCTGTGGTACCTCTTTACTGGTTTAATCCGAAACTAAAAAGACTTTCTCATAGGAATGTGTGATCAAGGTTTTACAAAGTGCTGTCAACTGTCGAATGATCTGAAACAATCAAACACTTTTGCTGTATTAAACACTTTGGTTGGCTGAGCTCAGTGAGTCATTGATAGAACATGATACTGAAGCATCTATTCAAATATTTGAAGCCATACTAATTCACCGCTCTTATTAATGGTGGATGTAGGTATTGCAGTATTGGGAGGATTTAAATTGATTAAATGTTAAGCTGAATGAATTGAAGAAACAGTGCCTTTTCCTCTCTTTCTCCACAGTGGCTGCAGTTGACCATGTACTCTTGAGCACCGGAGATGTCTTCAGAACTGCTTCCCTGTCTGTCCTCTGCGTGCCTCTAGCCACACACTTAGGCTACTCTACCCCTAGCTCTGACACTGTGCTAGCCTGTTTGCATGTCTTTTTAAGTTAGGAAACTTCTGTGAAATGTCACATTACCCAGATTATTAACCAAGGACAATTGGAGGGCTTTCATGGTCCAAACCTAAAATTCCTTTAAAATGCATATCGTTGCCAATTTCTTATTTTTATTTGAGACAGTTTTACTTTATGTCTAGTTTCTCGGCTAAAGGGTGTATCACCAGCCATATTCATGCGTTTGCCATTTTGCGTAGAGGCCAACAGATGCTAGACACAGTCCCTTCACTAGGGGGCAGCCTTGCAACAGCACAAGGAAGAGCTTTGCCATTTAAACACAAAGAAGTCAGGACCTGTTACATTGTTATCTTTGGTCTCATCCTACTCAAATGTTTGTAATTCCCTTTTGACAACTTATTTTGCATAAAAGAAGTGTTTGATTAAAGGAATCATTATCATTAGCTTGTCTGTTGTCTCTTACTTTCAAAACCCAGCACTGTACCACGTGATTGCTGTGCCATTCTTTCTTTTATTAAAGGGGTGTTTTATCTTGATCAAATTTATCTCCTATCCTACACCTGACAAAACCCACTAGATTTGCAATGACACAGAAAATGTCAACATTTATTACAATACCATTATTGATTGAAATCTATTCTTTTGCAATATTATTTTCATTTTGAATTCAATTTTAGTTGGATGATACTGGGCTGTGGTAAATGATTCATTTTATTTTTCATGACTCACTGTTGTCCAACAGGCAACACACACACACACACACACACACACACACACACACACATATTACCTTATGAGCGGGTCTTCCAGACCAAAATTTGCGCCTGTTCTATTGGTCAATAAGATTTGTTCGTATGCCATTCCCCTCTAAGTTAAGATGAACATCATTATGAGCTTGTGTACTCCAGGTTAGAGTTAATCAACCCAGCAATTAAGTGGCACATTGGTGGAACAATACACCCAGCTCACAATAAACTTTATTTACACTGGACGAGAGGGCACAGAGCAGCGCATGACGTGCGCAGGTACCAGTTGCCGGAGCAACAAGAATCCTACCAATCTGTGGGCAAGGCTCAATGGCAAGGATTGATTGATCGGTTAGCGAATAACACGGACACTTCCTCCTCGGTGGCGTAACTGTTGCGATACAATCTCCAATGGGAGAGCGGCAGTAAGGAGGGGCGTGTAGTTAAATTTACCTGGAGGCTGTAGACCTGGAGAAGACAGTGCTAGTGAGATGATGCTGAAATCAGATCAGTAAGCAAACACAGGTGGTGCTGAATGCGCTTTCGCAGTTAGAGAGCAGATACGAAGCAAACCTGACCATCTGTATACGCTAGGTAAGTTTTGAAGCAAATATCAAAAATACATAGCTACTTTTGAAACTTTGTATGTTGCTCACTGCGCATCGATGTTACCGCGAGGTCGTTTTTAATGCACTTATAGAATTTAAAAATCAGACAGTATCCATGTTTTGCGCGTGGGTGATGAATATACTTTTTGTTGCCAGAAGGCTTCGTGTCGTTGCAGCGTGATAAGTATTTGTACAGATAACTGCGCATCGGGCGTAAAATACGCATGGAAAATCTTCAGCAAACTCCTCTGACAATTTTTTACCAACAATGTTTCTTTTTTTTTTATTAGTTTACAACATATCAGTTATGAAAACTGTGAAATGCTACTTGGAAAAGCAAGAGAGAGGGGAGGCATCAGGGTATTTATTGTGTGAAAAACTGACGTCAAGGTGGTTACAGGCTCGTTTCTTTCACGAGTAAGGTATGCTACAGGAAATTAAATAATTACACAACTGGTCAGTTGAATCGATAGTCTTTCCGTGTAACCGGATACTCTGTACACATGCTTATGTCACGGTATAAAAAAGCGCGTGTGGTGATGATCGTAGTTTGTTGACTATCGAAAGGGAATGCATGTGCAAATGCCCTGATGGGACGGAGGGAAGCCTGTACTAAAGGCTCGAGACAATAAAAACAAATTTTAGAAAATGATCACTGACCAAATATTCTTGATGAATAGAAGGTTTCTTAAGCTTGATCTGAACTTTGCTCTACGCTAGCCTTTGAATGGACACATGGTTGGTTAACTGTGTTGCAACAAATAATTACACAAATAATTGTGCTGCAAAGTTTTGAGTTTATGAACCCTCCCTTCATGAATAATATATGATAACAGGTGTTATGTATTGAACTTGTTCAAAACATCTGCTCCTATTTCTTATGTAGAAAATTGCGCAATCTCTCGACGACCGGAGTGGACCGTTTAACATATCCTAAGAATTTCACATGTCAGAACTAAGAATTTTTCTACACGTAATGATCGTGATGCTTTAGCATTTTGTACTGCTGTGCTCGCAGTCGACTGCTGGAGTCCCATGGAGCAAGAGCTAATTCTTCATCGTGGGGCTGCTTAACTCTGGAGGGGTTTGGTGTTTCTTAACAAACATCTTAAAGCGACAGCTGCCCTGGCTAATAAGAACTGTCATTAAATAACGTATTTGCTTAACAGACGCAGTATAGCACAGCATCCTGTAATTTATTGATTTGGACAGGTGGATTTTATTGCTCTGACGCTACAATTTAATATTCAACCTGTCCACTGCTAGAATATTGTTGTAAACACAAAGTCACTACAACACTGCTTTCACCAAAACACCACTACAGCATTGTTCCAAACACTACACCACTACAGCATTCCTCTAACCGATACACTAATGCAACACTGCTCTAACTACTACACTTTTTTTACTATTTTAACCCTAAATCAAAGAATGTATCATTCCCATTGTTGATTCCACTGTAATGACGTGCAGTATGGAATGGATGCAACATGAATAATACTAGCTAATAATAGCAGCAGGAGCACTGCAAGGAAATGAGACAAATCATATGTGAAAGGTAGTATTTAGACAAAGTCACCACTTTGTGTGTGTTTGTCAACATTACATATTAAAAGTATCAAGTCAAAACTCATTTTTCTGAAAGAAAATCCAAACCCAAGGCCTTGTATCGAGACTGGTGGTGGTCCTATGTCCCATTAAGGGGTCTTGGCCTTTTAGTAACATGGTCTAAAACTTACAAGCAGCGTTGGTGGCCTGGATGTGCTCCCTGCTTACCCAAATGGAATGCTATGTGGGATTCAGAGTAGCGTCGTGTACCTGGGTGTGGCTGTCCAGCGAATAGGATTTGGGCTTTAGTGGGGGTGTCTGATACTCGTGCTGTGGGTATGTACTAGTTTTTGTGCAACTTCTCACAGGTTCCCAGAAAATTTAGTGATGTAAGAGGCAGGGTGGCAACAGGGCGGGTCCCCAATGATGAGCTCTCCACTGTCCTCTGTTGTTCAGCATGATATCGTGCTAATCCTCTCATCCCACCTGCATATACTAATGATTCAGTTGTTCTTAATATTGCTAATCAGACTGGCATTAGGAGTGGGCAAGAATAGAGCTCAGCTGGTGGAAGTGATCCACAGTCTTAATGAGCAAATCAGATGCCCAGAGTGACAGCGATCAGATCCCGCGTGTACCCCGCAGCCCATGAATAAATGTCCGTATTTAGTATTTTAAAAGCGCTACTTTTGTGACAGATGAGTTACCTCATGCGAGGGTGCAAAAGCTGTGCCTGTTGAGGGGATTGAACCCGCAGCTATCTAGTCCCTGGCCAGAGTTCAAAGCCCTAATGTGCCACGCCGCTGCCATCCAGCTCCAGAGTGCCCGGCGCTTTGCTTGCTGGTACCCCCACTGCCTCCCTGATGTTTGTCCAGACGTGTCGGAGCCTGAGACGACTGCTTCCGTGCCCCTAAAAGCCTCCGGACAATCTCGCTGCCTGAAAAACGGGTTTTTGCGCGGGAGAGAGAGAGAGAGAGAGAGAGAGAGAGAAAGAGAGCGGGAGAGAGGGGGGGGGAAAAATGTCTTGAAAATCTCTTTAATGGTCCCACCAGAAATAGATTCTTCCAAGGAGCATAGTCAGAGGGGAGTGCACGCTCCGGCGAGCAAATGCACTCTTGTAAAAGATAATTATACACCTCTCACTCCACTTAATCAGCCATTTTAAAGGCATCAGAAGCGGGCGCTCCCTGAGGTGCCAATTTCCCCAGCTGCCAAGCTGTGATTCAGCGTGGCTTGTCTCATTTGAATCCTCTTGTTTTATTCATTTCTCAGAGCGTACACTGACGATAACTCAGAGCGTTATCCTAAGCCCTCTCACATCGCATTGTGATAGGGACTTCATTCTTCTCTCTCTTTTATTTCCTTGACCGCTGGGTGAATGGTAGTTTGTCAGTCAAAATTATATGCCACTGTGGAATTCCATTCGGGAAAGGCAGGAAACGTATAAAAGCTACCGGCCGCAATGTGGTATCTCGACATCTATAATCCATGTCCTGGCAATTCTGGCTGTCAGCAAGCAGCATGCTTAGATTTAGAGTCATTAATGAACCTCACCTGTCTAGATTCTGTTCTTCTTGTTGTATTTTGTCATGACCATTCACACCTAATTCTCCTAATTCTCACCTAATTGGGTTCATTTTATAGAACAGTTCTTGGCTGGGGCTGACCTGAAACTGACACTGTAATCACATTTTGACTTACATGTTAAAGTAGGTGTTGAAAAGGTCCTTTCCGATCGTACGTTTGGGTAATTAATTAATCATTAAGATGAAATGAACATACACTTTAATGAGGTTTCCTAAGACCTGTCTGCTTATCTGTCGTTGGCACCACTAGTGTGTGGGCCAGACATGACTGGAATAGGAAGCTGCTGAGATGTATTGTCTGATACACCAGGTGCGGTGTGTGTGTGTGGCAGATTCCATTTTGTCCAACCCGCAGACGTCAGATAAACCTGTAGCTCCGCTCTCCAGAGACACTGAATAACTAACTGCAGCAGGCTTTCTGATCTGGGGAGGAAAAAAAAAGAGGCAACCATGGGACCAAAATCCTTGGGAAACGTTCAAAATACGTAACGCAGATTACAGCCCAGTAATTGCCCGTATGCTTTACAAGACCACAGGGGTTGCCATGGAAACAAACACCCAACGTTCCCTCGGCGTCGCCGCTATGTTCCTCACAGCGTCGTTACTGATGCGTTCTGATCATGCTGCGTAATGTCAGGGACAGAGGGTCAAGTCAGCGAGGTCTCTGCGGCACATTCATGCTGCATGTCTGTGTGAACCATGGCCTTTAGTGCATAAACCGATGCGCCAAACCCCATAACCAGCATTTCCTGCTATTCTCTAAAAACTGGTTTTCATTGAGGGTGCATTACGTCTAACGAGTCCAACCTGTGCGCCGCAGAATAACCGTCTGTACCTGGCGCTGAGCAAACATTGGTGTTGTTGTTGCAATATCCTTTGGGCTCCAGGGACTGTGTGTAATGCCTGCCTGTTGGATCCCCCTGAAGAATCAGCCTTGCCCACCCCAACTGACGCGGGGCTCACTGCCGATGTTGCTGTGACATGCTGGCGGCGTCAAATAACGTTTCTGCATCACAGGAATGTTGTCAAGTGTTGCCTGGGAGATGCCTGGAACCCCACCCCCCCCCCCCCACCCCGGTTGCTTCCCGAGGACTGATCATGTGTTAATTATTGTTCACTTCATCAAAGGGCTATATCAGTTTGTGGAGTCCTTCTGAGCCCTGAAGGTTATCCTGCTATTTGGGGTGCAGTGCTCTCCTAATTAGAGGGACCACCTATGAATCTGCTTGATAATCAGTATGGAATGTTGCGCTGGTCAAAAAAAAAAGTCAATTGAAAATCTGCTGTACCAGAGGTCTCCAGTATTACCATAGTTCTTCAGTGGACATAATGTGAAAAGCCATATTATATTTTTGTCATGATCAAATGAATCCTTCTGAACAGCAGTATGTTTAATGGCTTTTGTATCTACAGCATCTTTCATCCAGGCTTCTCAAAGCATTGTACTGTGATGGGGTAACTTTACTAGCCACCTCGTCTGGCACTTGCCTGGGTGAGATGGAGCAGCCATTTTGTGGCAAAGCACTGACCGCACGTCAGTAATTGTAAAGAGAATATGATCTAATTAAGAAATTCAGCTGAGGGATGATCAGGTGACCAGACTGGAAGAGCCAGATTTGGAATTTGGCCAGGGTAAATGTCTGGGTAAACCCTCATTGCTGTTAAAGATCCCGTACAGCACATATGCCAAACTGATCTTGCGGGAAGTTTCAAAAAGCAAATTAAGCATAGGAAA
Organism: Megalops atlanticus; assembly: GCA_019176425.1. Taxonomy (NCBI): domain Eukaryota; kingdom Metazoa; phylum Chordata; class Actinopteri; order Elopiformes; family Megalopidae; genus Megalops; species Megalops atlanticus. The sequence goes on from CM032883.1 coordinate 13,543,573, forward strand.
CAGTATAAATGAAAAGCAGAATAACCAACAAGCTACCAGATTTTGTGAAATCTCTCTCTCTCTCTCTCTCTCTTTCTTGCTCACTCAGTCCTGGAACCAGCATGTTGCCTACATGATGCAGTAATTGGTCTGTAATTATAACCTCGTTATAGTGCAGTACATCACCAGCTTGACTCCCTCAGTACAAAGGAGTGTAGGTGCATGCATGCGGATGCGTGGGTTTATGTACCAGTGAGTCTGAGCAAAATAAGAACTCATTATTCCGGCACTGAATAAGTGGTAACACAAAACTGTTTGAACAACGGTAGGTTTTGACATGGCCCTTTGGTTCAATTGTTGTAACGCACAACGTGAACTTAGCAAAATCAATGAAAGCCAGACGACAGGCAGAACTGGTGATTGCAAGGCCATATGCCGGAAACGCTGTAGCTTGATACCAGTGATCCAGGTCTGTTTGATCTGGTGACCACAACAGGACCCAGTCAAAAATGGTTTGACCACAACCGCACCACAAAAATTGAGAATGTTGACAGTATGGAGGTTTAAAATGTAGATGTACCGTAAAGGACTATTATTGACATAATGACAAGAGAGCGGATGCCAGGAAATAAAAAAGATGGTTTTGATGGTTATTAAATGATGAATTCAATAGTCTACATTAAATTGTATTGATTCAGGATTATGTGCAGCACCCACCTTTATTCAGGGCTAATCACAGTAAGTTCTCATTTTAAATCCTACATTCTGCACTTGATTTAGATTTAGTTGTGTTTCTACAGAAGCAACAAAGGCAAACATTTCTTTTCAGTGGTACAATGGAAACAGCCTCTGTTACATCTATGTTATAAATGATATTCCATTTTTTAGAATTATCATGTAAATAGACACAGAGACTTAGCTAGCTTAATGAATTCAGTGTGTTCCATAAAGGTTCTAGGGATATCAAATTACATGGTATACAAGGAGATGTATTTCAGGACTTTGCCAACATATGATTAAGGACCCAAGAAATAACATGAATATCCTTAAATATGAAATTTAAGACATTTAAAAATTTGTATTAATACTTACATTTCTTTGGAGCTGCATTTCTTTGACACTGTAATTTTTGTTGCCTTAGGTCCGACATTAGCACACTGCACTAGAATCTTAATCTTTGTAAAAATGTTTTTCCACTGTTAACCATACTGACTTGAAAAAACACACAGCTTAGCTTTTTATTTCTTCTGATTCCCTCCTTATGATCTGTATTTTAGCATCAAGAGAACTGCATTTATGTTACATCTTTTGCTTAAGCAACTTGTAGTTGCATTAGGTGATCATTTGGATACCATATCGCCATTAGCGAGAAGCATTGAACGGAGAAGTGAGACAGGGATTGTTTATGGAAAATTTAAACATGTAAACACATAAAACTTGGTTGGCATTTGATAATGTTAACAATCATTTTATAAAGCAAGGGCATATGCATTGTTTTGAATTGTTGCACATGATTTTTGGAGATTTTTTAAACTGTATCTTTTTACTCATTTAAGAAACATTTCCTAAATTACTTGGTTATAAAGTTTCTCTGACTTTCTCTAAGTCTTTGTTAACTGAGGTAATCTATCTGTATTACAATATTGCAAATTATGTGTTCATACATTATTTCATTGTGAACCATATTTTTTTAAATTAATACTAAATATGCATCACAATATATCAGAGCTCATATTACCTTTCCCATGATTTTGCAAGCAACGAGGCATCCATCTGAAGGACGACAGAGTGTTTGTTTATCACTTCACACGGTAGAGACAGATGGTCTACTTGCTGAGCTAGGTTTCTTCACAATGCCTTTTTCTTGCTGGGCTTGTTTTGTGGGAAACAGTGAATGTGTACACAACAATACAGCTAACTGCCTCTCCAGTCTTAGCTTGATCTCCAGACATCAAACATTACAGGCTGAAGAGCCAACTCCATGTGACCTCCGTGAGGACTCGCCCCATGTTTGCTAGGATGTCTGAAGCCATAAGGTCACCTTAGCCAAGAGAGCCTGCAAACATAATGTAAGAACAGGAAAATATTGCTGTCCTGTTAAGGAGAATAACCAGACATCATCTCATTAAAATCTCCCTTTATTCTCAACATGCGCGACCATTAGCAGGATCTTTGCATCCAGTTCCAGGTTTCCTGCTTTCGTCGGATGCACTTGGCATGTGAGGCAAAATGAACAAGCTGGATAGAATATGAGTATATTTTTAGTCCGATCTGATGAATCATTCATAACATTCTGTGTGGTGTAATAACAAGGGGATGGAGCAATGTGTGAGGTCTGGATGTATAATGATTTAAACATGATGTGGGTGAAATGATTTCAACAACATAGCAGAATATATAAAGAGATGAGCAGCCTTGATCTGGGTATGATGAACCCAATGAGGTGTTTTTTTAAATGGAGCGTGATGCGATGAAGACAGTCACAAATCAGATAAAGAGGCCATTTACAACCAAACAACCTGAAAAAGGCTCATTGTGAAGTAAAACATACTGCATTCCTAGCCTGAATATATATTTGGAAAGGCCCTTGTTTGAATACATATTTGCTTTTTTGCATTGTATGCCATCTTTGCACAACACACCATTATAAAAATCTCATTAAATACATTGGCACTTCTGTATCACTCATCTTTTTTTATATCTTAGAGAGTATTTCCAGTCCTTCACGATGCCTTTATTCTCTGACAAAAAGGAAAGCACACCACATTCTGAAGAGTTAAGTTGAATAACCAGCTATTCAGCAGTTGGATAGATGGGCAGTAACTGAGGAGTATGTAACCGGTATGACATGTGACTGTTCCTCTCTTCTCTCCTCTCTGCAGCTGTAGTGCCCAGGTAAGATGGCCGCCGACACAGCCATGAGGACAGAGTTGGAGGAGCTGCAAAGACGGGCCAATCAGGTTACAGATGAGGTAATCTCAATTGACAAGCTCCATGGTCGCGGTTTTCAGTCCAAAAGGAATTCTTGCCAACTGAAACTTCATTTGGTTTGGAAGACAAATTGTGTAGACTCAACATTACATCTATGGAATAGACTCCTGGTTTGCAAGGGAAGAGTGCTTGTGCCATGCAGAATTTAATTTTCTCTATTCCAATAACATCATACTGTACTGCATAGCTGTAGATCTGTAGAGTTTGTGTGGAATACTACTAGTACTACTACTACAACTAATACTACTGCTAATACTACTACTACCACTACTGAAAATAATTTTTATTTGCATAAAGCATTTGTAGAATAAAAGAGGACTATATTGAACAAAAAAGTCATCATCATATATCACACAAAAGGAATATTAAATAAACAAGATGAGAAAGAAACAAGAACAAGAAGTCCTTTGGTTTGTCAATAGACTCAGATTTAGACAAATGAACTCAAACAACATGGAATGACCTTCTTGATATGTGGATATTATGTTTAGTTTGATTTAACTCAAATCAAATCAATCTGCCATTCCTCAATCTCTTAACTGTAATACACTGCCTCTGACTGTAGGTGTATGTCTATACTGAGAGATTTGCTGCATTTTCAATAGGGGTTAACATGAAGTGCTGTTTCTTTGTGTGCTATATTAATCAGTGATAGCCTTATAGTCTGGCAGTCCTCGTTATTGTAACAGGGATGACATCACCCATCTCCCTATTCCCTGCTGTTTTCCCCTCTGGTATGGGGTTACTGCAGGTCATCTCCGGCTCAAATCATGCTTCAGGCGAGGAATACCATTGGGCATGCACTCTGCACAAACACAACAGGATTCAGCCCCGCTCAACAAACACTGGATGACATTGGGGCTAAATGATAAAATACCTGCAATGTTCAACAAAGCCCTTTGGGTGTTCTTCAGAGAACCGAATTTATTTAATAAAATATCATGGTCTGACTACCACATTTTTATACACTAGCAATTCGACTGAAGCCTCAAGGGTGCAATTCAGAGTATGAAATTAAAGAATAGGTATTGCTATCTACACGTCATACAGGCACTCAGGCAAATACCATACATTGATATCTGGCTTCATATCCATAAATAGTCAGCATACTACCTCTTGTGTTACAAACTGACCCCGGTACCGCGGACCTGAACCACACTTTGAACCGGTTGACAACTAATTAACTAATTAACAGGTCACAGGACACACTACATATGTCAAAACACGTGACCTTTCAATTGCAAATAAATATAACCAAAAATAAAGTGGGCCTACAACTGAACCAAAAATGTTCAGTTGTAGGCCCACTTTTCACATGTATGTATGTTTACAGCTGTGGACCAGAATCTATTTTTTTATTTTACAGTATACACATTAAATTGATTTGCACATGAAAATAACAACAGTTTTGTCTCACCTCATATATTGTATGAGATATTCATGTGTCAAAAACATATTCATCCACTGTTTGTGACAAAAGGATCTATATTTACTAAAATATAGGTCATGCATAACGAGAACAGTCAATACAAATAATCACCTAAAATGTTGTGTGTGTGTGGAGGGGGGTGTTCTCTCCTTGCTAATTCTCTGTGGCACTCTACTCTTCTTTTGCAGTCTCTGGAGAGTACCCGTAGAATGATGCAGCTGGTTGAAGAGGTAAGGATGTGTCTAGCACAATCTCTGTGACATCATAAGGATTACACATCCCTGTGGATTAACAGTATTCCTACTGTGCTGTAACTGTATTATAGAACTGGAAGAGTATAATGATAATGGCAAACGCTATTAAGCGTAGGTGGAATTCAGCCTTCCTACATTGCTGTTTACCTTCATCTTTGAATAAGTTTTTTTTCAAAAGTTTGCTTTTATTCCTATTATGCGGCCTTTTCCTGTTATTTTGAGATGTACGCAATGAATAACATCTTTAATGTTCAAAACACCTACTGATTTGACAAAATATTTGAATTCTGTCCTGTTCTGAAATGTTTTCAACAATCAGCTCTTGCCTCACACACCAGCTTATGCTTGTATCTTATTCTTAAAGTTTATTCTTTCCTCCTATTGTTCCAATAAGTGGTTTGATGTTTCTGATCATTCAACAAAAAGTTTGTGTTATCACCGACCCCGGGTGAAAAGTCCTTAATCCAAATCAATCCAACACATTGTAGTTTCCCTTTGCATCTGTTTGATTAAATAACATACATCTGAAAAGATGAGATGTTGGAGACTAAAATGGCCTCACCAAAAGGAAAAATAAATATTGCTGCAACACTGTATTTGAAAGAGAGACGTAACAACAGTACAGTGCCAATTACACTAACAATTCCAGTATAAATGTATTTATAAAGATGGCACTGTTATTCTGAAATGAGAAATCACATGCATCAGCATGTCTATGTACGCTGATACTGAGCACAGGGGGACCAACATCATTGGCCCAGAGGAGAAATGACGACACAAAACATTAGCTTTTCTTTGCAGCTTCAGTTGTTGATTAGTCAAAAGCTTTTATACTTGGGCCAGAACAGAGCAAGATTATTCAAAATATGTTAAGCCACTCTGATAAAAAAGAGCAGTGGTTTCAACCAAACACAGAGAAAATTCCAGAAGTCCTGTTTATGTGTGGCTGAAATGTGCATTCATTTGAAGAAGGGAGCACATTTGGATGTCTGGGAACAAAGACACAGGAGTCTCAAAGCACCCCATCCCCCCACTATCGTCAAAACAGTGATCTCCTGCCCTTTATGACAAATACCCATAACCCACTGCTACTGCAGAGAAAGAGAAGTCTTGGCCTCTTCTTTCTTCGCTTCCTCTGTTTTTCTGAAAAGGCCTGGCCCCGTATTTACTGCGTGCCTGTTTGCCCGCAGGCAGAAGCTCAACTCTATATTGTTGCAATTGTTGCCCCTTCCCTTCCGCTCCTCTGTCACACTCTCACAGTAGCATCATAACCAAAGCAGCCCGTGGAAATATGTTCGAGGGTGACAGTGCCAAGGTCTGCAAACGTATCTGTTAAACTCAGGCTAGAAATTCAATCTAGATGCCAAAAGACCAGAAGCTTATCAATAGGAAATGCAGAATTGCAATTAACCATAGAATTATTTACGATCAGGTGTCTTTGTACAGGCTTTATACTTGTTTAATGTGGTTGGTACATGTTGTATACATCTACTCAGGCTTGTCCTGTCCCATTAGACTGTGATTATGCATGCTTTTATGTAGATGTTGCAACACGATGTTGGTGTAATCCATGTTAAAATATACATTTGAAACATAAGAAATGTGTATTTCAATGAATGTGAAGGAAGTTGTATTTTAAAAATTTATGAACTATTGCTGCTTTCATAAATATGTCATTGTGGAATATTTTTGTAATAAGTACTTTTCTAAAGCATACGTGGTGGAACACATGAAAGCAGAAATAACATGACACATGTATATAGGCATTGGCATTGGCATTAATGTAAAATTTTATGATTTATAGTAAAATTATTTATATTATTGAAATTAATTTATAAATATATATTTTATATATAATTATTTGGGTAAATGTATCTGCAAATGACATGAGGGGAAGTGACAATTCATTCATTTTAAAATTCATGAAAGTGTAAAGTATATATTTCTTGATTTTTTATGTCTTACATGCACATATATTACTTTTTATTTGCAGTTGCATAAAAATACTAAAAGGGCACTTGAAAAAAGCAGGCTGAATCCAATGGCTTGTTTCTTTGCCCTTTGCCTTCATTATGACATGTGTCCACAGATGTCAAAATACAGTTTTGCTTCAGATTGCTCTAAAATGGCCTTGCTTTGTCAAGGTAAAGGTAAGGCAGGTTTCATCAGCATTGTGGGATTTGTAGTGTTAAAAATAACCCTTGTTGCTGTGTGAGTGCACAGGATTGCGCTCACTGTACCCCAGTGCTCTTGCGAAAGTGCAGATGTTGTGCAGTTGTGAGATTAGCTTAATATTGTTTACAGTTAGGGGGAACAATGATATATATATGTTTTACTGGTGGGCATCAGTTCACATAGAATAACTGGGGGCATTGTGATTAAGACGGGTATTATTAAGGGGAATTGTTTGAATCAGGAAGGGTTGTGTGTGTTATATGGTAAATTGAATGCATGCACTGTCCAGGCCTGTCTCATTCCATTTATGTCTTCAACAGAGTAAAGATGCAGGGATCCGGACGTTGGTCATGTTGGATGAGCAAGGAGGTACTGACGTCTGACAATGACACAAACTTTTTTCTCATTGTTCTTTATATCACAGTTTTCTTCCAGGGAAAATGGTTTTTTCCTAATGCCAGCCCTTAGAGGGTTCATAACCCTTTGCAGAATATGGTCATTTGACCTGAATCATGGGTGCACCCTGAAACGCATAGTAAATTTCTCTGTGGCACTGCTGTAACACAGCTTAACCAGAGGCATCTCTTCCCAGAGACAGGCCCTACACAGCACAATCTCGTGTGGGTTACTTCTGAGGCGTTGCCATATCGCTTCACAGATAGGGTCGTTACGAAAAGTATGAGAAGCCGATACCATCAGATTAATTTCCGCTCAGTCTCACAAGAACAAAATAATAGGATGAGAAGTGGACAGCCTATGTCCCCTTTTCTTTTTTCCTTTTTTTATTTCCAGTCTGTCTGGTTCAGTGGAATAAGTACCAATACCATTATGCAATTCAGAATATAATGTGTTTTCAATTTATACCAAAACACAGACTGGACATTGCTGATATATCCATTATAGTTTCATGTATCATGATGTACATGTATTGAAGAGTTATTCTAAAATTAAACCAGCAGACTGCAATACATGAAAATTGCATAAATTAATTTGGCCATTTTATGCAACTGCAATCTATTACATGTTCCTTACATTTTAGATTTCGTTGTTGCTTTTCCACAAAGGAAGTGACTGTAAGACATATTTTCTGACTTATCCACAGTGCCAATGCCTGTATTTTTTCCACACTTTCTGAAACTCATTTTAACACTTGGGTTTTCGCTGAAGCAGTTGAAGTACCTTTCAACAGGCTGACCCAACTTTAATTACATGTTATCCGTGTGTAGAACAGGATTTTCACTTCAGCACATTGCAGATGCTTAGCTCATGGGTTTAACAAAGGAACCTGTCTGGGATTTTATATAAGTATATAACATTTTTGGAATGTATGTAATACTATATGTGGTGGTTTTAGCAATGCCTGCAGAATCCGACAGCATTACATTTTTTTTTAGAAGTGCTGCCTGAATGTTCTGTATTAGGTTGATAGCCCTGACCACTGGTCCAAACTGCTGGAGAGTTTTGGTGTTTAGTCCCTGATGTGTAATCTTGACGTGGTGTTTGTGTGCATGTGTGATTGTGTTTGGGGCATATGTTTATGTGCAAACTTTGTGTGTGTGTGTGCGCGCGTTTTGTGGTGTGTGTGTGTGTGCGCATGTGTGCGTACGTACATACATATTTGTGGTTATGTTTACGTGGGGTTTGTGTGTGTGTGTGTGTGTGTGTGTGTGTGTGTGTGTGTGTGTGTGTGTTTGTGCATATATATGTGTGTATATGGGTGGGGTGTGTGTGTCCTCCTGTGTCTCTTCCTGCTGCCATCCTGCCCCGCGCGGGCAGAGCAACTGGACCGCATCGACGAGGGCATGGATCAGATCAACCAGGACATGAAGGAGGCAGAGAAAAACCTCACTGACATGGCCAAGTGCTGCGGGCTGTGTGTCTGCCCGTGTGCCAAGTAGGTCCATCTCCTACCTGCCCCCAGGCACCGCCCCCCAGCACCACCCATCACCTGTCGGTCACTGAGTCTGGGCCCCGCCTCCCGCAGCCGCTCTCCATCTGTCAGCCAGTCAGTGGACCTGTCGGTCACGCAGGCCTGTCCCCACAGAGGCGCTTCTCCATGTCGTGGTTCGGTTGTGGTTCGGTTGTGCCGCTGTACTGTGAAGTGATTGTGTGATTAGAAGAGCACTGCAGGGCTGCTGTCACCCAAACGCAGACAATGGGACCTTTTACAGTAAACCGAGGAGAGAGAATCCACTGAAGCCGCACCTCAGTCCAAAAATGGCCATTCTTTACAAGATCACTACTCAATGTTGCAAATGCAGTTTCCTCTGTGAGTGTGTGTGTGTGTGTGTGTGTGTGTGTGTATGTGTTTGTAGCGCCTTTGAGTGCGTAAGCGAGCGTGTGTTGCGTATTTGTGTATGTGTGTATGTGCAAGTCTGTATGGGGGTTTATGCATGTGGGTCTGGCATTTCAGGATTGACTGTTTGTTTCACACGCTCAGTCAGGTTCAATGCCAAACCCCAAGGGTATATACTTACAATGGGTATTGCAGTGTGGTGCATTCACCTCTGACAAGAAGCAACTTGCCCTTTGCATTTATCCAGAATAGCTCCATGTTTAATTCATGAAAAAAATTCAGACTATGTTTACGTTTATAGTATCAGGAAGCAGTCTGCTCTTACAATAATGTACCTTCTACTCACACAATGCCTGCTTTGCTTCTGTACATTGTGGACCATACATTGTTTTATTGTCCTTTTATTTATTTGTTTATTTCTTGAATTCAATCATTTGTGGTGTATATCAGACAGCTATTCGCTTCAGTCTGTCGCAGTGCTTTGGTCAGAGAGCTGTTGTGTGTGTCTCGACCCCGCCCACTCTCCACACCCACCCCCCTCCTCCCACCCCCCCACCTCCACCCCACCCTGTCCCCTTCCCCTCCGGTCTCCCCCTTCCCATTGTTCAGAGCAACTGGAGCGAATCGAGGAAGGCCTGGACCAGATCAATCAGGATATGAGGGAGGCCGAAAAGAACCTCACAGACTTGGGCAAATGCTGTGGTCTGTGCTCCTGTGATAAGTAGGTGTGGGGGAGGAGGGGCCTATAAGGATGGCCCACCCCCCTTTGTGCTCGTCAATGTGCTCGAATGCTCTGCTTGGACTGTGCCCCTAAGTTACTGACTCAAGATCAGCTAATCCAAACCCTGTTCTGATCCCCTCCATTTTGTACAAAAACCAAAGCTGATCCAGAGGCTGTACTTAGAGGCCCACTTCATCAACACCTGCCTGATCGCCTGCTTGCCTGCCAGCATGTCTGCTTGCCCTCTGCTCTGTGTTTTTAAGCTTGTCCTCAAAAGCAAAAACTTACCACCATTTCCTATACGTCTCAGTTTGGGGAAAAGGGCCTGTATTCTGTAATAATCAACACAGATTTAGTTTTTGGTGTGACTATCCCAGCATGCACCAAGCACTATTCATAAGCATAGACCAGATATGTTAGTTGCTCTGTCGACTGACCTGCATCTTAATCTTAAAAATTTTCTTAAATGAGGATGAATTTATCTGAACCAACTGAAGCGTTTCACTGTTGCCTGTCATTGTCTTACGTTCAGCAAGTGTCTGATCCGTGAGATGTATAACAACTGTGGTAGGTGAAATGTATGGCAAAGGAGACCAAGGTTTAGTGTAAGAATCCATCACAGGCAGAAGAGAAGACCCTCCTGTTATGCTCCTGTCTGTGAACTGCTTGTGAAAAGGATGCAGCCTGAGGTCTTATTGTGGGGTTGTGGGACTGATAGGAGGCATGAGGGCATGCACAACACCATCATACCAAATTGTTCCCAGGATATGCCAAGCTCTCCTAATGTTAACCTTCCCACAGCTTTATGGTCTTGCATATGCAGTGTACTCTGCTTCCAAGAAACACTGGTAACAATCAATATCATATTGTGGTCAAAATGACTGGTCAAGAATCATTCCTGTGCTCTGTTTAAAATACTGGTTAAAAACTTTGCTTGCAGGAATTAAGCAGTCCACTCTGAAGAATCAATTAGGGCTTACTCACTACGTGTAATGCAGTACTCATTGGAGTGTGATGGCAAATAATTAATGAAAAAGCAATTAGAATTTTAATACACTGTATCTCCTATCAACCGGCAATTACCAAAGCCCAGAGCTTAAAAAATAATTTGAGGAATAAATTGTACAGCTTAGCTCGGTGCCTTTATGTCAGTCACCATGACAGGTATATGTCAATATATCATTCTACTGATGAAAAATTTTGCCTCTGTAAGTCTTATGATAGTCTGAAGACCAGTGAAAGGAATACAGCTGAGAAATTGGGCCCACACTGTTCTGTTAATGTTCAGTGGAGACCAACATAGGTATCACATCAAAACAAATGCAAACCAGCAAGGCAATTATCATAGAGGCACTCAAGTCAAGTTATTTTAGTTTTTTTTTTCAATTGAGGACATTGAGTATGCTGTAACATTGAAGCACTACAGCAAATGACATGGTGGCATTTAAATAATTAATCAGAGTCATGTTATTTTTAGTTTATTTAATAAAGGATGGTTACAAAATACTGAACCCTTCAAACATGTTTTGTTCAATGCTTTAAGATGTTTCTCAATTAATTAATAGAAAAACATTGTTTAGAAAATAAATGTCCATTTTATCCATTTATCTGGAACATTTGGAATCAACTGCTTGTGAGCATCAGATTGTCCTGTGTGATTCTTGTAAGCTGAGTGCACTGATCCATTAAACACCATAGATATCCTCCAGCTTGCTGAACCATAACTCCAGAAAACTGAAAACCCCTCAGTGGTGGTATAAATGTAAAACTACTAGGTCTGACATGGTCTGTGTATGTATTGGTATAGTCTCCTCATTAATGCTCAGAGAGAACCTGATGTTTGAGTGTCGATAAGTCAAAGCAGCTCACATCATGTTGTGGTTCAACTTCCATCATGGCTTTCAGGGGGATGTCAGATCTAGTAATTCTATATCTACACCTGCGCCTTGTTTCAGACCAAGCTTTGCCATCATTGTCATTTCACCAAGGATATCCAAGCGTGATTGGATCAAGAGAGCACAGTATAAAAACATTAACATCAAATTACATTTTGCAAGCAATATGTATCATTGCCTTAGCACAAACACTGGCCTGATAATATGAATAAATGGGATCTTTAAATGCCAGAGAGCATATTAATGTCTTATAATGCATAATGTTCAGTGACAGCAAAGGCATACCTCATCGGACCCATTCTCCTCCTGACTCACCCCCTGATCAGGCAGACAAAGTCTTCCAGAGTAAAAAAAAGCCACTAAATTTGTTCCTCTAATCTTCTGAGAAACTGAATGTCAATGATAACGTCACTCCCCTTACAACAGTTGCATTAAATACCTTTTAATTAAAGGTTTCCTAATAAAGTCTAGTGAAAAGGATAATGTGAAGTTAAATGAAATACTGTAACAACAAACAAAACAATTATTTATTGTTATTGTTCAGTTGGTTTGCAGTCATCTCTATGCTATATTCTGTGGCAAAGGTTGTACATAATTTCAAACAGAAAAAGTTATAAGTGCATAGTGAACACAAGAAGCTAGTCTTGAATCTAAAGGGTACAACAAGTGAAAGCAATTTCCAAAAACATTTTTCTACAGGCTGTCAAGACTGACAAGCTCCAATAAAAACAGAAACAAACAATAATAATGCATTGCCAAAAACAGATCCAGATTACTATACATTCTACAGTGCATGAAATTACAAATTATTTTAAAAATTCATCACATTTGTTTTTCAGTGTATTTTCAGTATACATATGTGTAGACATATGACACCAAATTCTTGTGTCTATCATTACATTACATATGTAATACATCTAAACAAACACATACGCATAAAATATGATATACATGTAAATAAATTGAGAGTCAGTTTAAACATTACTGTGGGTTTGGCTAAGGTGGTCAGCACAGTCTGGTGGTGATGCGTGTGTCCCCTCTCTCTGACACTGCCAGGCTGAAGGACTTTGAGGCCAGTGGCGCCTATAAAAAGGTGTGGGGTAACAACCAGGATGGAGTGGTGTCCAGCCAGCCGTCGTCTCGCGTGGTGGACGAGAGGGAGAAGATGACCATGAGTGGCGGGTACATCCGCAGGTGGGTGAGCTCGTGAAGGTGACGGTGACACGGGCTCTGTGGTTGTCTGGAATTTGCAGATGACAGGTCTACCAGGCAAAGGCTGCGTCCTGGGGAAAACCACACAAGGAAAAAGTGATGTTGGTGGTACAATACAGAAGCAATGATGTAACCCTGTACAAGTAAGAGTCAACAAGGTCAATACCTCAGGAAGTGATCAACCTTTGGACAGATGGCATTCTCTACAGGTAGCAGCCCCCCTGGGAGACAGCGTCAGAAATAATAATGCCGACAGGCAAAACTAGACTGGAGATTGTTGCAAGTTTGTATGCCAGGTAGTGAGATTTTCTCAACAGTGATAACAGTGATTGTTGGGCTTGGCACAACAGTGATTGTTGGGCTCGGCACATATAAAATGATTAATAGCTTTCATTTTAAAATATTGTGAACTGCAACAAAAGTCTTTCCTGCTACACCACCCGGTAGCTTTCCCCTGCCTGACCACTGAAGTAGGGCTGGCCTTGGTTAGCAGAGACAGATCCCTTGGGAAAACCAGGTCACTACTAGAAGTATTGGTGGTGTGTCACTAGGGGGCAGTATTTCCTCTGGTCCAAATAGAAAACCGGTATCAAAATTCTGACAGCCATGTAGGCTTGTTAAATTTACTGATTTGTCGTTTGATAATAATTGGTGGGTTCTGTGTGATATGAAGCCAAAAACATCACCTCTAATGTAAATATGTAATGTGATGAATATGAGTAGCAGTGTGACATAGTGCAGTGTTTCTCAATCCTACTCCTGGAAGCCCACTGTCCTGCATACCTTCTATCTATCCTTGCTCCACACATGCTTTATTAGTGTGATTAACATGCTTTTGATTAAATTAGGTGTGCTCAGCTAATCAAAAGTGCCACTGATGAGTTCAGGTAGGTAGAGCAGGGAAAGATGGAAAACGTGCAGGACAGTGGGCCTCCAGGAGTAGGATTGAGAAACACTGGCAGAGTGTTAAAGAGCAGGGCTCGTAACAGAAAGGTTGCTGGTTTGATTCCCCACTTGGGCACTACTGCTCTACCCTTGGGCAAGGTACTTGACCCAGAATTGCCTCAGTAAAGATCCAGCTGTATCAATGGGTAACATGTAACATTGTAACCTATGTAAGTGGATAAGAGCATCTGCTAAATGACAATAATTTAATAATGTAACGGAAATACTGCAGAGAAGTATAAATATTACAGAAGTTCTTAGTCCCCAGCCCCTCTGTTTCTCAACAAAGGTTTTGGATATAAAACTGACTTCTTTAAAGATAAAGCTACCATTTATATACTGTTACATTCTTAACAGTATTGCATTCATCAGTCCCCACATACAATCAAAAATTCAGTTTTTGACTGTTTCAGATTTAAGAAAGTGTTACCTTGGTGTGGTGTTTTTTTCTTTCCTGAGCAGTTGCTGACTTTAACAAAAAAAGGTGTAGGAGCAACAATATAACACTTGCTGAAATCCATCACTAAAAAGTTATGGACAAAGTGCTTTGTGGTTAGGCTGAATAGAGGGCTAGGGTGAGGGTTTGGTGATTGACAGGCTGGACGTGTGTCTCAGGGTGACGAACGACGCGCGGGAGGACGAGATGGAGGAGAACCTGACGCAGGTGGGCAGCATCCTGGGAAACCTGCGGAGCATGGCGCTGGACATGGGCAACGAGATCGACACGCAGAACATTCAGATCGACCGCATCCAGGGGAAGGTCAGGGTCATGCGCCGAGTGCCAAAAAATAGGGCTGAGCACCAGGGGGCTCAGGTGGGACGGCCACAACAGGACCACAGTAAGACCTCTCCAGTGACGTCCTGTTGGGAGCCGAAAGGACATGACTGGAACTTGAAAGCACTCTACTGTGGTCCTGTTGTGGTTGTCACACCCAAATAGTTCCCTTAGATGAGTTCAGTGGCGGAGGTTACGAAGGTGCTGGTGGGAGGTGAAGTCCATAGTTCAAGATTGCAAGTTACTCTTACGCTAGCATTGGACTTCCTATCAGAGTTTCTACAGCAAGTGTACTATTTGCTTGGTTTACTCACTCATAGTTTTCTGCAGTAGATCAAAATCGAAAGTTCTCATCGGTCCCCATAGTGATTCAGTTCACTTAATTGCAATTTGGCAGGCTTCCAGTTCCCTGTCAATCATAACAGCAGCTGGGTCATCCAATTAGGACAGTAATTGCTTGAATCATTTTGAAAAGTGCACAGGCCCTCCAAATCCATTTTGGATTTGAACATCCTACTCTCAAACCATATGCCTCTGTTAGTTCTTAGAAGTAATATTTGTTCATCATTTGATTCAAATATCTTCTCCTATATAAATGTATGACCTCCTTAAAACTCATGATGATGATGATGATGATAATGATGATGACAACGATGAGGAAGAGGGAGGTGATGATAATAGTGCATATATTGAGTAGCAAAAATCATATATACCTGTGAATGTTTTAATGCAAATGTTTTAGGTGATCATCTGAAATCCATCTGACATCAATTTAATGTGCTTGCTTTCAGTGTTTCATGTATAAAATTTGGAAATGTTTTTTTGCAGGCTATTGTCAATGAATCACGCATCAGCGAGGCCAACCAGAGAGCTCACAAGCTAATCGCCAGATAAACCAGAAGGGGAGAGGCAACGTCCAACTCTTCCATACAAGTTCTCCCACATACACACATATACACATGAGCACACACACTCTCATTCACATGCTTGTAAGCACTAATGCACATTTCCTCTGTCAAAAGCACATGAACGCTGTATATATACACCCACTACATTTCACACTTGCATTCAGACTCATGCTAATCAAATACACACTTACCTCTCTCTCTTTCTCTCCCTATCTCTCTCTCTTTCTCTATCTCTCTCTCTCTCTCACACACACACACTCACTCTCACACACACACACATGCATAAACATTTTTTTCAAATATGCACTCATACACATGGTCATGGACAAACACAAAGAAAGCCATCAGGAAATAGGAAATGAATGAGTATGTAACCTTGGAACTGAGTTAGCCATAATGCCCTTTTCCACTCTTCAGAATATTGCTTCTCTTGTGCTGCGCTTCCTTTGTTATTTCTCTTGGTTATCAATGCTCACTCACAAGCAATTGATTCTCAGTTGCAGTCTAGCCCTTGGTTTCAAATTTAAAAGTGTGTAAAAGAGCAACCTTCCTGATCCAACTAAAAATATCCATTAGTAGTATATTCTTTAATATTATACTTGCAATAGGTATTACGTAATATCCGCATAATACAATATTTATTGTAAAGCCTATGCTCATCCCTATTCGAACATGTTTAGAGAAAAGACATATTTTGAAGTCTAAAAATGAAAAATAGATGCCATATGCAATGTAGGCACTTACCTGTTTGTAAAGCTTGTAAATTTTCACTGGCAATGTCTTGTGGGTCTTTTTATTTTCTCTGTAGTAGCCTGAAAAGAACAAGTTTTTTTTTCTGAAAAAATTGCCCTATAGACAAAATTGTCACTGCTGACCTCTGGTGGCCAAACATTATACTACCTTCCTGACCTCCGTTCCACTCCACTAACATGACAAGATTGTTTAAACAAATTTAAAGACAGAACATTTTAGCTATTTGGCTGCAGTGTTTGCCTTAGTCCTCTAACAATAGGGAAGTCACATCTTCATATTAATTAATTCATCTGAAAAGGAATTAAAATTGCATTTGTTTTTTATTTCACACGTTGATTAGCTATCCTTGCACTATGGAACAGATTTTTGATTAATTCTTTATCTTTAGTGTGAAGGTAAAACAAGCAAAATGGCTTCAACTGTTATTTAACATTGTTTCAATAGACAGAAATGCCCATGTATATTCAATGTAATGGGAGCAGAGTGCAGAGAAACGTGTATTAATATGAACTGATGTTTTCAATTATGGTGATGTCTAATATAGGAATGGGGAATAATTACATTATAATTCATATTAACTATGATGCCTTTCTGATTTCCCTTCCCTCTTCCACTTTGAAATAGAATCATTCTCGCATCTGCAAGCTGGTTAACTAATTCAGTGTTGTTATTGTCATCTTTGTAATCTGGCATTTCCATTTTAAGGAAGATGTAAACAGTGACAAAATATATCTTGGGACAGACCTTTCCACACCATCTCTCTGACTGTGTCACCTAATAAAGAGTATCAAGTGCTTTAGTGCATTGTTCCCAAAAATGTATATACAACATATTCCCTGTTGACTTTCCAGGGATTAGAATACTGCCATTACAGTAGGTGTTTCCATAGATGTAAGATGTATAAAACCAGGTATTATTGACCTTGGGTTGTAAAAGATGTTGGACGTGGTGTGAGTCTCCAGTGTATAGCACTTAAAACCGGTGTGGTATGAACGTGCACGTTAAATATCTATTGTGAGACATGTTTTTGTAACACTTTCTTTTTCATAATATCCTTAGTATTGTAGCGTTGTTTCATCACAAACCTTCAGAATTTTACTGCCATGTACATCTTTCGTAAACAAATTGTACATGATAACCAGCTATACCTGTACAGGACATGGTGAAGTAGTGGCAGATGTGTGTGATTATTAAATGGATGTCGGCTCTACTTTATCCCGCCTCAGCGTTTGATGAATGTCGTGTGTCCAAAGACATGTTACCAACGACACGCAACAGATATCACAGCCAACATACCAGGCTGTTGAGTAAGTCTTGATATGAAGCCAAGTGCAGCCTTTGGTGTTGGTTCAATGATACACACTCTAATGCCTCTATTCCTGAAAGAATGGATTTATGCTCAACACCTCTTGTTATTCTTTAAATTGTACTCAGTTATGTTAATTGATATTATATTCATCTTGGTGCTCATGTTTTTAATATCTTGTCAAATAATTCACATATCCATGACCTGCACTGTCCCATGTTTCCTATAAGTATGTATCAAAAAGAATATTTTACATAGCTATGTATTGTTCTGACAGAATTGTCATCCTAAGAACCGTATATCTGAAAATCATTAGATAATTGTTGTTTATATGTAAATTTTCTTCAGCAAATGAAATTGTGAGAGACATCATAACTCCCCCTAATGGTTCAGCGTAGGAGAGCGTCAATTTCAGTAGATTATTTAATATGCAACCCTGCCTTATTATTTGATCACTTTGAGCTATGCAAGTTCAGAAGCAACGCAAATAACTGACAACTCCTAAACAGCTATTCACTTTTGACTTTCCTAATGTTATGACAATTTACAAATCAGCTCTATATTCATGGACATTGATGTAATGTATTATTCAACAACTGTGGCTGTAATAATTTGTTAAAAACTTTCGGAAATATTTAGTTAAATTGGTGTTGCATTAGAAAAGTCGCTGTTTTACGTAATTGAGCTCACATACGCAAAACAGCCATTTGGGCACTGTGCCAAAGGCGTATTCTGGTAGGACCTCGTAGATCCTGCGTTGCTGTCCGTGTGGATTGGAAAAAAACGGCCATTAGCTGAGTCTGCGCAACGCAGGGGCTCTCTGACTGTACGAAGTTTCTGGATTTCAGTCTACTGTCCAAGAAAAAAAATAGATTTCAACGTTGAACTGGTAATTTAAGATAACCTTACTCCTTAAAGAACTGAAACGCTGAATGTCAGTACTGCTGTGATTTAAAACGCGTATACGTGCAGCGTACGCATTCGTTAAAATATGCAAAGAAATCTTGGCTAGCTAGCTAGCGAACAAGCATCGCTATAAATATGCCGTGTATCAAAATGGCAGGCTGAAAACGAATACGCTGAACTGAACGTAGCAGCTTTGCAATTTCTCAAAGTGCGCATATTTATGCGTTAAGACAGCGGTCGTGGACGCATTTCATTGACAGATAACTACCGCTAGCCCCGCGTTATTTGTTCAGTTGATTATTATCGAAAGACTGTCTTTTGACAGCGATGGCGCTCGCCCGGGCTTTGTAATACCGGAGCAGCGCATAATAGCTACAGTTGCTAGCTATGACTGTCCAACAAAGAACCAGGAAGACTGTGCGTATTGGTGGATATAGCAGCAATTAAATGAATGGTTAATTTAAAGCCGAACACCTCTCCAACTCGTGCATTTGTTATCGATGAGCAGGTGCTGTCAGAAATCGCGCAACCCGTCATGTGCCGTCTTAGAAAACGCAAAATGCAGGAGATTGGAAAGCATTTGGACGTCGAGGCATGATTCAGTCCATTTTTGTTTTTGTTTTTTAAAGTAGGAAATGTGACCTTTTTCTGATTGTTAGTAATCAGGGCTCTGAAATTCCACAACATAACTGAAAATAGTCAGCTAAACCAAGCTGCTAACCACTGATTGCAAACGTGAGTTGGAATGAAATCAAACTTTTAGCCAACACCCGCTCTCTGATTGCCAAATTGTATTTCCCTGATTTGATATATATAATAAGAATAAACGCAGGCGCACAATAACGGGTTTACTTATTTTGTGTTAGCTTTTTGCGTGTAATTTTAAAATACAAACTTAATACTGCGATATATTAAATGTGACCACTGATGGAAATAACGCATTCTTGGGGGACAGAAAGGTTACAAAACTACAGATGGTATTGTTTTCACTTTTTTGTGAGAAATAACATCTGACATTTGGTGGATTGTATTTTCTGCAGTTTTTTTCCAAATAAATAAATGAAAATACCCATCTGAAATTTCAATTAAGTGTTATATAATAACGTCCGAGGATTCCTTGAAAAATGTATTGTGCACTGACAGGTGTTTTTCTAATTCTGTCACAATATTTCTGCCTGCTTCTTGGTATTTGGTGAACATCCTTACCTTGGATGACTGACGGTGCAAAAGCTTAAATGTTTGGTGATCCAATCTTAAAATGTGTGAATTTACATTTGAATACAAGTTTAAACATTATTTATTTATTTAACTATTTAATTAATTTATTCATTCATTCTTTTGCAATTCTTATGGAAGTGCATTAAAACAAGGGGAGAGTAACCTGAGGGTGAACTGGAATGAGGATGGGTTTTTAAGAGCAATTGTATGGACTGTTCGAAAAACAGAATGCAAGTGAGCTACAAAAGAATCATGCAGGCATGGACAGTAGAAATAATTTAGAGTAGGGAACATGTAGAGGTGTTGTTTAAAGAAATGTGATTTCTTTAGAGACGGTGCAAAGTAATAAGAAACTCCCCAGGCCTACTATTTGGTGGATAGCTTCATTTTAGTATCAGCACTAGGCAGCTAGAGAAGTGAGATAGAGTTGTAGCAATGGAGGAATGAAGAAATCTAAATAAAATAAAGAGAGAGTGAGGATGTCAGTGTTGTTTACTGCATAAACTGATCTGAACATCTTTGTTTTACCAGATTGCAGCAATGTATCATCCAGGCTAGAGACAGGATTGAGTTTCTCTTTGTGTAATATCACTTGCTGATCAGAGTGTAGAAAACCCCTTCACACTTTTTGGTTGTGAGATTGGGGTAGAACCAGTCAATCACTAAGAACTCCAGAATTTTAAATACTGATTAGCGGTTTGGTGTTGAGTTGGTGCCAGCCTAGCTTATCTGGTTTGTCAGTTTGCTTGTGGTTGTGTGGTAACATCAAATGTCCCAATGCAGATGGTGAATGCTTAAGACTATTGGACAGTGGACTCATTCTCCAAGGCTGGGTAGCTAAACATCTCATAAACTGGCCAGATTAGAGAACCAGTTATATTTTAACACGAGTATCGGTCGGGTTGACATTGGTCCACTGTGAAAGCAAAAGACTCCCAGATGTTAAAGAGCAGTAATTTGTCATGGAATTACTTCCAAATGTCTGTGTGTCATAACCACATCTTCAACAGACTACTACATAGCACTAGCTATTTCAACTTTTCAGTGTAGACTGATCTTATTGTCTGATAAATAAGATGACGATAAATAATCTTACCTGTCTGACTGAACTGATGAATTGCCAGTTAGCTACCTAATTTTTGTGTGTCTGTGATTATAATGAACAGGCCTTCTTTGCTGCAATGTTTCTATAATATTTCCAGGTACATAGATCTAAGGACAACAACAAACATAGGAGAAAAAAGTATTAACCAGTCCGAGGCCATGGTGGATAATTAAAACCAGGTGACATTACTTGCAACCCTGACATGCTGGCATGTATTACTCTGTAGTTCCTTGCTGTTTGAGTTGACTGCCAAAAAACTGGCAATGAATATGAAGGTAAACAAACTGAAAGGGCTGGTTTGCTAACTGGATGAGCTACCTCCAGACTAACATTTAGAGCTACCTACAGACTAAAATATTTGATTGTGCGTGTGAAAAAAGGCTTTAGTTCTTGGTTTTCCCACTAACTAGAAGCAACCAAGCGATGATTTGAAGTCATCAGAGCACTGTTGGCAGCAGTTGGTCATTTGGCAGAGTTAATCATTTGAGATCAGCTGTTTTTTTTAACCACCTTCCCACCCTCTCCCCCCATCATTTGCAATGCATACCTGAGCAATGTGAATGAATCGGTGAACGTTTTTTTTCCCTTCAGGTCCACAGTGAGGAGCAGGCGCCCTCACGGACTGGGCGGGGCGGGGACGGCGGCGGAAACGGAAAGGCCGGGAGAAAGGATAGAGCAAGAGAGGGGGGCGGGGTGGAGGGGGGCACGAGATGTCGGCTTTTTTTTATAGCCCCCGCGGGCGTGGGGGTAGCACGGTGCCCTTCAGGAAAAGGAAGTCGCGCTTCACCTTCGAGGAGGTCCAGCTCCTGCTGAACGAAGTGAGGAACAACCGGCACATCATTATTGGCAAGTTTTCCCCTTTACCCGGGACCTCCGCATGACCTTGTGAGCCTGTTTGCAGTAGGATTATGTAAAGCTTAGGTTGCTCGCTCGAACTCTGACATTTAGTAGGTAACCCCAGTCATGAAGTGCATCACGAGGGTCCATGTACTCTTTATCTGTCTAGCTGTGATGCTTATTGATCAATTGTATTTTTACATGCAAACAGAATAGAAGTAGCCACACCTTTTCTTGTGCTCAGAGTTCACAGTGGTGCCTTGAAAAGATAAAAATATTTGACAGGTGTCTTTTGCTCAGGTGCTAATGGAAGATGAAGATCTAGTACTCTGATGTTACATCTGATGTGCACATAGATGGTAACATCCTCACCACTTTTGACATGACCATTAGTCAGCCTCTCTGCTCTCTGCTTCAATGACATGAACAGCAGGAAGTGGTCTGTTGAGTGGTGAAAAAGATGATGTCTGCATGCACACATTGGGCAATATATTGCAGACTGAAGGGAAAGCCTGTCGCTAGACATTATGGAATATTTTTCCATGAGCTATGGACTACATCTCCCATCAGCACCTCTGGATCAACACCTAACTAACAGCCAGAGGTATACCTTTTGAGCTTAAGTCATGTTTTGTGGCTGCTGATTTGATCTGATCAAGATGACCGCAAAAACAAAACTCTGGATTTGGTCATCTTAATATAGTTCTCACTCACCATATGTTGCAAATTTACACAAGGTGATCTTTTAATTTAGTATGTTTAATTAAATCTGTAGCTTAACAGCAGGTGACCATCATCTACCCACAGACCACATGAGCCCTGTTAGTTACAGAGTGCTTTTCATTTCCAGAAGAGACTAAAATGTGTGACTGAATCAGGTCATGTGTGTGTGTGTGGGCTAAGGGAGAAGGTGTTATGCTATGGAAAGAAATTCATGTCGTTGCCAGCACACAACAGGAACTTGGATCTGACTTTGTGTGCGTACATGTGTGTAAATGTGTGTATGCGCATTTGTGTTTGTCCATCCGTCTGTCCTGCAGGCAAGTTCAACCGGGGCGTCTCGGCAGACGTGAAGAAGCGCACGTGGGCGGAGATAACGGCCCGCATCAACGAGATCAGCGAGTGCCCGCGCGAGATCATCGAGGTCATCAAGAAGTGGTCGGACCTCAAGTGTGACACCAAGCGCAAGGTGGCGGCCATGCGGGCGGGCGGAGGCGGCGGGGCGCTGCGCCTCTCCCGCGACCTCTCGCCCGTGGAGAACATGGTGCACCAGATCCTGCAGCTGCCCCCGCCCGACGGCGCCGCCGCCGCCGCCTACCCGGGGGGCTGGGCGGGGCTGGGGCACGGCAGGGCGGAGGAGAACGGGGACGACGACGACGACGACGATGTCGTGCTGGGCGTGCCTGTCGCCGGGGCCGCCGCGGAGGGGGGCTCCGCCAACGGCATGCTGGACGTTCCCGGGGTGCTGCCCGTACCGCCCCTGCACCCCCACCCCCTGGGGATCCCCGGCTCCGTGCCCATGCCTCCCCTCTCACTCAGCCGCAAAGGGGAGCTCATCCTGCCCCACTCCATGTACAGGCTCTCAGCCCGGGAGCCGGCCTTCTCTTTGCCAGTATCTGGTAAGATGCTCCATTAGTTCAGATCTGTCTGGAAGTCGAAACAGCCTTTCTATAGACATTCCCATACAAAAATAAATATAGAGAATATGTTTGGAGAGTATATTTTTAGCTCAATATAAAAATATTATTGCCATTTTGGTAAATTGCAGTATGTTTCTGATTCTTATTAATATTAATTATATTAACTATATTTCTAATATATTCTTGGGCTAAACAACATATTCCTCAGTATATTGCGATATATTTCATTTCCATATGGGTTAATACACTGTCGCATTACATAGTGTGTTATTTTCTTGTATCTTTCATCATTGTGTACCATTATTAGTTTGAGGGTAATTGTATTACTGCAAGCTGCGGTACTACATTAGTAAAGTATAGCATTTAATGTTGTGTTTCATATAAATCCAAATCTGATGACATATTTCATTTCAGATGAATTCACAATTTAAACTACTACACACTGATGAACATTTTTAAAAATTGACCAACAATTTTGATGATAAAATGTTTTAAAAATTTGGAGAAACAGAAGACTTCTGACCTGTCTTTCCTTGAGGGAGCTTGTTTTCAGAAAATCCAGATTCCCTTTTTTTTCCATGATCTCATTGGAACACCACTAGTAGAAAGTGTGGCATGGTAGACACATGGTTGTCTGCTAATTAACAGCTATGTCTTAGCACTCGGATGGTTTCGAACATAACTTTGTTTACATTTGCTATAGCTATGAAGCATTACAAATGACGATCTATTTGTAATCCGTCTAGTGTTGTTTCTTGCTAGCTGTTGATTTGTCTTGATTCAAGCTGGATCCATTGTTTTCTTTTATTATTTCATTTTTTCATTTTGTTATTTTCTTTCAAATGTTGTAGCTGGATATTTTCCAGTTTAAGTGTTTCTGGAACAATTTCTGAATTTGTTAAATTCAGTTGTTTGTGTCAAATTATTGTGGGACTACTTTTTATACCTTTAAGATATTCTCTTTCAGTGTGATATTTGAAGGTAAAATGTTACTGGGCCTCTTTAGTAACACTTGTAATAAATATGTCTTTACTCCTGCTTTCTTTTTTTAGGTGACTCTTCGCTTCCATCTTATGAAATGCATTATGAAATTCCTCATGGTGAAGGTAAAATCCTCCTGAAAAAACTTGTCAGTGATTCATATGTACAGGATGTTAGTTTCTGGCTTGGCTGGTTGATGGCAGTGTGTTGGAAGTTGTATTGTTTGTAACCTCACTTCCAGAACAGCTAGAAAATTTGAAATAAGCCTGCAGGTACAAGGCCTGAGTTGGGCCCTGCCTGTGTGCCCTTTTGCACCTATAAGACATGTCCAGCTGTATAAATGGAAGAATGAGTTAAGTAATAAAAATAACAATACCTATTGTTATGTTATTGTTATGTGAGCATACAGAATGTGTATGTGTGCAGGTATGTCATGTGATGAATGTCTGTGAGTGTGTGTATGTGCTCACCATTTAGTATGTGCACACCTGTTCACCTGTGAGTATATGTATTTGTTCACCTGTGAGTGCATGTATTTGCTCACCAATGTGTATGTGCACATCTGTTCACCAGTGAGCATATTCATCTGTTCACCTGTGAGTATATGTTTGTTTAGCTGTGAGTGTGTATATCTGCTCACCTGTGAGTGTGTGTATCTGCTCAGTATGTCAGTGTGTACATCTGTTCACAGACCAGGTGGTGGATCTGGAAGACTCAGACGGGGACAGGCGTGAGGGTCCCCGGCCCCCACCCTTCCTGCCCCCTCCCAGCACTGCCGAGGAAGAGCGCCTCCTGTCCGGCCTACGCCGTGTCGCCGCCTCCTCCTCCGCCCCCCCTTCCTCCTCCTCTTCCTCCTATCCCGCCGCCATCCCCTCCACCTCGGCCTCCGCCCCTCCTCCGCCGTCCTCCAGGGTCCCGGAGTCCCCCCCGCAGCCGCCGGTGGTGCCCCCGAGCGCCCGGGACAGGATGCTGCAGAATGCGACGGCGAGCGTGCAGGAGCAGCACGCGGCCAACCTGCTGCTGGAGACGGTGTCGCGCTCGCTGGTGCTGCTCTCCGAGTCAGTGCAGCAGCTGGTGGAGACGCAGCAGGAGTTTGTGCGCGACTCCCTGCGGCTGCAGCAGGAGACGGTGCACATCCTGCGGGATTTCTCCTCCGCTGCGCTGGCGCTGATGCGCGACAAGCTCAACGGCCGGCCGTCGCCGTAGCGACCGTGGCCCGGGTGACTGCCCCTTCCCCAGGGACTTTCCCGCCACGCCCAAGTGGATCAGCGCACGTGCACTGGGACAGGGATGTCACATTAAAGGCAAATGGCAGGGGGTACTGGGGAATGTTTTTTGATTCAGGGTCAAAATGCTTTTGATACATAGGTATCTGGATAAGCTATCAGGAGCCCAACATCACTGAAGAACTTTGCAGGAGCAAATGTGTTCTCATGTATAGAAACCACTGGCTGGTTTGTTGCCTTGTCTGAATTATGCAGAGTAGTAGTTAGGGCACTGGACTTGGGACAAGAGGGTTTGTGGGTATTCAAGTTTGTAATGTTATAATAATAATTATTACAGTTGTTATATAATAATAATATAATGATACGGTAGTAAGAAAAATAATAAAAAGCAGAGGCATATTCGTCTGTTCACGAAACTAAAGGACACCTTTCACCATAGAAAAATGAGGGTCATTTGAACAAAAGACTTTAATGGCTATTTAAAATTCATACGATTATAGAATAAGCCAGTGATGATAGCTGTTTTTGTGGGAGATAATTAACCTCTGATCCTGTCAGCCAAACACGACTGTTCACATACTATATGTCACTGTCACTGTACAAGAATTTGCCAAAGTTTGTAAATGGGGAGGCACAAATGAACATTGCCAAAAATGTATGGCCTTTGTCATAAAAGTAGTCATTAACACAACTAATAATGTTCCTAAGCACCACGAGTAGCACTTGTTGCATATGTGTTTTAGATTAATTATTTATTATTTTTATTTTTAATTTTATTGACTTCAATTTACTTCAGCCTTTCATGTTCTGAGAGGAAATAAAACACTTACGGCAAACTCTGATGTTCCGTTCCGTTTTGAGGAAATTTTACAGAGGAATGGTTGGTGAGTACTTTGCAATACTGTAAAAGATGTTCTGTTTTTATTATTAGACCCAAAAAAGCATTTTGTGGCACTTGGCCCAGACCTTATGGTTGTAATAAAGACAATGCTGGTATTACTGTAAATTTATTTGTATTTATTTTGCATGATAAAAATGAGTGCAAAATAAAAGCAAAACCTCATATCACAAAGAGGGTGCTAACAGGTTCTCACTGTCCCCAAAAGTCATGTTGTTGTATGCATTTTATCTCAGAATAGGAACTGATATTTGGATAATCCTTTCTCATCAGTCCCTCCTCTTTACCCACCCAAAGAAACATGATTCATAGAAGACATTCCATTTGAGAAATGTTAGTGTGTCATGTGCTCTTCTTCCCCATTTAATTATCCAACCCACTTAATACTTAATTTGTAAGCCACCTGCCGTTGATTCATATGCTAAATGAACCGTGTTTATATCACCATTAGTGTAATGCACCAAATTCGTCTGTTTGGCAATGGGTATATTTTTGCAACAGGGTTCACTGGTGTTCACGAGCAGCCTTATTTAGTCTAGAGAGCCCTATTTTGTCACGTCCACTTATTTCATAATGTGTTTACACATATGCATCTTCTTTCTAAGAAACACTGAATAACATAATTAACAACAAAATGTCTGAATTAATATTTGATAGCAATTAATTCACAAAGACTGAGGCTTGTGTGCTGGGGACGGCAAATGCCACTCTTTTGTATGGAGGCTTGAGTGGGTCACTGCACCATGCTGCATGATTCAGTGTTTAATGAACCCTTTGACCCTTTGAACAAGTTACTTGGCCTTGATATCTGCAGTAAACATCCAGCTGTGTAAGTGGGTGAAATGTAAAAATGTTCTAGAATATGCCCTGGATAAGGAGCGAGTGGGACAAATAGTGAGGAATTTCCTACTGGGGGCCAACCACTGTTTTTCAGCTTGCCTGTGTACACGCACCAGCACACACACACACACACACCTTCAGTGAGGCATTACTCAAACCTGATCTAAATCCCCATCACTAAGGCCCCGCATCCTCTGCAATCTTCAGCAGCATCTCTGATCTCTTCCCCACCTCTCCTCTGGTGGTTTGAGGGCCCAGTAAGACCACACCTGCTGTTCCCACATTGGCCCGGCTGTGGCTTTAAGGCGCAGGTAATTGTCCTTTGTAACCTAATCTCGGGGCTTTAATAAGTGATGGGCTTGGGGGAGCTCGACGTACTCTGTCAGTGCAGTTTGCCTCACAAGGACAGAACACGCAGCGAGGAAGGAGAAGGAGAGAGAAGAATATCATCGGTCAAGGAGCTCACTCCAGTTATTCCACAATCATCCGCTTGGATACACCAGCCAATACCTGGTCATGAATCCCGAGTAGTAAGTACATACTAGCTGTAGCAATCCAGCTCTCTGTTTTGACCATTGAAATCAGTTCTGTAACACTTTGACCAAATGCACAGGCATTGAACGCTATCGAGAAAAATGTGATCCCTCTGATAAAGTATTTATCCTGGACTACAAATGGTGTAACAAAACAGAAACAATGTATTCCGAAGACAATGATTTATTAGAAAGGTAATCCAATAAGGCCTGCATATGGGAGTGTACTATTTCACCACAACATTGACATGTTTTATGCAAACCTCCATCATCACTTCTTTCAAACTTAAGAGAAAAAAGAAAGATGTTGCCTGATCAGAGATACAGATGCTTATAAGTATGCTGCAACCAAATGTGTAAATAAGTTGGTAGTGTTGTGATGACATCATTTTGTCCCCAGTGACTACCTGTTCAAGCTGCTTCTGATTGGAGACTCTGGCGTGGGCAAGTCGTGTCTGCTGCTGCGTTTTGCGGTAGGCCACCTGCTGAATCCTGTCCTCCGGGACCAGGAGCACAGCCACCGAGCCGACAGAGATCACACGAGCAGGTTGGGTCCTAGAGCCCACAGGCTTGAGGACCTCACATAGAACACATATCAGGATTCATTGTATGGTCTTTGTTTTGAGTCTGTAGCCATCAGTCAAACCCAAGGTATATATTCTTATTAGCTGCACAGTGTAGTCCTTGTGAGGTGAAGATGGGCCTGGCCCCAGAAGCACAGGACCTGAGTCACCATGACCTTTTTACAGAAGATAATTCAGATTGGAATTTTCAGTGGGTAAACTGATCTTGGATTAGCTGTTTAAACAGAAATTACCCATTCAGTTCTAAATGGTTCAGACATTAAACAGAGACTGATCTTGGGTTTTTTTCTTGGAATACAGACTCACCAGACTAACGTTAACAGTAATTAGAGGCACTGACTGAACACTCCCATGACCCATGATTGTAACCTCCCATTCTTTTTTGCAATCCCAGTTTCCATAGGGATGGGTTTTGACTTCAACATAAAATGTGAAGGCCAGAGGCTAGATAGAAAGGACACTGCACAAAAAGCAAGAACATCCATTTAAAGGGACAGAGCAGAGCAACAGTTGTTCACTAAGATTGTAATGTAAGGCCTATCTCAGCAATGAGAAGTAGTAGCTAAACTTCCCAGCCCTTAGGTCACATACAGTACCAGTCAAAAGCTTGGACACACCTGATTAAAATAGTGGGAAACATGCATTCAAAGACATTTTGATCTAAACAGTTATGCTTAAATGCTTGAAATGTGTTTCTTAGACAAATATAAATCGTGAAGTTGATGCCTATGCATGAATTTCTTTCCAAAAAAACATATTTTGTTTATAACAATTTTTGGTCACTGAATAATTCTGTTTGTGTTAATTTATAGTTTTGATGACTTGACTATTATTCTAAAATGTGGAAAAAGTACAAATAAAGAAAGAAGAGTGGTACTGGTACTGTAGGTATTTCTAAACTTCCATTTATGTATTTCATTTCCAGGATGACACCTACACAGAGAGCTATATCAGCACCATTGGGGTGGACTTCAAGATCAGGACTATTGAAATGGATGGGAAGACTGTCAAGCTGCAAATCGTAAGTGTAGTTCTGTACTTAATAGATTCATCAATAAATAAGCATGGGCTCCCCAGAAGGTGGGAGGTAAAATTGGGCTGCATGGTCTTGTTGCTGGAAGTCAGCTGTCCAGGTTTTCCAGCCTATTACCATTGGTAAATATCAGATTTGAGGTGAAAATGGGCACATTGCTTTCCATTTGAATTCAAAACATGGTCATCAATCACTGGAACAAACACATGTGTATGTAGACCAATCAGAACCCGCCAGGTCACCGTGGTTCTCTGGGACCAGGGGTGTGAAGAGTGTTTTTGTCCTTTCAAACAGTGGGACACAGCTGGGCAAGAGAGGTTCCGGACTATCACATCCAGTTACTACAGAGGGGCACATGGAATTATCATAGTGTATGATGTCACTGATCAGGTGATATATCCTTCACAGTCTAGCAGCAGTGGTCACAAACTGCTATTTATTGTGATGAACAGATATGTGCTGATGTCATGCTGTATTTATGTATTGTATAATAAACCACACTTATGTGTACACAAATTCATTTCCAGGAGTCCTTCAACAATGTTAAACAATGGTTGGAGGAGATTGATCGCTATGCCTGTGAGAATGTTTCCAAGTTGCTGGTGGGGAACAAGTGTGACTTGGCATCCAAAAAGGTTGTGGATTTCACCACTGGAAAGGTACAAAGATGTAGTACTCTGAAATGCACTGTCCCCTCTGTCAATGAATCAATCAGCAAGGGAGACTGTATGTGTTGTAGCACTCTTCACAAAAGAACTGTAATGTAGCGCTTAACAGATCAGACTCCATTTAACAGTTTATAATATATCAGGAATATATTAACATTTTATATTAGCAATATTATATAAAGTGTATGTAATAATGTAATTAACTGATGTGAATGATTTGCTGGACAAAAACACCCACAAATAACTCAAACATTGTTGAGGAAAAAAGTGGAAAATTTCCTCTTGATTTCCTAATCTCAACCAAATGTAAAACTTTAAGAGCAAATCGATTTCACCTTATTTGGATAGGTTATATGATTATTCTAACGCAAGAAGAAAGTTGAAAGATCCTGAGGCCTCTCTTGTAACCAATCAATCAAACTGGACAATACTTAACCACCACAATATAAGATATAAATATAGATATCATACAGATAAGATAGATAGTAGAGATGTGACAAATACAGTAGCCTGCATTGGTTAACACAATGCATAACATTTGGCAAAATATGACACAAGTGCTAAACCTTCCTCTTTGCTCCCTGGCCTGCTGGTTCCAGGAATTTGCCATGTCCCTTCAGATTCCATTCCTGGAAACCAGTGCGAAGAACGCCAACAATGTGGAAAAGGCCTTCCTCACCATGGCCACAGAAATTCAGAAGCGACTGGGGAGTGACAGCGTTCAGAATGAGGCTACCAGAGTCAGCTCAAAAATTAACAGCGCCCCCCTCTGGCCAGGGGGAGAAAAAGCAGCAGCAGAGGAGGTCAGCTCTTGCTGCTGACCAGACAAATTGAATCCAGACACCAGCCTGAATGCATTGATTTTAAAATCTTGGAATCATGCTGAACCTAACCTTGAGTCCAGCCCTCCACTGAACTTTACTTTGGTTGAAAAAGTGATCTGTGTTCCTGATCTCACCTTCCAAACAGGTCTATGGTGTATGCTCCTTTATTCACCAAAGCCCATTCTGTCATAAAATTACATAGTTGCATAAAAGGATCATAACATGTCTATAAACTCTGTAATATCAAGAATTATATTGAACATGCTGAAACACAATACATTAAGATTTTATGGTACATGCTGTCCAAATTTACAAAAAATCTGTCTTTCTGGTTTTCCCACTGTTAATTTCAAACTCCATATAATTTTCCTTGCTTTCTTTGTGGGCCTGAGGTGCATTGTGTGGCATACACCATTTAGTTGAGTGT
The DNA here is from genome assembly GCA_019176425.1 of Megalops atlanticus. Taxonomy (NCBI): domain Eukaryota; kingdom Metazoa; phylum Chordata; class Actinopteri; order Elopiformes; family Megalopidae; genus Megalops; species Megalops atlanticus. Next base: position 13,574,932 of record CM032883.1, read on the forward strand.
CTACAGCAGGGGTGGCCAAGCTGAATGCCTGAGATCGGAGGAAGTTTCTAGATTCTGTATTTCAGTCACGATGAACTGTTGTTTGAAAAGGAAATTCAATAGCCTATGTCTACAACATCTACATGTCAATGAACAAATTGATTTTCAGGTACATGAGAAATCAGGGCTGCAACTCTGTGACACTAAACACCAGGTCCTGGGTTGAGTTGCCCTGTTTTACCATATTTGGGGGTTTTTGTTGGTTGTTACTGAGTAATAAATGAGTTGTTTGAACTTTCTTCAAAGTTCCATTTTCTTGTTGTCCAGCCAACAATGTAAGATAGTATGAGACCAAGGGTCATATGTTGGCAGTTTACAGGAAATTTTGATTCACTAAACTTTTTGAAAGGTAAAAAAGGCATTCTATTATCTGACAAATAATATTATTTAAAACTACTCTCACTCACTGAACACTAAAAATACAACCTTAGGGGAAATACCAAGAACTTTAATAAACATTTATCTGTAAAAAAAAGTGCAATATAACAGGATAATTAGTTACTATATCGTATGGCAGTCATTTTCGATAATTTTTTATCAACTTTCCCATTTTGGACCTACTGAGACCAAAAGCAGTTGTTATTCATTGAGGTTTATTTAAAATGAATGCCTAGGGACAGAGGTGAGTATCTAAACTCTACATGCTACAAAGAAAGAAAGATCTCACAACATTGCTATTGTCATCTACACTGTTATCACAGTTTGTGTAGCTCAGAGTTGCATTGAGGGCTGGGTGCTTCTGGTTGCATATAGCCATGGTGCACTGCTAGAGACAGACAGACATGTGATCAACACACATCATTAACATACCTGACTCTACACAGTAAAATGCATGCATGCATGCACACATGTACCTACACATGTCACTGCCTGTCTCTCCCCCCTCTTCCTGAGGTTGAAGCCACTACTCCTACAACTCTGATCAAGGCTGGACTGTAGATATCCTGTATCTAAAATCAAAAGGCCAAGGAAGGCAACTCATCCACAGCTGCTAAGCCCTTGCTTGCACTACTCATAGCTATGTCGCATCCTGAAGTCGTTAGGCAAAGTGTTACTGTCCTGTACTGTCACAAAATAGCAGTATAAACATGAATTTACACACACAAATATTTAGCCAGTTCTTTGCTCCTCATATCAGGCAACAAAATGGAAATTTTAAAGGAATTGTCAGTTTCAAAATAATCATTGTATGTTCAAATCCCAGGTCACTGCATGACGTGCTTTATTGTCAATTCAATTTGTACTGGGCTTACGGCTGAACGTTTTAAGAGGTAGTCTCAGGTAACCCCTGTGAAAAACTTTATTGATACTGATCTCATTCCAGTTATGAAGATTTTGAAAGGTACCATGTGGACTCACTAAAATGACCTTATCAGCTATAAGGGAATTAACATGCTTTGGACTTCTCTAGTCTGTGAAATCTACTCTGAAATAATAGATTTCAGAGCAGGCCCGGCACTATGAGGGTGCTTAGGGGTACATTGCACCCCTAGACGGACCTTGGTGCACCCCCAGCTGTCTCCTTATATCCCAATGTCTACACAGTATTTGTGACTTTTTGATGGGATGCAGCTGCACCCTGTATTTTCTCCTGGCACCTGTTTCCACCTTGTGATTTACAGTCAAAACTGGTGGTAGCACCTCAGCTGGATATGTTACTATTTGGAGACACAGTAAAACAAAAGAAGCAAGGAAGTTATTATCTGAGTTTTGTTATGTTATTTGTTATGTTATTTCCATACCAGTCACCTTGTCAAGGGAACACTTACTTTTTAAATCTTGTCTCTTCTCTTCATTGTGACGTTCATCATGTGCACACAGTTTAAAGGTATGTGTTAAGTGCATGCGTTGCGTTCAATTCGTATACAATCCAGACTACGAGCTGTTTTGCAAGGTTTCAACGGCGATGGACCGCCCGGTCTTTGAACTAATACAGTACAAGATGTTCCTCTAGTGGTCATATGGAGTAAAACAAATACAAAAACCACAGCGCCATATACACTAGTGTAACGTACTTCAGGTTCTAAATCCAGAATTAATTGTACGAGAGACAGACAGCTAGTAATTCTGACAGAAAAAGTGAAATTTCTAACGTACAGATAGCCATTATGTTTTTTTTAAATTCACGCATGTTGGCCAACCTCGTGTTATTTTAAAAAGCAGAATGACACTTATATACACAACATGGGAACTGTCGGTGGAAATGATGTACAAAATATTTTTAAATATGTTGACTGTCTTTGGGTGAACTTTACAGTCTGACAGGTTCAGCTGAACCGATGATGTAACTTTAAAATAGTGTTTGGGGCATTGCCCTCACTTATCATGGCACTTTCGAAATGCTTTCGAAGGTCAACCGTATGTTCATTTAGATTGGAGCAGATATTTTATATCCCGCCTATTTTGGTGACGACAGCTGTCCCAGGCGTGCTATTGTCTGCATTGACATTCAGTCAAAATGATATTAGCCAATCAGTGGCGTTTGTCCTTTTCACTCGCGTTTCTGCGACCGGTGTGGTATCTTATTCAAGATGTCGGCGGTGTCTGTGTACCCCATGTGTGTCCGGGCGAGCCGGGGCCTCCTGAGGTTGGGCAACGGAATCAGAGGTGGTCCAGCCCCCGCGCTGTTAGCCTTGACTCGGGCACTTTCAACGAACCCAGCGACAGGAGGAGAGACAACTGGTACTGGTGGACTAGCCCAAGCGATACTGCAGGAAAGGCTACTACAGCAGCAGCAAAAGAGTCAAGTGAGTAGCTAGCTTGCTAACTAGCTGTCTGACATTCCTTTCATTTTCAGACATTTCATTAGCTAACGTTGGGCACCTGGCAAGTAGGTTAGGTGGCCATGGACGTGTTATAGGAAGGACTTTATTGAGCATCAGTGTCAACAAGTACATTTTAACTAGCTTGGCTATCTAGCTGTGTTGTGGAGCCATTTTTCCTGCCAAAGTGTTGCGTAAGTATGAATGAATGAAGCCAAGACAGCCTCCACCAACAGTTTACAGTGGTCTTCAATAATCTCAAATAGCTGGGTAAATAATCAACCATCAGGGTTACCTTGCTAGCTAAGTGGAGAGGTAATTTAGTTAGGGAGCAGATGCCATCCTTAGGGACTGTAGCTAGCTACCCCATCATGGAACCTCAATGGTAACGTTACCTGACAGGCCAGCCCGAGCAAACAGGTAGCTAGGCTGATACACTCATTTGTGTATGTGACAGACATGTTGTTCTTGATGTAGTTAGAAAATCTTAGCTAGCTTGCTGTCTGCTGAGCTATGTTGGTGTAACAGATATGGATGACTAGTCAGCATTTGCTACCTACTGTAGTTAGGTCGTTAAATCCTAGCAATCGTTGCATTATCATTGCTGTTGGTGCTCTAAATGGCTGGTGGCGGTTAGCACTGAATGCATTTCACAGCAACTGCAGTATTTGATGCTGTATAAGGCTGTTAAGGTTAGACAGAGACAAATTTTCTGTTGATAGAGTTGTTGGAGTATTTGCAAAGAAAGATGTGGCATGTCATATTTTTCACATCCAAGCAGTTTTGTCATGCCAGCCAATCATTTAACAACTTCAGCATCAGCTGGTAGCACAAAATTATGCAATAATTGTGCTAGAGTTTAGTTTAAGTTAAAGCTCAAAGCTCGTGTTGGCACACGCCTGTTTCGGTTGGATCACAGGGCCAGCCCCCTACAGAGGGGGAGGGAGATGGGGACCCTAACCAGAAACAGCAAGAGGGCGAGGATAAGAAACAGAAAGAGAACACAGCCTACGCCAAGAAGATGGTACTCAGACTAGCCGGCATCATGGGGCTTGGCAGTGCAGTCGGCATCGTGTACATATTCGGTAAGTTGGCCTCTGTTATCCTCTATCTTTTTTATTCACTAGTAGTATGGAAGGGGAGGGCTACTTTCATTCAGTGGATAACAGTGAGTGCTCTTTTTAATGGAATGTTCTGTGACTAACTTTAATTGCACATTAATTGCCTAGTATTATTGCCCAGACATTGATGTATTTCAGTTGTGTTAACATCTTACCCATTATATTTGGAATATGGAAGCATTGTGAATAAGATGAGGTATATCAAGCAGGGGGAATGTTGGGTTAGGCAAACATCATGTTTGGTTTCATCAGAGTTATATAGCGCATGTATGTACATTGCAAGAAACTCTACATGTGAAGCCTGGGATATGAATCTCTGCAATTAATCATTGTTCAAAAATCTGGCAAAATGATTTGTTAATATTAATAACTGTGTTATAAGATCATGGCAGAAAAGCAATTATTTATGAATGGCAACAGCACAGTCAGATGTGGGTTGGACAGTGTATGTCATTGTTGTGGTACAAGCCTCATTAATGTTGTCCTGAATGTAGCGGTAAGGTCAATCATCTTAGTGATATTAGATGCCTTGGCCTGGTTGTTTATTATGTGAATATGTTTCTGCTTGAAAATACTGACTACTAAATATTTAAAGTCTGTGCATGTAAGCTGCGTGTTATGAGTGAATATTCCAAATGTCCATATCAGGAAGCATAAGTCTTTTTGCTAAAAGAAAATAATCATTTATTTAAAAAGGTTATTTTTTAGTTATTCAATGTGAGACATCACATGTGAGACATCAACTTGTCTGAAAGGGGAGATGGCAAGTTTAGACATTCCAGCAGTGGCTGAGCAGACCAGCTGATCAAACTGTTGCACCTGCAAGTCTTTGTCTCTGTAATGATCACTATTGTAATTTGCACTTCCTTGTCTTTTTCACCTCATTTCTAGGTAGCAATTCAGTTGATGAACAAGGAAACAAGGTATGTTCACATCAAAACCAGCATGTTGTGCTTTACTGGATGGAAAAAACATGTCACTTGAAAGAGATCAGTCAGTCTGAAACCAGCAGTCACAGAGAAAGGTGTTTGATAGTGAATGCAAAAGAAGCCAGGAATCTCCCCCCCATGACAGTGCAACAAAAGCTGCCTTACTTCCAGCCTGGCTCACTATCAGGGCCGCCTTCGCTTCAGAGTGGAAAGGGAGAACTTGCAGCAGAGTTTTGGTGGATCTGGGCCTCGTTGAAGCTGGATTATGGATCCTTCTGGATTATGCCATTTGAACAGAGCTGGATGATTTTTTGGGCGTTTCTGTACAACGTTTGCTGGTGTACAAAGCAACATGTAACACACACTCTTCGGCCTGGCGGATCACAGCATTGATAATGATGCTGTAAAAAACACTTGGTTGCCTCAGTGCAGAGAGAAAGACTGTATCGCCATAGTCATCCTCAATTTTAGAACCTCAGAAAAAAGGCACCACATCTTAAGAGGTTCATTCTGCCACATATGTAAACACCAGCATGCATTAATACAGTGAGCAGAGAATGGTTGCTTTGCCGAGGGCGATAGGTGTGGTACAGCATCAATCTCTGCTTTGAATGGTAAACAGACAGTAAAGCCAGCTTTTCAGCATTTGTTTGATATTGTTTGATGTGAAAGAGGACACACTTTCTGGAATGTTTTTTTAATATGAATATACCAGTATACCAGGAAGAATCTGGATTTGGCTAAAGGATGGGTGAATTTATAATGGCCCCTTATCAAATTCATCCCACAGCCCAGTCCCCTTCTACTTCCTGTCTTCACAGGCCGTCACCTGTATGTGGCCACTGAGCAAGAGACACCTCCTAGGTTCCCGTCTCTTGCCCTGTTCCAGCACACTTCATATCTAGGTGTCACTTACTTTGCGGCCTCAGCCTGGGTCTGAGAGTGTGGACAGGAAAGCGCATCAAAGGGTACACTTCTAGCTGATGCTACTGCATGACTTTGTTTCCATGGAACGAGGTGTGGAAGGGGCCACCTATCAAGGGGCACACTTTGTGCGCTGGTGCAAGGCTGTGTGCCATGTCACCTGCTCTTTAGGCTAGGCAGAGATTGGGGGAGAGGGCGCATATCAAAGAGGCACACTTCTCATCCAGGTGTGAGAGCATGTGTGTGTGTGTGGGGGGGGAGAGGGGGGTGGCTGTTACCTGGGTCTGTGGGTGTGGAAGGGGACACATTTACATGAAAGGGGCACACTTCATTTTCTGGTGTGAAGGCGTGTGCAGTATGGCCAGAGGGGGTGTGGAAGGGGACACATTTACATGAAAGGGGCACACTTCATTTTCTGGTGTGAAGGCGTGTGCAGTATGGCCAGAGGGGGTGTGGAAGGGGACACATCCACATCAAAGGGGCACACTTCATAGCCCTGGTGTGAGGCTGTGTGCTGTCCAGCCAGAGCCTGGGCCTGGGAGTGTGGAAGGGGACACATCCACATCAAAGGGGCACACTTTGTGCTCTGGTGTGAGGATGCAGTATAGCCAGAGCCTGGGTATCCAGGTGTGGAAGGGGACACATTTACATGAAAGGGCACACTTCATGCCCTTGTGTTAGGGCATGTGCAGTAAGGCCGGAGCCTGGGCCTGGGAGTGTAGAAGGGGACACATCCACATCAAAGGGGCACACTTCATACCCTGGTGTGAGGGTGTTTGTGGAGTGTGCCAGGGCCGCTGGGCAGATCAGAGGATGTGGGCTAGCTGGAGGCAGTCAGGTGTTGCCCTGAGAAAGGGCTCTTGGAACTGCTCTCAATTTTATAGCTTCCTCTCAGGAACTGACTCTGAAGCCTTTGTCCCTGTGTACCTCAGGCTGCCTGTTAGTCACTGCCTGCAAGTCTCAAAGATCAAAAGGAACTTAAAAGGCATCCTCTCAATCACACAAGTTCCTCATATTTGTCAGTGCTTGGAGGGAGAGACTGAGGTAAGATTGATGTCTTGTTGGGTTTTCAAGGGCTGTATTTGTAGCCACAAATAAAATTAGCAACTAGGCCAGGAATCCGCCAGTAGCCTCGCGGACATACCCGCAACACTGTTGCATTCTGGGACAGAAGTGCGCTTAGACAACAGCGGCTATCATTAATGAATCCCCACAGGCAAGCTTTGCTTTGGCGGTATGTCACTATCCGATTCCATCGATTTCCTTCAAAAGGTGTTTCCAGGAACAGTCCTGCCACCTTCAGAATGATCATGAAGAGGTGTGGGGGGGGGGATATCGGGGGGGTCAGGGAGACCAGGCCCAGAGTCAGCTGTCAGCCTGGTGTGAGGTTATAAACCAGGGCTCGGGAACTCGCTGTGTCCCAGGAGATTCCCAGGGGCTCGCCTCACCCACACCCTCAGCAGCATCCTGGCGCGAATTAGGCGACATGTGGACCCTAAATGAGCGTTCACGTGCCCCTCGCGTAGTGAGGCAGTACGCCCCTCCGGTCAGAGCCCATTCCCACGCCAGCTTTATTGTCTTCGCATCTGGGTCTCAACATTTGGACATAATGGTAATCAGTTGTAAGGCAGCGCTTTCCCAGGCACTTGGAGTAGCACAGGGTTTGGATCAACCAGGCCTGTTTCAGTTTAGATGGTGCAGACATGCAGCTATTCTCTGAACCTGCTTCTAGATCTGAGTTGGCATTTTAGGGTTCTTGAAAATCACAAGCAAATGAACCGGACACGCACTCTGACCAGGCTGCTGCAGAATCAGCAGGGTGACAAACCGCACGGGTTCATAAATTGGGAATCCATAATGTTGCCACCTCAGGATTTTGCTGCAATAGTAGCGCTATACAGCATGACCACTGGTCACTCATGCTACCCTTTAAATTTATGGAGCGCTTGCAATAAGTCCGGAAGACACACACCAAGTGCTTCTGTCAGGCCACCCAGCTTACTGCTTTACACTTATCCTGCCTCTGCTGTTTGTAGTGGCAGCCATTGGGGACAGATTAAATAAAACGAGCTCTTGCAACATCTTGAGTTCCTCGTCTTCCGTGTCTGCTTTTGGTTTGGCGCTGGTATCTTTTGTCGTATATCTGTCCGGTTCCATGGCTTGCAACAAACTCGTAAGGGCGTTCCAAAGAGCAGGATCAGAGCTGAAGTGGTAACATATGCACTAGCTGTCAAACCATAGCTCACTGTTTGGGGGTCAGTATCCTGAAGGTCTTTGTGAGCTGCTAGAGCTCTGTGAACCAGGCCAAGAATTTGAATTGCTTCACTTAAGATGACTGGATTCGGATGTTTGTGCTCAGTCAGACCGAAACCCACTGTCCTCACGCTCATCATCTTCAGAATGGCTTGGGCCTTATCTCGCAGGACACGGAAAAGGCTGTTCCTGTTGTGGCTTCGCTCAGGGCCACTCCTCTTGCGTCCCTGAGGAGCGACAAACCTTTTCTCATCTGGTAGCCTCTGTGTCTGCAGCCATTTCTCTCTCCCTCCGTGAAAATGGCCTGCGCCGCTGTGTCAGTGACCGCTCCCTCTCCACACACACTCCTTCGCTTTAATCACTGCTCAGTCATGTGGGACAGCATTGTGGTGTAGTGGTAGGCCTAAGCAGCAGGGCTCATAACCATAAGGTCGCTGGTTCGATTCCTTGCCAGGGCACTGCCATTGTACCCTTGGGCAAGGTACTTAACCCACAATCCCCTCAGTAAATATCCGGCTGTAAAAATGGATAAAATTGTAACCTCCTGTATGTAAGTTGCTCTGGATAAGAGCATCTGCTAAATGACAGTAATGTAAAATAATGTAACATGGGCAAAATCAGTCACACTTCTTGCTGAAGTCCTGGATTGATTATCTCTTTGGGCTCACCAGACACAGGCGATACCACGCCTGCCAGTCTGACTGCTCTCTAGGGCTTGGCTGCATGATTCCTGAGGGCATTTTCGTGCACCAAGATGCCATATCCAGCACAAATGTTTTTGTTTGTCAGGGGCAGGCCAAGGCATGCTGGCGCATTCAGGACAGTACAAGGTCATATCCATCTTGTCTTCTGTGAGAACCACCACTTAAGTTATTTATCTGACTCTGAGTGAGTGGATGTTGCTGCTCCAAATTCGGTATCCTGTCATTAGTTCAGCGAGCACCTCTGTGGATAGGTCCAGTACCAAATGCATGCGATGCTGTAGTTCTCTACCTGCATTGGCTCTTTATGTTAAGTTTCATAATGATGCCGAGACTTCCACATCCTTACTAAGACATAGCTGCTCCACACCCATAGCAAGGCAGATCTGAGCCAGTACGACAGGAAGTGGTCTCTATAAATGAGCTCAAAACTTTGTTTATGGTAAAATGCAAGTGCTGTCAGCGTAAATCAGGAAGGGCATAGAGGCCTGCCAAGTGAAGACGTCCATGGAACTCTTTGTTATTCATTCAGTCTGCCAGCAGGTGGCGCAGTTGGCTCATTTTGCACTGACCCCAGGTTGAACTCTGTATAAATTGTCAGATGTTTTGACAGGCACCCTGTGCTGTGTTCTGGAATTGCTGTTGTGTCTCCAACAGAGACACCAAGCATTCCACAAAGGGTCTGATCAAGACTATCTCGCTGCATTTCTGTGCAGTTAAGTTATGATGTTATGAAATTTATTTAAATTAAAATGATTAGATTTTTAAATTTTCACAGGTATAGCCTTACAGATTGAAATAGCACTATACAAAGTGTTATGCATTGTCAGGCTGCGTAATGTAAATGCTGTGGGGGTCTTGATAGCTTTTAAAGGAAGTGCCTGACGAATATGTTTGTGGGTGCCTGTTGTTGATTTGTAACCTGGTCTGGAGAAAATCATTGACCTCTTGCATTGACCTTATTTCACCACAAGGGGCAGTGCAGCTCAACAATTGTTAAGCACATAACAGAAGTAGTCTCGGTGCTGCTTGTTGGCAACCATGGTGTAAACAACCCTCCCCATGGAGCGAGGAATGCTCCTTTTTATTAATGAGTAGTTTTTAGAAACACAAAAAAGTCCTCTGTGAGCCCTAGAAAAGTAGCATAGACTGATCAAGTGGAAGGAAGTGTTTCGTGTGAAGTCTGCAAGTGGCATTTTGTGCTGTCAGGAGATTACAGGTCCTGTTTTGACACAGCTGCGTGAGTGCTAAAATCACAGCAAAAAAGTAGACACACTAAGAACAAACTAAGAAATGTGCTTGGTCTTTAAGGAGCCCAATTGCGCATATGTGTGACCTCACACGGACACACGTGCACACACGGACGCGCGCGCACACACCCGCGCGCGCACCCCCCCGTTCCCACAGTGGCCCCACTGTGCAGCATGTGGCATTCAGTGGGACGCTGTCCTGCTGCCCCCCCATCCCCCCCCCGACCTCGCCGGCTTCAGCAGGCGGACCCCCAGGTGGGCCCCGGACCTGCTGGCAGATGCAGCTGAATATTCATCAGCTGGGAGATTAATTTGACTGGTAATTGGTGGGACGAAGACGCCGCGCACTGTGGCTGCGCAAACGCGGGGAGGGGCGGGCGGAGGGGCTGATGTGCGCACGGGCCCCCGCACACGTATGCGCATACACGCGGCCGCTTACGCACCGTACGCTCACACACCCGCCCGCGCGCATGCGCATGTGCGCAGTCGCTTACTGTACGTCCAGATCTGGGCTTGAATGCGCATATGTGCAATCACATGCACACTGCGCGGTCACATACAGGCCCATGGTTGTATAAGCATACACATACACACAGTCACTTACGTATGGTACGTTCATATACAGATCTGCACTCGTATGTGCATACATGCAGTCAGTTGCACACTGTACGTGTACAGCTCTGCAGAATGCATGGTCCCATACATTCAGTCTGTTAGCAAATGTTCTGTGGTCATCATATGGTGGTCTGCTTAGAACTGGACTTAAATGTGTTGAAGTGTCACTTAATCAAATGATTAATGTAATTAGTTGTGATGAGGTGTGTTGCTTAGGTTTTGTGATTTGTGATTATTTTTTTTCTTTAATCAGCGCAAGGTCAGTGTAAGAGTACTAAGAATATTTCTGCTGGGATGTGGCAAAATACTCTTACTCTATCCAGACCTTCTTGGGTGTTTTCTGCTCAAACCTGATCCAGAATCAGCCTCCTCAGCCCCAAGCATAGCCCAGACAATTGTATTTAGGCAAGGGGAGCTCAAAATGATCACAGAGTCAGTGACCCTGTAGGTTCACTGTTAAGATAAGGTTGGCATGTCAAATGTCTGACAAGCACATTCCAAAAGATTATGCAATCATGTCTACACCCATAAGCATTGGTTTGTACATAAAAATAGACTCACTCTTTCAGCTGTGACACTGTCAGTTCACTCAGGCAGGCACTGTTTGAAATCATGGTGATTTACCAGAGCACTGAGATTGTTGTGCATTGAACTTAAGTTGTGTGTTCAAATGAAAGTCCACCTCTCATGGCTGTTTTTCTGTCTCTACAGATTCCAGATGAGTTTGATAATGGTGAGTATTAGTCTTCTTTATTACTTCACTGATGAAGCAGTTTGCAATATAAACGAACTGCAGCTCAATGGAGACTTTGATTTCTATGTCCTACTTGGAAATGATTTAAATCAGAAACTTTAACAGAAAAATGAAAGGCACACTCCCCCCCCCAGCCGCTAGTGCCTGTTCGTGTAAAGTGAACAGGCAGTAGCAGCTGGGGAGAGAGTGTGCACGCATATTTGTGTGTGACAGCATGCGCATTCGGAATGATTGATCCTATAAATCTGTGCACCGCCCCACCCAAAAAAAAGAAACTTCTGGCCCAGTCCTGCTGCCTGATCTCTTAAAGCCCTCTGGCAATATTCGGCCAGTTCAGCATCCATTTCCATATCTATAGCCCCCAATATGCTGTACCCCCCCACCCCCATCCCTACCCCCAACATACACACACACACACACACATGCACACACCACACGGCCAGCCACAGATTAAGTGCCTTCTGGTCGGCCCGCGCATGTATAGCCCTGTCAGGGGCTACCGTGATGGATCGACCCGCGCAGATCTGCCACCCTGCGCGCCCTCCACCCCCCCCCCCCACCCCCTAAGCTCCGTGCCAAGGAGGGTGCCAACCGGCCCTGCCCTGCGACCAAATGCCACCCGGTCCCCCAGAGTCCCCTGCCATCATCTGTCATCCTTAAAAGTGTCCCAGTGGAAGGCAGACAAAGCTGGGAAAGACGGGGGACTCGCCACCCAGTTCTCCAAGCCGGACCCAACGCCTGGCAGCTCCCGTCAGTCTCAGCTTTGTAGAGCAGTGGGATTAAAATTAAGGCACATTGCAAAAATGCAGTTAGAAACTTGTGAAAAGCACAATTTGCCATGAGAAGCTACAAATGCTAGCGTGTTGTTATGAACACCTTTTCTGAGATCCTTATTTTACTGTATAGTATCCCTGTTATTGCCATATGGAGCACAATAATGCTGGTAATTGGTGCAGATTTGTTTTTTGTGACAAGCTGGTAAACTCTAGATAGCAACACTCAAAGGTTGCCCTCAGAAATCCATGTTCATCAAGTTGGATAGTGTATGTTCCAGGTACTGCATTAATATGCCAAAGCCTAGCCTGTCTGGGTTGGACTGCTACCTGCCCAGTGAATATACTGATCTCAGTTCAGTTATCAGGACATCAAGTCTTCCCCCACCTTACTGCTAGAACCCTTGGTTCTCTTTGGTCAAAAGCTTGCAATATGATAAGTTCCAGGCTCTGTTTGCTGAATTATTTTTATGCAGCCACTTAAAGAGAGGGGCATATGACCAAAGCAACTGAAGGAAGCGTTCAAGGGTTCAGCACTGATCAAGCAGCAATCCTGTCCAGCCTCTGTGCAGTCTGATAGCATACCTCACTGTATCGAAACGTCAGTTACCCCGTCACACCATGAGCCACCTCTGCTTGTCCTGACCCCGAGTCAAGTGTCAGGGGCCTCGACTAATCTCCACTGGGTATTCACAGTAGATTGGGGTGATCCAATAGTATGTGCCCTCCGTACTAGGAACATTTTGTTCAGAGCATTCCTTGTCACATTTTTTTAACCATTATATGCGTGTTGTTTCTAATGAGTAGGTCAACGTGTGTATTTAGGAGTGATAGTATCAAAACCGAAGTCCTTTACGTTCCTTGAAGTGTGTCTGTTTCCCTCATGCACAAAACCTCCATGCTAAACCAAAGCTGGAGGCAGCATGGAATTAGGCTAATTCACATACCTGACGTTTGTCCTGTGGCATCTGAGCCAAAGAGAAAACCGCTCAGCATTGGAGGAGTTCCCCGCTTTGCTTTCTACGAATAGCGGGTACTATGCGTACCAATGGAAATTTGATAGTTGATGCTTTTTGGTTTTTATATTGGAGTGACATTTTTTAAAATAAAATAACTATGTAAGCAGACCTCAAAAAGTCCACTTTTAAATGGACATTATAAAGTGGACATTACACAGTGCTGAATGTCACTCACCCATTCCATATCGCTACCGGGAATTATCATTTGCACCATAAATTTTAAACTTTATTAGATAACTTTATTATACAGTGTGGAAATGTGTTTTTGATTTGGCTTTTGGAGAAGCTGCAGCTTTTACACAGTGGGCTCTCCTGTGAGTCACAACGCTAATGAAATCACAGCAGAACAGGGCGGAGGGCGGGGGGGTGGCTGCTACAAAGCTATGGTAATCTTTTTTTTTCTCTCCCCCTTTCCTCTTCCCGAGAAGAAGGGAGAGACAGCTGTACCATTTTATTAGCGCTGATTTAAAACGAGCCAGAGGAGCGGCCGGCCTAAACGCGGAACAAACGGGCGCTGATATAATAATCACGTAATTAATTCCACCCTTTCCCCAAGTGCCCCCTTCTCGCCCATCTCTCCCAGAAGATTCATTACCTCAGGGCCCGGGGAGATGCTGCCCAACACTAATGCGCTAACACCATTTTGCACCGTAATGAAGGGTAATGATGACCTTAGGGGCCGGGGTAAAACGCCTCGGTCTCCCGCGGGAGCGCGGAGGCAGGCTTCTGCTAGGCGTTCAAGCTGCCCTCGCGCTTTACGCACCCTTGGCTGGCAGACGGCGAGTGGGAGGCCCAAGCGGGACTCATCTGCAGAGCGGTCCTCGGGGAGCCGGAACAAGGGTCCAGCGCGCAAACGGGGGGGAAGACCCCCCCAAAAAAAACCCGTGTTCCCACGCCAAGTGACGGCATTCAGAATGATCGAGGAGGGCGGGCGCTGGAAGTGGCAGGGGTGGCAGATGCAGTGCCAGGCGCCAGCGTCTGGGTGCTTAAGTGGATGCTCTGTACTCAGACCAGTGGTACCCTGCCCTACCTGTGCCACCGAAAACAGTGTAGCGCTTTTCATTGTGCACATAGTGGTTCTGTTATGAAATTATCATGTCTTGGAATGCACCTTCTGGAGATGCGTCAGCGCATGTGTTTCAGTGGGATAAGAGGGATGCTGAGTGTCTTACTACAGGGGATCAGAGATTTCATCTGTTTCAGTGACCGGGACCCCAGCAGAAGCCTGAATGTACCTTGCAGCTGTTCATTGCAACTGCTACTAGATGAGCACCTGCAAAGTTTGCCTCTGCACTCACACCACTACTTTTGTTAGGCGGTCTGTGCGTTAACGCACCGTATGTCTAAGACAAGAACTGTTTGGGTGTCAGTCACGTCCTCTTCCTTAACCCAGATGAATTCCTTTATGATGTTCCCTGTTTTGGAGGCAAATCCACACTTTCAGTCCTGTTCAGAGTCAACAACACGTTAGTCATGGACGAACCCTCAGAGAGGTTTGTTTTTCTATTTTGAAGGGCATGTATTGATACTGTTGTGTGTCACTGAGAGAGTTATGCCTTTGGGAGGACAAAGAGGGGAGGCGAAGGGCGAACAAAGCTCAAAACAAACAAACACTGATGCATCTTGGTTGGGGCGGCCTGCCCGCCCGCCCGGCCGCCCGCCCGGTGCTCTGTGAACAGAAGGACAGGGGTCGAGCTGACTTCCCCACGAGCCGCACGGAGAGGGCCTCGCCGGGCGACTGTTCATCACCCCCGAAGAAAAGGGGATTGACAATCCGAAAAAAAAAGCAAGAACCCCCGAAGAATGGGGGAGAAGAAAAGCAATTGAGTAATAATGGCCTTTGGCAAACAGAGCGAGCATATGCCACCCCTGTGGAGGATGAAAGGGGGCCTTTGTTACGTCCGGAGGCCTGGCCATCGATCTGCTGTGCCCTACCTCCCCATACACCCCCCAAACCCCCCCAACCCCAAATGTACATCCCTCTGGAGTCCGACAGCCCCTCTGCGGTCGAACAATGGGATAGCTCTCCATTACAACCACAAACAAGGTTAGGCTGAGAGGCCATTGAGAGCAGCGGAGCGGATTTTCCCCTCACTTTTGTGACTTTTTTTTCTCTTTTTTTGTCATGCCTCTCTCAGTCTGTCTGGACAAAGGAAGACAACAGGACCCATCTTTGCAATAGCCCTGTTTGAGAAACCTGTGTGTTTACTCAAGAACAAATACTCAATAGGATTTAAGTAGTTTGTTTCTAATTGCTACCTTTAGAGTCCTACTCTTGAGTAGGAGTAGGGCTCTAAAGTGAGAGATTTCCAGTAAAGAATGCTCTAGGTCAGTGTCCCTACCCTGAAGCTCAGCTCTGGTTTGGGGTTGGGTTGTTTGATCCACTGTTTGTCTTCCGTCATATCTTCCTGCTGAGAGTTAGAGGTTTATCACATGCGGTTACAATGATAGTGCCAGGTTTCACTCTGCAAATTTCTGCAGTCCTTCTTCGGTATAAGGTGCTGTTTTTGGCCCAGCCCTGGGACACAGCCTCATGTTGCTGTAGAGAACTGCATTACTCATAATGAGGTTCGGTGCAAGGTTTTGAAAAGGGGGTGATATAAAGTATCCAGCTTTAATAGTCTTTGTCTAGCTATGTAACAGACGGTGAATATTTTGCAATGCCGATGCTTCTGCCCTGCACAGGCCTCCATGCACCCCCTTTTTGTGGGGGGGAGTGGGGTCGTGTCATTTTCATGCGCGTCTGTTCGGCCCGTATGCCGCCACACCTTGACAGCCCCGGCGCGCCTTCCAACTGGGAAGATCCACACGTGCGAGGGTCACTTGTAGATGCAACCCATGACCGCCCTCTCACCCCCAACCCCCACACCCCGCCCGCTTAGCGCTCCGCTCTATTACCATAACAAACGGCAGCAAAGCCTGCCACAGCCCCGTCCCAGCCTGACCCCGCCCCCCCCCACCGCCCGCCCTCCGTCCTCCAGCAGGAGTGTCAATAGCCACAGCCGGTCGGGACGCTTCATTTCCTAATCTCGGGGGAGCGGTATTTACCAGCCCGGTCACAGTCACACGCTCCCTGTGAAACTCTGCCTCCCGTCCTCCACTGGCCAAATGTATTAAACCTAATCAAATTGGATGGCGTGGGGGGGGGGTCTCTGGGGGCTTTAACCAGGACGCATTGTTCTACAGGCCCTGCTGTTAGAGCCCCCCATGGGTCGCCCGTGACGGGACATGTGGCCGCGCGCGTCTGGGGGCCGGCGGAGACAGCGGGTGCGAGGGCGTGCCATCAATGTTAGAGCGCTGGACTCTGGAACCCAGAATCACCGTTTATAATCCCCATATTGGCGTATCCCCAAGCAAGGCACCTGCTTCCAGTGTAAATACATCTGTCTGAGCGGCCTCGGGACCGTTTAATATGTAACGTTAATACGTTTTTTGTTACTAACTGTATGGTGCAGGTGTGGAGTAATGGAACAGTAGTGATATGGACGTTGGACAAAGGACCTGAGGGATGTGGGTTCACATCCAGGGGAGGCCACAGTTGGCTTTGCCCCAGCTCTTCTCTTCGGTCTTGAAATAACATGAACGTATACCATGAAAGCAGAACGTGTAGGTTCTGTGTGTGTGGAAACTGCCTTGCACAGATCAGAGTTTGACCTGAATGGCAGATATTGTGCTGTTGGCTTTCTGTGGTAAAAAATTCCCTCAGTCCATCTGTCTCTTTTCTTCAGACGTTCCAGTTATCCAGCAGATCAAGAGGACTTTCAAATATTTCCAAGACTACAGACAGGTGGGTACTGGGTACAGGGCTCTCAACTGAGCGCAGTGAAAATACCGGAATATTTTTTATAGACGTGTGTCTATAAAAGCTACCTTTTGTTTCATTTCACCAGAAACACTCAGAGAAAAGTAGGATAGCTAAAGCTTTTGGTCATTGAAATATTTATACACTTTATAAAATAGCCCTGTGTGTGTGCGCGCGCATGTGTGTATAGGAGTGATTATGTCCATATAACATAAGGATATATTTCCTAATACCAGTAGCCGTATCACCATAGTCACAAATTATATCTATTGTCAATCTGGACTCCCTGGACTTCCACTTGTTTGTTGGCCAGACGAGAGGCAGGTGCAGGCAGGCCAGTTAGTGGGCCGGCTCATGCAGATTCCACCAGCTGCTGTTCATTGAGGGGCCAACCCCTCCGCCCACCTCTCCCCTTCCTCCTGCCCCACCCCCCTTTTGTAATTACGCATCAAATCCCCCCGCCCTTCCCACCCTCTGCGCTCGGCGCCCTGTGATCTCCGCAAACAAGCCTGCTCAGTCCTGCATCCAGCGTCGGCCCCGCCACATGTCTGGCCTTACCCCTGCAGATGCAGTTTATGGGATTATGAGTTTACGAGGGTCCGGGGATAAGCGCGGCAAACAAACCCGAAGGTCGCCCATCTGCGGCGCTCCGGTGCATTCCGACGGGTCCGCCCCGCTCCGTGCCGCGCTGTTCCGCGCACCTCCTGCCCCGTGCCTCCTCACTTTCCAAGGGCTGCCTGAAAACCCACTCCCATGACTGATAATGCATTCTCTCTTAGACGACTGAGGCTAAATGCGTTCTCTCTTAGAGGACTGAGGTCATGCCTGTTATCTCTGAGTGTGCAGTCTCTGATTTTCTATTTTTTCCCCCCCATACTTTTACTTCCCCAGATGATCATTGAACCCACGAGCCCCAAACTCCTCCCCGACCCCCTGAAGGAGCCCTACTACCAGCCCCCCTACACCCTGGTCCTGGAGCTGACCGACGTCCTGCTGCATCCAGAGTGGTCGGTACGTACAGCGGCCCTCTCCCAAAACCCCTCCACCTTTAGTCTCTGAGAGCCCAACTCCAGGCCGTCCAGGGGATTAACTGTCCACTTGTTTGTCAAAGTCAGAATGTGTTTCAAAAGTACAACATATACATTACATTTGCTCAGAAGAATCTCATACCAAGAATAACTTACAGGTTTTACCTTTTATGCAGTGACACAGCTGGAAATTTACTGCGGCGGTCTGAGTTAAGTGCCTTGCCTAAGGGTACATCAGCAGCAGCCCACACAGGCTGGGGGATGGCTGAGCCATTGGATCTGGAAAAGGTTCATCGCCATTGCCCCTATAGAGCCTGAGTCTGAGTACATTACATTACATTACATTATTGGCATTTAGCAGACTGTAGTCCGCATCCAGCGTTCCACTGAGCGGCGGTGCAGATTTAAGCATCCAAACCGAGCTCCGTAATGAGATTTAGCGTTGTACTTGCCAAACACCCCATGCGTTTAGCGCAAGGGGTGTCACTCCGAAATCCTCTTTGGCCGTGTGGAAGGCGTGCCGCGCTGCAGCGAGCGCCCCGGCTGAGACGGGCCGGGTCCCCGGGGCATTGGTGGGCGGCCCAGCTGCCTCTCGCCGGGCCGGAGCGCGGGGGGTGCCACCGCGTGCGCTGAATGGAGCAAGTAGCAGCAACAGCTGTGCATTAACCGGCCATTAATTACCCGGCAGATCGCTCGCGGAGGCGGGCGCTTGGCTCCGCGCGCGCATATCACGGTTTATTACATTTGCTGCGAGTCAAACGTAACTTTGCATTCTTTCACTCCTGCGAGAAAATATGTTTGCGAGTTTGTGCTTTAAAAGTTTTGGGCTGTTGTTTTTTTTTTTTTTTTTCCCCGTGCCTTTTGAAAATGAAAGCTGTGACCTGTGTGCAGAAGTCTTTCTGTAAACCGCAGGTGCATAAAGGGGGGAAACTAGACTGACCAGAGCGCAGTCTCAGTAGGTTCTGTTGGTGACAGGTGGACAGGACCCCACACAATACAGGTAACCTCGGTTTTATTTTCTTTTTTTTTTTTTTCTTTTTATGAAAGGGGCCACATTCAGAGATTCACAAAAGCCATTCTAGCGGTAACCCCTCCCCGCCACACGCGCGCACGTTGCCTCACCCCTTGGAGTGAGTGGCCATCTGGACAGGACTACTGGCAGCCCAGCCACCTGTCCCCACCCCCACAACCCCCCTTCCCCCTTCCCCAGCCCATTGCAGCCTGGTCCCGCCCCCCCCCCCCCACCTGGCCAGCTGTGCAGGCGAGCGACACGCGCTTGCACAGGTAACAGGTGGGCCTCGCCTGCAACCCGACACCTGCTCCCAGCAGATAGCAGCCGGGAGGCTTGGATCTCCGGGGCTTTGATTTCTCCTGTCGCAGAGGAAAGGCGGGGGGGGCTGCTGTAAAAAAAACCAACATGTATATCAACTGTATGTTCTTTGCAGAAGACTTCAAAAAAGGGGGAAAACGCCCTCCCTCATTTACTAATGGGGCTCATTTGCCATAAGGTGCCCCTTGTCCAAAATCACAAAGCGGGGATGAAAAAGGAGGTAGAAACATGAGAATGAGGTACTCGTGCTCGACAGCCTCACTGTTTCAGTCTGTGGACCTGCTTGATGTATATGGTTTAAACTCTTTAGTCCGAGATTGCCGAGCTTGTCTTTCATCATCCTGAGAAAATTGAGTAAATTGGAATGCTGTGTAAAAACACGCACACACTGTAGTGTTTCACATACCTAGATGATCTGAGCTACTGAGTGTAAATTAGGCCAGTGCAAAGATGATCCCTATTCTGTAACACACTCCCTGACTCATTAACCAGGTGTTCCCCATGAAAATGTGGAGAACACCTTTAAATTTTTAGCTGTGAAGTTACACTGTCATGACCCTATTATTATTTTTCATTATGGCACTCAAACACAAAGCACAGAGCATGCACATAAAATTGCTTTGACCTGCATACAGGTTTAGAGCCCAGTCAATCTGAAATATGTTGAGATATAGAGGAATATAGAGAGGTCTTATGGAAGTCCACTTTGTAGAGAATGCTGGTTCCAAGGCAGGGATCTACTACTTCAAGGTGTGCCTTAGAAGAAATGTTGCACATTTCACATTGGAGATCATTAGCCCGTGTGACACCGAGAGGATATTACTTTTCATGCCAGTACAAATGTCTGTGCCAACTTTAATGGAAGAGGAAAATACTCATTAAAGAATACTCAATCGTTTGCCTGAAATCAGGCCCACAGTGCGCTGAAGACAGTTCATTTTGCAGCCTAGTCAAATTCATTTCACTTATTTCTGTTAATTGTTTGCAAAGGAAATTATGAAGAACACTGTTGTTTGGATTTGGTTCCTGTAATGTTTTGAGTGCTATATCAGGAGTGTGCTCAGAGTTTGTACAGTCCAGTTTATCCCAAACTGTCCCCTCCCCCGCATCCTTCTGCATCCGCTCGAACAATAACTGCTCCCAGTTCCTGCAAAGACAAAAGGAGAAAGTGAAAGTGAATTTTTTTTGGTAGATCTTATCATTCGGCATGAGAGAACCTTGCATGGACTTGACAGGAATGACACAACCCTTACAAAATTTTGGCACAGATCCACTCTGGGTACAAAACGCTTGGTGAAGACAAGACATAAGAACTGGTTATACCCAGCTGAGTGATGGAATTTTGACTTTAAGTGTATTATTGCATAGGGGTGTCCGGTTTTGGCTTGTTGAAAAGGTGGCAACCCTGGACTCTCCCCTTTTTCCCCTTACAGTTGGCGACAGGCTGGCGCTTCAAGAAGAGGCCTGGCATCGACTACCTGTTCCAGCAGCTGGCACCCCTGTACGAGATAGTCATCTTTACGGCCGAGACGGGCATGGTGAGGACATAACTACGGTGTTGAGCAAGTTTGCATACAGCTGCATTTTTTTATCTCTTACATCACAATTCTTTTTTTTTCCAGTGCATTTATATATCAGATATGGTGGTGCAGTGTGTTTGTGTGCCGTTGGCCTGGTACCTGATGCAAGCAGTTTATGTTACGCTCTAGTTGTATGGGGAGCAGGCCGCTGGTAAAATACAGGGATGCACATACCATTATTTTTCCCTTCCGAGCAAATTTAAACATGCTGGATTTATGCACACCACACATATTGGCCTCCTTATTTTTTTCCCTTTTTGCCTGGAAGCCAGACATACACAAAAATGTAATGTGTTACCATTCCACTCTTGTCCAGGGGCTATCCACATTTCTTAACCAAATTAATTGTGTTTACCTAGATTTATAGGGTGAGGGGCATGTTGCGTTTTATCAGAGGGAAGCAGACTGCCTAACCCTGATGCACCAAAAGTGGGCAAGTTGGCGCGGCGTTCCAGCCTTCCAGAGCATGCGGAATTGTGCCAACACCTGCCACAACTTAGCAGTGTGCTAATCGGTGGCCTCCACCTGCACCTGAACCGGCCTCTCCGCGCTGCTGGTTTCAGGGCGTCGCTGGTTTGTTGTAGTATTGCGCCCCGCCTGCCGGTCCGCTTTCCATTCTCAGAGTGCGTTGCAGCCACCTCCCCTAGTGCAAAGCAGCTGCGCGCTCCGCTCCGCTATGTTGAAGGCGATCAACCATCAACAGGCCAGCAGGGCCCGGGCCAAGCGACGCCCGTCTCACTTTCCTTTCCTTTGCAGCGGCCCCGTTTGCTTGTTTGTTTGTTTGCACATCGCGCCGCTGACTCCCAACAGGGCCGCGCCCTTCAGGACCCCCTCCATTGTTGCCGTAATTGGCCATCAGTCGGCGAAAAGGAGCCAACAGGTGGTTGCAGTTTGGCTGCACTTTTTATAAACGTGGCAGAGTCCGTGATTTTGCCCTGGGCGACATTAAGATGCAAATGAGGCCCTTGCCTTAGTTCTAATTAGGCCTCTTGTTTTTGTTTTGCGTCTTCTCTTTTTTTTTGCGCTCCGGCTGAACCTTGACGAGTGTTTACAGCCGTTTGGCTCCTGCGCCTTTGTTCCCGCCCAGTGTTTACCCTACACACAGGTCCTCAAGCTCACTGGCAAGTTCACTGCCAGGCTGAGCTGTTGAACCACGCTTCCCTCGGGCCTGTTTTCACTCGTCAGCTCGGTTTTCAAGCGAAGCTAGTTCCTGCGGGTTGCATCGCTCGTGGAAAACTCTTTGATTCCAGGCAATTTGAAATAGCTCACGCTGGAAGGTTGAATGCGCTGACAGGGCACTGGGATCACAACTTTGGCATTCTGTGCACTGATGGAATTCTAATATCAGTTATGGTTCTGTTTTGAACCGTATCTACTGTTGTTTTTTTTTTTTTCCGTGTTCCATTTGTGACACTGTGAGGCTCCCCAGAACAGTTGTCACAGCTGACCCTGTGTGTGTGTGTGTGTGTTGCGTGTGTGTGTTGTGTGTGTGTGTGTTGATAGACGGCCTACCCCCTGATCGACAGCATCGATCCCCAGGGCTTCGTCATGTACCGCCTCTTCAGAGATGCCACCCGTTACATGGAGGGACACCACGTCAAGGTACTGCAAACGTGCACCGCAGAAATGCATGCGCGCAATAAATGTCATTCTGAGTTTTGTTTTCTCTGCGCTGCTTTCACTTCCCACTGAAAAAACACTCTCATAATATTTTAGGCACATTCCCGAAATATGCACAGTCATAATTTCTCACGCTCAAGCACAACAATTACCTTACGTTCGTATCTGTATTTGTGTAGTAAGTGATCACTTCAGAACCATTATGTTCTCATTGAATAAATCAGTACTGAAAAATGCTCTTCAGGTCCACAGTATTACAAGTTAAAAGCATGTTAGTAGGTAGAAGTAGGTAAGCCATTGAAAAAGGAATAACAGCACATATCAACAACAAAAAGAAGTGATTTTAATGATCTAATTAGTCATAGTACCACTGTCCCAGGCACAGAGAATAATGTTACGCTGGAGTCAGCGTACGTGTTGTTGCACATTAATAAGTAATTTTATACTGAACTTTGAGTTTCCAACATAAGCAGCTAGCATTTTTTCTTTTCTCAGTGTATTTTTGTAAATGTCAATGACTTCTGGTAATGGGAAAGAGTAAAATCATTACAGCAGCTGCTGTAATTTCATTACTAGAAGTTGAGGGTGAAGTTTCCGTTGCGGTGAGATTGTAAGACAGCCCCACCCCATCCCTCCCACCACTTTTGGATTCAGAAAGGGGGAAGTGGAAACGTTTTACCTACACTTTTGTCCGGCATTGCATGCGTTTGGAACCATATCAACCCTGAGGTGTTGCAGTGCAATCTTTCAATGCAAACCAAACGAGTCCCCCTCACACTCACACTCACACACACACACGCGTGCACCCCTTTCCCTGACCTGGGCATTACAATGCAGCGTGTGCCCCCTGTGTCTCCCCCACACACACCCTTTCAGCTCCTTCTGGCCCTCTATTGATTTCCCCACACTCCCTCTCTATCCCCCTCTGTCTCTCAGCAGCCGCAGACAATAGCAGTCCCTTTTTTTCCCCCCTCGCCTCCCTTTTCTGGTGCCCCATTAACCTTCTGTCTTCCTTTCTTCCCTCTCTCTCTCTCTCCCTCCCTCTCCCTCTCTCTCTTCCCCCAAACAATGAAGGAAGGGAGGCTCCCCTTATCAGATCGTGCTGCGGGGGGCACGTTTCTGTTTAAGAATTTTCAGCTGCGAGGTAGCTTGTTTTTGTTTTTTGAGATCCAGAGGACCGATTCCCTCAGCATCATAAGACCACGAATTTTCCATTCAAGAAAACTGTTTGTTTTAATCCCCCCCATGCCCCATAAACTCTCAGTACACTCCCCTGACATAATTCACTTTAAACGTAGGACTCTCACCCATATGGTCCTGTTGTAAACTTCAGTAAATAGATTAAGCCAACTCCAAGACAGTGTGAGTTCACTTCTTTAAAGCAGACTTTCATTTTTTTTCACCATCAACAGTCTGTTTTACATTATAAAATAAAGTTGGCAAGAAGAGCGACCAGTTACATCAGGTGGGCCCATAAGTAAAAGCAGTGTGGTTTACTCAACTTGTTTACGTCTATAAACCCCTGTTCATTAATTATTTGTAGAGGTCAGGTCTTTCCATGTTAATTACACTGTTGTAAAACTGTTCATTCATTCCAAGCTATGAAGAATTCATGAGTGTAACCCGCTACCCTCCACCTAGCATAAAGCCCTTACTGTATATGTTTTTTTTGTTTAGCAGCCTGCCTTCCACGTTTCAGCACCCAGTCTTAAGTTACAAATGCACAACTGCAAGGTGGAGGCCTCTTTCTTCTGTTAACAAGAGGCTCTGAGCGCGGCTTCAGCCACGGGTCACTTTGAAGGGAGAGACAGCCGTCACTCAGTGCCCCCCCCACTCCGGCCTCCCCTCACGGCTGCCCCAAACTCCCCCACCCCGCGCTAACGCCCGTCTGCCCTCACCATGTGCGTGCGTGCACGCGTGGCCTCTGTCTCTGCTGCATTACAGCAGTGCAAGTGTAGGCCCCTCCCATCCCACCCCCATCCACCCTCTGCCCAGCTCTTTCTCTTTTCTCCTTGCCCCGCCCCCCTCCTCCTCCTCCTCATCCCTCCCGCTCCCTCCTTCACCTCCCATCTGGTCCTCTGAAATCAACAGGGGAGCAGAGAGAGAGAGAGGGAGGGTAGGAAGGAGAAAGAGGGAGAGAAAAGAAGGGCTGAAACAAACGTTCCCCTGAGGCCTTATTGGCTGTCCGCGCTGAATTTTCATGGTGATATCTTTTGTTTTTTTCAGAGCTAAATTTCCAGATACGCACGTTCAGAGAGGAGGGTTTATTTTAATGTTCATGCTTTCATAATGATACCAATCGTTTCACAGAGCGTGGGGGCAATTCCTGTTATGCGTTCCTGAAGACCTGTTCTGTGCCAAAGAAAATATACAAGTATAAAAATACAGAGTGAATGTCCTCAGATGGGTTCATTCTGTAGTTTAAAGGCATTTTTACTGTTTTTACACTGGTTTTCTTAAACTGAATAGTTCAGGCATTTGGCCTTCTGCTGTGACCACTTGACTCCTATATAAGAATATGACATCCAGCAGATAATGCTTGTTTATAAGGCTGATGGAGCCTTCTTCAGGGTGTTTTCCTTTCTCCTGTGTGTTAAATAAACTCACTTCATGTAACCAGTTTGTCGTAGGATTGTGAATTCAACTTGAAAGGTAGCTTTAAAAGAAGTCACAGTTGTATGGTCATTTGCTGCGCTCCAGCTTTTCAGAGACAAATCATATTCTAAAGCCCTCGCTGGCACCCTAGAGGATATACTTGAGGATCGCAGCCAACAGGTGTGCAACGTTCCTTCTGTGTCCTGGTGACGCCCCCGCCGCACGATCTGCCGCCTCACCTGGGATTACAGTCAATCGGCAGCGGTGAAATCCGAGCCCACGCCACGCCCCCCCCTCCCCCCCCCTCCCCAGATCTGTGGCCCACGCTCGCGTGCGCGCACACACACACACACACAGAGGCGTGCCCGAGCACACTTCCTCTACCATCGATCCCCCAGCAGGCAGAGAAGAGCGTGTCCACAGAGACCCAGCAGATACGAACTCTGCCTCCCCCGGGGGGGCTTTCACAGTAATACGGGCGGGGGGCAGTGAGGCAGATGCCGGTAATTTATTGGGAATTCTACGGGAGTGAGGAGATGCACCCTCCCAACCCCCCACTCCTCCTCCCCCTCCCCCAGGTTTCCCATGGCCCCCCTTTCACCCGTGCCACGCTTGTGTCACCACCTCAGGGGGATACAGATGACCCCCATGATTGAGGAGGGGAAAACATAGCGTCCCTGTCCATCTGTTCCGTGCCAAACACGGAGACCGCGCAAGGGGACAGCTGGCCTTGGAGAAAGTGTGTGCGTGTCTTTGTATCTGAGTGTTTCGGGGGGGGTGCTGTGTGCACCTCCCCACCTGCACCTGCATGTGTGTGTTTATGTGGATCTGTGGTTTTTAGCGCGTGTTGGTGATGTGGAGATAACTCTGTGTTCCCTGATACATTTGTGTTTGTTTTTTTTTATTTTCCTTGTTTATTTTTTTTAAACTTTAATATCCTTGATTATCTGTGATTATTTTGGTTGAAAACTGTCACGTCAGTTTGTGCCTGCAGCAGAATGATAATAATGATCATATTTTATATGCAAAATGGTTTTCCCACGCTTGAGGGGCTAAGCAATTAAAGGCAATGAGTCATCTATTGAAACAGTTGCAGAAGCAGACTTGGCTAGCTATGAAGAGCAAACGAGAGCACAATTCGAAAGACGAAAGCTACAATACACATAATGATGGCGCACGATTGCACGCGACGGGCAGTAATTAACACTGTATTAAAAGCCTGCTCAAGGGGAGTTGTTATTTCAGATTTAAAATTGGTTAGTGGAGTCAGCTCAGCTGAGCTGTGCTGGGCAGGAAGGAAGTTCCAGAGAAGGGAGGGGCTGAGGAGGAAAAAGCTTTAATGAAAACGAAGCACTTTCACAATGCCGACAGCCGCAACAGATCCAGCCACTGACACTCGGAATGTGAGGCACGTACTCTGCCTGCCTCTTGTCTGGGTTTTAAGCCTCAAGTGTTTTCTTTACATTTCAGTTTCACTTGAGGTGCTGTTGATCCTGTATCATTGCTGTTCTACGGTCGTGTCGTATGCTGGAATTCTGTTCTGTTTCTGTTCTTGTCATCATGAATCAGTGTGCTGTTTTGTTTTGTCAGTTTCAATTGTTCTTACCCTGCACATGGAGGTAAATTATAGACACATACAGTACCTGTCAATTGTTTGTCACTCTCTTCTGTTGCACTCTCAGTGGCACTCTGCCTGACTGAAGCAGTCATTAATGGCCCTATACTGAATGGAGCTCTATGTGTGTCTGCAGGACGTGTCCTGTCTGAACCGGGACACCTCCAAGGTGATCGTGGTGGACTGCAAACGCGAGGCCTTCAGCCTGCAGCCCTTCAACGGGATGGCCCTGCGCAAGTGGGACGGCAACTCCGAGGACCGGACGCTGTACGACCTGGCCGCCTTCCTTAAGAGTGAGTGGCCGTGCTGTCCGGTCATTGGTGCAGACTCTTCTCCAGGTGTCCAATCAGCACCAGGGGAAGGCTGTGGCCTCGGCCGCAGTGTGTTATATTGCGTGGTGGTGGGGGCCGCTGACTTTGGTGGTATTCAGGAAGGTCGATGTTTCCTTGAGCCTTGGCCCCAGTTTCACCTGAGCCGAATCTACCCGAATCCATGAGCACAGACCCCCGAGACCCAATCATGTTCTGTCTCCATGACAGCCATTGCCATCAGCGGGGTAGAGGACGTGCGCACTGTCCTGGAGAACTACGCCCACGAGGACGACCCCATCGAGGCCTTCAAACGCAGACAAGCGCAGCTGGCTCAGGTACACACTCGCCCTCTCTCGCTTACACCACTCGCACCCCACTTTCATCAAAAGCAAGTCCACTGCAGTATTAAAAAGTGTTACCATTTCATTACAATGGATGACTAAGAGTTTACAATGATGCTAGCATGAAAAAGAAAACACACTCACTGAAGGTACATGTAGATGTAAAAAGACGTACAGGAAGCTGTGGGAGCATCTGATCAGAATACATCATCAGGTCTGCTTTCCACCTCATTTCAGTGTAGTACTAAGTACTAGCAGCTAGTACAATGTAGTAGCAGCAGTTGGCTGGATGTTAGCATGGTTGATGGATTTATGAAAAGGTGTTTCTGCCTTAGTCAAACCCACACCCAATGATGCACGGTTTTATGTACAGAGCCATTTCCTCCTCTCCAGCATTTTAAGTTGTAATAAGGCTGCCTTCAGCAGGCTTTTTTTTGAATGGAAAGCGGGATGTCTTTGGCTTGGAGTGTAGTGTGAGGGGTGCACGTGGTGAGCCAGACAGGGCTCCCACGGCGAGGAGCGTAAGCGTGTAACACTCTGCTCACTGCGTGTTCCCTCGCAGGAGGAGGAGCAGCGGCTGGCCGAGCTCGCCAAGCAGAAGAAGCAAAGCTTGTCGCTGGGCTCCATCGCCGGCAGGTTCTGGTCCCGCTCCAAGTAGCAGTGAGCCGCCCTCGCGCTCGCAGCCACCAATCGCAGCCCTTCCCGCCAAGGCAGCCGGCGAATGGGACGGGGCTGCGGAAGGGCCTGGGGGAGGCCGGACACAAGGGGGGCTATGGGGTGGGGCGGGGTGGAAGACAGGAAGGGGCGAGGGGGTGGGGAGGGGGAGGGGAACCGTCCAGTCCGCTCCCAGCACAGTGGGAGTGTCACGATAGTTTGGGGGCGGGGCTTAGCTCCAGGCAACATTCAGTTTCCTCTGCAGCGGCGAAGGCACTTCTCGGACAGGAACGGACGCGTGGACAAGGGGGTGGCCTGCGCTCGCATTCGTTTTCCCATTTGTCCTTCGTTTTCGAACGTTGTCATCAACCTCTGCAACGGCGAATGGGGGAGGTGGGGGGGCCCACATCCTATGAGCGTTTAGTTATAATTTCAATCCACTTTCATCAACAAGACTGTCGAAATGGGGATTGAACAACCTTGCAAATAGAGAACACTTGACTGTAGACTCTATCAGCAAGGCAGGAACACTAGGTCTGGAGTTCAGGCCACCACTGGAGAGAGGGCCTTTGAGCTCCTAGTGACCTAGCTCACCAGATTGCCATCACATGTTCTTATTTTTTTGGGAAACAGATCAGCAAATCTGCTGTTGACAAGGAGAGGCATTTGGTGGCAGGTGTCAGACTTGGAGACTAAACAGTGGGTTCGTCCTGCCGCCGAAGGACGAAGAACCCGCCGCATGGATGCACACGCGCCACTCCCACAGGACGTGTGCAGGTCATCACAGACAGAAGGGGTTTTCATCGCAAGGAGAGCCAAGCTGACCGGGAAAAGACTGGGCTGGCGCCGTCTTTAAAGAAACTTTTAAGTTGCTCCTGTTGAGGGTTGATGTACTTGTCGAATGTCCTGTGAAATGCAATTGACGTGAACTATCATAGACTCCAATAAATGAAAACTCCATGTTACCGTATACAGTGTTTTGACTAATCCAAAGATGTGATTCCTTACCTTCGTGGTGCAACATCATATCTCTCCTGTACCTTTCTTTCCAAAACTTCCTTTCAGATTTTCCCTGGTGCCTTCTAGGCACCTGCATCACAGCCACAAATGAACTTGTATGCACAAAACCAGATTACAAGACTAGATTTTGGGAGTCAAAATCTGGAATGATAGCCTGTCCTCCACACAGGGCCAGCCTCCATGTGGTTAATTGCTCTTGGCATTAAAACCATGTCAGGTTGGTATAGTTGTGTTGCAGTATTTGACATATTGGTAAAATGTTCAGTTCAGCTGAACTAATCATACACACGAAGTTAGTGACCCTTAAAACAGTGATGTATAAGTGATTGGCACTGTATGTTCCAAGAGCTGCTTTTCCCTGGTCTGATTCTCACACAGAACAACCCCTAGTGCCTTTAATTGGAAGTGAATTACATTTTTTCTGAATTACTGAATTACATTTTCCAGTTTGTATAAAAATCGACATATTCATCATATTTTTAATTTCACAAGTACAACACAACCAGACATGGACAAATAATATTCATTTGAAAATAAGCTAGTGAAGGCACAACCTTGTACAAAATTGAACACTTTTTAATATACGCCTTGTGAGTTATGTATGCCTTGATGCGAGTACAGAGCACCTGTCAATAGTTTTGCGTGACAGGAACGCGTGTCTAAAAAATGTAAATCACAACAAGGTTAATTTTTTATCTCAACGATAGTTCAAACATGTTTACATTTTGCACACATCAACATGATTTCCATTCACAAAGGAAGAGATATTCCACACAACTAAAGTGTCTTCGATTTAAAATTTCTGTTAACGTGTATCTTATTTCTGTTTGGTTATATTAATGACAGTACAAGATCAGAGTGTTATATATGCATGGGTTTTAATAATCTCTAAATGATATGCACCCATTACCAAACAAGGTCAGAAACAGTGATGCATTCTCCTCCAGCTACTAATACCCTGGCTATCTAAGCTGTCTATGCTTCTGGAGAGCAAGTGTGTAAAACGGCTACATTGCCTGAGTCTTGGAAAGGAGCTTTTAAAGTTTCTTCATGGTATCAGCTGGACCAGATCTTCTGGAAAATGTGTTGCCCTAGTAGTATTTATCTTCCCTCCTGCATGTGATTCAGCTGTAGCCTGTGGTACCCTACAGCCCCACATTCATATGCCTGCTCAAATGTTCAAGAATGGTAGGTTTCTTCTGTCTTTGAAATCATTGCAAAAAATATATATTACAAAATAAGCACATATAATCCTCTGATTAGGCATTTTTTCTTGCAAGCTCAATACCAGGCTGGTCACTCACCTGCTCACTGCAGTGCACCTTTCTTCCACCACCCATCATTTTACATTGCACATCTCCTCTGGTATACATGCTTACCAAGCTAACCAAGATTAGGTGGTCACTTAGACTGTGTGGAAGTGTGGGGTGGGTTATTTACTTACTGTAAGTTGCTGTATATATTATGCTTTAATTTTGAGAGGCTTGTCTGGCTTGTACACACTAGCCTATGCTGCACTG
Organism: Megalops atlanticus; assembly: GCA_019176425.1. NCBI lineage: Eukaryota > Metazoa > Chordata > Actinopteri > Elopiformes > Megalopidae > Megalops > Megalops atlanticus. Next base: position 13,605,488 of record CM032883.1, read on the forward strand.
GTGAATAAACCTGCTTTGAAGCATGTATCCTAGCCTTGCAGGTGGTGATTGAAGCTCAGTTTGGTTAACAGTATGTTAGGCCCCAATGTTAGCACGGTGCATGCCTTATTGCACAATCGCAAAACAAGCACCAGTGGTGCTTTCATCTGTTTTAAGCACATTTTCACTAAGGTTTTCCTGGCTGCAACTTATTTGTATGGATGGGAACATTTTCAAAACTGAAAAGTGAAATGGAATTTCACTGCTGAAAAAAATCAAACCCTGCCAAGCATATTTTAACCGTTTAGTTGTGAATGGACAAGATAATAGCGATGAGATTTTTTTTTTAATGCAACTGAATCATTGTGGCACCTTTGCCCTTGAGTGCTTTTGATGTCAGTACATGCTTAAACAGTTATACTCCGAAACGCCCACTCATCCAGCTCAATTCCTCACTCATGTATAGTATGAATGCCTCTTCAGCTGTCCGTCAATAGAATGGCCTAATATGAATCTGGGATGGAGCAGTCTGAGTCATGCAGGGGAGCAGGGGTGTTGGGTGGCAAGGAAAAAGCAGGTGTAACAAAGGTGTAAAGCTGTTGCTAACTGGCAGGTGACCAAACTGGACAGGCTATGGTGCACTGTAAATGTATTAAAACGTTATTTTAGGGATAGACACATAAATGCATATTACTTCATAAAAAGTATATACTGCTATAATTTCTCAATATTGGGTAGTTATGTGCTTCTTAAACTTCTTCACAAGGAAGCCCCTTTGATTAAAACTGAAACTGACCTGACTCTATGAATCAGTAACTAGACTTACCAGCAACACCTTACCTGCCATTACAACAGGGTTAGTCATTTTTTTTTAAGCACAACTAAGCAACGCTAATCCTGTAAGTCCCCAGGTGCCAGTGAGGTAGTTGAACAGTACTGGAAAGTCCAGTGGAGCTACGTGATTTTGTCAACAACTTTGTCACCGTTGTAAGTTACTGGATTTTTTTTAGATTTAAGATCATGCATTGGCCATGACAGGAGAAGAATAGTGGGAGAATGAGTTTCACTTCATTCAGCTCTCCAGAGTTGACAAAGACTGCCATGAAAACGTCAAAGGCCTTGTTCCGTACTTCCTGTTTGGCTGTGGCGGTCCAAGTCGCTGTGTCCTGTTGCACTCATGACCTCGCACTTTGACAGGGCTTGTATACAGTATGTTTCAAATCCTTCCCACCCCTGTTCACACTAGTACTTTTGAAAGAAAAGGAAAAAAAAACAGTGACATTGAACATTGTTATGGCACACTTGACCTAATCAAAGGACCTTACTAGTCCTTTTACCAATTGTTTTTGCTCATCCCAGACTTTGAGCAACACTTTAAGAGATTCCAAAGTGCTTAGCCAGAACTTTGGTCCTGTGGAGCCAGTATGACATTGTGATACCATGTCACTTAGAGGATGTATGCTCTCCATTAAGCTTCTTATTTGTATGACATGAGCTTTTACGAGCTTTGTCTTCTTTTTATCGATATTAAGCTCACCCTCAAGTCTTGAGGTACCATATTTTATCTTAAATCTGTTTAGATTGAGATCAGTAGATACACTACTATGTACATACATAACAGATTAGATTCTAAGAATGTAGTTACTCTTCATTTACATGTTGCCACAATTTTATTATCAGTTAGCTCAGCCATTATTTCTGCTTCTTTCCACTCAGAAGTTGCTTTCTACTGTTACAGTGGTTATCTCTGTTTTGGAAGACACGAACGCGACTGCGTTGTTCTTTTCTTGTTCAATTGTTCTTTAATGGCCTACCATTAAATATAACTTTAACCATGATTACAAATACATGTATACCACCACTCTCTTTTTGGGTGAAAAGATTTTTTGAGATACGGAGTTCAGAATGGTTTATATTATCTTAAGAGGATAGTTTTGATGTCGGTCGTTGTTGACTGTGCTCTGTTGGCTAGCTCCCTCAAAAAAATTAGATGCCTAAGTGGTGTTTAACAATGACGAGGTGTAAACATGCTTTCTGACGCGGCAATCCGCTTAAAACGCTCTAATAGCATAGCTGACATCTTAACGGACGCGACACGGGTCAAACCCCCTACTGATAGCTCTAATAACTTAACAAGAGAGCGGTATACGCTCGTAATGACTTCCTTAACTCTAATTCTGGACTTTGCAAATAACCACAAACACCGATCGGTATTTAACTCCAAAGGATTAACTCATCAAACGTTCATCTCCGAATCCAAATATTTGTTGGGCTGTTTAGAGAAAATCGATGCCAGTACACCTCACATTTAAAGAAGATAGACGGTTCGGTGTATCCGATTTCCTTTAACTTTGATGATCTGTTGGAATGGCCTTTGTTTGCATACTTGGGCTGCTGCAAATATTCTTAAATAACGCAGTTTCAATTAACGTTTTAATGGCTTGCTATTAATTGGTTTCTAATATCTTTGCTTTTTCCTAATTTCAGATTAATTTTACATTGTCGCATTAGAATAATACATATGCTTTTCAGACTATTCATTTTAGTGCGTCTATATTTTAATTTAGAGACTTTGTGAAGATAAGACTGCGTATAATATATAATACATTGCGTATTCTAAATAATGAAATGAAGATCTTGCCAGAATTGCTTGTTATGTTAGTATTACCTGCAAACATTAATCTTTTTGACTGATCTGCCCAATCTTCTAATCTTAATATACAGACTTAAAATAAGAGACCAGCGAAATGTATTCATTTTCCCTTAAGGTGTAAGCTTTGTGACAGAAGGCCAAGAACGGAGATATGACAAAGTTCTTATTTGAGAAATATAACTATGGTAAATGCTGTGTACCGTGTCTGATGTATAAAAGTAAACTTATATAAGCATTTTGTTTGGTAGCCTACAAAAACAATTGCACACATTATCTTAAAATATGTCACTCTCCAACTCTTCATCTTAAAAGGACAGTGCAACCTTACCGGGGAATTTGTCCGCGCGAATAATGAAACAAAAAAAATATTGGTTTGTGTCTTGAATTTGCCTTAATTCCTTGCTGCGTCTTGTGAGTGATGGAAAACACTATCAATCATGCAGTCACCTGAAGGAGAATAGGTACAGGTTAAGTAATTGCCCGCGCGTGCCCCGCCCCACCCCCACGGAGTATTGACAGGACTTGTGCGGCACTCGCGCCAAGAATTGCGCCCCGAGCCTGCGGTCACAGGTCGCCCTCAGCACTGTGCAGTTACCGCGTCTTCGCTAAGTGTCCACTAACATAACTCCTCTTTTGGCGGGCTTTCATACCAAACACAGGGGGGAAATAAAGTTCCGGTCTCTTTGGTTGAAAAACTTTGATTTTTTCCCCAAATTGCTTGTAAGTTTTAAGTTACTTTTTAAAGTTCTGTCAGTTTAAGGTGTAACCCGCAAGGCTGAGTTCATTATTCGACTTGTGAAATGAATGGCGTAATTTTGTCTTAAAGACACTGTCATAGAAATAGCCTGGGACTTCATGTCCGCCCTGCACACAACACAAAATAACGTGTATCAATTTTGACATGTTAAAATTTGTTCAATGATGAAGATACATATTATATTGAGTAGGCTATAACATAAATAAGCAATGTGGTGTAGCATATTATATAGTTGTAAAGCACTGTAATGCACTTTAACGGTTTTGAAGTTTCTCTTTCTTTTGACCATGTTTACGAATGCACGAAGATTTTCACTTAAAACAGCCTTTTCAGTTGTATACACTTTTAGCCACTGCTGATCAGAACTAATGGTAATAAATAACTCAATGTTCTTTTACATGATACACAATGGATTGTGTTTCATGTAAAAGAACATTATGGATGTGTTACCCATGCATACAAACAATAACAGTTCCCTATCGCAAATTTAGAAAGCAACATCTGGAGTTTTTCATTATTTTTATGTTTTAGGAAATAACGCTTTCTATGCGTAGCATTGAAGACGTCGAGAACCTTACTTAATTGTTACTTTGTTTACTTGAAGCTGAAGTCAAGTACTTAGCCTGTGTGATTGAAGCGATGTTTCTTTCAGTTTTATTTTGATTCTGCTGTAAACACAGAAACCCAAAAGATTTTTTTTCTGGACAAGAGTTCGCATTCTAGCACTGTACCCAATGTTGTGAGACTGGCCAGTTGATATTATATATTGCTTATTTATTATTTCTGGGAGATTCATATAAACTTTCACCAGCAGACACCACATAAATATAGCTACATAGTGATGTAGCTATATGTCATGCTAATAGGAGAGAGTGGGGACAATTGCAACACTTTTTGCATTTCCTTCAGTTTCTCAGAGACTGTTCGTATTGGGAAGACAAAATTTTAATACATTAAACCCACATCTGTCAGCTACCCACCCACACTGCTGTAACATGTGTACATATGATAATATACGTACAATTTATACTTGAATAGACAAAGTCAAATGTTGCAATTGACCACTCTCCCCTATTAATAAAATGAGGTGCGTAGAGGATATTGTTTTCTAAGGGCATAGTTTTACATTCTACTACCTGCTTCATGAGACGTAAAACTGTCGTGTGCATACTATCAATTTCCTCCTACAAATAGCAGCGCCCATGGAACAAATATCCGATATCAGCACTGATTTACGGGAGAATAGTGTCATCTTCTTATGCTTGGTTTTTAAAGGTCTCTGAGGACCCAGCTTTCTTGTAGATGTCACATGTCATTCAAATATATACACGATGCTTCTTATCTGCAATATTACTGCTCAGAGCAGTGCTTTTATTAGGACAAAATAGCTAAATAAACAAATGAAACAACACAGACACGTCTATAAAATCAACCGGATTAAAGGGTAAATCATCTTGGAATATGCAACGCAAAAACTGTTGTTGAAATTTAATTGAATTCATTATTGTGATTCCTCGTATCACACGATTAATTTAATATTTGGTCAATGCACGATCAATGCACGCGCATCTTTTTCGCCAATATTCAGCGTTTTAGCACACCTGTGCCTTAGCTAGATTTCCAGAGCGCGCGTCAGATGGCCGGGGTAAAATGGAACCAAACATTCTCCATGCTGGTTAAATTTCCTTGACCCACGAAAACCAAATGAATGGCAACTTTAATGTGCAACATTTTGGAAAGTGTTAACGTGGTTGCGTGCCAAAGATTTCCAACCGTTACGGCTGGAAAATGAAAATAACCCGAGCATGTGGCTGGCCAATTCACACAGAGCTACAGATTGGGAGGTGTCAAGCCTTTTTGCTTTAACAACCTCCCCCGGACAGGGGCACACGTGCCAGCGTGAACTCGGCTGTATCGGACATTGTAACCCATGCCTTCAGCAAATCACATACGGGCAGGAGTGATTTGCATGTTAGTACATTTATACTTCTGTATTCCCTTTAGTTGTGATTTGCTGTTACAGTATACTTTACCAAATCAAGTTGTGGGCCAGTAATCAATAAGAGGATAATCGTTCGATGCTACCATAGGGATCAATTGCCCTGCAATTTGGGAAAACGACCAGATTGACAGTAGTCAATATGTTTGCTCTTAGGGATTTTGAAGACAGGCAAGTCGAATATTTACTGAGAAGAATGTTGGAAAACAGCGCAAAATAGGCTTGTGCAGTTTCAGGGAACAACATACGCAGAAGTGCGTTTTCGAGAGGTGCGAACAAATTGCATGGGAAAAAAGAACGTGTTACTTTGGAAAAGGGGGTATAAATGAGAAAAGACTGTTGTCGGCATGCGACAGCATGAGAATCCGTGCCCATCAAACTCCAAGGTGGGGTGTTTGACACCTCGTTCCAAGGCGCAAACGTCCGTTTATAGGCGCCCTATGCCTTCTGCCACTGGTTAACACCTCTGCAGAATTCCTCGCGGTGTCTTTCCGCCCCTATAGCCCTGTCTGCTCTCTTTCTCCTCCCCGTTGTAACACCAAGGACAGACACATGCCGCACTTAAACAAAAGCGAGGACTGCTGGGCCATTTGGGAGTTTGGCGCGTGGAGTGAAGTGCCAGGTGTTGACACACCTCTCTGGTTAAAATTTCCCAGAGAAGAAATGTTGCCCTCGAACGATAATTTCGGTGCTTGCGGAGAGTCACAATCAAATCGATCGGCTTGCTGTCGCTAATTATTTTTACCCCAGAACGCCCAGTCCTGCCACATATTATGCATACTCCTTCTGCCGATAGATATTGCATACTTGCATTGCTACGAATATTCTCTAGTTTGCAGAGCAGAAATGCATAGAAAATATCGGCGAAAATATTGCTGTATGCATACAAATGATCATGATATTGTCTCGTTATTGTTTTAGGCAACAGAGTGTTCTGTCCTGCGTTCGCATTCATCTCGTGATAGCCAGCGACGCGAGTGACACCTGTGCGTCCAGCTCCTACCATTTAGGGCGAGAGTATATTTGCGTAAAGCTGTATCATAACTATTTACATTTACATTTATCACCCCAATCTAAATTACAAAATCAATATAACATTGGGTAAATAACTCAGTAAACTGTTAAACGTATATAAAACTTCCGAATGATCTAGCATACGAGCTCAATCACAATCGCATTATGTCAATCATTTTCAGAAATTTATTTTAATTTCCAACCAGCACTGACACATGTAAACACAGAAATACAAAATAATTCATTTGTCAAATTTCGTTTGAGTACATGCTGTCTTTGTATTTAAGTTGTGGTATATGATATGCTTAACTGTTACTCGCTTTGAGAACTGTACATATTTATTCAACTGCATAATGTTCAGATATAGGTTGGCATTCAGTTTACTGTCTGCAATATATTGTATGGAGGACTTCAGCAAAACATTACGATGGTAACTGAGTGGTTTTACATAGAAGCCCTGCTGTATACCCAGTTGTATCGATGGTTAAATGGTGTGATCTTTTTAGGCCTAATTATCAGAAAACATTTCCTCATAAATAAGGGAAACTTTTTTGTCCTGTAATGTTCAAGTTGAGACCTTTGGTAAAGCATTTCTTCCTTTGATTAAGAATGTATTTATATGTATTATGAGTTTTTAATAAGAACATGCACTTGTAATAAATATATGCCACTTAAAGTATCGGTCAGACTTGCTATTGGCCTCGTAAAAACACCAGGATCAGCATTTCTATTTCATCAAAACTGTCCATAAATGCTCTAGTGTTACAGCCGCGCGAGTCACATTGTTTTGTTGTTTGATCTAGCAACAAGCTTCACGACTTTATGGGATCAGGCCGATTATGGTTTCTTGTTACAATAACTCACATTGTTTACTCCAGGGTTCATTTATTTTTATTTAGCTTCTCTTTGTTGTGGCTTGGAACTCAAGCCACATGAGCGCCCAGTCTGGATAATTGTTCGACAAAATAGAGACAATGGGAGCTCCATCTACACCCCCCTCTTTCTTTTGTGCGGCAGTTCAGTCGAAGCGTGCCTGGGATAAAGTCAGGGCCAGCGGAGGCACGCGCTGCCTTCATTAGAATCACAATAGAAGAGCGCCAAAGATGAGCAACAGTTTGTAAAGCGGCCCTTTGTCTGAGTTCGCGCCCCCTCCTCCTCCCCCCGCCAAACACACCCACCCTACTGACACACGCTCTCAGACATGTGGCAAAGACAGACACACACACAAAAAAACTGCATTTATGGCACACGCCGGACTCCTGTTCGTATTCAGATATGAAAGCAACGATAAAACTTCAAAAAAACAAAGGGTTTCCTTGTAGCAAAACGTCTTCTGTTGTAGCTGTTGAAAACACCGATTCGGTTAAAACAAGATTTAACACTGTGCAAAAACTCGTGTTAGCAATTTTGCGTCTTCGCAAATGTCTTCACGCCCATCAGAATATATTGCACTTTTTTAAATATACTCGAATACAATAATTGTGTAGTATGGGAACGTTACCAATAAGTTATCGGGCGAATCCCACGTGATATTTTTGCCCTAAAACAGCGGGCGATGTCACTTTTTTCGCTGAATTACTTGTTTCTAAGAAGAATTCGTTTGCTCGAATGATACTGGATTGCTTCTTTAAAGTGTAGGAAATACAGTAAGTAGGAAATACAGTAAAAACCGAATATGTCTATTTTCTTTTTAGAGTGTGTGTGCACTTTAGAGTCAAGTTTGCTCACATCATTCAGAAACGATGCTGGCTGGCTGTGTAAGGGTAACCGGTCGTGTTATTGAGAAAAGCATATGGCACATACACATCGTTTGGCTCAAAATCGGGCCACCCCGCGGCCAACAGCACATTGAGTCTCATAATAGAACCCGCAACCCTTCCTTCACCCAAAACAATGGCACAGATTTCCGTCGACCGTCCGTCTGCTGTATTGGATTACAAAAGAAACGGGCAAGCGCACTGAAATATATATTTTGTTAATAAATAAAATATCATATGTTTCTTATTTGCGGGCCACGGAAGTGCATTTTGGAAGAAATGCGCACGTGTGGGTTTGTTTATAAATTCCTATGGGGAAAAACGTAATAGGCGGCAGTGGGTGCAAGTAGTCATCCAGGGAAAACACATTTTCAGTTAACAGCTATATTTAAAACTAAATTGGCAAACATTCTATACAGAAATCAGGACAGTCTTAACTTTTAATACATTCAAGCGCATTTTCCTTGGTATCTTTGGGACTATGAACGTTCGACCCAGTGGGAAAAAAGCCGCAAACGCCTTTAATGCTTCAACTTCCGCAGATGTTTAACCATGCGATATCAGGTATTCTTATGGTATTCTGAGATCAATCCAGATTAACTGGTTATTACGCACTAGAGAGGTGCCGCTGCAGAGAAGGGGGTCGGGGCACAGAATAGCCAGGTGCTGTTGATTACCATACAGCTGTAAGCATGAAGCCTCCACAAAAGCAATTATCCCAACATCTACAGCTCTCCGTGCTACCCCACAACCCCCGCCCCCTCCCCTCTCTAGACCTACAACCCAAACCAAGATAACAAAAGACCCCTCCGGATCTCCCGTTGGCACAATAAAAGGTCTCCGTCCGAAACCTGCCGGTGTAACGACTCGCACGCGTCAGAACAATTACAATTTCTGAACTGAATTAAGGGGGAGTGTGGTCACCCCACTCTCCCCCGCTCCGCTCAATCCACGTCGGCCCTCCCACGATAACATGAAAACATTCTGGAAGAATTGGACGGCACGCGACACATTAAAGTTCAGAGAAATAAAGAAAACCATCCAATTCTTCGTGTTGTTTGAAATGCACAAATTGCTATATTGCCCAAAGTTTTTCAGTTTAAACACAGCGGAACAATTCATGCACAGAATTTCTGCCACATATGCCATTTGAATTCACAACCTAGCCTGAAACTAGCTATACCTCATTTTAGCTATATTTTAACAATGATACCAAAACATTTACCTCAACCTGATGGCACTCCTGCCACTGTGGTTTATAAACCTTTTTGCGAACAGCTTTCGAACAATGATAAGATTAAGAACATATTAAACTGGCCCTTGGGAGTTAATAAGAAATTAGGTGTCGATGCATACAAATATGATTGGTTTAATGTTTAACTGTGCGCTTAGCACCCTTAAATTTGTTGTACTCCATCAATTCAACAGACCCGAGGGCCATCTATATCGAACACATATACTTGTGCATAGTCCACATCTTGTACACCCTCTTCTGTAGCTAAAAACAAATCTGAAAGTGTGTATGCCCACGCGCCAAACATTTCCTTAAATTTCCTATAGAATCACTTCAGCGATATCAATTGAAAGCTTTCAAAAAAAGAGAAAAAAACGGCGCACATTTAATCACTATCAGATATTCCTATCTATTCCTCTCGCTTCGCCCCGCCCCATGGGCGTGGCTTTGGACTATATATTCACGGACTGCACTCAAGTCTTCGAAACAGAACGTCAAAGTCCAAGGGAAACACTCAAAAGGAGCCTAAGGATTTTTACATATATCGTATGCTCCACTTATCTTCGCATTGTCTGATCGTAGGAACCTGTCAGTGATATTTCTTTGTCAGTCCTTCTTGTTTTTTGTGCTATTTTACTACTTTTTGGACATACGTGGATATATTTTACCTTCACTGGATATCTGCCCCTGTCTGCTATTGCTTAATAGCGGACCAAGAACCTAAACACAAAATGGCTTATATGCTATTAACCTGTTTGTTGGCGTTGATATCGACGCAATTGGTGAGTAAAAAACGAATACACAATAAATAAATGCTATTCATATTTACTGAGCATACCTGCTTGTTGGGACTGTGCACTTACTCATACTCGGTTTTACTTTTATAGGTTGAGTCGTCCGGTGTGTTTGAGCTGAAAGTGCACGCATTCAGAAGCACTCGTGATGTTTGCAGAAGGTCCAGGGATTGTAGGATCTTTTTCCGAGTGTGTCTCAAGCACTCTCAGGATGTCATCCTCCCCGAACCTCCATGCACCTACGGCACGGGACTGACGGAAATCTTCCGCGCAGATCAGAGTGCTATCTCCAGTAGCGCTCCCATCAAGGTCCCCTTTCATTTCAAGTGGCCGGTGAGTTGCCTGTGTTTTACAGTTACAACCTGAGATAGAAAGACAACTCCTTTTCCCCCACACTTGGGACCATGAGTTCTAACCGACTTCTACTTGTGTGCGTGCAGGGTACGTTTTCGCTCATCATCGAAGCCTGGAGCGCCGAGTCTTCGGAACAGTCCACAGGTAGGCACTGAAGCTGGCGCTCCGCTAGGGGGCAGAAAGTTACTTTGTGCTTTGGAAGCCATACGCGTAACAGTTTAGAAGTTGTTAAAAATTAACTGTGTGTATATATGAAGTGGACTTATGTGTACATAAACGTAGTTAAACAGGTAACAGTATTAAAGCTATACATTCCAAGTGGAAATTGTGTGACCAGTCGTTCCAACAACACCGACCATGTGTTTTGTAATTAACTCTTTATAATTAAAGCAACTTTATGTATTCCTCTCCATCCAGATAACCAGAACAATCTAATCAGCCGCATCGCGACCCGTAGGAGACTAGCCATCGGCGAAGACTGGTCACAGGACGTCAATTTTGGAGAGCAAAGCGAGCTGCGTTATTCTTACCATGTTGTGTGCGACGAGCATTACTACGGCGACAGCTGCTCCGACTACTGCAGACCCCGCAACGACACCTTCGGACACTATACCTGCGACGGTGCTGGCAACAGAGCCTGCCTGGCTGGTTGGAAAGGCGACTACTGCTCAGAACGTAAGTAGGCTACTGTTGTAAATATCTGTATTTAAATTTAAATTGCGTTGTAGATCTGTTATGTTCGGGCTACTAAAATCAGACGTGATGAAGAAAACAGTATGACAGATGGGTCAATATCTTACGACAACCACAACGTAAGAGATTATAACGTTTATTTGATTAAGGTAGGTTCAACGTAGGTTGAAATCAAACTGTCCTCATCATAGATACAAGAATAACCGATACCTTTTACAAGTTATTAACTACTGCCTAAAGGCTCCATTCAGCGGTTGACTTAACCAGCTCAACCACCCCCTTTCGATGAAAGCTTCTGTCGCGGTAAATGTGGTTTGTCTGCGTTCTTTTGTTCGCTCCAACAATAGGAGCAGGGAGCATGATTTAACACAGACACGCGCTGGAACTTAATGTGCGCTCCCTTGCGTGAAAAGAAGACGGCATGTGTTCCTTTTGTGTGCCTACCAGCTGCTTAGTTTAGTACTTAACAAATACTTGATGTGTTTGAGCTAAAAAGGGGAGGGGTGATGATGCGAGAGGGGGCACAATCATTTTAATTTCCCCCTTTCTCTCTTTTCATTTTCTCCCTCGGACAACAGCCATCTGCTCGTCTGGCTGCAGCGACAAGCACGGTTATTGTGAGTCCCCCGGCGAGTGCAAGTGCCGCCTCGGGTGGGAAGGCCCCCTGTGCAACGAGTGCGTGCGCTATCCCGGCTGCCTGCACGGCACCTGCGGGCAACCGTGGCAGTGCGAGTGCAAGGAAGGCTGGGGTGGGCTGTTCTGCAACCAGGATTTGAATTACTGCACCAACCACAAGCCGTGCAGGAACGGCGCTACCTGCACCAACACCGGCCAGGGAAGCTACACCTGCACGTGCCGTCCGGGCTTCAGCGGCAACAACTGCGAGATAGAGACCAACGAGTGCGACAGCAACCCGTGCAAGAATGGAGGAAGTTGTAACGTAAGTTTAAAAACAAGTTCGTCAACTCAGTGCGATGTTTTTTCTTTTAATATGACCACTTTTAATTTCAATTTCTAAGCACAATATTTTTTTATCTATAAAAACATTTCGACTTGTTGGTTGTACTACATTTTACATTAGAGTTCAATGATTAATGAAATTCCTTGTTCTTTTTTCAGGACATGGAGAACGACTACTCCTGCACATGTCCCCAGGGTTTCTATGGGAAGAACTGCGAGATCAGCGCCATGACCTGCGCCGACGGTCCCTGTTTCAATGGCGGCACATGCGTGGAGAAGATGACGGGAGGGTACACCTGCCGATGCCCGACCGGCTACACGGGGTCCAACTGTGAGAAGAAGCTGGACCGCTGCAGCCACAATCCCTGTGCAAACGGTAAGAGTCATGGCCTCAGAGCCAGACAGACCCTCAAGTGATTTAGGGAGCATTCTAGGTTCTGAAATAGAAAGCTCTGAGCAGTGCATTTGACTGCACAAAAAGCACTTGACCTGACAAGTGTGAGTGTCAAAGAGTGCACCTTTTGATTAAGGAGATGATGCAGCTGGGAAACCTTATCTACTTTTATGACTGCTGAAAGCAGCCGACTGTGGTTCCCATGTATTTCTGGTAGTTACTATCATCATTTTAAAGGACTCTTACACCAGTCATTTCAGGTCTCATGGTTGCTCAGGGCTTTTTTTCTACATGCCCAAAGAACAACATGTGGACTTTATTGTCCGAGTCAAAAATGTACCTCTTGTGCCAGCCTTTCACTGAGGGCATACACAAAACAAAATAAAGCAGCCTGCCAAAGATGTGCCTTTTTATTTTCTCATGCTGATATGGAGGTGAAGAGACTTCTATCATATCGTCATGCATGTCTTGCACACTGACATCTCCCCTGGGTCCTAATTACTTGTGCTTTAAGTTGACCAGGGGAGTATCTCAGTGGGAGTGGGAGAATGTCTTATCTGTAACCTGGAGCATTCCTAACATATCCATGCACCTCAACATTGGTGATAATGCCTTCATATGCTGATTACAGCAAGGTACCCATAAAAATACAGCAGAAATAGCTGACACTGTTTCCCTGATAGACACTGGCACATGGGGCTCAAGTATTGTGCATACCAAATTGTGCAAGTGGTCTTGTATCAGCTGAGGCTTGAGCAGGAGTTTGCAAATATTTATACCCCATCTGGTCATTGCACCTCATGATTGTGCAAATCATTTATCCAGTACTATGTGTGTTTACATAATACTAAGCCAGTTCTTCTTTGCCCTCATTTTAGGCGGTCACTGCCTTGACCTCGGTCACAGCCTGCTGTGCCGCTGCCGGCCTGGCTTCACCGGCGCCCGCTGCGAGATCAACATCGACGACTGCGCCAGCAACCCGTGCCGCAACGCGGGCACCTGCGTGGACGGCGTCAACGACTACACCTGCACCTGCACCCTGGGCTACACCGGCAAGGACTGCGGCGTGCGCGCCGACGCCTGCAGCGCCTACCCCTGCCAGAACGGCGGCACCTGCTACACCCACTTCACCGGTGCCGTCTGCCAGTGCCCGGCGGGCTTCATGGGGCCGCGCTGCGAGTTCAGCGTCCGGAGCCCCGAGGCACCCAAGGGCTTCCCCGTGGCGCTGGCCGTGTCCTTCGCCCTGGGCCTCATCACCCTCACCCTGGTGGTGTGCGCCGCCGTCTACGTCCTGCGGCAGATGCGGCAGGGCCGCAGGAGCCTGGGCACCTCGGTGCGCAACGACCTGGAGACCATCAATAACCGCGCCCCGTCCTTCCCCCGCGAGAAGGAGGCCTTCCTCATCCCTGGAGGGCCCTGCAAGGTCTCCAACAAAGACGCCGAGCTCTGCGCCAGCGAGGCGGCCGCCGACAAGTCGGCCTACAAGCACAAGCTGAAGGACTACAACCTGGCGGAGGAGGAGCGAAACTCCAAGAGCAAGCTGGACCAGTAAGTCAACACTCAGCACTTTCAAGCCATATCAAAACCAAATCACAGCTCACGGGTTTGCCAAAACACTTAGGGCAGGCCTGACAGGCAGCCACTGAACAGGTGATGAAATCCATGGTCTCTATGGGCTTGACAGAAGACGCCAGTGTTCTGTGCTCTGTTTCGCCTGAATGAATGCAACCAGGTTTGCAGGAATAGCCAACGTGTTTCAGCTTGATTAGGCATTTGAATGCAAATATGAAACTGTATAGGCAGTTGACTGAGGAAACGAAGAGAGGCCAACTGTAGGAGGCATGAACAGGCAAACAGCACTCAAAATGTGCAAAATTTAGGATTGTGAACATGATGTCATCTTGCTGCCATTTCAGTAAAGAATGAAGGAAGTAACCTGTTTTTTGCTCTTTTTCCATTCCAGAAAGAAATCTGAATCCAGTATTTTGGTCCCCCAACTAAGCTTCCCAAAAGAAGGTCTATACCACCCGGTCTACATCATCCCTGAGCAGATTGACCAGTGTGTGTTTGCTACTGAGGTAAGCATCTCTTCTCTCTAGCTCATTGTGAATTAGCTTAAATAATTTTTAAGAAGTACCTTTGTAATAGTAAGCTAGAAGTTAATGGCAAGTTACTTCGACCTTTTATATTTCTTGTGTATTGTCATGAGCTGTTCTTGAGGGGCTGATTTTAACTTTTCTTTATTTTTTTTCTTTTCCAAAGGTTTAATGACAGTATTCCAAATCTGGAGCACCTCATCCACAAGGGACCCTGTCCGGACATGTTTACATTCTTTTTAACAGACATTTGAAAAAAATGAAGAGTATATATTATATCTATATTATTTATTATTTATTCATGCTGCTCTTTTTTTTTTTAAACCGACTACTTCTGGGGAGGAGAACCTTTTTTCTGAGGAAAGAGGGAGAATTGTGGGAAGATGGAGGGGGACAGAAAGCAGGAAGAATGGCCGGAATTATTTGCACTACATTTTTCTCCCAGTACTCTTTTCCAATGTGTTTTGAGATAACTGAAAGAGCAAAGAAGAAACAAGAGCATTCCATGCAGGACGTAGTAAAGCAAGGATTTCTGTAAAAGCAGAAGACAGGATCTTTCTCTTCCACTTTCTTTCCAAATGTCACGTGAACTTCAAAGAGCAGAACGAGAACAACAATGGTGCCCTTCCCTCCAGACAGCAGACAAAAGGGCCTTAGAGATGACAAGCGAAAACACAGCTTTTAAAACAGGACATTTTGTCAGGGTGTCGCAATGCTATGATCAAGAAGAGCTCCTTGGAATGTAGAAGTGATCTCATTGTAGGTGAGGGCCAAGACTCAACAACAAGGTGTGCGAGTCCAAAGTGTTTCCCTGGCCTCTTTGGAGCACCCGTGGGATCCACATCTGTTTCGGCTGATGTCTCAGTTTGTAACTTTAGGCGTATTTTACACCTAGTAACACATTTAATTGTTTATGGATGATAGTAATAATTGGGGAAATGTTGCCTTGGAGAAACAGAGCATGCAGGTTTTGTAATGCCAAAACCCGATGCCCATTTTCAGTTGGACACATTTCTCCAATGTATATCACCAATGTGCTCTAATGAAGCTAATGAAAGCATTCCAAGGGAACCCAATGGGTTAAAATTAAATAAGTGCCTGTTCTTTACAAAATATAAAAATAATATGAGTTAAGGAAAAAAGGTACTGTATTTTAACACTGAAAATTGTAATACCAGTTTTTTGTATACATTTGTATTCCCTTAAGAAATGTTTGATTCATTTATTTGAACATCTCTTTGGGAGTCTATTTTTATATAAATGCCACACCGACTAGTCTTAATAGCATTGATTGTCCTTGTACAAATGTTTGTACCCTTTGACTTGATCAATGCTCTTTGCTATATGTATGTAAGCTTTCGTCCTACGTAAATTACTGGTAAGCAACTTCAGCCATTCAAGGTGGCATGAACAAAGCCTCACACTTTGACAGTCTTTTTTTTTCGTTTGTAGTCAACATCCTGTCTCTTTTCAACGATGTCTTTTTCTATGGAATGAAGGACTCTTTCATTTTGTTCTTTCTTGTTTTTAAACCAAATATATTTTTGTTGTCGTCATTCTGTTTTTATCATTATAGTGATTATTATTTCTTTAATTTAACAATGCAATGTGTACAAAAGCCTCAAGATATCCTTTTCTATATAATTTAAGTTTTGTAAATATTGTGTATTTATAAAGAGAATTGTATATATGTCTATGTTATGTGCCTATTATTGTCACAAAGTCAGAAATATATATTTTTCATAAATAAACTGAAAAATGCTGAATTGCTGTTTCATGTCTCATTGACTTCCATTTGAAATGCACACAAAGTATGTATAGCATATAAGGACTATGCATCATACATTTGTAAGACAATTTAGCCTAAGGGCTTTTTATGGCTATACCCCCCCCCAAAAAAAAGCTCTTAAATCATAAAAGATCACAACAATACTGGTCATTTACAGTGCAGTATCATCTAGGCAATGTGGGGTAGCAGATTGTAACTACGAATGCGTGTTGGTCTGTACGTTTCTTGGAAACCGTATTCATTCTATTGGCCCAATATTCAGCCCTGGGCAAAGTTCCCACGGTATACATTAACTGACTCTAAAGACCCTTTTTAATCCATCCCTTATGATGCCTGTTTATAAATGGTAATGTTCTCTATGGTGTTCTCCCTCTTCTTATCTCAACTATTGAGCAAAATAAATTACACAGGGTGACAGCGAATTGCAATTCTGTAACCTTGAAGTCTAAATTATGCATAATCGGCTGTTCAGGGGTAGAGGAAAATAGGCAATGAGGTGAAACTTTTTTCGTTAGACCTTCAATTCCAAAGCACTCCTCATATCACAACAGCATCCATGTCTCAAAATGAGTATTATTCAGATTATTGTAGAATGATTACTTAAAGATACTCAATTTCCTCTTTATTCTACATAATTCTTTGGTGCCCTGAACTGTTTTGAATCACTGTTAATATCCGTCTCGGAGGAGGGGCATTAATAACTCTCTGACTGAAATCACCTGCCACTCATCCCTTCATCCGAAAAAAAAGCAATAACAAAACACAAAAACAACGACTCTGAATGGGCTGAGGACTTTCTCACGCTGAGAATGGAAAGATGGGAGGAGTCTGATATTAGCGTATCTTTCTCCCCCGGGGAAGGTGGAAATGTGGTCTTCGGCCTGGCCCAGCACCTGCCGCTGAGCAGGCCGCCCAAGACTGTTATGCTCAGTTGGGCCGGGCAGTTACCGGGCTTGCAGGCTGTGCTAGGCCTGGTGGTTATGCTCCTTTTATTTGCTTGTTCCTCCCAAGTGCACTCACACAAAGCCACACAATGAGTGACAGACAGCCGCTTTTACTCAGAGATAAGAAAGAATAAATGGGGAGTAACAGTGTGTGTGTGTGTGTGTGTGTGTGTGTGTGCGTGTGTGCATATATTTATGTTTGCACATAGTTTCTACATTACTCAGAAATGGCAAAGAAAAACAGTACATTCTGCATGCCACCTTCAGGTTTTGCCATTTCTTTTGCTGGATCAGAGCATGAGCAAATGCAGTCAAGTTTCTGTGTTTCTCAGTCAAGCAACGTATTTAAATTTCAGCATTTTCTGGGAACAAAAGTCATTTATAACAACCATTTTCATCATATCAACACAGCCAATGTTAGTGAGCATAAAACAGCCTTCCACAACTGTTTCTGCACTTGAAATGTGTCTTTTCAAGCCTTTAAGAACAAATTTGAGCCTGTATTATAATTACGCACACCGCAAAGAATCTATTGCAGCGCGCCGGCCTCTGATCAAAGGGCAGGTCCATTCCCATTCAGCTGCTGGGCCCGTGAGTAAAGTATTAACAAATCCTCCAGTCCCACTCGGGGTGAAAGCGCCTGGTTAAGATAAGCCAGCACCTGCCACTAAGCTTGTTGGACATGGTGTCATGGGCGGCACTGTGAAGTAGGGGGAGGGGCGATTTCCCATTCAGCGCTTAAGGGCAGAGTGCATTGGATGTTTGACAAAAAAAAAGATGAGAAAGCAGAACGGGAAAAAAACATTGTTTCAATTAAAGAAATTGCAGTTAGTCTGTTCAGACCTTTCAAGTTGTATTTTAAAATTGCATTGGTTTGGAACATTCTGTTTCAGTTTTTTTTTTTTTTTTTTGCATCTGACATACAAAGTCCTTTCAAACCCCTGTTACTAGCAGTGATCAGTGATTTACCTGTAGCCTGCATTTTTTAATTTCACATACCATGCATTTGGTATTGACATGCTGTAAGTACTTCATGTCACCTTGTAAACTGACATTTTCCAAACATTTTTATAAACAATGTAGTAGTTAGTAAGAGTAAGAAATAACTCAGGAGACCTGAAAATCTGTGCATTTGAGATATTACAGAAGACCTTACTCCATTTAGCCTCGACATAATGGAACAGTACAGGGACACAGAGGAAGAGGACAGTGTTCTCTCTCTATCTTACATGCCCTGAATGAACTGGACCCAAACAGAAAGCACAGGAAAGATGGTAGAGGAATCAGGCAAGTGGAATGTTTCATAATCCACAAAAAGGATGGTAAATCTTCTCCTCGACATGCTTTCATGTGTGCGCATTCACACACACACACACCACACACACACACACATATACACACTGACACACACACACACACACACACACACACATTTTCTTCTTCTCCATCTCTGTCTTCATCCACTTTCCCCTCTCCCTCTCTCTAAAAGAACACCCCAACACCCCCTCTCCAATACAGCACAGGTTTGAATGGGACCTTCACAATGACCATTTAGCTTTCCTCCATCTTGAGGGACAGTTTTTCTCTATTAAAAAAACAGCTCATGTCCCCTGAGGGTGAAAGCAAAACAGCAGGACTCTGTCACTGAGAACTGGGGAATTGGGGAAATATGTGTGTGTGTGTGTGTGTGTGTGTGTGTGTGTGTGTGTGTGTGTGTGTGTGAAGAAGAAGAAGGCTCCTGGACAGGCAATGGCAGATGGGCTAGGCTCCCTGTTTAATCTCCTCTTTTCTTCTCTGTATGAGTGAGTCGGGGGGCCACGATGAAGGGGAAGGGAGATGGTGAGGCATGTTTTTGTGGGACGTCTCTGACAGAGGCGAGGCAATGCGAGGGGGGTGGGGGTGGTGGTGGTGACACAGAGGGGGACATGGAGGGGGCTACGGGTTTTGTTTTTAATGCTAGCTTGGTCCACCCCCCCCATCCCTGCCCCTGCCCAAAGGAACCAGGTTTCTAGGACACATCCCAGAACAGAACCTGCACGTTAACTCTGTTAAAAGCAGTCCAACTTCAGATGCAGCCTTTTAGGGAAAACATTTTTGAATCTATTCCAGTACTGTGATTTTTTTTTCTTCTAAATCAAAACACATCAGAGAGGATGTGGGTGTGACTGAAGATGCCAGCTGATTGAACAAAGCTCTCCAGATTTGTTGAGATTTTGATTTTGAACATTCTCCACTTCTGTAATGAGTTCAAAGCAAGACATTTAATGCAAATGAACAAGAAATGCAAAAATTCTACATAAATGGTTGAGTTGACCTCTCTCCTTAAAGAGACATACACACATGAAAAAAATATATGTATATATACAAAAGAAATTACAGAGAGTAGGAGCTCCAACTCCAGCCATACCCCATCATCAGCTCTGCTCAATGTGCTTCATGCTCTGGTCTATATTGGGGTGATGGTAAGGTACAATGACCATTTATTCAAACATGCTTGGCATCTTATGATCTAAGGAGACCTAAGACATTGTGGCATTTTGACAGTCCAGAAATACTTTGTCCATCTCTGGGTTTGAATATTGCTTCCAGCCAGCTGCCCTATCTAAAACTGGCACAAACATTGAAACAGTAAGTAATCGAGTGAGTAATTAAGACAGAGAGTTGTGATATTTGTTTGTACGTCACAGAGTGAGTGTGGATCATATTTAGCTGAGAATCCTTTTGGACTGAACGGGGCTCCAGGCAAACAGGATACTGTTACATACACAATGTTGGGAGTGTCTGAGATGCCTGCCTGGCCACAGCTGGATGTGTGATGTCCTCTGTGTCCTGTTTATCCACCGTGCAATACTGCAGGCGTGATGAGTTGCGCACTAGAGGGGGGGCTGCTCTCATTTCCCTGGCCTGATCATTCACCATGGAAACTGATTGCAGTTGGACTCGTTAAAAGCAATCTCCTCCACCGCCACCACCCTGATTTAGCCATCAAAACCCTGTGTTGTTTATCATGTTGAGTGTTCATGTGAGATAGGATCAAACCTACAATGTGTGGCACTTTTCTAGTGGCTTTGCCAGTTAGCTTGACATGTTTTTCAGTTATTGGACAGCCACTCCTGGACAGTGGACTTCAAAGGTCAGAATGA
The DNA here is from genome assembly GCA_019176425.1 of Megalops atlanticus. Lineage (NCBI taxonomy): Eukaryota > Metazoa > Chordata > Actinopteri > Elopiformes > Megalopidae > Megalops > Megalops atlanticus. Next base: position 13,626,048 of record CM032883.1, read on the forward strand.
AGTCATCCTGGAGTAAACACACAAGGTAATGACTGACCAGGTACAGATGCACATTTACAATTCAGTGGCAGCTGAGAGATAGAATTTCCAAAAATGTGAACCCAGCCCAAAATATATACCTAGGGAACATGCAGACAGATAGCACTGTGATGTGTGTCAAGGTGGTATTACTATCAAACAAAAGAGTCATTCATGCCTAAATTCTGTATAAACTCATCTTCAGACTGGCATGACTAATTATTGTAGCATGAGAATAACAAAAAAGAGTTCAGTTACAGTGTTGTTGGGAGATCCTAACTAAAACCTGGCTTTTTGTTTGATCTCGAAACGACAAGTCGAGATAGCTTATCCAGTATCAGGTTTGAGTGGGGGCAGAGGGGGGGCGGGGACCAAATGAGCTCGATGGTACTTTTTGCGGTGACTCAGATCTGTAAGAGAGTCCCATTTTTTTCGGTTTTCCTTCCTTTTGCGCAGGAATGGGAGGCCAATGAGTCAATTTCCATACTCTACCTAGATGAAAGAAAAGGATAAAACCCCCGGTCAACATGCCTGCAACTCAAGGAGGGGGAACCTCTCTCTCCGCTGGGATTGTGGAGCACTGCAGCTGGCCAACAACCTGCATCCTCTTCCAGCCCCGAGCACAAGATGTCCGGGAACACCAGGGAGATGCCCAACACCCTCTCAGGTCCTGCTGCATCACCAGAACGGTGTGACATCACGATCGTTGACAGCTGTCGACAACATAGTCACTCTGGCGAGGGGCATCTGCAGAGTAAGTCATTGTGACAGTGAGAAAGTAAAATATATTCATTTTGGAAGTGCATCAGAGTCAAAACCATACCACTGTATGCTTGCATTTAGTTTACTGGCAGTTTAGATTATACTGGTGAAAGGGAATACTCCATTCTCAGTGCAGAATCTAAGCCAATTAATACAGTCACATGTTTAGGGCTGAACAAAATCATTTACAGAGAGAATTCCATTGGTCAGAGACTTGAATATTGTCCTGAGTGCTGTTTCAATGGTAAGTCGGAGTCCTGTAGTACTGTCTGGAAGTTTATGAGAGGAAAAGGGGAAGATCTGCAGTTTCCAGGTAATTTCTAACATCCGCCTGTTATTTCAGGCAAGCCCAAAACAGTTCCATAGAATTAATCTAAATTTGATTGACCTCCTTGACTGCACACCTCCTACATTCCTGCACCCACACACATCCCAGCCTCTACGGTGTGAAGTAACCCTCAGTTATCAAGGATACAGAGCACAGGGCCGATTTGTTACATTACATTACATTCATTTAGTAGACGCTCTTATCCAGAGCGACTTCCAGCACAAAAGAACAGAAGTGTATCCATTCAAGCTGAATGAGCCTGACCAGGCTAACGACACTCCCAGACCAGTGAGTGTGAGCATAATGCTATTCAAGCCCTACCAAGTTAACTTGTGCTAACCTGACTAGACAAGACTAGATCACAGAATCCAAAACACTTGTTTGTTGGGCTAACTGTAAACAACCTCCCTGTTTCTACCCTGAACTTTTGCTTTAGTCCCTGTAAAGAAGGCCGGGTGACGGCAATAAAGGGAAGTGGGACGAGCAGGAAAAAAAAACCAAAGCGGAAGGAGAAAGGAAAGAGAGAAGGAGAAACGCACGCCGACAAAAGGCACACCTGTCATCGCTACATCATTCCCTGTCCTGCCGCTGGCGCTCCCGCCGGCCATTTCAGCCCGGACCTCGTTTGGCCGTGGTCTCGCGTGGCGTAGGAGGGGATATTGTGACGGGAAGCGCGTGAGACACAGAAATAGAAGCGTGTCGGGCAAAAAGCCTTGATTACACAGCTTCCGCCTTCCATTAATCTTGTTAAACGCGGTGTTTAAAAGGGCCACAAGAGGCTCGGTCCTGGGGCGAAATCTCACCGCAGGAACCTGATTGCTGTCCATGGGTTTTTGAAATTGGTCTTCCACTGACAGGTTCTGTTAAGATTATGACCGGGACAGACGCCTTGGAAGAGACAAATGGCCCACAACCTGTCAATATGAGTTTGCCATTGCAGGTGCCAACAGCGGGCACGCAAGCCTCGTCTTCCCCGGGTCCTTGTGGCAGCAAGGTGCCGCCTCCTGATGGATTCTGCCCCCCTCCCTTTCCACCCGACTTGGCATTGTTATGTTTTTGGAAACGCGGGGGCTTTTTGTGCTCGCACGTCCAGCAGGCAAGCAGGAAACATTAGGAATGGGATTCATTCAAGCTGAAAACAAAGACCCATTGATTGGCGCTGATGTGGCTTTTCTGCTGAGCTTATCAGCTGATGCCAAGCCTTTCCACTTACATTATCCTTGTAAAAATACATGGCCCTCCTCCTGCCAGCACCACCGGCAACCCCCAGTTCCTAAAAGTGCACTGGACTGATCGGTGGTGCGGGGGGGGGGGCATCCAAGCATGGGATTTCCCTAACAACGTCCATTCCCATTAATTACGTAGTGTTTGTTATGTGCCCACAGTTGATAGGGGATGGTATGGCCTATAGAGAACATTTCAATTATTCAGTGCCATCGATTTTTTGGGAAAGGTAACATTTTGCATTCCCTCTAAATGTACAGTACCACTCAAAAGTTTGGACACAGCTGATTAAGATAATGGGAAACATGCATTCAAAGACATCTTCATCTATAATATTAGCAAAATGTATAGCCCATCACATTAAAAGTGATATTGTCCACTGTGACCAGTCTGGATTTTTACAAGGTCGAAATATTGGGGACAGTATTAGGCAGTTACTGGAAATTATAGAGAATCACAAAATATCACAAAAGACTGGTTTAATTTTTATAGCAGACTTTGAAAAGGCCTTTGATAAAGTTGGTCTGGATTTTATTTATAAATGCATGGATCACTTCAACTTTGGTGTATCTCTAATAAAATGGGTTAAAGTTATGTATAGCAACCTCACATGTAAAATTATAAAAAATGGTCATATTTCAGGTAATATTTCATTATCAAGAGGGGTGAAACAAGATTGTCCTTTATTGCCGTATCTGTTTATAATGGCAATTGACATACTTGCTTTAAAGATAAGGTCACATAATAAAATCAAAGGTTTAGAATTCCAGGGACTACATACAAAGGTTTCTATGTATGCTGATGATACCAGTTTCCTGTTGACCCCCCACTGTTATTCCTTGCAAAGTCTAACACAAGACCTTGATCAATTCTCCAATTTGTCAGGTTTGAAGCCAAATTATGACAAATGTACAATACTTAGGATTGGGTCTCTGAAAAATACATCATTCACCTTACCATGTAATTTATCAATAAAATGGAAGGATGGATCAGTTGATATACTTGGTATTCACATTCCTGAAAATACAAATAATCTCTCAGAAGTTAATTTCAATAATAAACTCATTAAAATAGACAACATTCTGCAGCCATGGAGAGGGAAATATTTGACAATTTATGGCAAGATCACCTTGATTAATTCCTTAATCGTATCTCAATTTCCATTTTGTTTATGACATTACCTACACCAAGTGAATCATTCTTCAAACTACATGAGCAAAAAATCTCCAGATTTATATGGAATGGTAAACTGGATAAAGTTAAACGTATGTATCGCTACAATGAATATGGATCAGGTGGCCTAAAATTGTTAAGTCTAAGGGCCTTGAACCTCTCACTTAAAGCCTCCTTGATTCCATCACTTTTTTTAAACCCAAAATGGTTTTCCAGGAGACTGTTAGAGAATGTCCACCCAATATTCAAAAAGGGGCTATTGCCCTTTTTACAGATAAAACACCCCCAGCTCTCACAGCTTAATGAGGATATTCTCTCCAATGTATCCCCCTTTTTGAAAGAAGCCATACAAAGCTGGCTGCAAATCCAATTCTGTCCTCCAGAAAATACAGAACAAAATTTTACAGCAAATCATATGTCTTAATTCTAATATCCTGATACGTAGAAAGTTTATTTTCTGGAAAAACGTGTTTGATACTGGTGTTATTTTTATAAATGATATTGTAAATACGGAAGGTAAACTAATGTCCTATGAAGAGTTCACCAATATTTATGGTAAGGTTTGCCCTTCGCAAAAGTTTAATCAACTGATTGTAGCCATACCACAAAAATGGAAAAGAAGAATTGGTAAAGGAAGTAGCCAGAAGCTAGTCTGCCGACCACATATTATAAATTTTAAATGGACTAAAAAAACAAGCATAAATAAAATAATGTATCAGTTTCATCTAAAATCAAAAAATCTAATAGCCACTCCATATAATATTTTAGACTCCTAGGAGTATATGCTAGACTTTCCGATTCCATAGAATGAGGTGTTTAATTTAATTTACAAAGCAACAATTGACTCATCTATAAGATTTTTTCAGTTTAAACTAATATATAAATTTTTGGCTACTAAAAATATGATTCATACTTGGGGAATTGAACAGTCACACTCGTGTAGATTCTGTCAAGAAGAGGTTGAGTCAGTGGATCATTTATTTTGGTACTGCCCCTTTGTGGCTCTGTTCTGGACAGGAGTTCAGGAGCGGTTGTCTCCATACTGTAGTCAGTTTACACTAGATTTGCTACCCTGCTGTTGGGCGATCTAAGAAATGGCACCCATATAATTGTTAACATTGTAATACTTTCACTCAAAAAAAAAACTAAAATGTAAGAAGAATTTTGATTTGTTTTTGTTTTTTGGTCACTGCATAATTCCATTTGTGTTAGTTCACAGCCTTGATGTCTTTACTATTATTCCAAAATGTGGAAAATAGTAAAAATAAAGAATCATCCTTCTATAAGTAGGTGTGTCCAAACTTTGGACTGGTACTGCTCCTTATTTGTGACACCACAGATTTGTTGACATTCATCCTACTTAACTTACTGTATGGCTCCCGTGGTGTGAGGTGCGCGTGTGTGGGTGTGTGTGATTGTGCGTGCCTGTGCGTCTGTGCTCTTAAAAAGTCATAAAAAGTGGGACTTTGCCTGTGTGTGTTGGCATGTGTGTGTGTGTCTGTCAGTGCTGTGCGTGCCAGGGTAGTGCTGCGAGACTCAGCGCTTTCGAGCTTTTCCCTTTTGGCAGATGGCCCGTGGTCCGTGGCATGACAGGACAAGGTGCGTCCAAGCTGGTATGTGGGAGGACCTTTAATCACGACAAGTGCAATTGCGGTTTCATTAGATAAACATAGAGAAAAGGAAGCATTTATTCCCCAAGTTGGACCTCGGTTAAAATGCTCACAGTGGTGACTTGGGCTTTTTCAGGTTATTGTGATCTGGAATGCCTACACTTGCTCTCTGTGTAGCAAGATGCATCATGGGAAGGAAATCTCATGCACTGTTGGTCTTGGTTTGATTCATAGCTGATACTCTTACATCTTCTTAGCTTATAGGATAGCATTGTTTTTATGTATCTTTCCAACAGGATTATATGATTACAATAGGATTTGGTTATTGTTCTCATGGATTCATTGCAATTTGTTGTTGTTTTACAGAGCATGTTTCTAATGGTGTTTCTGAAAGAAACATAATCTAGCCAATGATTGGAAATTGAAATGTTCAGAGGAGATTGTGTGTGTGTGTGTGTGTGTGTGTGTGTGTGTGTGTGTGTGTGTGTGTGTGTGTGTGTGTGTGTGCACCTTGGTTTCAAAGTTTGCCCACCGTTGCTTCCCAGTTAGCATCCTGTTTTCAGATTATTTATAGGCACTGACATGGGAAGGGAAGTGAACCCTATTCTGGTGGATGCATCGCTCCTCTGTCGCTATTCTTGATTTTTTGTGCCAAAAAAAGGAAATGCAGCATCCTCCTGGCCTTCAACCCACACACACACTGACACACACGTACGCATGCACAATGTAGCACGTGCCCCAACTCATTCCCTATCAAGGAGAGGCCATAAAAGTTGTAGCTTTTGGACCAGTATCCTTCACAGTTTATTTGCAATATCAAACCCAATATTAGGTGAAGCAGCTCTCACAAATGTTTGGAAATGGATTGCTGTATAGGTATCCCCAGATAGAGGCAAAAGCAATCATTTTGACTTTCTTTGTAACACAATGCATTTTTTGGAAGCGTACATTGTTGGCAAGTACAATAGTAGCTCTGTTTATATGGACTTACATAACATTTCTTTATTACAAATGTTGTAATTATTACAAATGATTGCAAGCAACTAAGGGCAAGACTTAAATTGAATTGGGGAACTACAATCATATAAAAGTAAAACTGACCTTGTCAGTATTAAAATTTAGTAAAAAGATAAAATTATGTATATTTATCATCAGGGCTTTGGAGAAAACACAGTATGTGTTCCTGTTCTGATGATGGAGTTCTGCTCTTGAATGTAGGTGTTTTGATGATGAAACACTCAGTATAATAATGTATTAACAGGACTCTTGGTGTGAAGAGAACAGTTATTACGTTTAATAAAACTGCCCACGTGAGTCCATAAAACCCATGAATGTCAACCTGTTTATTAATATTTCTCTGTCATGAATAATTGTTATGTTGTTGTTCAGATGGAAATCTCAGCTCCTTCTACGCTAGCAGCCTTGGGTAAGTACCCAGGTGTCAGATAGTTGTGTCAACTTTCCTGTGATGTTGTAGCATCATGACAACATTGCTACAGAGTTAAAGCAATGTTCTGAAAAACTGAAGAGTTAGTCAGGTACTTTCTTTTCATGTGAAGGGCTGTTTCCTTGAATTGATTCAGTACTGACAAATGATGTCTCTGTAATATGAGAGACGAAGGACAGGCAAATGTGTTTATGCCTGTGTAAGTGGGTTCAAGGCTGGAACGCACCCACAGGTGGCTTGGGTCAGATTTTCTTCTTTTAGACAAACTCTTGTGCCTAGAAAGTCTCTGCTGTCCAGTTGCCATGACCTGAAAGGTCAAAGGTCAAAACAAATAGGAAGTGACCACTATAGACATAGGTCGCCAAGTCAGGACTGCCTCATTACATTGGGTGGAGGGGGTAGAGTCAGGGGGAGGTTGTTGGAAGACAGAGGGGTGACAACAATAAAACAGAAAGAAAAACAAGGGTAGAAAGCAATCGTTAAAACTCTACTGGGTAGAAAACAAAGCAACCCAAATACCATTCCTCACCACACCCCCTGCTTTCTTCCCTCGGTGTAAGCAGCAGCATGTTTTGCTAAGATGTGACATTTCTGTGGTTTCCAGACTGTCTCATGTAAAAAATATAGACCTATAGAAAAAGATGCAGACTGCAGACTTCCGTCCATTGTGTCCAGCACTGGGCTTGATGAGAGAGAGAGTGTGTGTGTGTGTGTGTGTGTGTGTGTGTGTGTGTGTGTGTGTGTGTGTGTGTGTGTGTGTGTGTGTGTGTGTGTGTGTGTGTGTGTGTGTGTGTGTGTACATGAGTGATCTGGCAGCTGGTTACTCCTTCAAAGCCGCAGAAGGACGCAGATTTATTCTCCAAATACCAGCCAAATTTTCAGACTTCCCCATTCCGTCCAAAGTGTGCTCCGCACAGTTTAACTCCAACACCACCTCTGAAAACAAGTCTCCAGTACATTGTTATAAATACATCAGAACGCCTGTGTGTTCAGATTGTTGCCTCGTATGATTGTACATTGATATGTTCTAAATGGAGCCAGAAAATGCAATGTGTTGCACCCAGACGCATTGCATTACAGAAGCTTTCACTGAGAAAAAAACACGTCAAAACATATCAGCAAGAATTGTATAATAAAAACTACATTTTTTTATAAAGCATTTCCTGAAAAAGAAGAACATAATAACAATACAGAAAGTGTAATAATGATGACTTTTGGCTTTATTCCTCTTTTTTTACTGTATTCCTTGATATATTTTTCATTTTGATTGCTTTCTACTGAACAAAACAAAACAAAAAATACTATTTGTCACATCTGTGTGTTTTCACAATGGTTAACAACAAAAAAGAAGAAAATAAAAACCACATTTTTGTTTCATTTTGCATTTAAAGCATGTCTCATGTCCTGCTTTGTGGGAAAAGAAGATTTTCTTATTTCCAGAGAAGTTTCTGTTGCGCTTATGTTTGGGACAGGACAGTGTTTGCAGGAGAAATGCATTTCAGCGAATAATAGTTTTCACATGGATGGGCCTTTTTAGGAAAAAGCCCCCCTGTTTCCCAGTCCTCTGCTTAGGCAAGATGGGAGGGCTGCTTAGGCCTGGCTTCCACGCTGCAGGAAGCCAATGGCAGTGTGAACTCCCCTTCACACAGGCAACAAAATAAACAACAATGGCAAGCTAATAGCAAAAAATAAAAAAAAACCCAAACCCAACTGGACAAAATGAAAGCAGCCCCTCTCCTCTCTGACCACAGACGTGTAGTTTCACTGTGATTGAAGCATGACGCTTCCTCTCACCCGACAGCTTCGGGTCGCGTGTAACCGCGCTTCGACCGCCGAACCGAGGAAAGAGATCTGAGCCGTCAAACGCAGGAGCACGTGTGCAACGTGCGCTGGCGTGAACGGGCCATCGCGGGCGGGCGGTTGATTCAGGAGACGTGTCGGCGGTGTCGTTCAGCCTGCTAAAGAGTAGGGGTCAAGCATGCGACTGGAACCGCCACATCCGCCACGCCACCCCTCTCTACCCAATCCCCCAACTAACCCTCCTCCGGTGCTGACCTCGGCTGGCGTGGGAAAGGCAGCTCAGGGGAGCTGGCGTGTCCAGGGGCATTAGCGCAGATTGCTCTAGCAGACCTCATCCGCACCTGTCCCCTCCTGGCCAGACAGCAACGCTTGTCTCCTTGCTCTCCAGTCCTTTGACCGGTGGCACGGGCTCTGGGGGAGGGAGGAGCTGTTAAAGAGTGTGCTCAAGTGTGAGAGCTGTTACATTAATGCCTGCTTCATACCCATTCCTCCTTGTGTGTTCTCCCAGTGTAACCCAAAGCTCAACGCCAGTCCAGAGGCTGACAAGGGGAGGGGTTACGGATGGATGTCGCATTCAATCTTCCAGTTTGTTCCAGTCTGTTCCAACACCTTTAGTCCAATGCAGGCATACACTGTGGTCCCCATGTGCTATTCAGGTGGAGCTGGGGTTGGACGTGAATTAGCAAGAGTATGTAAAATGTCTTGCATGATTCCTTACATTACATTACATTGCATTATTGTCATTTATCAGAAGCTCTTATCCAGAGCAACTTACATACAGGGTACAATTTTTACATGTTATCCATTTGTACAGCTGAATATTTACTGAGGCCAAGGGTACAGCAGCCCTGCTCCTTACCAATATGCTACATTGCTGCACAGCTTCAATTCAAATTTCACTCATACTAACAATGCAATTTTGAAAACCCTCTTGTAACTGCATTGAAATTAGTTGTGTCCCTTCCTCATTTCTCTTTCACAACCAACTGAAGTCATTCATTTTTCAGAACAGCTAATCACTACTCTCCTTGTGCGATGCTGTCCAGCTTTTCAGGAAAATCTGATACATTATGCAATATATCAAAGGTCATTTAACTGAAGCATGTCATAACTTGACTTCTCCACCACACTTGGAAATCCTGATTGGATCAATTTGATATACAGTGTGGGTTATGATTTTCATAAGAGCGTAACACATTAAAACCCTCTTAATTGCTGGTGAAGATCAGATTCAAGAAATAATGGGACAAGAAGTTAAATGGATTAGGTTTAGCGTTACATTCTGAACTGTGAAATACAACATCTCTGACCTGAGAAGTGGACATCTTGGCTTGAGATGCATGGTATTGTTCCATCAATGGCATGGCTAAGCAGAGTCAGAGTCAATAGTGGCACTAGCTATTTCGAAAGTATAGTTTATCGTAGTGGAAGTTTACGCTTGGCAATTGCAAAACTATTATAGCAATTACAAAAAAACATTATATACCCAGCAAGGCAGTTCACCTCAGTTTAATTCCGATCCTTTCAAAAATTCCCCCGAATCTTTCAGCATCACTAAATATCCTTTTAATGACTATTGTGTAGTTTGGAATTTTTGGGTGTCCTCAGCAGTAAGCAGTTTGAAACACTGAGGAGACTCTTCAGTTTGAACAGAATGACATTGTGGACACTAGAAACACTCCGTGCCCTTTACTTCAAAACCAAAGATTGCTTATTTCCCGTCACCTAAAAAATACCTGAAATACCTTCATAGATACTTCACCAAAATGGCAAACACCTAACAAACAAACACCTTTAATGGGAAGAAATACGGTTTTTGTCAGGAACCTCAATAATGGATTATGGAGGGTTGGGGTAGGAGGGGGGCAATTAAGGACTTTCTGTTCTCTGTATAAACACAGCTGCACGTTACAGTTGTCTTTTGAGATAAGGAACAGGAGGTCAAAGATTAGCGCTCCTGTTCATGTCCATGTGATCTGTTGGTTTCCAATCCATGCCATGCTTCTCAGAACTGTGGCGCTTCGATGACTGGATGAACATGCCCAGTGACGCAGGCTCCTTCACAGACCACAATTCCAGGTAGCCTGGTTCTCACAGTCGGAGCACCAGGCGGTGACCTCCCCACCGGCCGCAAACCGAGAGCCGAGGGGGCCTGCGGCTGGGCTTCCCAGAGAAAAGAGGAACCTGCCCTTTCGATTGTTAATAACGCAAACCTCTCTCACCCAGAGTGCCACAACGGACAGCTCCCTCGCACAATGGGGCCAAGTGTGGGAATGGACGAAGAGGAAGGAAGCCAGTTTCACTCTAGCTTGAGGTGAGCGATAAGGATCGGCCCAATGAGCTGGATGCTTTTCCCAGGAGGGCGGCACAGCTCAGCATGACCTCATAGCGGAGTTTCGTTATCAGTGGCCAAAATATCACTGTTTTTTTTTAAAGAAAGTCTTAAGGACCATCATACCAACTACTTGAGGTTTTCGCTTCCCTAAGACCCTTGCCATTGATAAAAGCTTCTGGGAATAAAAGAAATGAGCAACAGTTTGTTGTGCAGAGGTCACATTCCATGCCAGTCATAAAGGCTTAAAAGGAGTGAGGATGGATTATTCTTTGAGTGAACAGTCAACATTCGTTGCACCATGTGTTTGCAACCATGCAACTGGACCCCCCGTGTGAGTCAGCAATAAATCACTGCATTATCGGGTCTAAAAGAAAGAGTAGACTTTTGAAAAATTGCCCGGTGGTTTTTTTCCAGCACCTTAAATTAACACCAAATGTTAATAACATTACACAAGCAAAGCTTTGAGCCCACGTAACAAGATGGTCATTTTTCACACTGTCACGCAGACTGTTTTGTTTCTATGCCATTGCCTTCCTCCCCTGCTCGAACTCATGAAGCATCTGCTACAATTTTGTAGTGCCTTTCCGTAATCCGCTCGGTGAGGTGCCCTGTGCCAGTTCATTTGTTATGGGATTTTGGAGTACGTGTTGATTTGACGCGGAATGGAGTGTGGTCCCACAGGTGGTCCTCGTGGAACTTGAAGGACAGAGCAATCTGTCCCCAGGACTGTGCTCGGCAAGTAAAGGTCGGAGGGGTCATGACGCTGTAATGGCAGAGAAAGAGAGGAAGTCCCTTTTACCTTACTGAAGCACAACTTCACCCACGCATGTGATTAAGGTGACTAAGAAACTAGCTGGACTGGATAAGCTGTTTGGCAACCCGGGATGTGGTTTATGTCTTCTGACCATTAGTTTAAAGTTGGTGGCTTATTAGAGCATGATTGGGGCCACCTTTGCCTAGGTTGTTGTAGGGGGGATGGCCCCTTGTAATTCAGATCAACACAGAGGCAAGGTTTAGTTCATTCAGATAACTTACACAAGCTCAGCTTCTCTCCTCTAATGGGCTTTTGGTCCTTGGAAAAGACATTACTGTCTGGACAACTGTTCAAACAGCCTTTCCCAGAGCTCTCGTTATTTCCCCTTCCCTTCCCTTTGTGGAGTGTGGAAAGGCCACCCCTAACACTCCACACGCCTGGGTGAGAGGTCACTTCCTGTACAAGGCCTGGCTTAATTTGAGATGGCTTTCAGCTGTTCTGGGGCAGGGAGCTGGAGGAGAATGGGGGAGAGGGTGTGGGGGTGGGGACGGTGCAACAGGAGGGGATGGGGGGGGGGGGCGGTGGAGAGTTTTGGATGCTGCCAGAGATGTAGCCACCCCCATTTTTTACACTCCTTCTTCAGAATGCTTGCGAGAACTGCTAGAAGTTATAAGAAGTCCCTTGGCTCAAAGTGCTGATCAGAACTGCCGTGTTGTGTCAGACAATTTATCCTCTTCTGTTTTATTGCATCTCTCCGGCCCCATTACCCCATTTCCACTGCAGCACTGGAGCTGGACTTTCCCTCTCAGCTCAGGTCCTGGGTGGTTTTCTATTGCCTTTTTTTGTCATGTAGGACTGTGCCCCTTTCATCTGCTAAATACTGAAGAGATTAAAATTGAATGGGAAGAGGAGCACATCATCATCATCACTTATCTCAGCAAACATCCAGAGATACTGTCAATGTAGGTAACATGGCATTTGTTTGTGTTTTCAAGAAAACCTTATCCTTGAACAAATTCCAAACAGTAGTCTATTACCAGGTATTAGCTTTCCGTGCAACGTTATTTGCTGTGGCTTTGGCTGTACTTGATGGAATGAAAAATGCACCAGGACTGGCTGCTATCTCTGTCTCTTGGAGAGGGGCCATTTCATCCGCAAGGCTACCTCAACACGCGTGTGAATCACAGCTCATGGAGCTACCAGTGAAGAAGACCCATTCACACAGCACAGCCGAAACACAACCACAGAGCTTTAGCCACGTTACAGACAAAGTACAGGCACACTTCACATACCACTCAAAACTATTTTAAATTAAAAAGGAATTTAGAGGCTGAGTGATTGCTGGACCTAAGCCTGCCACCATGTCACTGCAATGTAATCACAGTAAATTCAATGATAAAGGCTTCTGCCAGCTGCTGGACTTTGGTCAGCTTAAGTCTAGGCCAAAGTGTATCTATCTGGAAATATTTATCCAACCTGTGGCAATAGGCAAGAATTAAGACACACATTTCATACTTGCCAGTCAAAATTTGAGTGGATCAGTGCTGGTCAGTACTACCAGCGTGGGCTTTGACTCGTCCCTGTATATTTTAGTTAGTCCCATGCTTAGCAGAGGCACTTTTATCAATAACTGCTTCCAACACTTGCTAGTTTATGACATTCTGCGCCCCAGAAGCCTGAGGTAAGAGGCCTTGCTCATGGGCAGACCTATGTCACACCTATGATCCATCCTGTCCTGGGACACTCCTCCAGGGGTGAGCATGTTCCCACAAAGGAGGGGCTGCCCACCTTGAGGCCCACGTTGAGGCAGCCCCCCCTGCACTCCGGACAAGGTGTCTGCCTCTGTCACACCTCATTGAGGGCCAGTTCAAAGGATGGGGGGAGAGGGGGGTGCTTCTGTGAGAGGTGTGAAGGAAGTGTGCCCTCAGAGCCAACCCCTCAACTCCCCAACCCCCCCCCACCACGGAACACATAGGTACACTCCCCCAACTTCAAAGGGACAGAGGAGGTGAGGGCTCCCGTGTTCCCACAACACTTTATTGTGCGCTCACTTTGGCAGCCCGGTGTTGAAGTGTGCCCGGTTTTCCTACTGCCCTGAAAGCGAAAATGAGGCGAGAGAGAGCCAGCTGACTACCGCCTTTGGCTTCAGGGGACACCATGTGCCGCGGAACTGGATCCGAAACTTCTTAGTATTCATTCAAGTGTCTTTTCTTCCTCTTCTCTGTACTGGAAATTTGCAGGAAATAGTGTTACTGGTAACTCCATTTGTTCCTAGTAAATTAATTCACGAGGAGATAAAGAGAACAAGCATAAGGTCATTTAACTACACTTTAATCCCAGTCGCTCTTCTGTACGCAATTTTATATGTGTACAATTTGTCAGTGAGTGCCAAGGACACAGGTACATTTCCAGGTGAAAACCCCCTGTGTTCCAAACCTATAATTTGCAAGCAGGCACTCTTCATTCTTAACAGCGCTTGCACGGAAAGTCTGCATGAGTCAGCCGAACCTACCCACTCCCACGAGGTCACTGAGGTCATTGCTATACAATATTAAGTGGAAGAGGAACAGTGAAACAGTGGCCCATACACTGAGCTAATCATACCAGGAAATGCACTGAATGTATGGCCCAGCTTCTCCCCCTGTGTGAGTTACGGACCTTCAGCCTTAATAGAAGCCAGCACAGACATATCATCAGACGTTGAGTAATCCTTTGAAAATTTCTTGTTGAAGCAAGAGGAGAATCCCAGCGTGCATTTTCTGTAAATGTTGGTGTCAGAGGGCCAGGGTTTGTGAAATAGTGCAAAATTATTGTGGCCAGTCTTGGTTTTCTAAATTCTTAATTTCTAAATTCAACCACATCAAGTTATTTATTGGTTTAAGCGTGCCTAGTTAGTAATGGTTTAAAAGGTCATTGAAGGTTTTATTTGTTTCAGCATGCTTGTTCTTGTCAACAGATGTGTGGCAAATGTGTGGTTATTGAGTTGGGTAAGTGTATTCCCCAATTGTTTGCCTCAGTTGATCTAACATCGTGAAGGGTTTTATTCTGACGAAATAACTTTTTAGAATGCATGCATGTTATCAGTGGCAGGGGGCTTCAAACATTTGTATGAAGGCTCTGAAGGCTCCCATTGGAGCACCTACGGCAAAGCGCCCAGTCATTGTCCCGGGAAAGTGAGGTGAAAACACGGATCGGCTGCATTTGAAAGCAAAGCACCGAGGGCTGTGCCCGGCGACGGGGTGTGAATCCCAGGGAGAGGTGTGGGCCCGCGACTCTCGCTGGCTCTCTCATGCGGCCGCCTCAAGAACAAGGCATGTGAGCAATGTCCTTAATGGGCCCAATAGCTTTTTTTTTTCACCGTGTCTGACTGGAAGTAGCAGCCGGTGGGAAAGTGAGGAGGTAAATTACCTCTCGTCCACATCAAAGGAGGCTGAATAAAGCGGCCACGTTTTACCACAACCGTCTCCCAGGCCATCACCTCCCTTTTTATGGATGGCTGAGGAGGAAAGAACGGCCACTTCAAAGGCAGGATTCCCTACTAAAAAACACGAAAGGCTCCCAATGAGGAGTAATGGCTGCATTTAATGAAGTTATTTAGGCAGTCATTTTCATGGAGAAAGTCTAACAGGCTGTAATGCCTGGGAATCGGTTCAGTCAAACACATCACTCATGTGCCTCATTTTTGTATACAATTCTCTTAGGTCATCTACAATGGGAATAAATGCAAACATATGGTAAATACAGAACCTAAATTAGAAGTGAACCTTTTACATTTTTTGTTAAAAAGTCAAAGGTTTACTGCAAATGCACACATTTGTGCAGATATTATTAAGTATATTTTATGATATACTCTACAATACATGCATACATGCAAAAAACTCCACCCATTAAAGTGACAATTAATTTTCATTTTCTCAATATGTACAGTATATTTTAGTTTGAAAACATCCTTATTTTACACACCCCTATATTTTGGATTTATAATTTAACATACATTACATCATGAGGGGTGTAAATGCCTTCTACCCAGTGCTGTGTCAAAGATGCAAAATGATATTTGGTTCAAGGCGCATGACTACTGAAATACTTCCAGTAAAACATTGGCTGATATCACTTGAAAGTCTAGACATGCCTCCCAAGACAGAGTTCAGTTTCAGTCATGTAATGCTTCTCTGTAGTTTTTTCTTCTGATTTCTTCTTCTTTAAACCAGCAACCAGTTTAGCAACAAATTGGCTGTTTATGTGTTGCTAAGAAAGAGAAAGGGAAGAAGAGTTTAAAGCAAAGACGCAGAGGAGGAGAGAAGAGGGGCATGGGTTGCTGGTGGGTGTTTCCAGTTCTCCTGTAAAGCAAATAATCAGACCACGCCCATGCTGGAGAACAAGAGAGAGGCCCAGATTGTCAGGACACTTCGTTAGGCAAACTGGGCTGCCTTCAGTGGACTTCTGCTGGGGTAGCAGAGGGCCTCTGAGGATATCCTGTCCTGGCTATTGTTGAGGGGAGGAAAGAACTCTCATAGCGCTAAGATTCCAAGCCATTTTCTCCAGGAGGGGGGTTACCCAGACCCATGTTCGTCCAAACTGTCAAGTCGGCTGATCTGGGCTTCCTGGGAAAGGCCCAAATCTAGATGTTAATACAGACAGGATCCTGTTCTGAGAAAGTGTTTCACCTGCTTCGCTGGCAGGGCCACCATCTCCTGTGTTGACTTGAGGGCCATTTCCTCTGCTTATCAGTGCCAGGGGAGGGGATGCTGGAGTTCCATTTTACCAAAACAGCATTTGGGACTGATGTAGTTCATCCGTAACCACCCAGCTTTACCGTCTCTAACGAACACACACACACACACACACACACACACACACACACACACACACACACACACACACACACATACACACTGACACACACACACACACACACACACACACACACACACACACACACACACACACACACACACACACACACACACACATACAGACTCACACACTGACACACACACACACACACTGACACACACACACATACAGATTCACACACTGACACACACACACACTCTTCACAAATTCCTCTCAGACAAGGAGCAAAAAACCCAAGAATTTCCCACCATATCTCCTGGACACTCACTTTACAGAGCTAATCCCCTGTTGTAGGGCTCAGGTGAACAGGATGGCTAATGTTACGGCGGGTGAATCCTCTCCCTCTCTCTGCTGAAGCCATTAGGCACCGTGGTATGCTGACCTGCTGTGCTTCACCCCCCACTGTCCTCTCCTGTAACCCCGTCCCTCCCCACCTCCCTTCCTGCCTCCGTGTTTACTACACACCAGTGACATCATTCCTGACCGACTGCACCTCCGTACCCCAGACAGACACGTACAGGGGACACACGGACATGCCAGAATTTGTCAATGTTGTGGCAATTGTACAGTGCAAGCTCTCCAGTTCCGTTACAGCGAATGCTGGGAAAGTCTGTGTCCAATAAGCCGGGACAGAGGAAGTTGGAGCCTAAACACATGGACACACATGCAGCGGTATTGTTGTGTAAATGGTTACTTCACTGTCTTTCTGTTTGTTCCTGAAAGGGTTCTGTCTCTTGCTTTTGAGGGGGTTTTCCCAGTTCTTGCTTCTTCGTGTCTTTCTTGAGGAGCGGGACACGAGCACACCACAGCAGTGGTCCCTGCAGATCACACTGTGGGATTAAACAACAGGAAAGCCCAGGTCAAATCCACCACCATCGGAGGCTGATCTGAAGAGGGCGTCCAGTGTGTGACACTCCTGCAAGAGTCCGACAGCTGCTCCTTTGGTCTGCGCTGCGATTCGTCAGGCTGGTGATGACTGGGAGCTCTCTGACCCCTGACCTCTTGCTGGGGCGCTAAGCTGCCAACTGTCGTCAGGAGTCAGAGGAAGCGATTTATTCTCTCGGGGTCATGGACCCTGCACACAATGCAAAAAAAGCCAAAATAACTTCGTACTGAAAGCAAAATTAAAGAAAAATAGCTTGCATCAGGGCTGGCATCGAAATTTGCTTTTACACTAAACTTTTTCCATGTCGAAATAAAACCAATAGTTTATCTTGCATCACACTAGGGCCCTGCAAAAGAACAAAAAAGGCCTTTTTCAGTTCAATGAAATACATAACTATGATTGTCATGGCTGTATGGGGACAGAAAGTGATGACACACCAGTGTTAATTTCAGTGATGAAAATTCAGAAGAAATATTTTGTGATGAGGTGAAGTGAACGTTAGACAAAACTAGCAGGATGAATTCAACTGACTTTAATAAGTATGATTTCAAATTTCTTCAGCTCATCCAGCAATATTTATGACCATATTCTTACAACCAAACCAATGAGATGATTCATCTACTTAGTATATGTATTACTGAAGGGAGGCCTCATTTGTTCAATTAAGGTATTAACAAGTAATTATGTGGATGTGCAGAAATCACAGAATGATTTCAAAAAGTATAATAACCTAGAATTGATGTAAATTCTCATTTCCTGTGTGACCATGTTGTACAATAGAATTTGAAAAAAATGTTCAGACAAATTTTGATTAAATGAAATGAACAGGTCTAAAATATTACTTCAATGATAATTTTACTTGATAAAAAACTAACAAATGTTAGTTTCAGTGACAAAAAAGAAAGAAAACTGCAGTATAGGAGTGTGAGTAGGTCCTGGATTCAACCAAAACTTCTAAAATCTTTACGGAAATTGCTATCCAAGCAAAAATAGGTGCAACTTCCAAAATTAGTCTTAGCAGTGTGATTGAATCCAGTCTAGCACAAGGTTTAGCGACCTAGATGAAGAACATGACTACATTTTGAAGCACTGGCAAAATGAACACAGCATATCACATATCAGGTTCCACAGGCCCGTTTCTGAGTCAAAATGAAAGCAATTCATAAGGAGTGGATATGTGAGGCATTCCTGCAGACCACTTCAATGAGGTAAGTTTCCACAGGTCTCTGGCTTCCCAGCAGTTCACCCACGCACGTGGTCCCTCGGGGCTCAGGCCAACAACAGGAAAAGGATGGAGAATTCATTAGGGAATGATGTGGCCTCAATCAGAGCTACTGGTCAAACATGGCATCAACGTAGCATTTGGCTGTTAATGTGATCACATGTCCGGTAGCTACCCACGCTAATGCTGCTGTCGGGGGACCTTAGAGGGCCCAGCGAGGCCCATAAGAAAGGGTCCCGAATTCTTCCACTTCCTGTGCATTCCCCCCCCACCAAGTTTGTCGCCGTTGCCTGGTATTCACAACACCGGATGTCTTTGTTTTGATTGAGTGCGGGGTAAAATTTCCTTGGGATATCAGATGAAATTCCACCAAACTTCACAATGGATGCAGAGATAAAAATCCTTTCACACGGATCTGCCAGTGCTACGTGGGGCGGCCCTCGCCTCGTCAGCAGTTTGAAAGAAAACATCTTGTTTATTTGGGGTAGCTGCTTGTGTGATCTCAAATTGAGTAAAATTTGTGTTTACACTTGAAGGGGATGTGGGCAGGTTTGCTTGGAAATATCCATACATTCTTACTCTTCAAAGTTCAAGTTCAAAGTGCAGATCCTCTCTTATGGTCTTCTATTGACGGCCATCACCTGGCAGAATTTTATCACGCATAGTGAACCTATTCATTTGTAACAGTGGTATAAATGTCTCATTTACTGTGATGTTTTTGCTGGGGACCAATCCTTTCTGATTAGATATTATGAAAAACCACAGCAGGTGCAACATATCCATGACTGCAAGGTGCAAAATTTATTTGTCAAATCCTAGTCTGCAAATATTCAATACCTATAGCTAGTTGTTAAATAACTGGACTTGTGACTTCACTTGAATTACATCATTGACATAATTCAAGCTAGGTGGCAGGATACAGTTTGCAAGCCGCTAATAGTCTCCCTGAGGATATTTAGTCTTGTTGAACAAATAAATAATGTCATTTAATAAAGTGCAGCAGGTCTGAAAGGCCGAGGGCTCAAAGGTTTCTCATCGCATGTGGCCAGACGAGTGAAAACAGAAAATGTGGTCCCTGAGCAAACGCACGGGCTGCCGTTTTGGTCCTCCGCCATTCTTCCAAGTGTGACCAAAGACAAGGCGAGACAAATATTTCTGCGAGCCCCCTAATCCTGCAGCTTCCTGCACCGTGGTGTTCTCCTCTCTTGCCTGGAAAACAGGATGCATCTTGAAAACAACAAACTTGCAAATGGGACGATAAAGGGGGACCACGGAGCTGGAAAAAGCTAGGCAAGTGCAAGCCTGAGGAGCCTATGAGTCACTCTTCAGAGCAAAGGACCTCTGACTGCTGTGTCTAACTCTGAAATTGAGATGACGGAAATGTAAAAGAACCCCATCTAGAGGTATGAGAAAGTTGATACAATGTCCACTGTGCAATGTACACTGTGGCATATTCATATAAAGAGCCTCTTTTATTATTATTATTGAAGCATTTGAGGTCATGTACCTTGATCAGTCATTCCACAGCAAAGTACGACAACAGACCCACAACACTCTGGTCATAGGGCTGGAGTCCTAACCACTGCCCCATAATGCACCTCTCTACATGCTGTCACTCGTGATTGCCTATTCCCGTTTGCCTTGTCTTTGAGCCGGTGCTTCAGTGCCCAGACACCTCCCCCACACACCACCCTCCTCAATGGTCACATCTGACCCCTCTCAGAGTTTGCAGAGTAACAGATGCACACATACAGACATACACAAACACACACACATATGCATACATACACACACACACCTATGCAGTCCTGAGTGTCAGGACTGCTCTTACCCTTTTGGCCTACGATACAAAGTCTGCAGGCTTTTTTTATTTTATAGTGTTCTGAATGTCTCTGATAAGTTACTGCCAGAAAAGGTTCAATGGAAGGAACATGCATTACACAAATCTCAAATTCCTGTGTGTGTGTCCCCGGGCTGGGGAGGGAGAGGCGTCTGGGGCGATTTGGCCATTGCACTGCTGGCATAGTTCAGGCCTTGCTTCTGACATAAAGTATTTTTGAGAGATTTGCAAGCTGCTAATGGGCTTCCCTTGTGCGCTTCCTGTAATGTCTGTTCACATGCAAACAGTGACTGAGAACAATGTCAAATGCATTCATCATGAGGCAGGCGACAAGCTGCTCGGAAATCTGCAAGAAAATTGTGTTGATGTGTCTGAGATACTGGTGAGAAATGAACCAGACACAGAAGCGTAGAATCGATCGGTTGTTTTAGTTGCTATTGCTCTCATTTTTAGTTCCTCCTGTGCAGCTGTAGCAATAACCTTGGTGCTGGTCAGTTGGTGTTACTCCAGGAGATGGTGGTGGGGGTCCTAAGGGGTGGGAGGGGGTACAGCTTGCATAAAGTGACCAAGAGGTTGTTTTTTTCCCCCTCACTCCTGTGTTCCATGTTGCTTCTGTTGTACTAGGGTGATGCCATTGATTTTTTTGTAATTACTGCATGGGTTTAACTATTGGCAAAGTAAACATCTCTTAGGTGCCTATTGATAATTAACTACACTCTACACTCTTCAATAAGGTATGTGCTTATTTGCCCTTTCAAACATCAAAGTAAGGTAGAACGGTGACATAACTGCTGGTTTCTTGCTGATAAGATGAAAACTATGCTAGCTCTGGCTAAGGCTAATTGTCTAGTTGACATGTAATCTGACTGGAAAGGTAATCAGTGGCTCCCAAGCCTGGTCCTAGGGATCCACTGTGTATACTGGTTTACAGTTTTCAATCTAGATGCACTATCAATTAATGTGAGTTGATTAAGATAGTAAATGTGAGTACTAACCTGGATTTTACATCATCGTACAAGCTGTTGGATCTTTATTACAGACATAGGTTGCTGGAACTGTGTGCACTCTACTAGAAGTAAAGGTGTTTCTGCAAATTATGTATATTCATTGATTCACAGGTAATCAATTTTGCTAACTGATATTTAATTTCACTAAAATTAGGTGTCCAGCTGGCCCTAGAACAAATAATTGAAGGACTAATTTAACTTTATTATAAACTGCATTGAAGCTGCTCAGGGGGGCAGATATTACCAGAAGTATATTACATTAAACACATGAAATATAGTAGCATTTCATATTACATAATCAACAATTGCATTGTGTCTTTATTCCAGCACCAATACATTTTAGATATACAGCTGCCTAAATATTGCAAAGTCTAGTAAAGGCAAGCATTCAATCAACGGTTCAATTACATCTTATGAACTGATGGCTCAAATTGAAAGAAAATGAGCAAGCAGAGTGGGTGTCCTGGACCAGGGTTGACAGACCGTGCAGAGACCAGTGGGATGTGAGCCGTACTCAAGTGTACATGAGGTATGTGGAAACGCCTGTTCAGGAGGCAGCCCCAGAGAGTTATTCAGTAGGTGGACTTAGTCTGATGGAGATGAGGTATTCAGTGACGTTATCGCTCCTGCAGAGATCTGGCTTGATTTTTTGCAGGTTAAACTGCAGAGCTGCTGCCTTAACAGCGGCCCAACAGCAGACCTTGTGCCTGCCAGCCTGCCCTGGTGTCATTACAGATTTCGCATTGTCCCAGAGAAGGAAAAAAAGAGAAGAGGAAAGGTTTGCAGATGTCGGATTTGACGGCGACGATGGCCTCCTCGCTCGTTCAGCGTTGTTTTCACTCCGGTCTGAGGAGGAAGTGCAGTTTCGCCGCATGCCTTTTCAGCTTTTTCCCCTGAGCCTGACGGATAAACACGGCAGACGTCGCCATATTGAAAAGGCCCAAAACAAACCAGCAATGTGCAGGAAGGCCTGGCGAAGAGTATTTTTTTTGTGTTTGTCCTTGTTGTTTCAAACTTTGCTGAAACAACAGTGGACCCTGAGAAAGGAAGCAGGGGAAAGGGGTCCGAGTGGGCATACGTGCGCTTTCAGTTTGCTGCCAGGAGGGGAATATTGGAAAAGGGGGGAAGGGGTTTTCAAAGTTTATTCCAGCGCTTTCCTGTCACCAAAATGCGGGCCTAAAAAAAGCCTGGAAGCTCAGCCTGGGGTCAGGCAGGGGAAGCGGGGCCTTCCTGTTGACTCGTTTCCTCGCGGAGATAGCGTGCTTCCTGTTGTCTGTGCAAAGACGCACCACCAGTGTTGCCGTCCACGATGGTCTCGGAACACAGCAGAGGTTGTCTGATTCAGGACCACTTGTTCGGATCCGGCCGTTTGGTTGGATCACCTGTTTAAGGAGATATTCTTATTTAGCCTGAGGGTCCTTCAATCAGCCCCTTGTAATTGATCGCAAGGGATTTGCTAGACAGGCCATATGCCCTGTGCTGCTTACACTCCTGTCAGCAGCAGTTACTGGTTTTCCCACTGTCTTTTTGTCCAACTCTTCCATGTAACTGTTCCATGAAAGTTAGCACTATTCTTATAACTTCTCTTCAGGTGATCAAATGAAATTGGCTCATTTTTAAATTGTGTCATTTGACTCAGCTAAAACGTGGACATGCATGCTTTAAGAAAAATAGCTTTTTGGGTCCTTCAGAAGAGAGATAAGCAGACCGAAAGAAGCAAAAGTTTCACAGGATTCACAAGCACAATTTGTTAGGCTTTAATAAACACGCAAAGCCTTCCCTTTAGAGAACTTTGTTTGCATGTAATCTGGTTAAAGATAGTATGACTCAAGTTAGCAGTTATGTCATATCAGTGCAATTTGGTATAATGCAACACCAGAGGGGATTCTGGCTGGATTTTCCCACAGTGTCTGACAAGATTATACAAAATGATAGAGTCTGTTAGTGCTGTACTGTATACAGGCGTGTGATGCCCTGGATATAATTTATCAGGTGTTTTGTCTGTCTCCAAACACTCACAGTTGCTCAGACCAGATGAGCACATTGTAATTCTTTATCTCCAATTCCACTGTAATGGTTGTGTTCCTGAAATTTCAATGATTTTTTTTCCCCAAGTTTACATTCTACCCCTGTACCAAAAAGAACCTTGTTGTGGGAAAGTTGAGAAGCTGTTATGAATGCCTAGCATCTCAAAATAGACTAATTATACTCAATTACACCGATAGGACAGCATTCCCAGCATTGTCACACTGACTCAAAGCAATCTCTTCCCGCATGGCGTGCAATCTGTCAGTCCATCGTAAACGACTGCTACTTTGTGACAATCATGTTCAATGCAAAAACAGCAGTAACGGGTGTGTCCAGTTGTTATGAAATAAAACAGAAGATACGGAGGAAAAAAAAACATTTTTAAAGGATGCTTATGATTATTTTCACAAACTCTGCTCTGGGCAGACAAATGACTGTCTTTAAGCTTGTGTTTTCATTTACTTTGGAGGGGACTTTTGACTGGTCTCTCGTCTTAAAACTCTATGGCCGAATTATCAGCAGCCTGTGTTTACTTGGAAGCGGAAGCAGGGTAATTTCCGTGGATGCGAAAGGCAGTTTATGATTTGATCGCAAAGGTGCTAACCCCCGTTTTTATCTGCACAAAGGGTAGAGGGTCCATGTTCTTCAATAAATCATGCGAGATTGTGTACTCTACATTTTCCTCTGTTGTACTAGAAAGAATTACACCAGTTCCAAATTGCTGGATTTCTTTCCACCCTTGGGAGCAATAAACTGTCTAAAATTCAGACTCTGTCTGTAGTGAGTCATATTGGGCTGCTACACACATTTTCTTGATGAAATAAATGATAAGAAGATGATTGTAGGGACTTTTCCCTCTGTTCTGACACATTCATAACTTTAGAGTTGTTTATCAAGATCAACTTACATAAGCTTGCAATTTTACATTATTCATTTATATTTACCAGATATTTACTAAGAGTTAAGTACTATGGCCAAGGGCACAACAGTGGGGCTCCACTTGTGAATCAGATACATTCACAAGTAGAAAGCATACCTAGAAGCAACCTCTGTATTTTAGGGCAAGGTTGAATGCAACCAAAACATGTAAACGTCTTTGGAGATGAGACATATACAACAAATCATTCTATTGAGAATATGCCTCTAGCTGATTACTGGGACAGACAATTCTTCCCAAATTTAAAAAAAAACATGCAAGAAGCATCTGATGTAAGATCCATTGGAGAGGGAGAACAACAGTGGAAGTTAGTAAGTTAATGACTATAGGAGAGATTCAGATTTTTTTGAAATATACTAGTTATCAGTTCTGCTTCACAATTTCTCTGCTATTTTAGAATGTTTTGTGAATTTTTCATATGTCAAATGTGGGCATTTCATTCACACGCATACAAACACAGCCTTCATTGCTCTGTTGTTAATTTTAGGCCCAAAGCGACCCCGTGGTTTTGTAATGGCAACTTAAACAAAACAAACACACTTCACTATGGTCTAATTATAGGGGTGAATTTGGATGGCACCTGTTTGCTGCACTCGTGGTGGGATGGCCCCCAGGCATTCCGGAGTGCCTCTTAAATATTCTCCTCAGAGGACAAGCCCACTGTTTGAGTGACTGACCAAATA
This sequence comes from Megalops atlanticus, assembly GCA_019176425.1. Lineage (NCBI taxonomy): Eukaryota > Metazoa > Chordata > Actinopteri > Elopiformes > Megalopidae > Megalops > Megalops atlanticus. The sequence goes on from CM032883.1 coordinate 13,650,959, forward strand.
CTGCCTCTCTCTGAGACTGAGTCCCCTCCCCAGTCCTGAAAATCATTTGCTGTAACCATAATCAGGACCCCCGTGGGAGAAGAAGCCAATGAATGAGGAAGACTTTTTTCTTTAAATAAATATATGTGATTTATAACTTACTGAGTGATTTATAGAAGGCTAATATTTTTCAAAAAATACTGTTTTCTAGGAATTAACAGCTACTCAAAACATTTCCTACTGTGAAGATAGTCACATAAAAGGTAGGGGAGGATTTAAGCATTGCACATGTTACCTCAGTGAAGGATGTCAGAATGGGACATCATGTGTTGTGATCACACTTTGTTGTGATTACTGGCTTCTTCATAACTGTAGCTATAACTGAAATGCATGTGTGACAGCTAATTAGTATTGATAACTTGTGTAGAATGATAGAATGTTCCTGTTGTGACCTGTTGTGGCTTTTTTAGCGTAACCATAACCACACGTGTTACTGTTGGAACCGCCCTCTTATATCATTTGCATGTCATCAAGGTGATGACATGCACTTCACTCCTTCAAGGTTCCCATCACCCAGGCAGAAATGCATTGATGCACAGTTTGTCTCACTAGTGCTAAGCTAAGGGCAGAGAAAAGAGTAGCTGCTGCTCCACTGTCAAGTGAAGCCAAGAGGATGAGGATGGAACTGACTTCCAACACAAGATGCATAATACATTCCACCACTACCTGGATATGTTTAAATAGATTGGAAAATTATCATACTTAACTTAAGATGATTAGAGTGTCTGCAAACCCATTACTTCCATGGTAATTTCACTCCATGAGATGTATGTGAGGTTTTCAAATAACCACATTGGATGGTGACAGTCTCATGGAATATTTGGTGGTGCCTCACAATATATTCCTCCTCCCAAGTACTGACCCAGTATCAGTTCAGTCTTTTTCAACTAATTTCTGGTATCAAGTCTATGGTTAGAGAGATGAACTTGGATCAGTGATTAGGGGCAGAAGAAGACCCAAAGACTATGTAACCTTGGAGCATAAAGTGTCAAGACCTGTCTGACCTATTGTGATATCCTGCTGGTCTCTAATTGGACAAACCAACCCCTAGCTGTGTATGATAATCTCAGGCATGGAATCCACAAGCTGCTGGGCTGCACAGACTGGTCTGCTATCAGTAAATCTCTGACTCTCAGAGGAACAGACAGAGAACAGCTGTGTTGTGTGTATTGTCTGAGCCACTGCAGGGAAATTTGGAAAACCCATCAGGTCCCCAGTTACTCTCACGCACAATCTACCAAGATGGTCAAGGCATGGTCAGGCCAATGGCTATAGTTTCTCCCACTGTTTCTGTATATTTGCATCTTTTTATCAGGACTGAAAGCCATTTCACTTTTTTCTTCTATATCTGATAGGGATCAGGCTACAGAAGAGTTTAAGAATTGTCAGGTTTGATTTCGCGTGGCTTTGTACCTTGTTTTGTATCACAGACTCCTGTTACAGAAAACCTTAATGCAAGAGCTGTGGCAAGAAATGATTTGTATCAATGTGTCTGTCAAACCACAAGCTAGCTTTACTGAGCAATGCTATATAGTGGTTTCAATAACCTACACTCCACACTGAGAAGCCAAAAATGCATAATACTTTAGACACATGAACAGAAGAGCATACCTGGGTATACATGTGTCCTAACTTGTATATATCTTACAGATCTGCCTGACTTATTCTTCTGGGAGCTGAGCGTGTTTAATGAAGCATTCATCATGACTGTTTATACTGTAACTTATGAGCGCCAATCAATCCCACATTCTGAGCTGATGCAAAATATGTGGCCGTGTAACACCTCTGGTTCTGTGGAAGAGAACCAGCAATCGCCTGGGATGCATGAATATGCCCTGCGGGAGTGCTTTGCTCTCATCTCCGACATCTGGTTGTCATTTCGACCCAGACAAACTCATTGCAGATTGTAATGAAACTTAATCAGGCTGTAGTGTGGACCAGCTGGACATGATTCAAGGCTGTGGTTGTGTTTGTATGAGGGCTAGCATGTGTGCTGGTACTCTAGAAATATGACCAATTGCCTCACTCATTAGCAGGCTCAAAAAAGAACACAACATCAGCTGTGTTTCCAGGCCACAGATGAGACCTAATACGAATCTTGTTCTGTGTGTCTGCCTGTGAATGCAGCTCACTCACACAGCACACCTACTACATATTTGTCATTAGTTCGCTTTATAATGACTATTTCATATGTTTGTCTGATTAGTAAGCAAATTGCATTTCTCTCTGCCAGTAACTACCCGGGTTCCACCCACTACAGCAGCTGGAACAGCTGTCTATCTGATCTTCCCTTCTGAATGCATTTCTCTCTGATGTCCACTGTTATTACATGTCAGACTGACTTCACAAATATGTATGGGGGTGCTTTTGCAGATGTATTGTTTGTGAGAACGTGTGCGTGTTTGACTTTAATGATTTATCCCACACTATTTTGGATCCATCAGGCTGGTAATGTTTTTTTTGTCATTGCAAAGGCTCAAAAATGAGACCACAGAATAGCAGCTGCCTTATCACCCACTCAGTTCTCATTTTATCAATCCATTTATCCATTTATTATCCGTCTGTAATCTGTGGAAATGGTGCTCCTTTGATCTGCCACGCTACTCCAAACAACCCCCTGTTCATTTAGCTTTTGCTCCCTCTGCCTTGTGCAGGAAAAAGATTTCAAAGTCTGAGAAAACCAGGTCAAGCATCATAAACAGGAACTGTTTTGTGATGAGTTTGTGTTGTGAAGGAGTTTCCATTTGAGGACACCCTGATATCAGTGTGCGTAAGAATCAAAAAATTTCCTTCCATTTTCCATTATGTTCCATGCTATTCCTTTCAGTTCTAGTCTATGTTCCACCTGCGGTCCTGAGAAAAAAAGGCCCATCCTCTGACATCAGAGGTCCCCCTGTCTCAGAGTGAGCTGGACGCTGTGTGGAGTGTGTGGACTCCTGCACCTCTGATCTTCTGCTCAAAAGGGTTGGCAGTCATTTGGCTGAACCCACACTTCCCACCCTCACAGCCTCGCAAGGCCTGACGGTGCTGTCGGCAGGCAGGGCATTTGAAGTGCTGTATATAATGGAGCAGGGCAGGAAGATGACCCTCTCTCCACTGGCCACATGTCTCCTATCTTGCCTCTCCCACGCCCATCATCTGACAGAGGCGAACAGGGAGCGAACAGTTTTGGCCCTAGTGCGTGTGAGGGCAGCCAACACAATCATCATAAGGACATCTCATCGACAGCGAGTTGCATGCTGGCCCATAATCCTCGGCTTGGGTACAAATGTATACTCTCCATAAAACAGATCAGAAATTGTGGAAACCCCTTGAATGAGCAATGTGTTGTACATCGTGTTTGCGGAGGAAATGAGTCCTGAATAGGATATATACTGAAAGTGAGTCATTGTCAAGTCCTCTGGCAGGTTGCCACCATGAATAAGCATGCACGTTCAGCTTGCTCAACCCAAGAAGGAAAGTAAAAGCACCTGAAACTGCAGATAAAGAGGTAAATTCTTTCGATGTACAGTATGTGTGGCTGTGGGTGACATTGTACACACACAGACTTGCATAAAAGCAATTTTAGTTGCCTTTTAGGTCCCTTTGTTGTTAGGTTCTGAGGGAGCTGTTGTTATCAAGTTCAAAGGCAAAGGAATCAGTACATAATGCACTCAATTCCCTTTCATTCTCACTTCCAGTCACAGCTGCTGCAAGCATTTGATATTAGCCACACTCGATGAGTCTCGATATGTACAACTCAGTCAGTTCTGATTTCAGTTCATTCATTGCAAGACCACAGAACTAGCAACACGATGCCCAGCATAAAATGTAGAACCCTCCCAGCCTTCACATTTCATAGTGACAGCTTGAGATGACCACTTAAGCGCTTGCTGCAAGATTTACAGTTGCAGTGTTTCGTCCGGGGGGAAAGTTTTAGTGGCTTAAACTGCAAACCAGACAAAATCACAGGGAACAAAATTAACACAAGTCTGTCAGCAACATCCAGAATGCAATCAAGCTGTTCTAACTAAGCAGGCAAGACTAAAAAAAACAGTTCCAATTCTGAAAAAACCCTGGCCCGTATTTTTGTCGGGTTAGTGTGTGAGGTGAATGTTTGTTTGTGCTAATAAGCATCCTTGTTTTTCCAATTGATGCTTCAACAATAACTGTGCTCATTGAACCAGCTTCATTTCAAACTAGTTCATTGTAATTGTCATTGCTGGTGTAATTCTGCGTGTGAAAAGGCAAGCCACTGGCTAACGGGCCTCACCTGTGATTAAATACAAGTGTGTGCCTGGAGAGCTGAATGATTTATTTGACCATTTAGTTGTTTGCTATGGCTCTGACAAAGCAGTGTCTAGTTTGTTTTTGTTGGATTTTTTTTTTAAATGATTTGTTTTTGCACATTTCATTTTCTCCTTCATATGGCATGGGGCATGAGCCAGCACCATTTCACTGGCAGATTTCTATTTTGTGTCTATTTTTATTCCAGCTATTTCTGTCCTTAAAGGATGGTTGCTGGGGTATAGCAACCATGAAGTCCATGAAAATGAAGAGAGAGAGAGAGAGAGAGAGAGAGAGAGAGAGAGAGAGAGAGGACACATCCATGCTTTCCACACTTTCTGCTGCTGCTCTCACTGTTTCTACTGACTTCACAAACTTTAATGGCAGTCATAAATTCAGTGACCAACTTCTCTGGTGTCAATTGTGGGTAAAATTTGACGGCAAAGACATTAACATTGTACATACTTCATAGTGCAGTGATCAGAGCACTGCACTCTGACTCTGGTGGTCACTGGCTTCTTAGGATATACCCTACAATTTTACCTTTGAGGAAGGTGCTCAGTCAAGGTGAACCTTGATGGTCCTAGTACCAGTCAGTGCAAATGTGTCACAGAATGAACAAAAGGTAAATATCACCTGTACAAGTTGGCCCGGCGCCATCTCTTGTTTACCTGGTTAGTTTCCTCTTCTGTTGGAAATTCTATCTGATAGCGAGCTTTCCGGTAAAACCACCCTTTAGCCCCCAGAGCGTCTGATCTTATCTGCCATCAAGGTGTCCTAAGGAAGCCGCTTTCACTTTCACAGCCCCCGGATTGTGTTTTCTTCCTGTAAGCCCTACTGGCAGGCTCTTCTCGGCCTTCTTGGAATGAAGGCAGTCCTGAGCCCCAAAACGCATCCCCGATGAGCTGCCACAATGTTTACTCAATAACTGCGGTGAACCACTTATTTGAGACCACGCGTTTACTGGTACTCTTGTATACATGTTTGTGGATGGAACCCAGGGGAAACTAACAAAAAAAATGAGGCTGAACAAACAAATGGAGCAATGCTTTGTGACACGAATGAGTTGATTGTTTAGTCTGGTGTTTCAAATCTTGGCTTTGCCCATCGTGACTAGATACCTGCGAATGCGCAAAAAAGCTGATGAACTGATGAGCAATGAGATTTTGACATTATACAGAAAGGTGACCAACCATGAGCAATCTTCCCAGGGGCGGGTTTTGCCACACTATGTAGGTGAGTGTGATAGTGTGGATGTGGATGTCACCATTTGGAAATTGGTTCATTTTGCAGGAATGTTAGAGACAAAAAAAAACTGTGGAGGGTGATGATCTCCAGTTGCGCTCCCTGTGACTCTCATGTTTGGCCTCATCCAGTAAGTAGCTGCTTGGCCGTTGTCCATGGTTACACACTGAAGGACTGCGTCTGCATGCTCAGAGCGCCACTCTTGGCCGTGGGTGTTGGTGGGACAAGCATGGTGGGGGCTGCAGCCAGGCTTGAATTTCTACAATGCGTCCATCATGTCATCGCTGCTGTGGCCTTGATTGCCCGTTTTCTGCGGGATTCAAAGAAGCCTAGGGCTGTTGTCTGAAAAACGATCAGTAGCTCCTTTGACATCACTTATATCAAATTGGAGCTTGAAATAGTTTCACATGTTCTGGGTGAAATCCGCAAGTTCAAAATGTAACCCAGGAGTGTTATATTCAAACACACACATTTTACAAGTGTTCTTTTGAACGTTCCTAGTGGAGAACAAGATGATGGAATTTATAGAGTTGATTTAGAAATTCTTGGAGTCTCCAAATATCTTCTCTTTCTTTATTTCCACATAAAGTCTTGTAATACATTTTCTCTTGTAATACAATACATCTCTTGCATCTCTTTAATTGCTCTCTATATTGACATCACCGTTCTAGTTTCTAAATTATAATCACACTCCAGCTTGCCTTTGTAAGCGTGATCTCAATTCATTAATATTAACAAAACCAATAAAGGCTTTTATGTGGCCTTCCTGCAGAAATGGACCGCTTGCAATGCACCCTGTTACCTGCTCGAGGCAAACCTGTGTCCTTGCTTTTTATAGGTTAACATTCCTGGACCGACATGGAGGCCAGCAACGAGAAAACAAAACAACTTAGGCAAATGCTCAAGACCTTGGAGTTATAACCAATGAGTAACAAATGTTAATGGTTGCCATCTGGTCACTGTTGTAATGACGCACCACTCCTCAGTATGCATGCTTTTAATTGGAACGCTAGAAGTCCGGCCCTCAATGCAGCTTCCCAGAAGTGACCAGGGGGGGGGGGGGGTTGGTGAGTGAAGTGCATCAAGACCTTTAAACAGTCAGTGTTTCAGCAAAGACTCTGAACTCTGTAGTTCTTTGAAGATGTGGTTCACTGAAATGCTGTCTTTTTTCTTTTTGTCACAGAACTTCTGCACATGGGCGGATAAAGCTGTTTGGTTGGAGTATGCATAGATGCTGCTAGAGCCTGCTGTCGGGTCTGTTCAGAACAGCAGCTTTACCCACGATTAACAGGAGGGTGAATGGTTGCCGGTCCCCGCATCCTTTCCACAGAAGCTACTGCATCCCATTCAGGTGAATGACATTTCCCAGCTAAAAGCTTAATCCAGAGATCTAGCCAAATCATAACAAATCAGATTAGCTTCCCCAGTCCAGGTCATGGAGGGTGACATGGAGGTAGCACATTTTCCACCTTTCTTTCAATGGCTAACATTCTCAGAGGCAGAGGAGTGATTTCATTCAGGCAGCAGTTAGTCAAATTTTGTGGTTATGCACTCAGGTAGAGAGGGAAGCTCCTTGGCTGTAGCCCTCAAGAACTGGGGTTTGGCTTCCTGGCAGAGTATAAATTGTATGTCTTTGGCTGTTTTCTGGTGCAGAGCTGACATTTGTCTAATCTAATCTAATGTTAAGGCCAAAGCATTTATGTGTTGGTCAAATTTCCGCTTCTGAAAGGAGTGGGAGGATGACAGTGGATCAGAATTTAATAATCCTGTCTTTAACTGGACTATATTTGAAAAAATACATTTAAGGAGACACACTTTATACAACAACAATACAGCAACGTTGTACATCTATTTCAAGATGATACCAGCCCAAAAATTTAAATTCTCTAAAGAACGAAAGAAGTAAAGTGTGTCTGTCAGTTAGGCTCACTCTGCATTATTTGAGCTTTAAGTGCAGTCGCTAAAAGCTCCTACCTGTGATTTAACCGGCTGTGTTCACTCATCTCAAAAAACAGGTTTGTTCACAATTTTGGGCAGCCACAAAGTGTTTATGTTCAAGAGGGAGAGCTTGAACATGTGTAACAGGAAGCATAAGCACACAGAATAACAGTAAACACCCACAGGGGTTAACCCCCATTCACCTGTGCGGATGCTTGTAACACCTTTTCTTTATCATTTCAGCTCTTCTCGGGCAGACGTAGACTAGCAAATGAATGGCATTAACAGTTGTGATCTAGAAGTAAACTTTAGTTAGTACTGCAATCAACAAAATTAAACAACACTTTTTAAATAAAAAAAAAGAATTCAAGTGTAGGCCGCCTGGATCTGTATATCTTGAGGACTGCATGAAAGCTGTGGTTTTATGTCCCACATTGATGCTTGTCAACTTCAAAATCTTCATAAACCCTTCATAAAAGCACCATGGGACACTCTTGACTGCTGCTCTTGATTTGATCCCAGCATTGTGGGGGCAGGGCCTGTGTGTGCATGGCCTTACAGAAGTTGAGTTTCAAAATGAGCAAGCAAAACTGATTATTCATTGTCAATATTTATCTAGTAAGCAGATGCCAGTAACAGTTACCAGTAACGGTTCTTTTTAACAACCTTCCTCATTCTAAATTTGGAGTAGAAGTTCTCCTATACTCTCTGCTTGTGGTGTATGTTTTGCCAGCATCTGCTTGCTGAATACATTTTTAGATTTATTAAACAATGCAACTCTCTTTTCAAAAGTATGTACTTAATTATGATTGGCCTTTGAAGGCAGTACCCTATTAAAGGTTGTGTGAGATTAATTGAAATTTATTGAACTGATAGGTAGACTTGAGTTAAAACAGAATAGGAGATCTATGAAACTACATGAACAGCACATGGAAAAGGGTGGGCTCCAGAGACTGGCCACAAGTAGATTTTATAGGTCCTGATTGGAGCTCACACAGATAGTTCCTTCGACCTTAGAGTATGATCACCCTGTGTGTATGAGAAACCACAACCTATTACCTATTACCAAGCACCTATTATCTATTACCAATTTCATGTTTACACATGAAACACAACCTGTATCTGTCCAAATCAGAGTGAAAGGGAATGAATGTACAAGGAGTATGGGTAAACCTGAAACTGAACAAAAATTGCCACAGGTTGGACAAATGATGACAGATTAAAGTTCTTGTCAAAGTGATTTTATACGAGAATACTTGTGATGTCCGATTACAGTAATGCTGCTTGCAAGGGGCCAAGATGTAAGTGTAACTTGATGACTTGATTTTGAATGCACTGAATATGAATGTGAGATGCATACATGTGATCGTCTATATCATACTTGCCTCAGATTGGGATCATAGTTATGTGTTTTTCATTTCTTTTCTTGGAATCATATCGTTACACTCAGCTTTTTCCTGTTAAGCAATTGATTCCTCAAACAGGTTCTGTTCAGTGGCTGCAATTGTGTGCATTTGTTTTGTTTTGACTTTTTGATATTTCAATGGAAGCAAAACGTATTCAAATTAATATTTGAACTCTGTGAAAAGACATGCCAATAAGAGAGGAATATCTTATCTCAGCACACAAATGGCAAACGTTTACTTTTTTGGTGCAAAATACTCGAAATGTCTTGCTTCCAGTATCTTACACAGTAACATTGGCCTGTTATCATAAATATTTGGTTCAAATGTCTCAGAGTTCCAAGAACAGCTTTTTTAGGGCATTTACATAGTTGCCGCATTGAGCTGTGAGATCTTTAAACAGGCTTTACTTTACTCCCATTTAGAGTTTTACAGACATTTGTACAATTTCATGGCCCTTGTTGGATCTCTTCGTTCGGCAGGAACCTTCACCTATAAAGTTGGAGAACAGAGAGCAGAGATTTTCTCCTCACAATTTGGAAATCCGCCGACACCTGAAAGTCCCCTCCCCAGCTCACATTTCACATACATCTGATAGCGCTGTCAAACCGATAACTCACCCCCGGAAACCGGGCTGACGAGGCACGCGAAGAAGCCGAACAGGAAGTCGCTGTTTAGTCTTGGATCGGACAGGCAGGTTGGGGGGGGAGGGGGAATCACTGCATCCTGATGGAGCTCTGTAATTAGTTATTGTAAATCATGGATGTCACTGTGCAGGTCGGCCACAAATGAAAAAGAAACCAGGTTTGTTGACAAGCGTAAACAACTGGAAATCCCCCAGGTCACAGCTGTGGGACTTTTGATGGAGTGATGTCTACAGGAGTAATGATAAAACTTTCCCGATCACTCCTCAAAAGTTACTGGCGACACATTCCAGCAGCAAACTTGGTGCACTTTTGACTTTGGCCATCAGGTGGCTACCCCTCAGAATGAGCAAAAAGTCCCTTGGAGGTCATAAAATTAATAATATGCTAAATTACGGGGAAATATTAAGTAAGGCCTAACCTCTGTAGCTCCTGTCTTATTAACTAAACATATGTGCTGATGCTTTACAGTTATCCATACAACAGATTTCCAACCGAAAACATAATTTCACTTATGAAAGAGATTTTCCCAAATCTTTTTTAATGCACAGTACTGTCCTTAATAACAGTGAAATTCACTTCCATTGAAAACAAATCAAATTAGGGAATAGTGGCAGCAAGATTCCCTCTGCTTGAGCTAAATCACAATGTTTACAGTGGTAGCTTTTGACATAAATGCATAGTTGACCATGCTTTGTTTCACCTCTTTTAACACATGAATCAGACTGCTAATCTGAATTGGACAGTGGGTGTAAATGTAATCCTACCAGAGGGCAATTAGGAGTTTGGAAATCTGTCCAAGACCAGATTATTTTCTTTGGCCAAACGCGTAAGCCCTTTTTGACATGAAATTTGGCATGAAAACCACTGATGATAGTTAAATACTATTTTGTCTCTCGCTCACCATCTTCATAAAATCATCTTTGCAAAAGCTGGAGGCAAAGGATGTTAAATTCTTTTTTTTCCTTTGAATATCCTCTCCTTCACTGACAACACCTCAAGTCTGAAGACAAGTGCCTCTAATAAACATTTACATTACATTTACATTTATATTTATTCATTTGGTAGACGCTTTTATCCAAAGCAATGTACAAAAGTGCAAATACTGGGCAAACAACAGGCACAAGAGCAAGATGTGTACAGGTCATACAATGCAGATAGTGCTGAGGCTGAGTGCAAGGTCAGTGTCGCGAGCCAACTAATCTGAATTAGGATTACATATCAAATACAATCAAACAAAATAAACAATCTTTCAGAGAAGTTGATTCTCCCCATATCTTTCAGAAAATACGTCGATATATTTTTACAGTGTCAAAATTCAGCCAAATTGCAGATGAAAGAGTTGAATTTTAATAGAGGGAAAATTTTTTAAATTCTCCTCCGAAGTGCAGGTCCCGCTCTGGCTGGGTTGATCCGGACCCGCAGGGCCGCGGTGGCGTCTCGGGCCTGCTTTGCGAGGCCCCCCTCCTGGGGCAGGCTCGTGGGATGCAGCAGGGCCGCAGCGATGGTGTTCCAGCAATTTGTGCAATTAGGGTCCTGTGGAAGTCTTGTCGGCCCCCAGCCCAGAGATTCCGCGTTGGCTTGCTCCCCCGCTAATGAGCCTCCCCCTTCCATTCAGAGCGGAGTAATTAAGAGCTGGCTGCGCTCCAAGAAACTTTCTCCCCCCGCCATCTGTCAGCGAGGCAAGGAGCCGGGCACATTGTTCGCCCTCTGACTGCGTTCCTTTTTGTCTCGTCACTTTTAACGTCTCCGAAATTCTTGTCTGACACCTCCTCTTGTTTCGGCAGGGGTATCGATCCGCGCCGTCCCCGGGCCTCAGTGTTCAGAGCCGATGCCTCCGTTAATGGGGACTCTTTATTCTTCATCGCCCTGTCGGGTGAGGCTGGGCCCCCTTTGAAAAATGAGGGAAAGAGTAAACACAAAACATTTCCAACTGCCTTGCAATCCCCCCACCCTACCCCCTACCCCCTTTACTGGTGCAAGAGGGACTTGGGGGTGAGGGAGCAGTCACAGATGGGCACTGCTGCAGGGCGTGTTTTGATTAAAGGGACATGCTTTTAGCAAGAGCTCGGAGGGCGCACCAGCTGAGGGGAGTGACATCTTAGCCCCAGGCCCTGGCATGCCAACCCCCACCCCGGCGCCGCACCTCTCTCTCCCTCGCGTGCCACCCCAGCGCGTGCCCCTTAATGCCGATCCCGCCGTCAGCAGCCAAACAAGCTGTCGCCTTCCCTGGGCGGCGCAGAGACTCCCTGCACAGGCGCACCGCTGCGCCTGTCTTGCTAATCCTGCGGCCTGCGATTAGTGGGTGCCTGGTTGCGGTTGCGGGGTGGCCGCGTGCTTTGGCTGCCACCGCTGTGGTTTGGCGCGTGGTCGCTGACCGGGGGGAGCCCCGGTGAGCCGTGGGCAGGGAGGCGCTGGCCAGCAGGGCTGGCCGCCGTCCAAGGCAGGAGCGCATGTTCCAGGAGCTGCCGCCTGCCCTGCCAGCGCACGCTGAGCTCTCTCTGCCTTGGTTCCCCTCTAATGACGGCTTCAAACCGGCCCAAGCGCCGCGCCTGTGGGGGCACGTTTCCTCTGCGCGGAGCTTAGCGGCTTCGCACGGAGGGACCACCTCCAAAATCCCTTCAGAGTTTCTGGGGAGTGACTGCTGTACACACCTATGAGGAACCTCGACCTCTCTGAAAAAGAAGAGGCACAGAACTAAAACTGAACTTTGGTCGACTAGAGGATCTTTCAAAACTTCTACCAAGCAATTTTAAGCTTCTCCAAAAAATTCAGAGAAGATGAAGTTTTTAAAAGATCAAAATAGTGCTCCATTTTTCTGAGGCCTGCATGTTCCAAATTTCCACACCACATCGTTTAGGGGGTGGAGAGTGAGGTTGCCTAAAGGGAAGAAGATGTTCAGAAGAGCCCGGGGAGCAGGGAGGGAGATGAGTTCGTTTGTAGGGCGGCAGGGGTGTTGGCAGTGAAGGAGTTGGGGGGGTTTTGAGGGAGTGCAGAGCTGGTCTTGCTCACTGTGATTTCCTGTGTCTGTCACAATGCGTCTGCTCTCCCCTGCACTCCACTGGCCCGGAACGTTCTCCCTTCATTATCAGCCTGCCCCCTCCCAGCAGGGCGCCCCCTCCCGAGCACTACTCCCTCTTCAAGTGGCACGAGAAAAAAAAAATAAAGAGGAAAGCCTCCTGTCCCAATTAAGGTTAATTGACCCAGTTTGCGCCTTGGCAGACTTCAGAATTTCAGAATTTCGGGTGTTGCCTTGTAGGTCGGGCAACAGGACCCCGGGACCCCTGGACTCCGGGACCCCAGGACTGATGCCCCCCAGTGTGGGGGGATGGCGACAGCGGGCCCAGCACAAGCCACCAGCAAGCATGGTTATTTTGTCAATTTGTTTAAAGGTCTCATCCAACCGTCATTCCAATGGACATATTTACATTTACCCTGTGAATACAGTAGCACACTGAATTCAAGTTACGTCTTGTAGGGAATGTGACTTTTGTCAGATGTTTAGACTATCTACTAAGAGATTTTAAACACATTCATTTAAATACATTTAAACTAAACTAAAAAAAGTTTTGAAATGTATCACTAATGTGTAGATAGATGCAATCAGTCACAAGGGTAAAGTGCATAGCATTTCTCCAAATAAAAAATACCTAAAGGAACACTGCGTTTAAAGTATCACCACAATCCATCTGCTGTATAACCATAATCCAGCTACAGTTTAATACCTTGTGACTTACTTTTTACCTTTCTTGGTGTAGTATAACATTGACATTGTCTGTTACATCGAGAAAAAAACAAGGTGCTTTCATTTTAATGAAATGTTCCAGGAAGTTACAGTCGTTCTATTGTTTTTGTTGTTGTGGTTGTTGCTTTGTTTTGTTTTTGGTTGAGGTTGTGAAGCCTTTGCACTGTGTATATTGTCGTGAGCAGACAATAAAAATACATAAACTTTTGTTGAGAGACAGCACTTTCCAAAGGTTTTTTTTATGGAGAAAAGAAGGAGAGCTGAGCTTTGCATTCGAGTCTGCCAGACATAGGTGGGTGTTTACTGTTCTTTTATCACTAACAGCAGAACAGGGTTAAAGTGCAAACAGGCAGGAAAACTTCGTTCTTCCCCGCTGGCCCAGTGCCTAGCTGCCTCTTAGATGGACTTTCGTTTTCATTGGTCATGGCACCAGGGACAAAACAGGGCTTTAAAAATGTGTGCTAATTACCGCCAACAAGAAGCTGAAGCACATTAGCCATGGGAGGGAGATGGGTATTTTCCTCATGAACATATCACATACACATATGACATCTGAATCACGTGCACTTGTGTTTTCCATGAGCCGCATGCAAATAGATTCAAGACTCCTCCAGTTGTGTTTTGACTCAGTCACTGCGAAGAGGCCAAGTGCCATCGTCAAAGCATGACGTCACGTGGAATGCAGAGGGTGGCATTATTGCTGCCGTCTGCGTTTGCAGCGGGACAGACTTGAAAAGGTGTGGCTTATTGGAAACAACGGTGCAAACAAAAAGAGGAAACACGAGCGCGGGACAGAAAGCGTCGGGCTGTTAGGTCTTTCCTTTCTCTGGAACCCTTCAGCCCGAGGAATTCCCAAACTCAAATTCCCAAAAGAGCTGTTAAATTGTGTTACAACCATGGCGCTTATGCAACATTTTTTGGTATCAGCTATTCACAAGAGCAGAGATAACATAGATTCCATGTGTATGACAGACGTTTGACGTAAAAGCTGTGATCTTCTCACAGCTTTAAACGTGGGCAGCGTCAAGTCAGCCATGCTCAACTTAACAGCGGGTTATTGGAAGCTTTTTATGTGAGGAAAATGTCAGGGGCTCTTTTGACCATAAAGCATTGCTGGTGAGACTCCATCCAAAGCTAGTTGCAGAGCAACCGGTCTTTAAATAAACAAGGTATGGTCATTATCAGGGAGAATCTTAGTAAGCGACAGAAGTAGTGAATCAGTATTTGTGAAAGATAAACAAAATCTGCCATTGACCCAGAAGCTGAGGAATATTGGTCAGTGCATGAATAATCTTGGAAAAATGCAAGCCTTCTGTCGCCAGTTTTTAAGTGCCTGAGCAATGAAGGGAGGGTTGGATCTTTTCAACTTAAACATGATGAAAAGTGCACGTCTTTACACATGGCTGCATTCCATTCACTGAACATGAATGCTCCGTTTGTATTTATTCAAGTTCAGCTAGAACATTACATGCAAGTTTCATCAAACTGATTTTTTTTTTGCTGATGATGAACACCGGTAAATGATCCATTAGGACTGGTAAGTGCCAATAAGTCCTGACAGATAGCACAGTAACTACATTGAAAGCACTCACAGGAAGCATGAAAAGTAGTGGCTTCAATATATTGTTGCCCAAAGGTATAGTTACTGTTGCTACGGTCATTGTGCTTCCCCTAAACAATGGCAAATTCCTTCTTCTTTTGTGTCAGCAGCCCCTAATAAGGTGACGTGCAATTAGCTGAAACCACTGTGAGTTTGTTTTGCATGTGGAAGTATGATCACTGGTTTCCACATGTATGCAGAAATACTGAGATTTAATAAGCTATTTTTGAACAAAAGCAGAAAAATATGCGTTTTGTTATGACAGTCATGAACTCTTAGACCCATGTATAACATACCCCAATTGTCAGGAGACAATGGGTAAATGCTGTAGTCAGGTGGTCAGTGACCTTTGTCCTTTTGCACAGCACCCTTTTGTATTTTCCCCTTTACCTCCCAACTATTCATGAAAACCAATTGGACACCAATTTCTAATTTCCCAAGTGGAACCACAGGGTTAAAGTGCATGCAATCCTTCAATACAAACGCAAGCCAATGCCACCACTATTAGCACTACAAGTCCCATAGTGCACCGGGAGGCAGACACCAACAGGAGGATAGGACCATCCCACCTCATGTTATCTGATAAATTTGCAGGCGCCCAAGCTAATTGCAGGGTTGTGGTGGTATGACGAGTGAGTCTGCTTATGTTGCAGGACTCACATGTGCCTTTACTACATGGGCCACTCAGGAACGTCCCACAGCAGCCTTCTGTGTATTGTGATGTTTCTGCATGGTAAGTGTACCATGTCAGGACACAAAGGCCTTGTCAGTGTTGGCAGCACCATTCACCTGTTAAATACAAAAACTGATGGCATGTTAAAACAACTCTTATTCTTATAGGTGACTGTTTTAACTGTTGCAGCTAGCAAATCCTTTTATCTGGAAAGGGTTCAGTCATTCTTAAAGTGCACTGGATGGGGGTACAATGATCCTATCAGCTTTTACACAATGTCCCGAGTTGGATTTGCTCATACATGTTTCTGAGTTCTGAAGGTTTGTTGTAAGCTTTGTGGTAATGGCACCAGTATCCATACCTGTAGAGAGACCTGATTTGCCTTGCTCCCAATGAAATTATCAGCTGCCCTTCTCATATTTACCAGTAAATCAATAATATGAAATTTATATTTTCCAAACAAAATTCATTGATAATAATTCTAAATAGAGCTGAACATGCAAAAGCAGGGTTTGCCGTCTTGAGTTTCAAGAGATACGCAAAATTCAATGTTGCAAATACAATCTCTGGCATGTTTTAGGGTACGCAGCGCTGGTGTGGATGGTTGGTTGATCGTGAAGATTTTTCCCATCCTGCCAAAGCTAGATGACACGAAACATGGTTCTGTCGAATCTTGTCTCCAACTGAAAGAACTTTAGTAAACAGCTTTTGAGATTTTATCTCTCCAATTAGCATTTCTCCTGTGAAAGCTTCCCCAGCGCATTTCATGAGGGGTTTTATGGTCCAAAAAATATCAGCACTTGGAGGGAACAAACAGCACCTGCATTTCAAAGACCACAAATCTTACTAAGCAGCTATTGACACTCCTAGTAAAAATCACAGGTTGCCAGATTTTGACTTTTATTCCCCCATCTTTTGTTTTAAAATGGAACAAATTTGTGCAAATGATTTGTGTGGTTTGTGGCCTTGACATTTTGCAAACAGGATCATTTCACTACACAATACCAAAAGGCTGTGCTGTAAACTACAACACAATTATTCCCAAAAGGCAGCTCCAGATATGTACAATAGGATACTTTACAACACAATTATTCCCAAAAGGGTAGCTCCAGATATATACAATAGCATAGTTTATAAAGTGCATATATGATGTCATCATCTTTGGTAGAAATATGGAGGAGGGACAGTTCTTTAGAACTGTGCAGAGGAGGAGAAAGATGGAAAACTTTGTTTACACTGTATTGTCATGACAGTGCTCCAGTAAGGCGATGGGAAGCATGCCAAAGTCCTGCAGCTCTAGACTTGTTATAATGAAAACCTCAACACACACGCACGCGCGCACACACACACACCATGCCATATTACATTTGCCATTATTAATTAATTTAATTCTTTCACTGGTTCCAACTGAGGGTGTCCATCATTACCAGAGACCTACTGGTACTCACTACAATTTTTCTTTGTTTGTTGATGCATCTTAATAATGTCCCACTGGCCATTTATACGCCTTTGTAATATCTAATAAGACCAGTATTTCTCGCACAGTGTTTTTCTCATGTTAAGATTCAATCAGGAGTCAAAACAATAAGACACACTCCCAATTTAAAGTAGCTGGAAATACATCCATCCTGGAATACTTTAGGCTGGGAATACATATTCCAGGAGTATCTTGCACAAAATCATAGCAACACTGTTACTGTTGATATCTGACACATTTCATTGTGACAAAGGAACAACTGTAACACGGCACTACATTTGAAACAACTTCTTTGTCACACTGTTTGAGATGTTTGGCGGTCTAGCTGTAGTACTTATGTTGCTTTTTAGTGTAAACTATTTCATATAAGATGCACAAAATTTAATTGGAACAATGACTTAAAATATGTTTAGGGGAAGTCTAAGTTAGTCTATCAAAAAAAATCTAATTTCTGATTGGTTTCACAATACTTCGTCAACATTGACATTTACAAAGTAATGGCGCCATCTTGTGATATTTACACATAATGCAGTGCTGCGGTGATACGTTCTGAGGTGTTATTGTTCAAGTTTTCCTGTGACCACCGAAGTAAGGCATCCAGTAGATCATGTGAAAAGACAATCAAGTTGTGGAAGACATGCCACTCTATTTTGGCTCTTGCGGCATATGGTGACGAACACCTAAAATGTGTGTATGACTCCGGGACTTCAGTTGCAATCATTCAACTAATTTTGAGATTTTCGCTCTTCTTTCTAAGACCTGTTTTAGAGTTTTTGTTTGTGTGTGCGCACAGAGAGAGACCTTCATTTTATTCTAACCTGCAGTCACTATTTAACTGTATTCATGAATACAGTGCCTGAATATTCACTACACAGCTGCATATGAGTTTATATTATTTCAGATAAGATAACGGGTCATGTTTTACACACTTCTCAATCCCTCACAAATGAGCTCGTAAGTTATTTACTATTTTATTGCTCCTCTTTAAAGAACATTTCACCAAAAATCGTGCACATGTGACATAGGTAAGTTACGTTGTCAGTTTATTTTTTTTAGTTTTTAAGGATGAAATTTACTTTAGTAATTGTGCAATGCAGCTAGGCCATACTATATATTGGCTTATTAACTTTGCATGTTACATTGATTTTGTGCATCGTGCTATGTTTGTGTCTCCCTTAATGCAGTTGAGTCTGGGATTCACAGTCTCATTGGCTATGACGACAACCTTGCCTCTAAAGTGATTGGACAGGACCGGTGTCCATCGTGGAAGACTGAACTTGATTCCAGACCGCAGTAAACGGATGGTAAAGTTATATATCCCAGGGGGAGTTATTTTTAAACTCGAAGCAAAAAAGTGAAGTAAATTGCAAGAAAAGTGGGTATCAAGTGGACAGCTCATTATTGTAGCAAACGATAAAGGTGGTTGCTGAATATGGGCTCGAGCAACTCCACCCTATCTAAAATACCAAACGTTGACGACTTGATGCAAGAAACTGGGTGTAAGTTGGCGTTTCGTGTGCTCTCCATCTAAAATAGCTCGTCCCCTAGCTTGACATGTTGCTAAACAGCTTTATGTGACGCTGATTAGTTTTTAGTAGCCTACTTTGTCCGTCATTGCCTATGCCTCGGGAAGTTATAGCAAGCTGACTACATGTTTATTTATCGATATTGATTTTATAGCAGCTGTTTATTTTAATCACTGCCAATAGCTATGTACTGTAACTTGCTAACTGACTTGGAAGATAATAAATAATAAAAATAATACATGGGACATCGTTATTATCTTGCTGCAATCATCGTAATTTCGCTGTAAACTTAATCACTGTGCTGTTATTCCCGTGCTGTCCAGGCAAGCGCTGATGTTTACAAGCCTCATTGCTAGCTTACTCTGGTGTACCAGTGTCGCGCTGATACTGAAACAAATAGCGGTGCACAGCGGGGGCTGTTCATCGCTGTGCTGCTCCGCAGTGGAGAGCATTCAAGTAGGTTAGTCGAGTGAAAACTTTATTATTCTATCGTACTAATTTAAGTCTAACTACTCTAATCTGAGCGCCCTTGTGTGTGTTTGCTGTGTAGCATTGGTCCGCAAACTGTGGTTGATGACTTGGCGAGATACAGCAATCGGGGACATACACGGGACGGCGCCGAATTTGCCAGATTGATTGATATATAGCTGGCAGGTGTTTGACCTTGATTCCCAGTAACAATAACAGTGCAGTGCAATAGATTTTATTTATTTTATCACAGTGTACTCTTACAGTATTCTGTAGACCTTCAAATTAAATAGAATTGTGATTGATGTGGAACGCTGTCTGTTGTGTTTGCTTTTGCAGTCACTCCTGCGCACATTGTGCGTCTTTATGACAGGTTCCAGGCTCTGGACAAGGACAAGAAAGGCCATCTGAGGTGAGCCAAATTAATTGCAGCTGTATTGGACCTGTGACATTTGGGTTGTTTTGCCAGTTTAAATTTAATGGAATGGTAACTCCAGTGGTACGGTGTGTGTGTAAATTAGATGAGCTGTCAGTATGGCTGCGGTGGCACGCAGGGTAACATTTTCGACCTTCAGGACCATTCTCTTCCTCTGTCCTGTTGTTTTACAAGTCCACAAGATTTTGGATCAATCAAGGAGCTGGCTCTGAACCCAATAGGAGATCGGATAATAGGAGCATTCTTCACTTCTGGGTGAGTTGTGGGGTTTCACAGTTTAGTTTCACCATGTATTAAACCAGGTATGTATCAATGAGTGAACTATTAACCAAGCAGAATAATGTTGGTTAATGTGGCCTAGGCGTAAACGACATGTTGCCTCAGTGTGGTAATGAAAGTGTTAGATACAGTGTATTGTTTGTATTTATAATTTGTATTCATAATGTGTAACTCAGTAAAACCTTTGGGGGCGATTCATGCAGAATAATTGCAGTGGAAGGTGTTAAAAGCCAGGTTTTTTTTTTTTTTTTTTTTGGTAAATGGCCTGGATTTGTGCAAAATTCTGTTCCTTATTCCAGTTTCAGCTTTTGCCAAATTCTGTCCCAAGGGCTTTGTTAATCTACTTGAATGTGAGGTGATATATGATGTATTCAACAGTTTAGGGAAACATGAATAGCAGCATCAAAGACAATCATGTATAAGCAATATCAAATCTCGAAGCTGTGAACATGCTGTACCACAGTGGGTTTCTGGAGTTGTATTCAAACAAAGTTTATCATTATATATCACATGGCTTGCACACACCCTTTTTTGGAGCATGTGAAAGTGTGGCTCACATGATTAGCATTCTTGTCAGTTGAATTGGGAAAGTGAAGTCACTTGTTTTCAGACACATGAATAGGCCATAAGCATATGAATCCACAGTGAGTGAGAGGATGGGAGAGAGCTGGAGATGGCAGAGCACAGTGGCTGGTATTTTGTGCACCCGGCACTGCACCGGTGCGTCTCTGCAGCAGTGATGGCCCACAGTAGAGTGCATCCGGTGAATAAAACATCGTGCCCCGGCACTGCCAGGGTGGGTGGTGGTTGATGTGTTCAGGATGTGATGTCACTGCCAGACAGGAAACTGTGGACTTTCACTCGTTTGTGAGGATTCTGGCCCACTTCCGGCCTATAGACAAGAACCGACCCAGGGACCCCAATGTACCGGAGCCCATCAACAGCCGCACCAGCAAGCTCAGATGTAAGTGGAGGTGATAGGAAACCACAAACTCTGGGGAGTTTTGTCTCTCTGAGACTTCTTTCATTGTCCAAGCTGGTTGGTAGGGCTGGTGCTCACCTGACTCTTTAAGCATTTTTATATATAGTTGTATATATTGTGTTTATACTGTATATATTTTTGTCTAAGAACTCATTAATGGCTTAGCTGTTTAACTGACTGGACTTTGGACAGTTCAAGTTTGGACCAAGTGCTATCTTGTAGGAAATTACGCATAATAATTCTGCAGAGTCCACTGCAGAGCCAGCTGGCTGCCGTTGTGTGTGTAAATGTGATGTTTGGACTCTAAACATCTCTGGCTTTGCTTCCTTTATTCTTCCCCAGTTGCCTTCCAGCTTTATGACCAGGATAAGGATGGCAAGATCTCCCGGGCTGAGCTTTTACAGGTGAGTACTGAGGGTACCCTCTTTTACAGCCCATTTAGAAACACGCATTAAATAGCAGGTGCGACGTTTCCAAAATTTTACATGCTGTAAACTGTTTATTGTTTCCTCTGGTTTACCACAGCATGACTCAGATGGGGCCACCTGTAATTACAGTCCATGTAATCTTGGAATTTCTGTGTGTGGTTAGCTCAATAAAAAGATGGGTTTCTTGAGCGAGTTTTATGCGTCTTCTGAGGTTCTCTGATTATCTTATGTCAGCATCTCCCCATTGATTGCTTGCACCCAAAACTTGTGATTTCGTTCTTTTTTTGGAATTTTAAAATATTTCTCCAGTGTTGCCTCAGATGAGTCATTTACTCTGTGAATTTGCTTTCCAATATTGGGCAAAAAAAGATTTATAAAGCCATGCTGAGGTGTCGAACTATGTAAGATTAAAAGCGGGAGAAGTAAATTGCAGGATCTCTGGTGTACCTGCTGTGTGAGAAGTTAGTTTCAGATAAATTTTCACAGTGCCCTCTCACTGTCTCTGACCAACGGGATCGGTCCAAGGGGAGAGACAGTGTGAAATGTTCCACTTCCGTGTAGCGGTGGGTGCACTCACAGTTAACAGCTATCTGTGTGCAAATTTCCTGAAGTGCGCAGCGTCTGTAACGTCAAAACAATGGTGCAGCGTGAAGGGGAGAAGTATAGAGACGTAAGCCACCATATTGCTTGCGCTGATCGACCGGACGGCTCATATGCATCCGCAAAGTGAGGTCACGACTGCGATTGGCAGGTGTTGCGGGCGATGCTGGAGATGCAGGTGACAGAGGAGCAGCTGGAGAGCATCGCCGACCGCACCATTCAGGAGGCCGACCTGGACGGGGACAGCGCCATCTCCTTCGACGAGTTCCGGAAGGTATCCCCCACTCCCCAGACGCCCCCCAACTCTCCAAAACTGTGATGCCAACGATCTATGAAACATTGCTGCAGATGTAGCATTCCTGGCATCTGCTTACACTTGTATAAGTGGAAGTGCAAACTAAAGCGTGCAAGCGGGCCACCAAGCGTTCTTGCTAAATAAACTAAAGTGCAGTCAGTTAAGCTATTCATCACATGACAAGCAGACAGTCAAAACCTACTGAGTGTTTTATATTATTTGGGTGAGTCAGTAATCTTGGCTAGCTATGTAATGTAGCGAGCCATCTCTAGCACATCTAATTGTTTATTTGCCAAGTAGCTTGTTAGCCTGAGCTCCATAATATACAACCTTAATGCTCTAGTTTAAAATATCTTGGCAGAAGGGACTTGATTCTGTCATGTTCAGCAATGAGGAACTATCCAGCTTTTGTGCCAACTAGATCATTGCTTTTTATATCATTTTTACAAGCTTTGTTAAAGAGCTTGTTAGTAGGAAGGTATTCGGGCATGGTGACAGCACTTTTTTAAAGAGAAACCCTATCATTGCAAGTTTTTGTGCTGGTGCCATAGCAGCTTCTTATGTTAGTTTGACAGCTAGGAATACAACAAAGCCTAGTACACTATACAGTATACACTATAGCTTAGTATAACATCCATGTAGCTTGTGTGGAAGGCACACGATGTTATGGTTGTTACCTAAATTGTAACGTCACTCTGGATAAGAGCATTTACTAAATGACAATAATGTAATGGTTGTTTCCAGTGTTTCCTTTGTCATATTTTTGATAGTAGTTTTGCTCCATAATAAGCAGATAGGACTGGTGTGTACTGAGAATTGTAGATAGAGTTCCACAGGTGCTGTTGTAAATAAATGTAAAGCAGGTTTGTACCAGTGGTACATTCACATAACCACTAGAGAAAGAATTCACATCACGTACCCACAAGATCTCTGTATTTCCAGTAATATTTCTGCCAGTTCAGGTAGGCAAGCCAACTATTACTGACCATGTAAGGAATTGCTAAAAGATTGTTTATGATTCGCTCTTTGAACCTTAGCCTTTGCATCCTGTTTGGAAGTGGCGTGTGTTGTAAACACACCATGACTGCTTTCACTTCAGCATGAGGGAGGTGCTGCTGTGGTACTGTGCAGTCTATTTGTATGCGTTTTCTGTAGGGCAGCACCCAGCCTTCTAACTTGTGACCTTTCTGTGTCCTGACAGTCGTTGGAGAAGGTGAACATTGACCATAAGATGAGCATTCGCTTCCTGCGCTAGAATGGACAGAGGAGCAGAATGGCCATGTTGTCTTACTCCCCCTTCCCCCCTCCACTCCCGAGGGTCTGACTGAGCCCAGAGAACTAACCTGCGCCCATGCAATGAAAGGGATATCTGGAATGTATTTCATCTGGAATATATTTATATGCTGCATACTTAAACTGACTGACCATTTGTATATGCTGCTTCAGAAAACATAGACTTTATTTACTGTATTTACTGTATTCTTAATGCTTTTTTCTACAACACTATAAACCAATTCGGAAGAAGGAATTTTGAATGAAGAATTTTAGCCTTGCGGCAGGCTAGTTTTGGCACTTAACCAGTGTTTTGTTTTTGGTTTTTTTTTTGTCTTTTGAAAACCTGAAAACCTCACAAAAGTAACTAAGGATGCCAGAAATCCACTTGTAGAGGGTTGTGGTCATCCAACTGCACTGTTTTTTGTGAAGGAATAAGAGTTGGCGTGTTGATTCCACGTTCAGCCTGCTGAGCTTCCAATGACCCATAAGGCCCTGTACTGAAACAGAGGGGAAAGTGCACTTCTCAGCCTTATGGAATATATGTGAACTACAGCATTAAATTAAAAAAATCATGTTGTAATAGTTATGAAAAAATGTGTTGTGTTATACATTTGTTTATTAATGCTACTTTCTTACATCAGTAGGTAGGTATATGGTATCATGAAGATTGTGCATTATGCTATACAGCAAAATGGGTGTGTGTGTGTGCGTGTGCATGTGAGAAACAGAGAAAATGGGTGCATGCTTGGAAATGCAATTTTTGTGATATGACTGTGATATGATATTTTTTAATACATATTCCTCCTGTTATTTAATACATATTCCTCCTGTTATTTTTGAAAATAATTTTATGGAACCTTGTGAAACAAGTATTCCGGTGAGTTTTCCTATGACAAATATATTGCAAGCCTGCCGTCTTCTACCCCTCAGTGCCCATTAGGATGTTGTCCCTGTTTTACAGACAGCTGAAACAGAACCATGAAATCAGTTGGGTTCCATTCAGAATTCAAAGTATTTTCATCCATGGATGAACTGTCAGCCATAATTCAGTCATCTACACTGAATGGAATGTTTGTGTTAGAGAACTTGTAATTTGGCTCCAGGACTCCCAAGAGGAGAGAATCGAAAGGGGTTGGCCCCCGCTCAACATACGCCGTCACTTCTTATATGGTCAAAATGGCAAGAGCAGTGAAATTAAAATTTCAAAGACTGAAGCTGTCCATCTAAAAAGCAGTAGAACGGACATGCAAATGATATCAGTGTTGTGAAAAACCTTGTGCCTTCACATGCAAAGAGCTGAAATGTGTTGTTTTGGGTATTTTTCTGCATTCATCTTAGGAAAAAGGCAGGGGCTAAGCAAATAATGTAAGGTGAGTTTTGGAAAAAAATAATACAGAAGTAGTAATTGCACAGACTCTTTGCAGGTGTAAAGGCCAGCCAAGCCTGCTACTATTCGTACAAACGCAGCAATTACTATTGTACTCTTACTTGAATGCTCACTTGAATGTACTGTCATACGGATGCTGTTAACCTGCCCTCGTTTCTCTCGGATGGTGTGGATTCGTTTCTTGGTCCCATTTGTGCAGTCGCGGCTGGTCTAATTGAACTGATTCCTTGGAACGTGTCACTATCAACAGTTCTGTCTCTTCCATTTTATTAATTACAGTTCTTCCCCAGGTGATTGGGGTTTTTGGCTTAGACCATTCCTTCTGGTGTTATCTCCTGCACAGCAGTGAGCTTCCAGCCACATTAGTGTTGCAGTCTTTCCATCTTCAGCCCACAATACAGAAATCCTTATGCAATAAGAAAATGTTTCCATGGCAGCGTAGCTAGAAGTGGATTTTCAGCAACTATTATGATTCAAACAAGGAATTGCATTGTACAGTGTACACTTTACTTACCAGTT
The DNA here is from genome assembly GCA_019176425.1 of Megalops atlanticus. NCBI lineage: Eukaryota > Metazoa > Chordata > Actinopteri > Elopiformes > Megalopidae > Megalops > Megalops atlanticus. The sequence goes on from CM032883.1 coordinate 13,676,184, forward strand.
CTCAGTGTCAACAAGTGAGGTAACAATGTACCTCTTTGAATTGGGCCGAACATTATGTCCAGCTGCTGACTGACAAGCTTTGTGGTACGACACAGTCAATCGCGGCTGCTTTGATGTCATCTAAGATCACAGGACAACCATAACTTTGGCCTCAGCCAGCAAGTTCTGCTCCAAGTTGTTACCAACTGATCCTGTTTGTGCACATCCTTTTATATTGTGGTGTAATTATTATCAGTTATCATTCTGCCAGATTATCAACTAGTATTTAAAGAAATGAGGAAGTGATTCAGAGTTTTGCTTTTTTGGATGTGTAGGTATGTGTCACAAGCAAAGAATTTTGTAACTTTTTTGTCTTCTGTGTTTTGAGTTTTGTGCGCTGCCACTATTTTTGAAAAATACATCAAAGCAGTTGGGAAAAGCCTGAAGTAATACTCTCAGTCTGATATCCTGTGAGTAATTTGAATGGAAGTCTGTTCTTTGAGGTGGTTTGTTTTAATAAATTTTAGGTAGCAGTTTTGATTGACTTTTATTAGTTACTTGTCAATTAATCATCAATTATTATATAATAGTTAATTGAAAAATGGTTTAATTTGTGTTAAGTGAATAGCATCACAAACTACCACAAATAAAATGAACAAATGTCATGGTTTTTGGAAGTACATACAACATCTTGCAGGTTAACTGACATGATATTTCAAATCCAAATCAGTTTTTCCATTAACAATTGAATGAAAACTAGTGAATGACGCTCAGATGGAACAAAAATGAACACATTTAAATGGAGTCCTATGACATAGATTAGGAGGCACTAAAACTGAAGAACTAAAAGGTAATGTCTCTGTTTTACCAGAAGAGGGCACTAAAGCCCTTTAAGTGGGAAAGGCAAAAACATCCTTGTTGGCACATCCATGAGACATTGGGCCTGATGTAATTGTTGTAAAATCTCATCGCTTTCATCTATGCATTGTGTTTCCTGCAGGCTTTAAACCTGAAGGTGTTGTGTTTCAACAGATACATGAAAGGCAACTATGATAAACCATGCAGAAAAGCCAAATTCTCTTTAAGCTTGATCTGATCAGATATCACATCAAGTTTGGTTCCAGATAAATGGTATAGGAATGTATCATTGGAGAGGCATTCACAGGCACAGGCGTGTTATTTAACCTTGTGGGAAAGGAAGGAAGAAGCATGTGTTCTCAAGTTTTATTTTGCACGATCATAATTATATTTTGAGGGAGGCCATGTGGCATCCTTGGTTTGCGTGAAAAACTGATGTGGTTTTGATCTCCCTTCTCTCCTACTTACTCCTGGGCTGACAGGCAATTAGGAGCCAGTACATTGAGAATCCAGTACCTAAAAAGGGTAGGAGGAAAAAACAGGACAACATAATTAATGTTCATATTTGCAAATTCATTAATTCATATCTGTACTAAATTGTCACACCAAATGGGCAGTAGCTGTGCTTAAGAGTCCTGGCTCGTTATTGAGGTGACCCGACCTACGACGGTGATCGTCATGGTGAAGCGGTAGAGGAGGGCGTCGAAGGTCCCTCCTTTGATGTGAACAGGCAGGCCGTTGTCCTCCTGTAACCATAGCAACAGAGACACAGTCTCAGTCCAATGGGACCCCACCAATCTTGCCCCATTGCCATTGTGCCACTATTGTCGTTGCACCTCTGTGCAATTTACTGTAGAGGGACCTCTGTGGCCTGTGCAGTTGCAGGGACAACCCTATCTACATGCTTGTGGGGGTGATTTTGATTGGTCTAAATCCCTGAAGAAGGTAGCTCTCCTTGCAAAAGTCAGGTTGTTCAAATAGAGGTCAGTCTGGGCCTGTGGGGCCAGTACGTCACTGAAAAGGGGAGGGCAAACAGAACTTTTCCTGGGGGGGAGGGGACAGCAGGCACAGCAGTAGCGGAATGTCAGCACGTTGCTTTAGTGCGTCGGCACACCACCATTACGGAGTTCCACTTGCCTGGAAGAACTTCTGGTGCTGCGGCACCTTGTTCCTCATCTGCCTGGCCGTCACGCTGAAGGCACGGACCGCCAGCCGCTGAAAGTTCTGGAAACGGGGTCGGGATTAGAGACAAAGGCAGAGAAGTTCCCACTCTGCCCAAGGTGGGCAGTCACAAGAAGGAAAATAAAAAATTTCTCAGAAGACTTATCGTCCCCTAATCTAAACAGCACAGCTCATTTGAGGCAGACTGCCAAGCGATACAGGATACTACCAACCATATTTTTATCCCCCAGCCCCCATCTCCCTGAAAAATTGGCTTAAACATGGATTCTTTTCAATGCCAAACTTTTCCTATGCTGGCTGCACCTTCTTCTGTAAGCACCAGATGTTCAGTTTTCTCTTTAACTCAGAAATAAAATCATATGTTTTAATGCAGGCATTATTCTTTTATGCTGGTAACCAGCTGTTGGTGGATTACCAGCATAAAAGAATAATGCCTGCATTTAAACATATAATCTGATCTGATCAAAGTCTTTACTTGAATTGTCCCGGGAAAGAAAACAACCCAGCCCAGTAGAGTAAATGAATAATGAATGAAATGGATGCAGTCTGAGCCACTATGTGAAATGAAGGGCCTCTAGGTGAAATGAAACTAATTCATTTGCAGCTGCACACCTGTCTCTCGGACAACTTTCGTTTGTTGGAACATTGGACGCCTAATCAGTTATAGCCAAAAAACTTTCCCCTTTGGGCAAAAAAGCAGAAGTGAACTGGCTCTCACTTCCCTTTAGTTGTAGTGCCACTTAAGAGCGTCTGGAGTCCAGGTGATCACACCAGCCATCTTCCTTTCCAGCTGTGCCTTGCGGTCGTCGACTTTTGTGCAATTCTCACAGATTTTATGCTGTCATTGTACTCGCACTTGTACATGACATGTAGAAATGGATGCTCTGAAACTTTGTGATAATTTTGACAGCATCTGGATGATGATGTTAACGCAACTGTTTCATGTTCCACCAAAGTAATAACTCTCAACAGTTATGGAGCAATTGACAATATTTTACCCTCCACAGCACAATACATTAGATGAGAATTATGCGGATCGACGATGAGCCCACAAACTTTTCTTTCACATCACAGCATCACAGTTATGCTTGTCTTGGCATCAGATCACGAGTGTTCAATTCAATTACATTTTAATGACATGTTAATGTGAATCATTGATTCACTTCTGAACGAAATCGATAATATTGATGTGTGATCACTAACCAAAACAAAACAAAAAAAACCCATACCATCAGAATTCACTGTCGTGGCCATTGCCCTGTGGAACATAACAGCATACACAGAGAATCTGGTCTTAACAGACACTTTTGGCATGTTATTTTGTGTGTTTGTGTGTGTGTGCGTGTGTGTGTGTGTGTGTGTGTGCCTTTTTTACTGCAGAACTGCGTGTTTAAGTCCGTGCAACATTACTTTGCTCTCAAGCAGAGGTCACGTAAGGACCATGATTCTCATACTGCTAGGATGGGCATACCCACCAGCAAATGCTTGCAACTCAGCTTGCTGAGCCACCCAATCAGATAACTCAGTACTGGAAGGAGGAGGGATGCATAAAACCACTCTCCTTATTTTTATTGGTTACTGTGAGCTGCGACCCCGTGAACTAAATGTGGAAACGGCTCAGAGTTCGTCTGTGTAGGAGAAACATTACACTCTGTGCTTGTCTGCCAGAACATTAACTCAGCACTACAGTACCAAGTACAGCTTTGTTTTTTGCAATCATGTTGGGTCTAATGTCCTTTTGACATGTAAAAAGAAAAAAAAATGTTGGTCACACCTGCCAAGAACAAACTGCACTCCACTGAAACTGGAATCTAGTCAATAGCCTGTTGTGACACCATAACATTTGTCTGTGTTGATAGAACCAACTACAATAGAAGGGTGGGCCTTCTTCAAGCTTTAGAGAACACCGACAAGGACAGCTGGTTCTGAAAATTCAGGAATTTGCTGTCAAAACTCTCTTTCACACCACATCTACCAGCCATCAGGCAAGCACAACAACAGACAGGCCACAGACTCCTTTCCCTCTAAAACAGGTGGAATACCTTAATAGTCTTTTCTTTAAGATAAAGATACCAAAAGATCTTGGTATGAAACCTCCTTTTCTATTGTGTACAAGTTATCAAATGAATCAACACACAAATCTCACCAGAAAAGGTTTTTTACCTGTTTTACCTGCCTCTTCAGGTCATAAAATTCAAAACACACACAGTAGGATAAAGTCAAACTCTGGTTTCCCCCATTTTCTGTTCCAACGTTCTTGGGACCAGCTGCCTCTAGTTTACCACCTGGTATCATGCCACAGGTGAAAACACAGAATTGTGAGGAGATATTGTCGCATTTTACCTGTAATTGTCTCATTGTGAGTGCTGTCCGGTGCGGAGTTCCTGTTTCTCTTTTTTCAGCCCATCGAGGGCAGGCAGAGATACTACAGGACTCCTGAACAGGAGCCAAAGTACGGTCGCCTGGAGAGAACAAACTGTTCCTTAACTGCAGGAACAGCTGTGCATTTCCACACACCACTAAAACATTATCCTACCCCCTGGACAATGAAGACTGAAAATAAAATAAAATCATGTTGTTAAAGGTGCTACTGTCAGTGAATGCATTGAATGGAGGCCTATGGCAAACATTTAATTAGTAGTATCTTCCAACTTTATGCAACTGTTGAAGAACATACCTGCTCATTAGGAAACTGCTGGAAACTCACCAATTCCATTGGTGCCGGTGAAGCAATTTCAAGCTAAAAATTCAACCTAATTGTATTTGTTAACTTTCGTCACTGTCAATGAAAGCAGCATAACGCACAACTGTTATGAATGGATGCCTGCGGGGAAAAAAATGTTTTGCCTTGCACAGTTAAGCAAAAGGAACGATAATTTTAGTTTCCTTGTGTTGACAATGTGTGAACCCACTCTTTGTGGATTCTAATTTCAATTACATGGGTAACGGTGGAAGTTGTTAGGTGTGTAATCTTGGTGACTGGCAATGTTGTGTATTAAATTTGTATTTCATCATTAGCACGAAATATGGTGGGATTGTATGCTTACCATACCGTTTTAAAAAGTAGTGGGGCAATACTGAGTCACCACGCCCATGCCATGCTTGCTTCACAATGTTACTACCTCATATAATAGAAAGAACTGATGGGATTGATTCAACTGTGTATTTAAATGTTTTCTATGACTGTGTATGTGAATGACTGCATAGTACTGGTAAAATGGATTGCAGTTTAAGCATGTGGGATCAAGGTCAGGTGGCATTTCAAGTTTTTGCCCAGCACATCTCAGCGGTAAACATTCTGTGTTTGATGTTCTTGTGTTGGTACAAACCTGGTGCCTGGAAATTGGTGGTGACAGCTTATAGCTGTGCAACTTTTCTCCCCTTGTGGCAGTGTATCCTACAATGGTACAATATTTTAAAGAAGGCATTAATAATTTGATATCTGTGTGGCTAATTGCCAAACCCAACTGAAAGTAGCTCTTGTAAGTTTCTCTGGATAAAAGTGCCTGCCAAAGGAAATTAATGTAAATATGCTTTGGATGCATGTGGCCAGCTAGCTCTGCAAAGAATCAATCAAGCCACCACTCAGTTTTTATTTGGTATAACTCTTTTTTAAGTAAATTGTCACAGACAGCCTAACAGAGAACTACTTCCAGAGAAAATAAATTGTCAGTTAAATTTATGAATGCTCAACCCCAAGTACCAGTTATTCTCAAGTTTCTATCCTGTTCCTAAGTATTAGAGAATATGTGAATTGTTCCTTTGGATATTGTTAATGCAAGCCAAGACCAGTCTATGAGAGGTGTCTGTTAGGGTTAATTGAAACTACTTAATATTACCAAATGTTCCTTCAACCGTTTCAAAAAAAAAGTGAGGCCTCAAATAACAATCTGGCTCATGGTTACATGAGAGAGACAGCCACCATTTTCATCAAAAAAGGAACTGAGATGAACTGATCATATTTTCACACTTTCACAGTCATGTGAACAAGCTGGATAAAAAGCCACCCGCTTTCATGGCATTGGACAGAGGGCTGAGCTGCCACACGCAAAATTCAGTTGAGTTCTGCACTATCACAGTCATTGGTAAGTCACAATCTGTGTTCTCTGTTACCACTGAATATACTGTATATTGTGTGTAGATAGGTATCTGGTTGTGTGTGAATAATCAGTTCGTGTTCATAGGAAGTGTGTTTTGAATTAGTAATTAGATAGTAATTGGACAATGTTCTTTTTCTGTACATTATCTGTGACTGCAGTTTGTTTTGTTCATTTTGTATTTTGTATTTTCATTAAAGTCAGTAAGTATTTGAAAATGACTTCCACAATGCTTACTTCAGCATACTGACAACACATTGTGTTAGCTCTGCTTACAAGACTGATTTATTAATGCATTTAGACCATGTTTTTTTGTTTTCTCACTTGACCACCTTAAATGGATTTTTATGTCTGTTGAAGGATAGCATGCGCGTACACGTAGCCTTGTAGCCATGAAATGCAGTATGCCCTGTGTCCAGGCAGACACGTAGACTGAAATGTTCAGTTATGTCTATCCACACACACACACACACACACACACACACACACACACACACACACACACACACACACACACACACCCTATGCATGTCCTCTACATCTGCACACCAGTGTGGGTGTGCACATGGCAGCAGTGCCACAGTGGCCATCGTGCTTCTAGTAGCCTGTACGTTCTTTCCCGCTTCCCCCTCCTCTTCTCCCACAGTTGCTTATCATCTACAGGTCAGAGACGGCCATGTCCTTCCTGCTGGCTGCCACTCTCCTCTGCAGTCATGCCTTCTCCCATGAGCCTGCTGCGGAGCTTTACCAAGCAGAGAAATCGTAAGGTCACCCCTTTTGGGGGATGGGTAGGCCACATTCACCTGTGCACAGGTGCTGAAAATACCCCAGGCATTCAATAAAGGGAGACCAGGTGGTGTGACTCTTAAGTGAAGCAAGAGTTTTGGCGATGAGTATTTCAGCATGCTGGTGCAAACGCTTGAGCGTCATGCTGAACATTCATCCTGGCTCAGCTTAACCATCAAGGTTGAGTCAGATCAAGAGCGCAGCTATGAGCACAGTGGAAGGAGTACACATTTCAATCAAGCAATGAAGCAACAACACACTATACTCACTCCGCTGCAGTAGATAACCCTTGTCATGCTGGTCTTTGGTGGAAAGCAAAGGATAAATCTCAGCGTTTCACATAGGGCAAGGGAAGAAATGTCCACTGATAAATGTATATGTTCTATATAATCTATTTTATTATATTAAGATTTAATGAACCTCATTGGCTGAAAAGTTCTACTTTTCATGCTTGAGCAGCAGTGCTATCACACAAACAAATACAACTGAATTTGGAAAATTCTTTCAGTCCAAAAAAAGTTTTTTTGGTCTCTGGCATGCATTGTACCATGGTTTTCATTCAGCACATTTCCGGTTTACTCTTTTTCTGTGATCACGTTGTGGACGCTGCCGGTCATTTCTCTGTGTGACCAGGACAGAGGCCACCCCACCCCGGCAGGGGGGGGGCAGTCCCTGGAAATCACTTGGAAATGCGGTTGGCGGAGGCGGGCCAATAGGATCAGCATGCGGTGTCAGCAGGGGTCTCTTCCGTTCTCCCTGGCAGGTTCTGCAGCTGGGAGTGCATGAGGTTCACTCTGATGTGGCCAGGAGCCTTCTGTGTTGTGAGTGCAGTCTTGTCAGCTTTCTTCAGACACGTCAATAAATATATTTCAATGGGCTGGAATGGGCTGGGATTGGAGGCAGTGTAGCATAGTGGTTAAGGAGCAGGACTCATGACCAAAAGGTTGCTGGTTCAATTCCCCACTAGGGCACTGCTGCTGTACCCTTGGGCAAGGTATCCCTGAATTGCCTTAGTAAAATATCCAGCTGTATAAATGGATAACATTGTAAGTCGCTCTGGATAAGAGCGTCTGCTAAATGCCAATAATGTAATAATAATGTAACTGTGGTTATGAGCTATTAAAAGGCTATTGTGTGGGAAAGCCACAAAATATTGTATATAAAGGACCAATTATTGTAAAGCATGATCATTTTTAGGAGTGTTACACTCACAGCTGCTCCAAAAATAAAGAGAGAGAGAGAGATCTGCTCATAATCAAGAGATCTGCTAAACTGAACAAAAAAGGTTCGGAACAATAAAAAAGCTGCTTCATTGAAACATTAGTCTTTCGTGGTAATTGCATTGACAATGTGATGTATCAAACTCGATACAAGTGTTTTGTCTTGTTCAGAGAGAAACAAAGAGATCCAGGGTCACGGAAGGATAATAAGCACCTATTCCCACAACTCAGCCATTTGTTTAGTTATGCATCAAGGTTTTTACCAGTAACTGCTTGGAGCATTTTCTGTTCTGAAGCTATGAAGGGGGGAAAAAAGTCATTTGTAGTGGCTTGCAGCAGGCAAGCCACAGTGCCTGATCTGTGAGCAGCTCTGCCCTCATAAAAACCTGTCTGGGCCTCTGTGTGTTCCCTAAAACTTTGTTTGTATATTGGACAGGAAATGGGCCAAACTTTCCAGCTCTGCCTTTCCAAGTAATATTATGAAACATCTGCCTCTTCTCAGGGCCTGAGGAAGCCATCTGGATGCAATATACCATTGTATATTCAGGGCTGGACCATTCACGGGCTGTGGTAAGGAACCACTGAATTGCAATGCAGGGAAATTGAGCTGGGCTTGTAATCTTCTTAATAACAATGTATATTTTTGGTCACAAGTTAGAGTCCTGTTTGTTCAGTTAAAAAACTGTCAACAAAAAAGTGCTACTTAATTAAGCTTCACTCATTTTGAAAATTTACAAGGTAACAATAACAAAGTAGTTAGCAGGAAATAAAATTATCAAGTCATTATTCAGAAATATTTTTACCTGCCAACTCAATGGGATGTAAATATCCTCAGTTCTTTTTCATATATTTTGATGGTACCTGACTGTCCCCAAGACGGGGCCTTGTTTTTGACTCTCCGGCACAGTAGATCAGCAGACAGTCTGCCCTGCTTTCTCTTGCCCCATGGACTCAATAGGAGAACATGGTGAGCAATCCCAGATAATATTTAGCTCAGCATGTTGCCTCTCCACATTCATTTACAATCTCTTGGTCAGGCGTCATGTGATCTTCCTCCTGATGTCTTCCATAGTTCCTCACTTATGATGTTCGTGACTAAGATATTTACAGGATGCTGCCAAGAATGTTCAAGAATCTGTGGCTTGTAGTTTGTGTACTGTGTTGGCATCCAGGTTTCATAAGTATCTAGAAACAATGCAACTGTGTGGTTTTTGCAAATGCATAGCTGGGACTTGTCTTACCATGAGACTTCTGAATGGACTCAATTGTCTGAACTGATGCAGTTTCTTTGGCCAGTTCTTTGGAGGATGTCTTGTTCAGCTCTAACATCTTTGTTCACAGGACTGCTCATTTTATAAGTGGTTTACCTCTTTACAATCAGCATAATATTCCATAATATTAATAATCATTGGTCAGGTTGTTTTCTTTAATCCCATTTTTGCAGTAACCTCTGTGAGCTGTTGCTGTAGTTGAGCACATTGAGTTTGTAGAACATTGTATTTTTATTGTACCTCTCAGGCAGTCAGATTTGCAGTATTGGGGGAAAAAAAAAAATTTGGTTCAGTTTACAATTTTATTACTTTCCTGACTGAATTGATATGCAGAAAAGCTAGATGTGACCTGTTAAGTGCCTTCTGTTCACTGTTTTAAGAATTTAATACCTAACAAACACTTTAAATATACCCTTGAATTGAAATATGATCTTCCATTTTATATGAAATAAACAGTATTTTTCCCACGTGAAAAAAGTTGTTTTTCACTGTCCATGGCAGACGAAACAGTTGAAGTTAAAGACAGGTCCTCCTTATTTCCTATTAACACATGCGGAAAGTGCAGCTGTTAAGATGTTTTGATCAGACCTCTCTCTGGTGTATTTTGCTGTGGCTCCACAGGTGACTGTCAGTAATATTCTCTCTTGTGTTGGATCTAGGCCTATGCATACTGGCCATTGCTGTCAGTGCTGGCCTATTTTCCCATCAGACCTTGAGGTGAGAAATCAAAAGTGATTTGCTCCAGTGACAAAGAATGCAGTCAAACACTACTGAGTGCTTACTGGGAAAAAGTGGTTAAACCTTGGGCGGTTTTTTACTTATATTTGTACAAGTAGAACATACATGTCAGTTTGGGTGTTCATCAGTCATCCTGAGTGCAGTACATTTTATCAAAGCATGTACTCCTTTATGCCTGTGTTTTGGGCACAAATGTGACAATGTGTTTCTGGTTTTATCGGTACCTAGCATAGCATGCCATGTGCTCCAATTTCAGGAACTGGAACCGGAACTCTTTCATCTGTGGCCAACCCTACTCAAGACAACGTCCAATTTCACCTTCTGGTAAGCCCCCCCCCTTAGCCTACCGACCCAGCAGCACGCTTGACGGTGCATCACCCAAGTACTGATCCCGCTTCAGCATCCAACTCTCACACAGAGTGGCTGGGGTTAGGTTTGGGGGAGGGCACACTGATCGCGGGTCAGCTGTTAGAGACGTCTGTCCCTCTCCCCCCCCGCAGGAGGAATGAGTGGATTAAGCACGGCTCCTGCGCAGCCTGTGTGGAGGGCATGAACTCCCCCACTCGATACTTCAAGCTGTCGCTTTCGCTGCGAGGCCGCTTCGACATCGACCGGTGAGGACCCCCCCCTCGACCGCAGGCCCTATTGCTGCAGTTCGGTGGCCTCCACAGCTTTTCCAACCCCCCTCATTCAGTCTGCACCACGATCACTGGGAACGCTGCAAGAATGTCGAACTCAACTCAACCACAGCTGGTAGCAGCAGGTTACGTTTGGGTGGAGCTTATGGAACCATGTTAACTGGGGTGAACTGAACAGGATCGGTGATGGTGCCAAAGGAAGGTGAAATCCGATGTCACAGAATGTGGAGAGCTTTCACGCTACCTCTAGATTGCATTTCTAATCAACAGCTCTCTGAAACGAGTCACTGAGGTTTGCTCTTAACCCGATCTTGTCTCTTAGGGCTTTGATGGACGCAGGTATTAAGCCTTCCTGTAACCATACATATCAGGTAAGGATCAAGTGTTTGCTAAATCAATAAGACACCTGTGGGGTGAGCCTGTCATGGTTCTTATTCTGACACTGTCTTTAGTTTGCCAAACTCTACTCAGCCCTGGCTCCAACCATGGGGGATAAAATTGAGATCCAGTGTTTGACAGATGACCAGGTAAGCATACCAGAGCCTTTCTTTACATCCTGCCCTAACCCTAACCCTAACCATTTTTAAGACAGTAATCATCACGCTACAACTCAAAAAGGAACTTAATACTTCTGGACTGATTAACATGTTATGCTAGATAATCATATAACAACCTAGTGAATGGCATCTTGAGACACTGTTGTCAGTTCCAATCTTGACACTGAAAAACCCTTTTACAACATATCCAAAAATTCAGCTGCCCTCTAAACAAAGTTTTGGATGAAAAAAAAAAGTTTTAATAGATGGATACAAACATGCACTTAAGGTGGACAAGTCCTTGTGAGCCACCAGACTTTTGCTTGCTGGTTAAGGGTTAATGCCATACAATCTAAGGCATCATGGTACGTGGCAATCCACTGTTTTTCAAACCAGGTGTCTTCCTTCTCCTACCTTGTCACAGGAGCGAGAGGTGTTCACGCAGGTGAAGATACCGCTGTTCAAAAACTTAACCCTGGGGTGCGTTGACCATGGAGAGGGGCAGGTAGCAGACACCCAAGCACTGTGGCACACCTCACCCGGGCACCCCTGCCCCCGGAACACCCCGGTCTTCTACTTTCCCATCAACCGCGAGAACCCACACCAGCCCTGTGACTGACAACCTACCTCCCTTCACAGTGTTGGCCCAACACCAACGACACTGCGCCACCCCCCAATACAGGACATTGACACGTTCAAGTTCAGTGTGTATTCGAGACTGGTGTATGTGCATGACAGATTAGGATTTGAGCCAAGTATGTTATAACAGATGAATGTAAGGACATTTTGACCTATATGCATGTACTAACAAGCCTTGTTTAGATAATCCTGTCACAATCCTTCCAATCTAAAACAGTAAACATTTGGTTTTTGTTGTAAATTTAGTCATTTAAAAAGAATGTTTTAGCCTTTGCACAATAATTTGTTTTGGAAGTCAGGCATGAAAGCAGCTGCATTTTGGCAAATGGATAAAAAGGAAAATCCAATGTTCCTAACAGTCTGTTTCAGAAATTTATTCATGTGAAATTCAATATAAGGGAAAAGCTACACCAAAAACAAAAAAGTACATGGACGCTACATATCACATGAGACACATTTTCATCCACCTGAAAAATATCTAAGTGTATGGCCTACAATCATATCATGTCTTATTTCGAATGTGGCAGGGGGCAATGGAGCAGAAAGGAAAAATACACCCACAACACATGAACAGAAAGCACATGTACTCTTTGCTTGCTTGCTTGTTTGTTTTCCAAGTATTTTGCGGTTGTCCAAAGGCAGTCGGGGATGGGTGTTGGGGTGCTCACACTTCGAGTTTCCCAAGAAAACGGAGATTGAGGATCTTGAGCTGCTCATCCAGCTCCATTCTCACAATGCCGTCCTCCCCATCGATGCTGAGCAGAACACCGGTGGCCTCCCGGTCCTCTCCCAGAATCACCTTCACCTGGAACACACACATCCAGTCACATCCACCCTTAAAAGGGCACCTAGCACGGTTCTTCGGAACCAAAATGCCTTCGGGGGGGGGGTTGTAGGGATTGGCCTTGTGAGGGACTATGTAAGCACCTCTACCTTATGAGAATGAACATGTCCAGCCATTTTAGTATCCGGAATGGAAGTGAAACAAAAAAAGGGATGTGTACTCATTAAGGTTATATATTTTATCAACTTATTTTCATTTCAACTCTGTCCACTAGTTGTCGCAACTGTAAATGCTCTGAGCAGATATCAGTTTGACAGGCAGTGTGCTTTATGTAATGCGGCTCCCTAGAGTACGTAAAAAAACAAAACTGTATTGAGCAACCTTTAATATGCCTTGGTAATGATGATACTAATGCATGTTTATGGTTTACATGAATTACAACCCCTAATTCCAAAATCTGAAACTATGAAACTTTGCTGCTGCTGCAATTTAAGTAATGTGTCTCATTAGCAACTGATCCTGGAGCAGAATCAAAATCTGGCACGGAATGGGACTTTTCTTAATGGTTTCCTTGTATTCTTTTTCCCCACACCCTATTGGAAACAGCAACTGCACACATTAAGCTCGACTCATGAAAACACCCACTACTGTCACTGATGCGTTATCCTCTGAAACAGACAATGGCTGTTATTCATACCACGCTTTACAGAGCACACCACAATGGAGCAAAAGCACAGTGGCCTCACCCTGTGCTCGGAAGTGCCTTAATTTACCAAGCCAGTTGGGAGCCTGAATAAGTCAGTCTCTAACAGGTGCAACATGTGTACGACTTCATTAATTACCATGCCAATATCCCAGTTGTGAATACTATGTACATAGTCTAATATTTTCAGCACGCAAATAGCAGTGTTTTTGTGGGTTACCTTGTTGTTCTTGGTCGGTGTCACTGGCTCCAGGTGTTCGCTGGAGATGCTGACCACTTTCTCTGTGTCCTGGAGGAAAACGGAGCACATTCCTCCCTGCGCACAAACACAGTTCAATGAGTCCAGCACACACTGGTACGGTCATGCAAAATAACGGAGACCTGGAAACATTTTCAAGTTTTGTCTTTTTTTTTTTTTTAGTTAGTTGACTTGGATCACCCACCATCTCAAAGCCATCCCATCTGTCCAAACAATGATCAACGCAAGTTCAACTCATGATGGGTTACACTTCTAGATATGTCCATTAAACTCCAGTAGGTAAACCAAAGTCAGCAAGAAAAACTCACCAAAAATGCACATGAAAAATGAATAAACAGGAGAAACATTTCTAAGAAAAGCTAAGTATCAAATGTTCTTTAAATTCATTTTAACACTAATTCATTATCATATTTCTTCTAAATGAACACATTCTGTTTTTCCCCACTGAGAAACAGTGAGCTCACAGACTTTCCCTCCCATGACTACAATGGAAATGGAAGCGAATGCTCCCCATCTGTGCTGGCCTGGTGCTCCACGCTGAATATCAGCCAGCCAGGACCTACCGTAACGCTGCGGATCACCCCTGTCTGGTTCATCACTTGTCCGTCCAGGAAGGTGTCTTTGACCCGCACCAGGATGTCAGTGGTGACCCAGTCGCAGGAGGTCTGGTCAATGTTTGATCCAGGGGTGTGGGGGTTATAGCCGCCAGGAGAGGGTGCCCCCGGAGTCATGGGGCTGTATCCTACCGGGCTGGGGCTCGGACTGGCCTGTCGGTAGGTGGGTGGGGGTACAAGCAAACACAGGAGAGGTTTAACATCACGTCAGTGGAAGTGTTCACTCCATATCTAGTGCAGTTATCATAGGACTCAGTATGTTAAAACATTTAATAAAGCAACGCTATCCAAATGCCACACATGGTAACTGGTACGAGGAAACTAAACTCTGAAGTGGACTGAAATGAAAGGACAAAGTGTCCCATTCAGATGAGGAAAGGCAGTTAGAATATTACTGGGAAAGGGAGTTTCAGAAATTCATTTCCAAGTGTCTGTGAGAGTCCAGGGGGTGTGGATTACCTGGTAGGCCATGGGTGAAGGGGTTGGGTGGTAGCTGGCAGGAGAGTGCGTGTTCTGGTAGCCCACCGGACTGGGCGCCACCTGGTGGTAGCTCTGTGGGCTCGGGCTGGGCTGGTAGGAACCCTGGGGGGAGGGGGCAGCGTAAGGAGAATACTGGTCCGTATTGTACCTGTAAAGCAAGTAGCACAAAGCGTTCAGACACAAAGAAGCAGGACCGTGGGAAAATTCTATGAGGAAGCTCTGCTGGGATATTGCTGACGGCTGGGATAGGCACTTACATGGCAGGGGTGCCTGGTGTCTGGGGGTTGTACTGCGGGTTGACCTGCGGGGAGGGCACCTCAGGGTACCCGGGTGTTTGTGGGTTGGGCGTGCCCCCATAGCCCTGCGGTGATGGGGATGGCTCATCATCGTAGCCAAACTCATACTCATCATCGGGCCTGTGAGAAATGAAGAAATGAAATCAGGCAAAGGACCCAACTCGTACGTGGTGTATGTGGCAGCTTGACACATTTTGTCAAATCAAAGGCAACAGATTCAATCAGTGCAGGTTTCCACCAAACTATGCTGAAACTTGTTAGCTCCAGCTCCAGACAGACTCAGAACTCCATACTTCAAGTGTGTCAGTTTCACAGAACTAATTGACCGAGTCAATCTCCGGGAACACGTCTAGTATGTGTCAGTATGGGACGCTATCATGTGTTTGTGCTGGAGATGACTGCTGTAGCACCAACCAACAAAAACATGACTTTAGCCATTGTGCTTGGATTCCCCTACAAAGGTAAAGGCAGGTGAGCGGGTTTAGGGTCTTGATCCAAAGCCCTTGCTCGAGAGGTCCTCGAGGCACAAATGGGGTAACTACAGCACCCAAAGCGAGGTCCTGGAAACCCCCATTATAACTCCAAACATAGACTGGAAATGAAAATGTAAATTTCACAAAAGGCTTTTATGGCTACATTACAAATAAGCATGAAGTAAATGAGAATTCAGTATTGTGACATGCATCACATGACATCTGGGGTTAACAGGAAATGGAAAACAGCAATATTGCACTCGCCAATCTGTGTTTATTCATGATGCAAGGCCAGTGTGACGGTGTACAATGCATGACCTACTGTGTTCTTCACTGACCCCTTCTGAGTTCACCAAAAAAACTAAACTAAAACAAGGCAACACAAACATCTAAAATGAAGACCGCCAATGAGGCCTTTGTGGCCTGTTCAAACGTATTCTACTTCAGCCTCTCGCTTGTTGCACAACAAACAAAACTTATGAATTTCGTACATGTAAATGATCTTATACAGCAAGTGTCTGTAAAGCGAGTGAGGAGGTCTGCCAAGCATGTCTCAGGGTTTCTGGGATTTTTTTCTATCCATGTAACCGGTTTTGTACATACACGAGGGTACATTTTTTTCGTCGAGGCAAGGCTGAAACTTGCTTCATCTGACATGTTGAGTAAAAAATAAATGCAAAAAAGGTGTGGCACTATTCAGCTGATAGTTGCCTTCCAGTGCACTGGGCTGGGCTAAAAAACTACTTTCGTATACATTTTGTCCTTGTAGGAAAACAAAATTACCCCTACGTTTTTCGCAAAACATTTAAATTTTTTAATAGGCATTTTATCTTTTATATAGGCATTTTAAGGTTGATCTTGAATAAAGACATTAAGATCATTTCAGAGAAAAGGTTATCAAGCTGTGCTACATTGCACAGTGTAGCTGACAGGTTTAATCAGTCCAGCTCTAACAACAAGGACACACTGACAGCTGGCAGAAGACGTTGACCTGTGCTCTACCCTGAATTTGTGCTGAAGATGACAGGGGTGCTTTACCGGGATGGGGTGTTCGGGTTGTTGGGGTCCCAGGCTCCACTCTGACCTGGCGTCCTGCTCCCATCATGCAGCGGGGTCTGTGAGCCATAATGCGGGGTACGGCTTCCTGTTTCCAGAAAGGGCACAGAAGGTAATTTAATAAGGAATAATAAGGAAACTGAATCAAGGTGGTCTGACAGGTGGCAATGGTTTAAAACTGAAGCAGAGTCAGAATCCCTGATAAAAAATATAGCAATGAAAAAACAACTATTAACCAATTAACGTTCAAAATTCACATGCATTGACTGATTATTCCACTGCTGCAGAGATGCGTCCATAATGTTGATATTTAATTACCTGGTATGAATGAAAGACACAGAACGACATGTACGGGAACTGAATTTGGGTCTCACCGTCGTGAAGGGGTGTCTGTGAGCCATACATGGGGGTCCTGGAGCCTGTTCCATACATGGGGGTTTGGGATCCGTACATGGGGGTCCGCCCATGTGTCGAGGTCATTCCGCCGTGCCTCTTGGCGCCCCTGTGCCAAAGAACAAAAATCCACACGGGACTCCCATTAGCTTTCACAGCCCTGGTGGGGATGAAACCTGAAGCAGTCTTACTGTAGGATCGATAAACTGTCCGCTGGCAGGTAGTAGCCTACAGCAGACCCTCACCGTTATCTGCAGATGCATATTAGGAATCGCCTGCGAATGGGGAAACCCTAAAACACTGTCCTGTCTCTGTAATTAAGATTTATGACCAAAAGAGGATTTCTTCATGACACAATACAACCATATTTTAGGCATAAATACAAGGTAAAAATGCAATAGTGGTTCAAGTGCATTTATGAATAATAACGAATAAATGAACAACTTGTAACAATTTTTAAGAAAGTAATGCTATAAACACATGTAACATGCTAAATAAACGTAAGACAGAGCTGGCGCTGCGCTCTGAAGCCTGGGTGGCGAGCACAGCGTTGCCTGGCCTGGACAGGCAAAATTCTCCTGTACTTCACCGAATTACTAGGAGAGAGACAATGTCAAATTGATGATGACAACTATCTAAGAATAAATGTCTCCTCCAGCACAAATGATATTTTGTAAAGCATGATGCAGTCTAGGAGGAAGACAAATAATGGATGCTAAATTCAAACACAAACATGTAAACCCTGGAGACATTCAGAGCAGTTGAACTTTCCAAAGAGAATGAGCCATTTGATCCATGACAAAAACCTGTGGCGTGTCAAGCAATTTCTCTTAATTTTTTAAATGTTGATCAAAATAGGTTGAAAAACAACTGGTTGGGTAAGCAAGTGTTTAAGTTGTAATTATTTATCGCCCTTAGACAATTAGTAAGATTTGCAAGTTTTGTGAGGAACTCAATGTGGTGTCATTATGACTAAGTAGACACGCTATTGCATGCACTTTCAAACAGCTGGAACATCGCAAGCCTCAACTGTCAATCACCCAGGCAAAATCAGGGCATGGACTTTGAACTTACACGGTGGTGAGACGCTGGCGGTCTACAGAGATGGTCTGGCAGGTAGAGTGCAGCTCCACTCGTGCTGTTGACTCTGTGGCGTCCTTCACCACCCCAATGTACCCTGGGAAAGCCAAACGTTCAGGTCAATGAGGCTAAATTGTGACCCGTTTGCATGGTACACCAATATATATACATATATATGGGAATGTCAGCAAGGAGGAACGTTAACTCACCGGCTGACATCCACTGCTTATTCAAAGAAAACAAGGGAAAGTATTGTCAGATTTACACGTGACTTGACACACTGCTTACCCTTATACGGTCCTTGGGAAATACGGACAGTCTGTCCAATGAGGTCATTGTCTCGTCTGCCCCGGCCACGCCCCATGCCACCTCCTCCTCCGCCCCTTTGCTGTTGACCTGATATTTGAAAGAGATGTATGAACACAGTGCAGCAGCGAAGCCAGTATTCACAGACTAGCACAATGGAACATACAATTGCCACAACTGCAAGTCCTGGCATGCATTTTAGCACAGGCTTCAACAGAATAAGTAAATACCTGCTGTCAAGCCTGAATTCAATGATTTACATGTGGACAACTAAGCCTTGGACAAGGATTGCTAAATGTGGACAGGCCTTTTTTCTAATCACCCAGTGTCACTGTAGCGAAGGGAGAGAGCAGTCACCCCACCCGGTCTCGAACCCGGGCCTACGGGGTCCCAACCGTAGTGTCGGCACTCCGTCACAGTCACTAACAACTGATTATCCAACTCACCTTCTCACTCTAAGGGTCTACAATAGGTTTAAGTAGAGTGTTACAGCCTCAAACAAATGGTAGGACACTACAAACAATTTAAACCGTGACAAGGAAGTTATTACATGCCAAAACACATTTGAAGAAACAGCGAATTGACTCTGGAAGTGAAGAGTAAAGAGAACTTAGTAAAAGCTGTAACCACCTGGCCAATTATTTTCTTCAACAGAACATCCTCAAGCGGTGAAATTGATACCCTTACACAAACACTGACTTTTATTCTACGTTTTAGGCAAATGTCCATATTATACACACACACAAACACATACATACCAGGGTTTCCATTATCCGGTAATTACCGGTTTTTGCCTGGTAAAATGTATAAAAAAACCAATAAATTAAAAACTTGCTGGTCAAAATGTCCAGTAATAATGCTCATACAAAACATAGCTATAATGAAGGCTATCCCTAAACAGGACATTTGTGTTTTGACAGCGAAACAGCCTATTAACTGCCTACAGTACTTTTTTCCCCAACAGGGTGTGCTCTTTTATTGCGCGATACTTGCTACTAGGCCAGCAGAGAGGGGCTTCTCTCTGCAGAATCGAATTAAGGCGGCGCTGCGAAGTCGTCTGGAGGAGGAGAGAGTGACACGGCTTATGCGCATTGCAAGCTGCAAAGACACATTGGACACATCTGATTTCAAGCCAGCAGCATAGGACTTTGCCGCAATGAAAAAAAGGAGAAGATAAAATGTTACCTGGTAGGGTATAGGCTACATATGATGCCACGTAGGCCTAGCCTTTTTTTTTTAAACAGGGTACAGATGTTACAGGTTACAGATGTTTCGCATTAGCATTTAGCGGCTAATGTTGAGGTTTTGCTCAATCGTTACTGTTCGTTTTGCTTAACTGTTACTGTTCATTAACTAGTCAAACTGATTTGAGGTCATTGTCATTCTTTTGTCAACCTAGGTGTACATTATACTTGTGTTTGTAACATAGACTGTTATTGAACGTGACCAGTAAGTTTCAAATTGTCTGGTAAAATAAATTCTTTCCGGACAGCGGACTGGCAAGAAAAAATCCTAGCGGAAACCCTGATACATACATGTACACAAACCCTTTCTAATTGTCCTCAAACTAGACATTAAAAAACCTCATATTGTCATGGACGGTCCAAAAGGCACCCCCTCAGAAGTCCATGCATGACCTTAAGGCTGCTAACTCCTTGCATCATTTATCAGTGGTATGCAGCCCAGCTAGTGCCCGAACAGAGTATTTTAAAGCAGTAAAGGAATTCAAAGGTGAGGTGAACCCCATAAACTGTCTTGCACCAGACTTGCAGGTGTCCTGGTGGTCAATTAAGGCAACTGCTAGACTTCTAAACCTTGCTTACAAGAGATGGCTCAGAGGGGCTGGGTAAACATCTAAAGAATTTCACAAATTCTTAATCCAGGAACGCAGCCCTGTAGAAGAGAAGAATTCCCTCAGAGCCCACTGAACAATAGATCAGGAACAGGTTCACTTACTGTGCTTCTAGTAGCCAAGACAACATCTAAAATGTATCAAATTGCTGACATTTTTTTGATTAAAGTAGGAATATTTATGAATTCTTCTGACTTCTATAAAATAAAAAAAACTTCTCAAAGAGGGTTCATTATTCCTGGGTTAAGAGAGCGTCCTTGTATGTGTATTTTCAGCTTGAGTGTTTGTGTATTTTATTTAAGCGTGTATGTGCATTTTCACGCTTGCACCATGACAGCATATGAATGCGTTTA
This sequence comes from Megalops atlanticus, assembly GCA_019176425.1. Classification (NCBI taxonomy): domain Eukaryota; kingdom Metazoa; phylum Chordata; class Actinopteri; order Elopiformes; family Megalopidae; genus Megalops; species Megalops atlanticus. The sequence continues at coordinate 13,696,777 of CM032883.1, forward strand.
TTTCCAAGGAGTCCATCAGTCATCTCCGTGAAGTGATGCAAAATGGACCCACATCCAACCTATTCTACATCTTCTCAGATGGAGCTACATTACATGAACTGCAAAAACTTAAATTTATTTTGCCACGAAGAAGACTTTAGGATCCAGACTGAGTGTGCATGTCTACTTCATCTCAAGGGAAAAAAATGCATATAATGGCACTGGGGAAACTACTAAGGGAACTGCTGAAACAGCAGTCTTCAGTGGCCTTCCTGTGATAAGATCACTGTATAAGGCCAACTTGACAGTAAGAACTGGATTCATAAATTGCATATACCCCAGAGAAAGGAATGATCTGGGGAGAGAAACACACATTGCCAAGGGGCAGATTTCAGTATTGCCAAGTTAATCTCAGGCTTATAAAGAGTCAAGCTGCAGGTGAAGAATCCTTAAAGTTGCTGGGAATCTGACTGTGTGTGGCCACAATTGTTACAGAGAGGCCACCAACTGAGAACATATGGGGCATAAGAGTGTGATGGGAAATAGTAGCTTGGCTGCATTCTGGAGGTTTACGAGAACAGATCTAAAGTAAACGTGAACTTTCCCCATCCAGCTGGAAAGGCCCATACCTCATTCTCTTATACAAGAGATGACGACACCATACTGGTATCTTAGGACACTTTCTATTTGTATAATTAAAGGGAAGTATCAACAAAACCACACTGACACAAAAAATACACATTGCTTGGAATCTGTGTTTCTGCTGTAGGTTAGAGAGACCAACTGAAACATCAAAGAGCTCTGACACAGTTGAGTTTGATAGGATGTGGTGTTGTGTTGTGGAGTTTAACCATAACACATCTGAAGTAAGCGTCTAACTGTCCCAGGTACGAACATAATCTAGTTCTGTTTGTGTAGTTTTACCAGAGGGTATATGTTGCAGTTTTATCACAGGGTATGTTGTAGTTTCCTGAAGGTTACTGTCGTACCGCACTTTTGTACTGAAGCCTGTACAGATTAGCTATCCCGTCACTGTGTAAGGGGCTGAGGTATGTTCACATATGCTTAGTGGTGTCCTGTGTGTGCTTTTTTTAATGCCAATTCATAACAGGTAGTTTGTACTCGTTCTTTAGTAGTCACTCTAAATAACAGCATCTGTTAAATGGTGAATGTGAATATGATCGTGTGTCTTAGGTCTTTTCAAATGACTTGCCACAGCAGCATCACGATTTACTCTCTACAAAAGTGACCAGAATTTGATCAACCAGGTTCCTCACTTCTGCAACAAACATGAAAAGTGAGTCTACCAGCTGAGGTGAAAGGTGTGAAAATGTATCCAAACACACTGCTCATCCTCTCTCTGAACTCACGCAGCAGGACACGTGCATCACCAAGAATTCCCTACACTCCAGGCGATCCTCATTTTTCAAGCACTCCTCATCTTTTGGACAAATTGAGGAAGTGACTTTCCAAGAAATGCGGCACTCGAGGCAGCACAGTCAATGACATCTGACCCTTACCACCTCACCGCCTGAAGCTCTTTGTTGCGCATTTGCGTGACAAAATTTCATGGCGCTCGTTTACCAAAGTGTCCTGTGGAGCCAGAGTAAGTCAAATGCGTTCTCCCAGCCAAGTCACCTCCCAGCTTAAAGGGGTTGTCTTTGGCTGAGAGGCTAGACTCAACTCCCAATTCACAGCACTTGGACTCCACACCATTAATCAGCACTCGACGTGACTCGAATTCCTGAAGTAAACCACTGCAAACAAAACACTCCAAAATGAACAACTGAGTTGCACTAGGCTGTCCTGTTAATATTACCTCCTGGTTATCCTCCTAAAACTCACAAATATCTGTAGACACAAGCAGGGAAAGGGAATGGAAAATTTGGATGCTACTTTCTCAAAGTGCAACAAATGGTCATCCTCATCATTCTTTACAAAAGGGAGAGCCCCTCCTAAATTATGTCAAAACATAAACACGCAGCAGTGAAATGAGTACTTGACAGCAACTGTAGTTCTCCCATACAAACAGAATTTTAAACTTATGAACTTCAAAATCTACCTTCCTTTGTGCTGACTCTCTCTTCTGCCAATCTGTTCTTTTCTAGCTCCCTGCGTGGTCTCATTTTTCTAGGTTACATTTATGTTGGTTTTTTTCCCCACTAGACTTTCTCCCTTTTCCTGCTATTACTCTGCAGCCTAATCTTTTCCTGCCAGCAGAACCTTCTATAATTACAACTGCATTTTAACCTGTTCTACTAGAAAATCTTTTTTGCTATACATCTCCAGGTAGTATGTTCTGTTCTGCCAAAGCCTGCACTACTTTGATTTTAATTTCCTTTTTAGTACCACATCAATTAATTTCAGGTTCATAATGTTTTTCCCATTTCAGCAACTTCGTTTTATGTGCTCAAGCCTCTTAAGGACATTTAGTGAGTTATTTTGAGGTTGGATTCAAGTTCAAAAGCCGTATTGTCAAAACAATTATATGGAGATATAAGAGTCCACAGTTACAGGAGGTTTCTTCTCCAATGCCATACTTACAACTTCACATTTCCAATATCGATATCTACAGTAGGGGTAGACCGATTATCTGGTCGTTACATAATCGGGGCTGATATTTGCAAATTTTTGATTATCGGTCATCTGTATATTTTTATCAAAATTCCCGATTAAAAAAAAAACAACTTGCGTGTACTGTCCCGACACATCTCCTCTGTCAGAAAAAAAATGCTATTGGCTAACATTCTTTCCACAAAATTCCTTCATCGGCTGAGACAGACGTTATCTGACCTTGAAAATCATACGTTTTCAGCTGCTGGAAACAAGGACGGAAGGTAAGTATCCAGTAAAATGGTTGTTGTGCTCAAACTATGCCGTTAACCAAATTGCACTAGGCTAATTGGACCGTATAAGAAGTCTACGCTTAAGCTAAAAAACGAGCTTGGAATAGACTATAAAAGAAATAATGACTTGTAATAAGGACTAATTGGTGCACTTATGCTATAAGTTGCAACAGTTTGACTGTTGTTTGCACATTTAAAAAACATATGACTAAGTAAAGAGGGTTTGTAATTAAGTCCATGTTGTCACAGCCAAAAAAAACGTTAAAAGCATTCAGATATCGGCATATTTATCCACCATATCGGTCAACCCCTAATGTACAGAACAGATATGCAGAACCGATCCACTGACTAGCTATCACACAAAGTTACCAAACAGGCCGCAAGTTTAGTTTTGAACTACCTGGGCTTGTGATCCTGCTGCAACACTTAGGCAAGGTACTTAACTCAAAGTCATTCCTTTCAAAACTGGATGGCAACAGCACATCGTTCCCCTTCAAGGATGATTCTAAAGGATGTCTTCATTAATCGTGATAAAACAATGGTGCCTGGACTATATATGACTGACATCCATATAGTTTTTGGTAACAGACTATGCATTACTGAAAATATAAAACCACTTTACCCAGAGCCATCTATTCTCTCTCCATAATATCTGTACAATCTACCCATTTCACACTACATAACACTACCCAACTCACTGTATTGTGCAGGCACTTGTGCTGTCTCGACTGGACTACTGTAACTCTCTCTTTTCAAATCTCCTTAAATGTGCCATCAGGTCCCACCAGTTCATACAGAATGCTGCTGCTCTTTTTATCTATAACCAGCTGGAATAGTTGCATGTCAGGCCTCTCCTAATCTCCCTCTACTGGTTACGGGTTGTGGCCAGAATAAACCACAAACTTCTGGCACTCTCCTACGGGTTAGCAAGGAGGACTTCATCCTCTTATTTTCAATCCATCATCAAACCAGACTGCTGCCAGACCTCACTACAACCTCCACAGTCTGATCTTTGCCCAACTTAGCCCATACTTTTGTACATCACTCTGGATAAGAGTGCCTGTTAAACAACTAAATGTAAATGTAAGGACTTTTCAAAACGAGCAGGCTGCACACATTTCAGAAACAATTTACTGCGCACAATTTAACTGGAAGAATCACCCCATTCTGCTTCAGAGGCAACATGGTTTTAACAAAAGCATGTCAGAGTGGAGCGCCAAGTCAGTATAATGAAATTAGAGCATTAGAGGAGAACAAAGGGAGAACAGAGGGAGGACAAGGACACAAAAACAGGAAACTGCTTGGAAAAGTCAGACACAAAGTAGACATGGGTGGGCTAAAGAATGGACCTGAGGCAGCTTGCAATAGGCCGCTGAACAATTTTGAAAATGCATGTAAAAAAATGCAAAGTGTGTGGTCAGACGTAAGGCAGCCAGCAACTGAGTAGGGATGAGGAACTCAAGTGTGCCCTGCACCAACTTGTTTTGGGCACCCAAATCACTTTACTCACATTTAGGTGTGATAACCCATCTTCCTGTTGCTCATGGTTAACAATCATCAAATACATCACTCATCCTAAGCTTTTACCCGCAGTCTCTCTCTTCAACCACAGCTCAGGCAGAGCTACTGTGTACCTAAATCCTGTTTCCTGACCCTTGGCCCGGTGTTCTCTGGCTACTGAGCTTGGTTTCCATTGAACTCTGCGAAGACACACTGTACATTTACAAATGCTGTGGGTGGGCTAGAGGTTTTGAAGGAATACAGCTGGCAGTGTGTGGACACCTGGCGCTGAATCAACACAGCTGATAGGTGTGCAGCGCTGCAGGTGCTGGAGAGGTACTCACCGCCGCCCCCTGGGTGCATGGGGCTGCTGATGCGTGGGCTCATGGGCGCAAAGCCGCCCACTGTGAAATTGGTCACGTCCCGGGGCTGCAGAGACAAACATTACATCACACGCATTTAGCAGACGCTCTCATCCGGAGCGACTTACAGCACAAAAGAACGCAACTGTATCCATTCAGGTTAAATGAGCAATAGCACCAGACCAGTGGGTGTCAGCGTAACACTATTCAAGCCCGACCACAAGTAACAGTAACAATGTGTAACATGTGCAACAGTAACAACACCCCATGTGCTGGCAACTGTATAACCAGCAAGCACAATGCCAGAGACTCACCTTGGACCCCCCGGCAAGAACCAAGTGGCGAGTCTTGCACACAAACATGCCCCCGTTCTCCACCAGCTTCTTACAGTGCAGGAAGGCGAAGCCTCGAAACAGGTGGCGAATCTCACCCTCACGTCCCTGTCACACAGAATACAGTGTTCTCCTTTGCAGTCTTCATTGTATTACTTACTTGGACTGCAGACATTCTAACGTGACCTGCCATGCCTACAGTCTGACTCACTCTGTAGTCCATGTGACTCAGAGTGAGTCAGAGACGGAAGGACACAAACTCACTTCCTTTGCGTCTAGACTTCTAAACCCACATTGTCCTTAGTCGACACTATTGATCCTATCATTACTGAGTACAGATACAAAGTAAATAATCACAACGGATACAATAGGGCCCTTCGCACACTCAGTGCTTGGGCCCTAAAAATCCACTCCGCTCATCTGGTTATCACTCATTTTAACACAAAAGTTGAAAACAAATTGTGTCAAATTTGTACAGAGGGTGAAGACTTGTGATATTTCAGTGGCACGTGGTCCATGCAAGATTATTTTTAATGTGGATTACTCATAAGGCTGTGACCGAGTGTAATTTAAGGTGGACCCAAGTATGAATAACGCGCCCAGCCTCACCGCGTCCCTGCCCAGCTTTCCTGATTCTTACCGAGTGGGGCCCGTCGATGACCTTGACGATGTCCTTCACATGGATGTTGTTCTGCTCAGAGTCCAAAGCCACGGCAAAGCGGTTGTCCTTCCGCCTGTTGACGGCCTGGTGACGCACCGTGAGCACCTTTCCATGCATATTGAGGACCTGCGGCGCACACCCGCGCAGACCAAAACACACGCTCAGGCCTCTCCTTCTCATGCCGACACACCTCCAGCCTTTTTTTATTTTTTAACACAACAGCAATGCGCTCGTTCAAAACGTGGCCGCGCCCCAGCACAGCGCGACATGAGAGGACGGCTGCCGGCCCCTGCTGCCAGAGATCCGCAGCCTGCCGGGGAACACCGGCGCGGAGGTTTCAGAGGACAGTACCTGAAATGTCTCCCTCTCCAGCCGCACGATGACACCCACGGTCTGGGGGTCCAGCTGTACCAGTTCGCCCCACTCGTGCTGGCCCCCCGCGTCCACCCCAGAGGCCGTCTCTGAGCAGAGCTGGAGGTCACGGGGAAGGACCTTCAGCTGCAAAAAGCACAAGATGAGTCAGACACAGGCGGTGAACCCGCTCATCTTTTCCCAAGCCCCTAAGCCTCAACTGTGCTTCGAAGGGCCACGGCATCGCGGTGGGTTTGTGTGCCGGAATGCATTTCCTTGTTTTTTCGCTAGTTTTTTGAGCAGAAAGCCCCCAGCATGAAAGGCTGAACAGGCTACTGATTGGTTGGTGCAATTAAAAGTACAGCATCATTAAATGAAATCAAGCTCAGACAAGCAACTGATTTATTTTAATGTAATAAAATGAATTAAGAATTAAAAATCTCAATTTCCTACTATTTGGTACAGTGTCAACTCTTAACAGAAGTTAGTGGGGTCAGGTTTAATGTTTAAGGCTCCTTTTATACTTAGAACAGATTGCTGTGGTAGCTAGAGCTCGGGACGGGGCAGTCTTTCAGCTGTCGGGGGCATCCTTTACCTCGTGCATGGTGAGATCCGAGAAGAGGATGACAAAGTTCTCCTCCACGCGCACTATGAGCCCGGTGTCGCCCTCATACCGCCCGGCGATCACCTTCACGTGATCACCCATCTTGAAATACTTCCTCAGCTCGTGAGCTGGAAACTCCAGAGGATCCTAGACAGCCAAAGCGGACACATCTGGGTCAGTCAACGTGCACCCACGCGCACAGACAAAGCTGAATGCCCTCTGAAGCACCCAGAGACAAGCACCGGGTGAAATCGTGCGGCATTCTTCCAACATAAACTTTTAGACTGATGCCCTTATGACTGCTGGCAGGCAAGCGGGACTCTTTCACAAATCAGCCCCAGCTCCTCCGTGGGCGGCCTAAGCTTGAGTTTCACCATCAATGGTGTACAGTGCATCGTAATGCATCAGTGTAATGAGAACATTTATCATTCAATTTCTCCCCCGCTTTGTGAAAACTTTAACTTGGAACTGGCAGTTGAACCCAAGGTTTGTCTCAACGCAGCAACCTCTGGACTCGTGCATGGGCGCTAACTCGTGGCAAATGCAATCCTGTGGTGGATTGTCGCAAAACAAGTCAGACTGCGCATGACAGCGGACGATTGGCCCTACACCAGGGATGTCATCCACACAACTCGCAGGACGCAACTCAAACTGACGAATCACAGGGTACCTGAGAGCAGTGAGATGGAGAAACCCTGGCTGAGCCACACATCCCCGTGGAACAAAGCCAGTTTGTACCGTGGGAATCTGTGTGCTCTAACGAACCCCCTCTCCTTCTGCTATTAAGAGGTGTTTAAAGGGTGTCAACTGGCAGTTAGTTGGCAGGTTGTAAGCAGTTTTGTTCAGTTCAGTCACAATTTTTAGCAGACAGGTAAATGCACAGCTGCAGGGCACCATGCCAAGACCACAGACTGGCTCCTGCACCTTCAAGTCCTCATGTTTGGGCATAATGGTGATCTTGTTGCCGTCCACGCTGAGGATCTTGCCCTGTAGGTTGATCAGCTCCCCCTCGCACACCTCCACGTTGTCCCCGGCCTGCAGACTGTGCTCACGTTCCTTACCTGCGGGTGAATGAGCCATCAGTCAGTCTCTCTCACACGCACACGCACACCATACTACACCGGTTTATGCAGGACTTGCCGGTTAAGTGGGGGCACTGATCTTTTTCATTTGACAGCAAAAAAAAAAAAAAAAAAAAAAAAACCTGTTCCACTTAAATAATCACCAGGAACTATATGAGATATAACATATTCTGAAGATACTTCACAGACTCTTAAGATGTGAACTAGAATTAAATCACAAATACTGTCCATAAGCTTTCCTCGGTGGAAATCAGACTCAGATTACTCGAAGTCCAGGATATCACACCTGGAAGCTGACCAAATGCTTAAAGCAGTCAAAAATCAGTGCCAAGTTGGAGACTCTGCAATACTCTTAAATGGTGACACTTTGTTTGGCAAAAGTAACGTTCTCAACCTGCTAGTATTTCAAACCTGACAGACAACAGGTCTGGAAGTCCTTATTGACTAGGCTCTGCTATCCACATACAGGGGTCAGTTATCTTCAGCGTCTCTGAGGTTTCCACGTCTGAGTAAGCAGCAGATGCACAATCTCTTGTGCTTGCATAAGGCAGAATGTCAACAGAACTATTTCTGTCTATGAACCGCGTAATGGATTTAGGCCAGAGATCCACAGTGTCACACACAGCTGGAAAAGGAAGTACGTGACATCTGGATTACAGATTCCCCCTTTCAAACAGCTGCTACCACCTGTGGTTTCGGTGACGACCTCCAGATCAATCCCCTCCGGCTGGTCCTCAAACTTCTCCAGCTCGGACAATGTGGGCTTCACTCCGTCTGTGATCTGCAGCGTGGAGCCAAGGATAAACATTCACTAACAAGACCAGCACTCCAAATACGTGCCCCAGAGATGGAACAAGTACTAGCAAATAAAGAGGGCGAAAAGAGATTTTTCAGGGAGGCACAGAATGAGTCTGACAGCAGAAGGCATCGGTGCAGCATTGCTGAAGGATGCCCATAAGTGACACGTACCACAGCGGACATGGCGAAGCTCTTGAAGAGGAACCCTTTTCGGCTGTAGCGGTTGCCTTCAAATATCATAAAATCTCCATCGTGGCTGACCTCCCCTCCGAGTGATCTGCAACCCGTGGGAGAAAAGAAATTCCTCATCTCACTATTGGTTCCATCGGGGCAAAATGCTACTGACAGAAATTAAAACTGTTCTTTCGAAAGGACAAACAGCTAGATGTTATGGGGATGCCAACCACTGAGCCTTGCTTATACTATAAAGAGAGGCAAGGAAAAAATATAAATTATATAACAAAATAAAGTTTTTTTTCAAACCTGATTTTCTCAGCATCAAAGAGTCTCTGAGGTGGTCTCTTGAACTTCTTCCTCTTGGCAAACCAGTCTTTCTATAGGTACAATACAACAGAAAGGCTTTCAGGAAATTACTCGCGGATTACAAGTTTAGGATCAGCGAAAAACATCCACAAAGCAGGCCCTTCTGCTTACCAGACTCATGCGTGCCTTGATCCGGTCCAAGTCTATCCGAGGAATCATTTTCAGAGATATCGTATTCTGGCTCGGTTCGACATAGTCCACCTTAAAACAAAACAAAACGTCAAATCCTCATAACTAACCAGACAAAACAAGCACTCCGGTAACCAAAATACCACATTAACATCAGACTGAGCTCAACAGCACTGACACTGAAATTAGGGAAAAGTGGTGGAATCTGGCCCATATGTTTTTTTATTGTGTGTGTGTGTGTCTGTTTATACAGACACAAACACACACACACACACACACACACACACGTATATACATATATATACCAAAAAGTACCATGACAATGGCACACCTTCCATAGTATGCCTCCTTGCCCATTCACTATTACTTATGACACATACCTGAGCTATGTCGTCCTTGTATAGGCCTCGTTTCAGTCGAACCCAGGACTTGGGCTTGAGGTTGGTGACCTCTTTGACAACCTTGAGGACGTCAGTCATTTCCTTAATGGGTACCATCTGCTGGTTCCAGAAGCCCATGCGCAAGTTGCCCACGCCCTCGATGGCCGCCTTCACGTGGGTCTGCTTGTAGGACTCGACATAGATGTAGCCCTTAACGTGCTCCGGGGCCACCACCGATTTGATCTGAAGTGGCTGTGGACGACAAACAAAATCCACAGAGAGGGGGTCAGAGATGTGCTCCCTACCGGTGCCGCGATGCTCTGGTCTTGTACATTTTCACTCCTCCAAATAAATGAGCATTACACAAATTATGCGTTTGTGAAGAACTGAAAATCTGCATGAGGCTTCGACTGCAAGGACAGACGCCTTGACAGGCAAAGCTGAACCTGCAAACTGGTCCTACATCTACTCCCATTCCCTGCAGTCAGGAGAGGGGCAGTGAAACGTACTGTGTCTGTGAACTGGTAGGCGATGAACTTCCTCATCAGTGCAATGGCAGTCGCCCTCTCTTCCCCTATCTAGGGGAAAAGAAAAAAAGATTGTGCTGATTAAAAAAAAAAAAAAGTGTTACTCCATCACATTTATACAGAGGACAGTTTTCAAAATCAGTTTTCAAAAAAAAGTGGATGTCATACCTTACACTTGACTGTCCATAAATTAGGATCCCTTTAAAAACAAATGATCGGTAAATTATGATAAGCGGAGCAGGTAAGGGATGCATCGTGTTTTCATGCTTTCTAAAGTCTTCAGCAAAGACAACAAATGCCAAAATTACTTACAGAAATGTAAAATAATAACATCACCACAAATAATAGCATTAGCGTTCTTATCAATCATGATTTGAGTGTATAGTTAAGTGCAAGGAATAAGACTTGGATTACATCCTACTTACTTAAATTCTTGAAAAACATAATGCTAATTAGCCTATCTAAGGGTAATGAATCTTAACAAAAAGAAAAAAATCTTTCAGTTCTTAGAAAAGGACACTCACTTGACACCAGGAAGGAGCTGTTGCTGGGTGATGTCATCTGAAAGTTCCTCCGATCCACCATAGAAACTGGAACAAATTAATTGTTAAACAGACAGAATACTTACAGATACATCACAGACATACATATATAGGTACACATATATCTAAAATCAAGAGAATTCATTCAATAAATCCCATAATTTATTAAAACTTACTGCTCTCCACCAGACGATTTTGCATATTTTCTCATGTAGTATTCACCGAGTGCCTCCTCTCGGGAATCTCTGAAAGACACAATATGGGAAATGAGCGAATGCACAGAACAAATTGCCAATATATGATGTACTGCACGGTGCACACAGAGCCTCCCTCATAGTCTTTCACGCCTCCGTATGCTCCACTGTGCATGTTTTTATCATCTCAGAAAGATAGGTGAGAGGATGAATTGTGAGTTTACGATTTGGCCTACACACCTCCAAAGGTTCTGTAGCCTGCGGGAGCCGGAGTGATCTTCATCCAGGACCACATGGTCGATGTTGGACACTGCCAAACAAAGCCAATACACAGAATCAGATTATTACAGGCACGACAATGACAGGTCAGTGGACCCCTTGCTGAAAATCCCCAACTTTGATTCTTGAAAAAATTTCAATTAATATGCACGTTACAGACACAATTTTAACAGATACTATTCGTTTTTCCCACATTACAGCAAGATAATGCAGCTGCTCATTTAATGATTACTTAATGTACAGTGCAGACAAAATTTTCAGACTTCAAATGTACCACAGGAAGGCTGTCCCTGTAACAGCGGTTGCATAATGGACAGGTATCTTTCCCCATATATTGTAATCGATGCAGATTTTTTTGTTTGTTTCATAATTCTACCACCAGCAGTTTTCAATATAACGTGCCAGATCTTTTTTTAAACAGTTGTGGTACTTGAACACTAACAACCTTAATTCTAATGTTTGCATTTATAAACCAACAGGTTCAAGGACATAATGTGTTGAGAGAACCGCAATCACAACCAACACATGCTGAAAAGCCACACACGACAAGAACACAGCGTATTATGATACGCTAGATATGAGCAAGTTAAGGAAGGGACAGAGGGTGAAAGCTGTGTTTGTGTGCCTGCCTGACATTTTGCCTAAATAAATACTGCTAGTTAACAAGGGGAAAACAGGCCTTTGAGCACAGTACTCAATCTGAATGACTTAATGAGTAGATTAAATAATTTCAATGAAAGTTATACCCTTTGGCCATTAGTGTTTTTTCTACATGCCCCTGTCTCTAGGGAATCCTGTCTTAGCCTGCCTCAGCTAAAATCTTCTTCAGTGGGTGTGTGTTCATAGCGCAAAGACACAGACACCCTCTCCTTGAACTTTGAGATCCAAGAGAAATAACTGCTCAATAATGAAACTGAGTGCCTCCATTATAATGATGTGAATATAAAAGCAACTGCTGCAGTCATATAGGATACTGGCATCTGGCCTGGTAGTTAAATGTGTAATGCTACTCAAATAATGATGGGCTTCTTGCTCAGCATGTGCAGGCTAGATGAAAAATAACTGGCATGCCAAACATGAAACAGGCAGTCTTCGAAAGAAAAAAGGCACAATGCAGCTCTGTCCTCACTGTTCAACTCAACACCCAGCAATCCATAAGGTTTTAATTTGCTTCGCGAACGGGTGAGCTGGTGATAGAATCTGGATCTACTCTAGGCACCATACACACATCCACAGCACGTTAACCACTGCAAACACAGGTAACACAGCCAAGCAGGTGCTGAGATTAAAGCGAAACCTGGCAGTAAGTTCCTGGCAGAAAAAAAATTAGTGGTAATTTATCATCTATTAAGCCATAACCAGTGCCAGGAAAACTGCCACAGGGTTTGGCCATTCAGTGCACTGGCTGGGTCATGAGCGGTCACATTATGCAAAGAATGTGCCTCCATATAAGGCTGGAGTGGAAATGGCAACTAAACCAATCACCTGAGTCACCACTCGGCAGGAGGATACGGCACATGCGAAAGCACAGATGGAGAGTGTGTTGCAATATCTGTTTTACGGCAGTGGCTTTTTGGGCCTCAGAGAGGTATGTCCCCCCCAGGCATGGACCGACGTTAGGCAAAACATTTGATGAAACACTCACCTTCAGCTTCCTCTGTTCAGAGCCGCGGGGGAGGGGTGCAGAAGAGGCAAATTATATCACCAGTGGCAAACAGCAAAGGGTGGCAAGGGCACAGGCAGGGGCAAACAAACCGGAAAACAACAACAACAAAAAATGAAAGTTACAAACGAACTGGAGTGAAACCACGTGACACACGAAAGCATGGAAAGCTGGGATTCTTTTGCCCTGAAAGAGCTGCCTGAAGTGTTACGCTAAGCAGAAATGACACATCAATCAGTGCAAACCGATATCAATGGGCATTCATATAGCAGTATTTGGGAGCACTTTCAGGCAAATGGCCACACTTCTTTTCCCCCCAACCCTGCTACTCCATAATGGAAAATTATACAAATAGAAGAACCAGGACTGTACTTTCTGAATTTAGATTTTCATTATCTGGAACCATGAATGCCAAAAGAACCTGGACTGGGAGAGTGTAAATAATTTAAAAACCGTATATTGTATAGTAATAGCTGAACGTATACCTGTGATAGTACAGCAGGCCTCAGTGACGGCTGAGGGGAGCAGCCTTTGCCCTCCGCGCTCCCTCATTGTAAGTGCATAATGGTTTCACAATCGAGCAAACATTACGGACATATCATATACAGTGATATGTGCATGAGCATGACTGTCACGGTTACAAATGAAACTTGGAGAAGCTTTCAATTAAAAAAGGAGAACAGCAGAAGATCTGGAGTTGATTTACCGTTAACTGAAGGAGGCATGCACAAGAAATAAAGAGTTATGAGCACAGAAAACAGTCCAACACAGCATCACTAGCAACTTTAAAACAAAGATGATCTAATCACCACTATTCTGTCAGTTCTGTATTTTTAGGAAGCCTCACTTGACAATTAAATCTGTGCACAAATCAGCATCCTGCCTCCAACTCACATTTATCTAGTTTAAACAGTAATGGACAAAGCAAACTGGAAAGTCAAGGAAACTTATTGGGTGTAATTCAGCAATGTCATTCAACGTGTAGACTGAAAGTACCTAGTTTAGTTAGAAAACCCGGGATTTGCTCTGGTTGCCCAGTAAACGAAAGTGCCAAACAACCGACTTATGAAATGTGTCAGCAAAAAGCTTAGGCATTATGAGTTATAATGCCAATAGATACCAATCAGACAAAGCAGCACATGATGCAGTGCATTCAGGATTATAATAAACTAAACCAAGGGTAAGTCTAATCCCAAAGTGCAAGAGACTTTTTATTGGTTTTATCCTACTTAAGACCTTTATCAGGGTGTCATTATGCTAATTTAGTGCAGGAATCAAGCAAAAACCACAGAAATCTCAAGCACTCAGAGGACCAGGGCCAACAATAGCACTCAATAAGTTTCTTTAAAACCTTTGCCAATTTTAGCAAATCATCCCCATGTGCGTGGCAAATACCATTTGTGCTTGGGGGGTCGGTGTATATGGCAGCTAGCCAACCAAAGACTGTGTTTATTCTACCCCTTTTTATGTTGTTATAGCAAATAGCCCATTTATGCTACTGGCTCCTGCCTTATCAACCATTTCTTCCCACTGAGATCAAACAATGTTTATCATGCTGCTTTCCACTTTTTTCCATTTTTAGAAAGAATGCATTCTAGGAAGCACAGTGAGACTTCAGATTTGCAGCGCACTTGCTTTGCTCATTTTTGAAAGTGCGATACTTCTAAATACTGCCTATACTATGAAGCGTGACAATATGGTGTTTGTTCAGCAGTAAAAACACTGCTGGCAACTTTGCCACTCTGGTAATATATTCAGCAACTTCTCAGAATATCTCAACTGTTCTGTTTTTTTAAAGCAACTAGCAACAATTTTTAGCAACTTCTCAAGACCAGGTTGGAGCCTTCATGGAGAAGTAACTAAAATGGTGCAGATGTTTTTCTTTAGGAGCTGCACCATTCCACTTGACTTCTTTTCCAGTCTGATATTTGAACGCAGCACTGATCTAAAAAACACCACTGCAGAGCACTGTAGGGTCAGGGCACGCCCCAATTTCCAACTTTGCATATTCGGTGTTGCTTTGAGTGGCATGTAGGGGCACATATTGTGTAGTTATACAACACCACAACATCAAGCTATAATTACATGACTTTCACACTGTGACATAACTTCTCCTATCAATCACTGTGCAACCTTTGTGGGATATGCAATGGGAAAAAAGATTATTAAAATGAATGTCGGAATCTGAACTGTGTAGTTATCAAACAAAGTTACAGTTCATATAAACTGTTTATTTGTTAGCTACCTGGCCAAATGCTCAGTGTTGACAGGGGAGGAAGAAGTATGACTTGTTTAAAATGAGTATGTCAACTATCTTTGTAACTTCAAACTAATATTTAACTGCCAGCTGACCAATTATGCGATATTTACCCTAAATCTAAAAACATGTGCTTTTCAGTTCTCCCACAATGCAGCCTTCTTGCCAAATCTGATTTTAGCCTGGCATTTAAAATGTGGGCTCAAGGCTCAAATTCACACAGCATAGTTGAATCCCATCATATTCAAACTGCCTCGTTTTTGAAAGACATATTGGATTTCACAAATGTCAAGAGACTTTTTAAACATATTTTGATGAGAGGAATTTGGATGTCTAAACAGCACTCATTGTTCAACATTCATGGATCTCTCCACCTCAATTACTACCCGGTGATGACCAGTGTGCAAGAAACTGTAGTCACATTTCTAGCTCAGGCCTGCTCTGCTCAGAAGTAGTATGCCTACAGATGCACTGACACACCAACTCCAGCTACAACCGCCTTTGACGTATTTCATTAGCATTTGCCTTGAGCAGATTTATTTTTTAACCGTCAATGCAACATGATCAAATGCTACAGCTTCGTTAGGAAGTGAACTTTATTTGAGAATGCCTACAGCAGCCGCAGGTAAAACTGCTGTCACAAAATACCAATGAATAGCAGAAGAGCCTGCTAAAAACATTCAGGCGCTACTTTGGAAAATGGGTTATTTCAGGCTATGAAGACGTGGAAGTAAACTGTGCAGATGCTGAGAAGCTGAGGTCATCTGCATTTTTTTCTCTACACTGGAATTTCTACAGAGTTCCAGGCCAAACTCCAATTTTCCCACTAACCTTTCTCCAGTATGTCTTCAGCGCCCTCCTCCCAAGGATCTTCATCTTCATATTCGTCATCCACATCTGGTTTGGAAAGACAGGAGAGGAGGATTAGTGAGGGGTTTCCGTGGAACTGCCTCAGCACAACATCACTGAGTGCCAAAGGGCCCTCCTCCTTGGAATGCGGCAGCCTTTGCTCTTCTGAGTTGTGCAGCAGGGCAGAGGACCAGCTTACCGGCTTCATCCAGGATGAAGCCCCCGTGGCGCGGTTTCTTCCGCGGCCGGTCATCATCGTCCTCCTCCTCTTCCTCGTCATACTCTTCCTCATCCTCCTCTACTTCCTCCGCCTCCTCCTCTCCTTTGTCGCTCCCTGCAACGCTGCCCTGTCCTTCTTCCTCCTAAAAATCCAAACAACAAAAAAACTGGGTTTGTGGGTTTGGAGACATGAGTGGAATCAAAAACAATCAGCCTGCCAGTTAATAACTGAGATACAGCCTTCTATGAAACTCTTCTGTAGAGTTTCTTAGGAAACCTGTTTCTAGGAAAATACCTCGACATAAAATCCTCATTGCCTGCCTCATTGCCTGCCACTGTTGCAGGAGTGGTTACAGGACAATAATTATGGTACAGTAGAAAAAAAAAGCAAGACAGGTTACACTGCTATACACAAGTAGGCCATGAACTTACCTCATTTTCCTCCACCTCCTCCGCCTCGCTGCTGCGCTCGCTCTGATTGTCTGAAAAGTCGCTGTCCTCACTATCAGACATCCTTGTGTTCTAGATCGTCTGGCACAGAAAAAATCCGGTAACGTTAGCACGTGGTTATTTTTGAGAAACTGGAAGTTAGCTAGTTAGCTTGCGTTGACTCTCCAAAGGACCCAAAATTCTGTCCAACGTTAGCTAGTAAAGTGGTGTGAATTCGACCGTAGCTAGCCACCATTAACTAGCTAGACTAGTATTCCATTTTGAAATTCTAATATGCTTAGGTAGATAGCTAACTCACTGGATCGCTAAAGTGTTCCGAGTATCCGAGTAACATGAACATCAGTCAGCTAAAATTCCAGTTAAAAACCACAGTTGACATCTTTAGCTACAACTTGTTGCGTTAACGACGCAAATGGTGATACCAAATAAACTTGATGGCTAGCCAGTACTATCTAACAATACAGGAAGCAGCGTTTCGAGCGCAATGGCCAGCCGCGTTCATTTAAAACATTCCTCGGGCCAGTAAGCCCGTTAATCCATGGTACCATACTTGCTAACGCGTAATAATATATCTAAATTCAAAAATCACCGAGTGAACGCCGTTACACCGCCAAATTGCTTACACTTGTCTTATATTTATCAGCTAAAGACAGCCAGGCCTACTGCTAGATTAGCCTCTCTTGCACTAGCCGCTAGCCTGCTGGTTAGCATAACGTTATAATGCACCGATAAAACTGTTTTGTGTGCATAACATCCATATAGATAGCTATTGCTGGAAGTTAAAAGTGTGATTCGAATAATAAAGCGGCTTACAATTCTAGAAGCTTCTTTTTAGAAATGAAACGAAACGACCTAATATTAAAGTCGTTGTTTTGCTTCCACGTCCCTCTCTCCAATGCTATCAAACGAAAGTATCGCGAGAAAGCGCATTCTGCTCACTTCCGTTAGCGCAGGGGTCAAAGCCGAGAAAATGGATGCGAGTAAGGCTGTTTGAGAACTTTGCGAAAAGGTCGCATGGTTTCTGGTGCCAGTGTTCACAGTAACTGTACATATCAAATAGCTAAGTCTACAGTGATGGTTGTAATGTCTATTTCTCGAATCTCTATTTCTCCTTGTTATGATCTAAGCAAGTATGACCATTTCTAAGAATATTCACAGGAGTTCTCTCTCCCGCAAACATATTGTGGTCCTTGTTTTAGATATGTGCTACGAAATAAGGAAAACTACTGCTAACATAGTAGCAGTAGTTATATGTCATTTCTACTACTTACTACTATACTACTATAGGCTACTGCTAACCCCAAATATAATACCAAACATTGTTAGAAGCTGCATTAAGAGAAACTTCACATGCACATTTAGGACTCATTTTTGTAATCAGCCATAGAAAACTGACGTATTTTCTTCTACCGTTCCAATACCAATTGTGGGTGTGACATTTTTTAACGCAGATGAAACATGTAGAATTTGTGCCTTGTGTAGGATGTATAGCTGTAATGGAGGTCCTGACAAAATAATCTATACTTGAAAAGACTTTACAAATATCTGAAAATTAGTAACATCTGCTCCATTCACATTCCGTGTCCACCTTGAAATGTGGCGTTTGGTAAGCGGCAAAATGTGAGTAATTGTTGAACACGGATTCAGTTAAGAATCAAGGATGTCTTTTTCTTCGCTCCCCTGGAAACGCAGCAATACGGTTGTAACGGCGAAAACCATTACCTTGGTGCCAGAGATAAGGTCATGCTTATTGCATTACATTCTCTTTTCCCACACGATGTACCATGTCTTTTGTGTCAGTGTTTCCTCCTATTGTGCGGTAGCATTTGCCCAGGAAATTCTGGTGCTGCTGCTTAAATGGTACTACTTCCCTCAAACCCAGGCAGTGGGGGCAGACTTGGCGAAGGATGCAGGTTACAACAATGACGTGCATCAGACATTGTACATCTTTTCCGCTACTTGAATAATAATACACGTTAAAAAAATCCTTAACTCCTTCCACACTCCCGCGTGTAGATATGGGAATATGATAAATGGCAGTGTCCATCCCTGCCTTTTTTCCTCGTATTTCCCAGTCCCTAGAGTGATGTACTGAAATAATAACGTGATTTATGGAAATATGTGAATGCAAGGAATGCAAACCTTGTACGTTTACATTTGTTTACCTATGTTTACCAGTCTCTCTGCATATTCTGGTGATGCACAGAACCCAGGCAGGAGCAGGTCCTGTCATTCAAAGGTTGCTGGTTTGGCTCTCTACTGTAGCCTCCTGGGACAAGGCACGTAACCTGAATTGTCTCAATAAATATCCAGCTGTATAAACAGAAAGCAGCACGATATATACTTCATGATGTAGCCTTTAGTAACCTGGGCCAGTACTATCAGTTCAGTTAGTGAATCAAACACTCACAGAATAGTTTGAGAGCAAAATACTTTTTATTACACATTGAAAATACACATGTCAAGGTTGGTCTGAATATAGTAGACCTACATACTCAATACAGCAGACCTATTAATATAGGTCTGTAATATTGACTAGAAACATTGTAATGCATGTAATCCCTTTAAACATTTCTAAATCAGTAGTTTTCCATTTTTAAATTGCCTTTTCAAGCATCAACCGTTACCAACTTAAAATTGTATTACTTTCAAAATGCAAATGCAAAAAGGAAAATGAAAAAGAGCATAACAAAACATGACTAATTCCCCTCAAAAGGTAGCAATATTTAATATTTACACAAAAATATAAAGGAGCTCATGAATCCCAGATCATGAGTCCCAGGTTTACAATGCAGCTATGATGCCGCATTCAATGGCATTTTTACTGTTGCAGCACTGACAACACTTAAGATGAAAAGAAATATTTTCCAGTTCCAAGTGAACAACTGCACACAAAATTACAACCATTATTATGCAATATAAAACAGTGTAACATACTAATCCTTTCAGCACCAGATGTTGTCTTTTTTGACACCAGTTTAGTAAACAAGCTAAAGGTTTGCACATCTCTGTTAACACCTTCCATCTCTGTAACCAGACTGCATAGTATCATTTCACACATTACCTGCATTCATAACATTATTACTTAAATATACATAATAAGCACATGTTTAATACATGATTGCGTTCTTTTAAGAGTGAAAATGTAGTTGCTTTGTTTCTCAATAGGGCCTGATCATTGGTATTGTACAGTATTCATGGATTTCTGAATTCCTGGGGGATATCAAGAACATATCCCCTGTGATTGACAAGAGTGTTACTACCTTACCTTTGTAGTAAGAGTCTTACCTTCCCTACTTACTTTACATAAAACCTGAACTTGAATTGATTTGATTGGATTGACTGAATTATTGTACCATTATCTTCTTGTGTGGAGTGTAAGTCTACAAAGTGTTTTAACACGTTTTGGAAGTAAACACCCCCCAAAACAGCTAAATTTATTCTTGAGATACTACATTGTAACTTAATATACATACTGTGATTACAAATCTCATTGAGACAACCATCAGTTTCATTGTCCATCTCATAAATCAATGTGAATAAACAATTAAAACCAGTATTACAACAAGAATACCAATAACAGAAACATTTTTCTAGGGTCTATTCATCAAAAACAAAGTCATCCAGCAGTGTCTGAATATTTTTGAATTGTTGTATGTTGTGCGAATATTTATATATACTGTCTTGGTTTAAAAATAATTAAATTGCTGTATTTTCATTTAGAAAATAGGCTCTGATTCCCAGGAAATTAACTGGATACACTGAATTGGTCAGCAGCTTACCAACATTTCTGAAAGGGCACTGGTTTTTCAGCGCTGATTAGAACAGAGTGAGATACATACCCTCTCTCTCCTTTAATGCTTGCTATGCATGGTTGAAGCCTGTTACATCATCAGGAAGGTAAACTGACGTTTGTTGCTGCAGAAGTGGCTGCAATGTCTGTACAGCAATGTTAAACTTAAGCTGTTTTAGACCAAAGCACATCCATTACCACAGTTAGTGTGCTTATTACTGTCTTATGGAAAACAGCCAAGGCTTTCTGGCTAGGCTTTATCCCAGATTTCTGGCAGCCCGAGCTGCCATTGGAGAACAAATTGCCACTTGCCAAGAATCACGTAAATAAAAGTTAATGCAAACAACTGTTCAATATGAAAGTTGCTTGCTCCTGCTTCCCTTCGTCGCTATGCTTTGCACAGTTCCTGCAGAAGGTGACGAGCTTCCAAACCTAACAAGATAAAGAAATTTCATTATATTAGACAGTGTTCACAAATACCACTAAAGTATGCCTAAAACCAGGAAACAGCCCTTTAGACAGTGTAGCCAAACATCATGCACAGCTTTCAGAGTTTATTGCTGTTGACAGTAGAAAGTATTTAGGTCAAATGGAGCAAGCAAAAAAAAAAAAAAATCAAAGCCCAGGTTCTCACTCAATTTACACTACAAGACCGTCCACTATCAATCCTTTGACCAGACGGGGGATTTAGATGGGACTATGAATCACCTTGCATCAAAATAATTTCCCTGGTTTCCTCTTCAAAAGCAAACTGCAAACGTTGCTCATATGTGTCACTGAGGCCAAAGAAAAGAGACCAGAAATCTCCTTCAAACAAATGTGCATATGTGAAGACAAATTCAGATTAGGTCTGGCCTGCAATTGTGCATGGTATATTTTGGGGACTCAGACCATGACAGTGAAATGAGTTTTGTGCACTTTTTGTTTGCACAGGCTCCTCTGGGACACTGAACAGAATTTTGAAATGATGACATTAGACCTTTGTATCTTAAATTCAAAGGAACAGGTGATTTCAGTTTGTCATTTCCACCCCCTTATGTTTGCACACTTCCCACAATGGCCAACTGCCAACTAATGCCTGTAAAGGTCACTATCGAGCAGCTCTGGCTGGGGTTTGGAACTGTTCGTGTTCATGCCAATAATGCCAATAATGTAATGTAATGCCAGATGTATCCTCCCTTTTTCCAGTAACTATTATGATGCAGCCTACATAAACTGTAAAGCAATAGTGTTTTTGGGTGCCTTGGCCTTCTTCATTAACCATTATGGTTTTAACATGTGTAATGTCTTATTTTTGTTTTGATTTTTTTTCAAGGATACAAGTCTCCCACACTAAGATCTTTATCACATCATGCATAGATTTTATATAATCATGTACTTAAGCTGCAAAGAAATAGACTTTATCACATATGGTGTGGCATCCACGTCCACCAATATTTGCCAGTCCCCAAAATGAGAATTTAACCATAATAATTTTGTATACAAAAGCCTCCTACAATACACTTTGCAGGACATTTTTAGAACATATGCCACCAATCTTGGAGTAGCGGAACTGCAAAGCAAGACTGTATGCTGTACAGTTTGGTGGCCATGCCTCCTAATGTTTGCCAACCCACAAACTGACAGTGTTTTTCTGTAGTTTGCTCATAAATATAATATACCTATGGACCATTGTGATTTTTCATGCTAATAGTTGACATTTAAGACAACTTGCATTGCTAATGAATAGGTGATACAATGGTTCAGTGTTCCCACCATCTAACATTTGCCATTATGTATTTTGCATGGTTTTTGGACACTTTGCTCACATGCATCAGTGTCCTAGGCCAAAAAGCATATGATATTTTCTTCACACATGATGGGGAGTCTAACTACATTGCAAAGGTAGGGTGCATGCAGTGTTTGATTTTGGTGACGCATGTCCTATCATATAGTGCATGGAAAATTCATATACTTGTAAATTAAATGAGTCCCTTCTCTTAGGTTATTCATTGAAGAGCCCTAATAAATACCATATAGGCTAATTATCTCACACCCTATTATATGTGATTTACAGCTGGCTGGGTGAAACAGTTTGTATCCATATTTCACCTGGCAAATACATGTTCATATATCTCCTTACAGTCTGATGTGTATGTCTGTCACCTTTTACATGACAGGAATAGCTAGTATTGACTATGTGTTTTTTTATTGAAGTGTAACACTTAAAACAATTGCTTATTGTTTGTTAATTGTAAATTTATAAATAATTCTTTGGTAATTCTTTGGTAAAATAATGCTTTGGTATGTTGTTCTCATGCCATTAATTTGGAAAAATTAACATTCTAGGGTGTAGTCAGTCTTAAAAGTATTGCTTTCTTTTCCAATGTTGCTGTTTTTGGCTATGTTGGAAGTGGTCTGTAAATCTTTCCACTAGGAAGCTCAGATTAGCAGTCTATTTTCTGTATTGCCCTGGCTGTAATTTTTGGTGTAGCCTCGGTTCTGTGAACAAGAGTCAACAAGAAAAGGTCTTGTTCCCAACAGCCAACTGGGGAATTCTGACAAATTAATTTCTGCATGGTAAGGGGAAACATCATCTACAGTGTACCAGACTGTGTGTCTGCTCACTGGATATATGCATTTTCAACAAAGGTTTGCTAAGTGTGGGTGTGCTGACTCTGTTGTTTATGGAACTGAGGTTATCTCTGACTCATGTCCTCACCCACAATTTTTCTACTGAATGATAACACTAGGCTGGTGCTTTCTGTCACTGACCAAAGATTACTCCTCTCAGCACTCACAGCAGCCAAGAAAGCTATTTCATAGGCCTGGTTTACTCCAGAACTTCCATTCTTTCACACTTGGTTATTCCATTTCCAGTCTACTGCAGCCCTTAAAAGTTCTTCTGCTAAAACGAAAAGAGCCGAGAGTGGAACAATTAAATCTTGCACTAATATTTTAGAAATGATCAGGGAGATGAAAGGCATCTTCTTATACAATCATTTCTCAAATAAACTATGCATTAATTTCATGAGTATAATTATTGAGGCATTATTGTGGTTGTTCTGAAGTCCACAATAATGCACAATAAAGTCTGTAGCTGCTGAAACAGTTATCTTTTAAAAAAATTGTTCACAAAAACTGTTCATCTAAGACTTGAGGTCACTTATTTAATCATTTGTTTTCTTTTTCACAACAGTGAAGCTACGCAAATTATTCAACTTATAACGTATTGCTTATGACTTATAAGGAGGCAGTCTCATACCATTCCACAGACATAACTGCAGGGAGATGACACATGTATATATAATGTATTATTTATTTTATTTATCTCTTTTTTCATTTTTTTGTTTTTCAGTTGAATTATATTTTAAGTTCAAGAAAATCCACTGTTAAAAAGTTTTTTTAAAAGTTCAATAAATGCATGTTTCCAAAGTCAATGAGTAATCGTGTTAAATAATCGTGATCTCAATATTGACCAAAATAATCATGATTATGATTTTTGCCATAATCGAGCAGCCCTACTAATCACGCTTTAAAAAGAGAAGTTAAAAGGACTCAAATGAATACACACAAATGTAACAAATTGAGCACTTTGCTTCAATGGTGTTCAACATTTTAACTTTAAATAACTAAGTATGTGCGTACATGGTGATTTGAGCATGTACAATCAGACTGCAGTTCCTAATAGTGGTGATGTTTTCAAACTTTATAACAGATACACTGAACATACCTTAGGTCACTCCATAAGATCCGGAACAGGCCCTCCGCTTGCAGCCTCTTTGCCTCTTCGCCTCTTCGCCTCTTCTGCCTCATCCCAGGGGCAGGAGGGAAACGGGGAGCCAGGTTGCAGCTAGCAGGTTTGTCTGTGCACGCCCAGGGCGGTGACCTAACGGCCCCTCCTGTTGCCTTGATCTGCACTGTCACACCACAGCTGAAGGATCCCGTACAGCGTGCGAAGGAACGTCTCCAGCGGCTCCGCCCTGTGGACCTCACACTGCGGGCAGTGCTCCCGCTCCCAATCCTTCTGGGGAACCAAAGAGAGTGAGCTGAGCAAAAGGAGGCCCTATTCGGCGCCATCCGCTCACCTGAACATCTGCTGGACTGGGGTGCATCAGCTCCACCACTCAGGCTGGGGGTCGGACAAATCGGGGCAACATCCAACCCGCCTCTGTCTTCAGGAGGGTTTGTTACATTCAGGAGAGAACTGTTTCACTGTCATTATACCCTCGCAGCATAGTTACCACGTAGAAGGAGAGGAGATCATGTTGACGAGAGGGCAAGTTGTAAAAACACCGAAAAAAATGAGAGCACATCCAGCGATTAGTGGTCTGAGATTTTCTTCGATACGACTGTGCTGATTTTGTTTTTGCTGTTATCTGTTTTTGGCCAGACTATCTAACTGAACAAAATGGGGAAACAAAAAAATGATGAATATGAGCACAAAGAAAGTACAAACAATGGCCTGCAGTGAGTCATATAGAGGGTTTCCCACTGTCCTCAGGTCAGAATCTGTCCAAGGTAAGGTCAGAAATGTTCTGAAAATCCAATCAGCTTTAATACAATCAGGGGCTTTAAATCCAGCCTACAGTACCTGCACAGCTACCTATACTGCCCCTGAGAATAGACTGTAGATGTGTGGGCATAGCAACTGAACTTGAGAGTGATACAGTTTGTGTGCTTCAAGAGACAAAATGTGGTTCCCTTCTACTGAGTGTAACTGAATGTTTTCCTGTGTAATTCATTGCAGTATTTAGTCTGAGTGCAAGTCCGCCAGTTAAAATTGGCCCTTCAGGCGGAACACCTCCTCAGTCCCTAATTTTGA
The DNA here is from genome assembly GCA_019176425.1 of Megalops atlanticus. Lineage (NCBI taxonomy): Eukaryota > Metazoa > Chordata > Actinopteri > Elopiformes > Megalopidae > Megalops > Megalops atlanticus. The sequence continues at coordinate 13,721,921 of CM032883.1, forward strand.
TCCAACATCACTCGCTGCCAATACTGTAATGAGGGCTTCCATTTCTTTTCACCCTCAAGCCACAGCCATTGAATGTGTGAGCAATTGCATCTGTTTTAATATTGCAACAAAGGGTAACAAAAGAAAAACAGGTACAAACACCACATTTATCTCAGTGGTATTATCACAATAACCCATACTCAAATTAGCAGAAGGTTCTGGAGCACTCAAGCATTTCCTTTGGAACCAGACCAGATGTGGTTAAAGAACCTGCTCGACTGCAGGTTCTGCAGAACTGAAAGGCGTGTGAGCACACCTAGAGTTGCAACAACTTGTTTTTCAAATCCTTGGTGCTGTTCAACCACTAAGCTAGAAACAAATTTCCCTGGAATGACGCATGACACTCAAGGGGAATATAGGCATTGATGTATTTTTACATAAAGCTATTGCTATAATGTGTGCTGTTCTAGCTTGTGGATAGTATGAAATCCCTATTTTCAGACATTGACAGAGCACACATTGACTCAGTGCTTTGGTTGTGGCTAAGCAGCCGCTGACTCACACTAACTCACTTTCAGACTGGCTGGCAGACTTCCAAATGGCTCCCACATGTAATAGCTGTGCCTTTCTGTTACCACTAGATGGCAAATACCCTATTAAGGGACACCACCTAAGCAGTCACAGTGCCTGTTTAGCTCTTGTTTCAGTTTCTCCTCATCAAACACCTCTAGATTTTGACAAGAGGAGAATTAGAGGAAACTGTCCCAATTACAATAACATCATGCTGTTCAACAACAAGAGATATGTATGTCGAATGACGACTAAGTTCATGTCAAACCAGAATGTGATGGCTAGGCTGTAGTTGATTTCTTGATTAACTACTTTTTCAAATCATGAGGAAACACACAACTTGTGATGTACAGCTTGGATATACAGTTTTGTACAGGCAGCAGAGTTAAGCTTTGCCTAGAAGGGCTCACCTGACTAATGGACATCAGTCTTCTGGTGAGTTGACCACTTAAATTAGGATTCAGATACACCAGCACCTTTGACTCCTCTGCAAAGCACCTCAATGTGGAGGCAGGACATTTCTGCCCAACAAACACAAAGATAAGAGGAATTCAGTTAATTTGGTCTTCACTATGGTGTTGTTGGGTGGATGTTTTTAATTCTCAGATTTTAACTAATAATCATGTTTATGTCATCCCAAGCAAACAGGAAAAATATGAGGACTGAAACAGACAAGAGGTGTGGAAGGACAAGGAAAACATTTTTCCTTGGAATGTCTGCTTCCAAATCATCAAATACTCTTGCTATTTAACACTTGTCTGTTTGGAAATTCCTACAGTGTATCTAGTCCAAAATCATGACAATAATATGCTGCGAGCAAATAAGAGTACCTACAGTATCATTGATTTACTGTAGGAAATACAGTGCTACAGTGCAACAGTGTTTATGCTTATGCAATAAATACTTTTAAGTGTTATTTGGCAACAATATTAGGCTAGCGTCTCCACACACGATCAGCCTCAATGAGCAGTTTAATTGTGATCATTTGGCAACTGCTGCACTCATCTCAAATGTTTTTTTTTGTTCTACCTTAGATAAGAGTGACTTCACAGTTTCCACACTGCATCTGTAGTTTGTGGTATGTGTACACCACAAAAATGAAAGAAATCTCTGACATGTCCCACACACTGTAAAATCTTGACTAGCAATTTAGATGTGCAGTGAAGTGAACTGAACATGGAAAATGGAGGAGCAATCCTCTCGTCCGCTCGTCTCTTTATATGGTAAATAAAAACTCTATGCTGTTCTTTCTGTACTTTCATTTTCTTCTCTTTCGTGTTGTCTTGTGAGAGTGCTAAAGGGTTTGAAGCAATTAGCAACAAAGTATATAGGAAAACAATGGGTTTTATCTTATGTCGTCCTACACTGATCCTGGTGGCACATTGTGTATGCTGGTTTTCTTTCCAGTTTAATTGCTGTTAGTTCTTCTTACGGATATTTGTTGGTGGATGTTTTTACTGTATGTCCTGCAAGAGCAATACAGGTAAAGGTGATTCTCTAAGTTGTTTATACTCATTTGAGCCCATAAACAAATTATCATGTTATTCCACTTTATGGGATACAAAGCAATTAGTAGTTCAATTGGACACAAAAATGTGCTGAATAAGCAATGTTACAAAACACATCAAACAGCATGTTTCTTTCACGAAGAACTGATAACGGCAAGGACATCAAATCACATCACCTCAACCAAACCAAATTAATTGAGAACTCAGCCAGTATTAAAACCAGCATACATGGAGTGTCCCTAGGAACATAGTTGGGAAACTGTATGTAAGAGGGAGATTGTCCACATACTTTATAGTCATTGACATTCGGTGTATAGAGTCCTTCATCAGTGGAGTTCTGTAGAAGAAGTAATATGCACATTACACTGGTTACATAATTCTCACAACACTGTGATTTGATTTCAGTACATCAAAAAGTAGATCAGTAGATTACAGGGAAGGACAAGGAAAATTGCTTGCAAGTTCTCTTCATATCAGGGGAGGTGAATAACCTACACACATGCAGTAAATAGATAACAGGAGTAGGGTTGGGAACCGAAACTTGGTTCCAAATTAGAACCGAATCCAAAATGCCACGTACCGGGCTACCGTAAAAAAATTGAATTTCGGTTCTGCTTGTCGGTTCCTAGGTGCCAATAACCCTTTATTTTTGCAAACAAAGGCTACATATCTGCAAGGACGTACATAGCTATCTGCCAGGACCTGTCTACGTGACTACGTCACACATCAACGTGACAGCGTGTCCATTTGTTTAGCCCTTTCGCGCCTACAGTCACACCGGTGTGATTAGCCGTTTAGCGCGTATGCTAAAACAGGTGTGATTAAAACACTAGATTGGAAAAATTCTAGCTAATTTTAGCTTTGAGGAAACAGCAATTTAACGTTAGAAATATATCAGATGGTAACTGAAAACTATTAGAAGCTTAATAACGGTGATGAAAACATAACAAACCATGTAAAGTAACACGCGCGGTACATAGCATAAAAATAAGTTATGTGCGAAAGGGTTAAATATGAACTAGCATGCATGGCTAACGTCACAACAGTCTGAAAGGGGGACTGCGGTAAATGGTCAAAAGTGTGGCTTCACTTTAGAAAAGAAAACAATGACAAGGCAAAGTGCAATGCATGTGGGAAGCTAATTAGCTGCAAGTCAGGTTGCACATCAAATCTGACCAAACATTAAAGGCAGCACAGCGTCGATCTGAAAGACCGTGCAGTGTTTGATGTCTTGCGATAAACAAGAATAAGCAGAACTGGAACCGGGAATCAGAATCGATAAAATTCAAACGACATCCAACCCTAAACAGGAGTGACTCGGGCCCCAATGAAACCCCCAAATCAACCATGCTACATGAACAAATAAACCTGCACTCAACATCAGCTGCAACAGAAACACCTCAGTGTGATACTGCCATCCACACAAAGACCTACAGGGGGTGGTACTCTATGGGGCTTCTGACAGTAATTGCTCATTCAAGATAAAACATCCAGCCTTACCATCCTGCTGACATCCTTCAAGATGCCTTCCACCACGCCAATGATTTCTCGGCGGCATCCCTGCGGGCCCCTTGCCCACACTGTTGCCATGACACCCATGTAAAGCAGGCCCAGTGCAGCAGAGAAACAGCGGCTGGGCTTTCCTTTCCTTCGTCCCCACAACATGGCACAGTCCCCTACCCGTCAGAGGCGGTGCGGTGTGTGCTGAGGAGGGGAGGGGAACAGGCTCCAGCTAGAGCTCATCCATGGCCTTTACCAGCGTGTCGGACAGTCAGTCTTCCATTGGCCACTTTGTGGCTACCCTCCCTGGGCAAAATACATCACATCCCGGGGGCTACTGGCAGGTCGGACAACTTCAGCAGTCTCGCCACACCTCCATGTGAGAACTGGCTCTTCTTCTGCTGCAGAGAGTTAAAAAAAAAGCATTGGAAATGGTTCTTATCTGCTCAGTGTCCTGCTCATTAATCATTTCTGGAATAGACTGAAAATGGCCTGAATGGGCTGTAGTTAACAAATGTGTACTTATTAGGCTGTTCAGTCATACAACTCACAAAACAATTTGACATTTAAAATGGGATCAGACATAATGTATTATCTGGTCTGAGAATGTTTTGCCAGATAAAGCAGTTGCTGTTGGTATTTGGCTTTGCTAGATTGTTTCAGTTTTTTTTTTCATTTTTCAAGCTTTGGCCAATGCAGTATCATATTTATACAGTGAACATAAATCAGTAAATTCACTGCACTAGTTAGACAGTTAGCTAAGTTAGCTGGCAGATGTTAAGCTTGTCAAAAAACATTAACATTATCAATGATTTAGATAGCTTGCTGTCTTACAAGTCGGGTTTACAAAAAGATAAGTAAGGTACAGCTGACGGTCAGCCACAGGCAATTAGCAAACTAGCTAACTGAATGAGGAAAAAGCATAAACTCCAATGCTAAAATGTGAAATTGAAACACTCAAACTAAAATAGTGTACAGTAGTCTGGCCAGTAGTCTGATTTTTGCAACAACAATCTGTAAATGGCAATATACAAAATTTAATTTGGTCAAAAATCTTTAAAAATGTATACATATATTTAAATAAAACAGTGGAATTTAACATCAAATCTGGAGGTCTGAACTTTTTCTTACAATGTTTGTTTACTGTGGGGAAACTTTCAGTCAAACTGACCAATTTGCATGAGCAGCTAGTGTTATGTTGACCTGTTCTATACAAACACAGTTACTCTTCGCGTAAATGGTGTTTCATTTGGGACAACAGACATGTTATAAATAGAAATAAAACAGTTTTTAGGAAGGTGGTATACTGGTATCATTCTGCTTATAAAGCAGCTTTTGGATGCCAGCGTCCAATTATATTCACACCTTGGATCCCTACTGAAACAGTGCATAGTGTAAGGGGAAGCTACCCTTGGTATGTTTGTGGAGACAACTGCAGGTATTGCAGCTGAACACTAGGAATAAGGGATTCCTTAAACTTTCACCCTTTTGGCTTTGACTTTTCGACTTTTCCCTACTATTCTCCAGTACCCCCACCCAGACCCCACCCCATTTCAGTTTATCTAGCAGATTTCAGTTTATCTTGCAGAACGTATCTCTCAGCCACACATAGAAAATTCCTCACACACACTCATTTCATATAAATATGAGTGTGTGCAAGGTAAATTTTAAATTATGCACCACACAGAGTCTCATATTTATTTAATCCTACCACAGACATCAAATATTACAAACAAAATGGGCCAAATGGGCTACTGCAATATGTGGAAAGAGAATTCTAGGAAGTGTGTTAATGATTATGTTTCATGTCTTAGGCTACATCATCCCTCGGAGAAGTCACAATAAATTCACATCTCATTTGCTTAGAGGAGCTTGTTTATTTTATTGAGCTATGTCCACAGAGGGAACATCAAGTTACCAAAATATTGTGTGTAATTCCTCAGAAGAGGGGGGGAAACAATGCCTTTTCCTATCTGCCAGAGACCGTAGCCTAACTGCGCGAGAGTGTACCAAGTGTATCTTGCCTAACTTGAACGGATACACATGTATATTGTTCTATTGTGCTGGAAGTCACTTTAGATAAGAGCATGTAATGGAATGTAATATAGAGGTTTGTGAGGGACTGATTTTAAATCCCACTCCTGCAGAGAACTGATCTGTCTCCCACAAATTACTGTCCCTCTCCCGTCCGCAGTACTGCAATGGCATTCTCTATCAATGTCAATTCTCATCATGATGAAGCTTTGGTACAGCATGGACCTACATATTCGTACACATGCTGGCTAGAACAACAGGCTTAACTCCTGTTCAGATAATGGAGTCTATAGACATGAGTTTTGTTACAAAACTCAATAGATGCCAATTTTTCACATTTTATTTTCATCAGAAATGAATGCTTAGCCTATTATGAAGCTTTCTGTGTGTGTAATATATTTGCTGTTGTTAGACTTTTTAAATAATGATATTGTAGCAACCACTTTTTCTTGATCAACAAAGCAGAGAGAGGATTTGCAAGTGAAACTCAATTTGGGGACTGTTTAAAGAGTGCATTTTGTTAGTCATTCTTCCAATGGGGTATATACCAAGAGATAATTTTTCCCACCATTTTCCAATCTGCAGTCTAAAATAATGAAATGAGATGCTTTACGATTTCCCCCACATTCATCTACAACCCAGTCAGCACACATATGTCTCCAAGATGTCTGGAAAAGATCTGAACATTCACATTTCTTCCCTACAGTATCATCCAAAGTCTGTTTAACCATTTTGGTGTTTTATCATAATGTTCAATTCAATTCAATTCAATTTTATTTGTATAGCGCTTTTTACAACACAAGTTGTCACAAAGCAGCTTTAAATTGTTCCCAGGCCTGAGACCCCCTGAGCAGCAAGCCTAAGGCAACAGTAGCAAGGAAAAACTCCCTACTTAACAGGAAGAAACCTTGAGCAGAACCCAGCTCAGAGGGGGAGCCCATCTGCTTCTGGCCGGCACTGGGCAGATAGAATTACAGAGAATACTTAAAGTTGTACAATGTACTTTAATGTACTGTAATGTCTATCCTACATAAATTAGATATAGATTGTGCTCTCACTAATTTCAAGATGCTTGTAGATTATGGTCACTGATATGTTTCCAGTCACTTTTGGGTAACTTGGCTACCAAACTTGTACTGATATGCAAACACCACTGAACAGTCCAAGCTGGAAACATGCCAACAAGAAACGGCTTTCGGAATTTACTAATGTTCCCCAGAACCACAACAAACAGTGATGGGAGAGACAAGGAATAAGAAAGAGACGTGTGAAAGAGGAGAGCGTCAAGCCAAACATATGAGTAAATGAAGCGTAAGATGAGAAACTTGCTGAGATGTGGTGAAAGCACAAGGCTTTATGAGGCGCCATATGGTGCAGACTCCAAATTTTACTTTGTACGCTCTCATATGAAACGCTCATACACACTACTGAAAACTCTGCACTTTCATCCGAAACGCTTGCGCACACACACAGGCCTACACATGAAACACTCCCAACTCTCGCCATAATACTGTATGTGGGCGCATGTGAAATAGGTGTGCCTTGAACAGCGTTACTTGGAAAAACCATATCCGACACATTTTTTATATCAAACCGCGTTATAGCCATTGTTGATTTGAAATGGAACTTTAACCTGCTCCCGCTTCAGTAGCGAAATGCATGACATTATTGGAACCTGTTGCCCGTGTAAGAAAATGTAAGTCTTTGAAAGAACACCAAGCAAGGGAAGGAAAGGATCAGACAACATGCTTGCGAGGGAAAACGCCTCTATAGGCTGTTGTCACTCGGCAGTGGGGAATCAAAGCTTTTGTCACACTAACAAATTAACAGAGGTTGATACCACCCTAAATTACCTAACGATCTTGAAAAACATCTTTCCTTGTCATAAATTAACCCATTGTGGTAGACTTGAAACAACAATGGTTCTGTCGTTTCATTGGCCAACGTCAAAATCAGATTGAAAAATGTAAGATCGTTGGCTGCTTTATTATTTGGATCTTAAATAAGCCGAATAATTGACAATTTATAGAAATAAGGCGAATGCATATGTAGCGCGTTTTGCAATGAAATTCAAACACATGGTTGGCCTCATTTCGTTTGAAAACATACAAAGCTACCTTAAATGCGCTTAAAATAATGTGGGTATGACGTCGTTTAGTTTTACTCTTGGTTTTCTTTTTCTTTTTGTACTTGTTTACACAGCTTCGGATCATATCATTTTCGGTGGAACAGAACGTCTTTATTTAGCTGGTCAGTCTGAAAAATCAACGAAACGAGATACTTTAGATTTCCTATATTGATCTCCAAGTTTGTGGCTACTTTCGCAGTTCCTCTCTCCAGAATAATCCCCAGTCTAATTTAACAATTTCGGTGTTTTACTATAATCCCTATGCGACAGAAATCAGATTTAGATAGTGTTCACTAATTTCAACATGCAACATAGTTTATCCTCATCGATACACATCCAGTCATCTTTAGGTAACTCGGCTACCAAAATTAGACTAAATGACTATTAGACTATACTAATATGCAAACGCAGCACTGAAACAGTCCATACTAAAACGTGGAAACGTGCGAAACAGTGCCTCATACGTCTGCAAATAACATTAAATGTGCCTTACTGTACCAAATCCAGATTATGTCCATGATACATTTCGTATGTCTTGCAGTTTTATTTGGACCCACCGATTAGCGGTAACTTCGTCAAAACTCAGCAATCATAATTAAATTAAAAAGGAACTTACACGATATTCCAGCAAAGCGCCAAAGTTAAATAAAAAGCGAAAATAAAAGCAGCCTCAAAGCCAGGGGCGGTGGATATTGACCTTCAATCCTTTTCGCAATAGCATTTGAGCCTCTTCATTGTTGCTGAAGTATTTCTACGACCGTCTATTTTAATACCAAGATGCAGCCAGCCGTGCCTGTCAGTTGTATACCCATCTCCCCAGAAACGTTCAGTGGGATTTTGAGCTCCACCGTTCCCCACGACTTAAATTTATAGCCTACTAGTTTTCTGTGACGGTACAGTTACGAATGTAGGCTCCTACAATCAAGCCAGCGGTGCACGCCTACTTAGATTTCTGGATAAAACATGAATGGGCGCTGACGAATGAACGCTGTTCTTTACTTTGGCCGACATACGCTCATTTTACATACCGCAAGAGCGATTCACTTACGTGATTTACCATACACGGTTCTTTTCTCATTACCAGTTTAACTCAATATGAACCATAACTCTTCCAAAAGCAGTATGCACCCCACACAAATACAGACAAACCTTTGGGATTTTGAACGTGACAACAATGCTGCAATGCTTTGGAAGCCTTGTGGAAACGAATAAAATAATAAAAACACGCACGCATATAGGCCTACAGATTTCAGGATTGATAGTAACAATCATCTTTAAGTCCTGGAATCGGACAGAAACCACCCGCTTTGAGCACTCCTTTCCACAACGGTTTTACAACACTGGTCGGGGAGAGGTGACCAGCGTTCAAACAGCGTGCCGTTAGGTTCAGTCAATTGAATGCCATTTCCTTCAGAATGAGTAAAATTGACGAATTAATAAATAATCAATAAGGGGGGACGTAATCGACAATGATTTCAGTCAATGTTACATTTTAACAAAGCTCAATACATAGTAACCCCTCTCATTATCGACAATATGTATGCCATTACTTTTTGAGTTAATTCGTTTTAAAATAAGGCACGCGTACTAGCTATTAAAATATTGATGCGTGACACGGTGCAGATTCTGAAGTTTCCTTTTACAAAACCTCCACGTAATAGTTATGAAGTGGTTTCGACGTGTTTAAAGATATTTACCGCCATCTAGTGAATCTTATCGAGCCTCCGGTGAAATTATACAGCACATCAGTCGGAGTTTCTTTACCGCCGTCCTGCCAGAGGGACTTGGCATCGCTATTCTCTTTCCCCTTTAACGGAGACGGTTCATTGACCCAGCGAAATGGACCAATTGGCTACCGTTTGAGACTATCAAAAGTGAAGCAACTCGTCCAAGCCTTTATTATGGAATTGCATGAAGACAAGGAACACAATTTTCGTATTTTTATATCGATAAATCGATATATTTTTATATCGATTCGTCGCCATAATGGTTTATACAACATATACTCCCGTCTACCCATGCACGTCTTTGAAGTCCACCTCCTTGGCTTTTCGTATGTGAGAAGCATCAGCCAGATCCTTCACATAGCATGTCAAAGATTTTCATGTAGCGTGTTAACACCAGTGCCTCCTGGCCAGCCAGGACTGGAGATCCTTTTACAGTAAGACACACCAGGATTCTCAGGAATGATGGTACTTTCCTGAATCTACTCAAAGCCTGCGTGGGTAAAATAAATGGTCCAGTCGGCTGTGAAGCAGCAGTTTTCCTTGCAATTTCACTATCCGGGCTAGTTGAGGTTCAAACTGCAGCAAACTGTTTAGGTCAAACTAAAGGGGTTATCAAAGGGATAAGCATAAGCATATACTGATTTAGTCCTACTCAGAATTTGCTTTTGCCAGACCTCAAAGAAACTGGTGAATGCAATTGCAAGAGGTAGAATTGCATCATGTGACCCCTATCTTGGCAGTTACTGAATATCGCACCAAATCTGTTGTATGACCTGGATTTACATCTGTTTGACACTGCCAGATAGAAGCGCCTTATACCTGTAAGGTATCACTCTAGGTGTTACTTGAAGCAGTAAAGGGTGGTGCTTACTGCAAGTGATGCCAGTTTTGTGTCAATGTTTTTGTGTCAGATGGACTTAAGTACTTCATACATAGCGTGAATGCCTTTGAAGTATTCACAAGACAAAACTATATTTCTGGTCTTTACGGATTTAACCAGGCTAATTTTGCTGTTAATTAAATACAAGCTAGACATGTCTTTAATTTTTCTTTATTACTGGGGTGTGAGTAACTGGAAAGCACAAAACGCAAAGGACACAGTTGTATTGTTTTCCTTCAGAGGAGGGGAAATTGTTTTACCTTTGTCATAAAAATTCTAATACAAATATGAGTGCAATTCTATATTGAATGGTTGCCTTCTCCTGGTTTGTAGGCACTTGGATTCCATTATTACCTCAAAGGGTGTCTCAGAGCTCTAAACAGTGAAGTAAAGGCTGAAGAAACCCACAAACCCCTTACTCTCCAATGGATGACACTGGAGTCTTTCAAGAGTAGCTATCAATTGACTTAAGTAAGCTGCATTTTATAACGTCACATAAAGTCATTCCAAATATCCCAGGGGTTTTTCCCTGTAATGCCCAGGATAATACAATGTTTTTGGAAGTTTTGTCCTCTGTGGGTGTCGAGGCAGTGTCTATTAAACCTATTTGGTAATATTAGCAATCTCATCTTTGGAGGAGAAACATTGGTTTTGTTGCACTTTAATCAAAGCACAAAGCAGCTACCTTAATAAAGTTCCCTTTCTGAAATCAAAAAATATACATTTTTAAGGGTGCACCATTGATGCCCCTCCCCCCCCCTTTTTTTGAATGAGTGGTGACAGACATTTTAAACACACACTTAAAAATAAAACATTGACATCTCAGTTTAGCCTGAAGTAAAAGTTCTTTTCACAGACACGTCCGAACCACACACAGCTTAAGACATTGTGCAAAGTAAGGAGACAGCGTTAAGTGCCACACACATAGACAAAACGAACAAAACAACTACTTCATAAATAAGTCATAACATGCTTTGACAAAACACTCTGCCATCCTTGGGAATGAGGCTGCGGTTCACTGCATGGAAAAAAAGCAAATGTGAAGGGTTGAAAGTATAAAAAAAATCCAATAAAATAACACTGGCAAACATAACTACATAGGATGGGGCGGAGGTTCAAATTGGTAGGTACAGTGCCTGGTAAGACTGTCACTGAAATGTAAGGCACGGTTGTAGAAGCTCCTTCCCCATTTGTTTTCCTCAAAGCCTCTGGCAGTTCTGGGCCTGAGCAAGATTGCAGCCGTTGACGCTAATTCGCCTTCGGGCCTGGTTCTCCGAGGCAGGCGCGAGGGTCTGGGTCAGGCTGACTTGGGCATTGCTGAAGGCTGTGATGCGGCCACTGCCGGCGATCTGCAGGTTGACGGTGGTGGCGTAGCTGGTCTTCAGCGGCCCCTGGCCCCCCCGTGTCTGGGAGGGGTCTGCTGGCCCGCCCCCCGGAGATGGGGACGGGGACGGTGATGGGGGCAAGGACGGGATGGGCGTGCTTGCATCTGGGACCGGGGGGGTGCGGGCCACGTAGGCGCAGATGAGGGTGCTCCTGCAGCTGCCTCCGTGAGGGCTGTCGTCACAATGCTCGGCCTCAGAGCCGGTGGGAGAGGGCACGCCGTCACCCTCAGCGGCATCCCCGGCGTCGTACTTGGACAAGAGTTCGTGCACATCTGGCCAGGCAATGCTGGTGAAGTGCTGCCCGCCCTGGCTACCCTTGCCCGTCCCAAGCCTGGCAGGGGATAGGGAACCGGGGCTGAGGCAGGACGGGGGGCTGCTGTAGGCGCCCCGAGGACTCCTCAGCCCTGCTTCATGCTCCGCGCCCACAGAGCGGCGCCCAGTTTCTGCCCAGGACCTGCGCCCATTCTGCATGGGGCTTGGGGGTCGGTCTGTCAGGCTAAGGAGGGGCAGGCTGTTTCCACGGTGCCGCCTCAGGCTCTGGTTGGAGGGGTTCCCACATGGGTTAGACACACCTACTGCAGAAGGGGAGGCGATTCTGGAGCACGGTGACTGAGCGGGGGCATCCCCCCATGCCAGAGGAGCTCCGACAGGTGACGTAGGGGCCATCTTGGGGTTTCGTGGTTGCGGGGTGGTGGCCCCCCACATATTGGTGGGAATACCTATGGGTGGAGGTGAGGTCACACGGGGGCTCCCGCAGGGTGGTGAGGAGCAGGCGAATGCAGTCCCAGAGCGCTCCTGAGAGAGGCACAGTGGGGCAAAGGTGCGTGGTGCACCTGCCCGAGGGGTCTTTGGGTGGGGGGGCTTGTTCCTCAGCGTGCCAGCTTGGTCCTGGGCGGGCGGCGGTGAGCAGATGCGGGTGCGGGAAGGAGATGGAGAAGGGGAGGGCGAAGGGGAGGGAGACTGGACCCTCGAGCTGGGTTCAGAAGCAGAGGAGAAGGGACGGGCCACCCGGTTATGGGAAGCACTCCGGAGCGGATCAGGAGACAGCATGCTCCGGGCCGCGCTCACCAAGGGCGGCTTCCCGTGACAGACGCCGAAACCGCCGCTGTTGCTGTTGTTGTTGTTGCTGTTCCAGTTGGTGCAGCGCGGCTGCTCCGGGGCAGCCGACTGCGGGCGTGCGGTGGCGGAAACCTGCTGGAGGCTGACAGGCGGGGCGGGGGACACCGACCTCTGGCTCCGGAAGGGCGGGGGTGAGGGCGCAGGTGACGGGATGGCCCTAGTAGTGGGGGAACGAGGGACGCTACACGTGGGAATGCCGGTGGCACCAGGGCTCTGACTGGAACCTGTGAGGGTGGTGTTTTTAGGCGAGGGGGACCTCATCCTCAGTGTGGACGCAGAGGAAGGAGGCAGAGTGGTGGAGGCATGGCTCTTTGGAGCTGACCCGCCCACGGGCGTGGCTGACTGGGCACGAGCGTTCCTTTTGGCGAGGCTCTGGGTGATGGTTTGGCTGATGCAGGAGGCTGCTAGGGATTTGGTCAGGTTGCTGGGTGTGGGGGAGGAACTGGAGACCGGGAGGCTTCTTGCAGGGGAGGGCGAGCGGAGGCGAAGGCCAGGGGTGAAGGCAGAGGGGGGCTTGCTGTCAAAGCTGTTGGTGGACTTGTCAAAGCTGGGCTGGGAATGGGGCCTCCTGGTTGGTGATTGTCCTGAGATTGACGGTGACGTATCCTGAATAGGGTCTCGGTACCTGAGAGAGGCAGAGGGCAATCTGAAACAGTAGCAGAAGCAAGGGGTTATGAAATACAGTACAATTTGAGACTATTTACACATCTACAAAGGAACACATACATTTCTGGACAAGCTATTTCAATTTCCAAAATTCATTCATGGATATGTCCCATGGTCTGTGCTATAAAGAAGGAACAAATTACTGTGCATAATTTCAATAAACATACCACATTAAACAGCTTCCCAGGAGATTGTTTTGGTGCTTAGAGGTTAGTATCATTTGATCTTGATACACTGACCCTGAATCAGGTTAATAGTATGGGATTAGGTTTGGATTTAGAGTATACAATCCTAGATCAAATATAAGGAATAGAATCTGGCAGAGAGTGTGAAATGCACTACGCTAAGTTAAATCTGACTCGAATGATTGGTAGAGGGCAACAAACCTTGAGCCAGGGAGAGCACCTCCACCTGGGGACAGAGCTTCTAAACTAGGAGTGAGGTTCCGTCTCCCCCTTGTTGTTGGCAGATCTGGAGGTCTTTGGCTAGTGAATTTTGGCAGGCGATCTGAACTTGGCATTGCCAGTGGAGAGGTGGCTGGACTCTCGGCTTCCAAGCTGTAGTCCTGGGCCACTTTGTCTTTTTCCCTAGGATGCTCCAGGCTCTCGTTAGCCTCCTGGTCTGGATGCAGCATTTCTCTGGTTGAGCAGGCATTCGCTGGGGACCTTGGAGTGTGCCCTGAGGTACTCCTTTCCTCCGAACCTTCAGAGGCAGAGACAGGCACCAGAGGTGGGGAGAGAGACGAGGGCTGAGTCTGACCTGGATGGGCTGCTCTGTCTCCAAGTCTTGAGGGATTGCTGTCAGAGTCTTTGTTGTTTGGCAAGAGTTCGAAAGCCGAGGAGGCAGATGGCCCAGGAGCTAATGGGCTGAACTGAACCGGTGTGGAAGGAGAGGGCGCCGTGGTGCAGCTATCTGAATTCTGGGAACTTTCCTTCCTTTCCTCTGTAACGTTACCCTGGGCAGTCGGGACAACCGCGCCATCCTGTGGTGCGTCCTCTGACATCACCACTGCAATCTCCTCTTCCTCTGGACTGCCAGATGCTTCCTGGACACTCTCCCCTTCACCTTTGGCATGGCTCTCTCCTTCACTGCTTACACAGGGCACTTCAGCCTGGTGTTTCCCTACGCTCTCAGACTCAATTGGAGCAACCGATGACGTTGCCTCATCTGGTTCTGATTCTGATTCTGGATGTTCCTCTGCTGGTCTGCTGGCAACCAAAAAGGAGGAGCAACTAGAAGGAATGTCTTCCCTTATGGGATACAAAGGACGTTCAGACTGCTGCTCGGTGAGCAGCCCCCCAAAATCAACAGACTTCTTTGGAGGAAATTCACAACCATCTGTTTGGGGCAGAGGTCCAGGGCTGGACCTCTTGCACAGGGGCTCGACCTGTGGAATGTCCACATCTCTCTGAATGGGCCCATCTGCCTCGATGCAGGCTTCAGGATCCCCCGACCCGATTTCTTTTAGTTGGGACATCCCCAAACACAGCTGGCCATCTGTGGGGACGTCTTCTGACGGGTTGCTGGAGTCACGCACTTCTGCTGGTGACTTCTCCATGTCCACTTCATCTGGGGATGTTTTGGAGGAGGGGGACAGGGGGGAGGTAGGGGAAGAGGCAGGAGCAGAGGAGGTACCCTCCAGTTCTGAGGTGTTCTCCATGGGTCCAGCCAGGACACAGCCGTTCTCCTGGAGGTAGATGGCAGACAGCTGCTCTCTGACAAGGACATGGCCAAACAGCTGTGGCTCAGAAGGCACGGGAGAGACCGGATGACAGCCTGAGGGACCAGAGATGCAAAGAGATATGACACAGTGGAAATTGATGCATTCCTGTTTGTCAATTAGTGTAACTTTCTGGGCACACTGTACTGAATACCTGGAAAAAATTTGCATGTACTCTCTTCACATGTACTCTCTTCACTCAATTTAAAACAGCTTCAGTGGTTACTATAGCTTACAGATTATTGTAATAAAAGTCTAAAACTTTACTTAACAGCTCAACCCTGTCAACTTGTAAATAATTCAGTGTCATTCAGTGCCAGGAACTTACCTGCACCTGCAGCCAGGCTCTTCTCCAGCTTCTTCTCCTTGTGGTGTTCGCGCACAGTTCCCTCCCTGCCCCCGGTGGGGGCCCGGCCCTCGTACGCCCTCTTGTGCAGGGGCATCTTCATGCTGCTAACCTTGGCGCTGTACATGCGTGCCAGCATCTGCACCTTGCTGAGGATCCTCTCTGAATTCTCCACCACACAGGGGTCCACCCCGCCCTCAAACAGGCCAATCCCCGTCACGTCGGGCGTCCCGTCGAATAGCGGACGGCCGGAGGCTGCATGCCCGCGCCTGGACAGCTTGCCTACTCTGATCTGGCTGGGTAGGCCGTCCAGGCTTCCCTGCTGAGCAGTTCTGCTGTGGGGCTTGCTCCCAGACTGGGTCGTCCCCAAAGCCTGAGGTACGGCTGCCGTCTTAGTCAGCCAGGAACTGGTCTCTGCGGTCTCAAGGTCCGGCTTGAGGTTTGCATCCAAATCTGAGGCTTTAGACCCCTCCTTTTCCGTGGCAGCTAGGAGGCTGCTCCCAGATGCATCAACAGCCCCAGAGAACTCCTCTTTTTCGTCTACTTTAGGACACTCTGCCCTGAAGATGTGCTTGTTCCCCACCTCTGTGCACAGTGGAGCCCCTCTCTTCTCCTTCTCCTTCCAGACCTTCATCAGCTCCTTGCAGGACCGATACTCATAGTCCGGCTCTGCCCTGGCACTCTCTCCCGGGGTCGGCAGGATGGTCACCTCGGCTGGAGCCAGGCAGTCCTCCTCTAGCTGAGGTAGGGGAGGGAGCAAAGGTGACTCCACCTCACCCCCTTCTGAACGCCCCCCCTCTGAGTCGCACAGGCTATCCTGCCGGCCAAAGACACTGAAGAGGGACACCGACTCCTTGACCAGGCCCGTGGGGATATGGGAGAAGCTGTTCCGGCGTGGCATGTGGCTCTCAGCCACCTCTGCTGCTTCATAGTAGTTGCGGATCTTCTCAATTATCTGCCGGTCACTCTTTGTCAGCACAGTGTCACGCTTGGCTGCTGCATGGCCCTCTGATACAGACTCTGTGTTGGAGAGAGGTATGCTGGGAGAATTGTCCTCATCTGGATGTCCTGGGTCTGTCCTGGGTGCTTCCTCCCCACCAGGAGAGGAGGGGGTTTCTGCACCTAGGCCTGTTGGGAAAAGTGGGGCAGGGTGTTCAGGGTGTGGGTCCACCAACCCTTCGGAGTGGGGTCTGGCCTTTTCCTCCTCTGGGTCCTGTAAGGCTTGTGGGGTCTCCACAGAGGCCGACGTCTTTTCCTCCTGGCCAGTCTCCTCTAGCACGTGCAGCGAGGAGGATGTGAAACCCGATTTTCCCACATCCTCCTCTTCTGAAGATTCACCGGTCTGACGGATAGGGACTTGGACATCTGTTCTGGCCCCACCCCCTTCTTGAGGTGGTTCTTCTCTGTCCTCTTGCATTCCACGGTAACTGCTGCCCTGATTTAAGGATTTGCTTTGGTCTTCGGCCTGCTGCAGGACACTGGGACCCAAATCCTGCCCAATGGTGGAGTCATCCAGGGACTCAGAGAAGGACTGTTCCTGTTGGCAAATATGACACCCAATTTAAGTGCCTATGTCAGCTATAGTACACCACTGGAATTACTAATGAATCCTTTATAAAGAAGTAATATCATGATCATGGATACCTTTGAGGTGCTTTTTAAAGGCCTTATGAACCATTGCAGTGAGACCTTGAACTTTTCACTACAATAACTTTAGTAACAGAATGGAGTTGAGTAGGGAGACGGTAAATGTATATGAGGGCACATTTACATACATGCCTCTTCACATTCAAGAGAACTACAGCAGGATTGCAGAGCTCTGATCCCCACTTTGTTTTGGATAACACACTTTCTGAGTATAATTCTTTCTAAGTATAATTTCACTACTCTCAATCCCTGCCCCCTAACACATGCTACCTCTAGGTTTGATGTTTGTTTCACACGTAGTATTGTGATGTAGGGTACCTGATTCTGTTGCCCAGTCAGATTGCACAAGTTAACATGTGATAGGGCTTGAATAGTATTATGCTGGTCTGGGAGTGTTGTTAGCCTGGTCTGACACGGTTGCTCATTTAACTTGAACGGACACATTTATGGTCTATCGTGCTAAGGATAGAAGAAGTCGTGCTAAGGATCGAAGAAGTCGCTAAGGATAAGAGCGTCTGCCAAATGCATGTTATACAAATGTAATGTACTCTTAATGTCAGCAGAAGGCTGCGTACCTTGTCCGGCTGCAGGTCGAGGAGGCCCTCCCTCGCCCGGCTCTGGTTGATGAACTGCAGGATCTCCTCCGTGATCGACAGCGTCGGGGGCGTCATGTCCTCGTCCGGGCCAAGCCCCAGGTCGTCCCGCCCGGCCTCCACCTCAATCACTGAGGACGCCAGCGTGCTGGTGCTGCCAGAGGAGCCCAGGCTGTCTGCCTGCGGGCACAGCTCACCCTCACTTCCCGCCTGTGGGCGCCAGGACATACGGCGTGTGAAGGGCAGAGTCCGTCACGGGACCACATTTATACAGCGTTGCAGACACGCATCTAGTATCACATCCTTATGCTGGTTTAAAATGAGCACTTGCTTATCACCATATTACAGCCATATACACTCATGAATTGAGTTGTTTTGGGACAGTAATTCTTTGTGTTGTACGTTGAGAACATTTTAGGTATCAAGGCCTATGAACGAAGTAGTACTGAACCACTGGATATGAATTACAATTATCCAGATTGTTGGAACGACAGTACAACAGCACTAATCGTAACAGCCATCTCACTGTATGTTATACTACAAATGCACTTTGTACTTCACATTAGAAGTTGCTCTGGATAAGAGGGTCTGCTAAATGACAAAATGTAAACGTAAATACCAAAGACGTATCCCCAGTAGGGATAGCAATGACTTTTTTATTATACTGTCAGTGTTTGGCTGATACTTGTTTGCTGTTGTGGATCAGTGTAGTATGTTGTATCTTATCTTTTTAAATTGATTGATCTAGCAGATGCCCTTATCCAGAGAGACCTAACAAAAACTGCAATCATTAAGGTTAGGCAAGTTAGCTGCACAGATACTGAATCATCTGTTCCCTCCCAAAAGAACATAATTCTGCTCACCTTAAGTGCAACTGTCATCAGTTGAAGAAGGGCCCCAAAAAAAAACAAAGAAGAATATAAGGGCAAAGCAGGGCATAATCGCAGCTCATGCAACCAGTGGTAATGCTCCAGTGGAAATGGATCTAACTTTCACCCTGATCCGTGACGGATCAAGGATTTTGACATACCAGGTGACAAATTATGTCAAAAAGATAACAACGATGTGAGGCGAGATTAAGGCAGTGTACAGGCTTGTATATTATCAACCGGCTGCTCATTGCCACAGACATGAGCTCTGACCCTAAGGGCAATCAAGATTCAACCAAAACCACCCCTCTTCTGTCTTCCAAAGGCATACCTTCAGAACAGCAAAGCCATCACCAAAGAGGCATACTTACCACTCTGTTGAAATGCCGCCTCAATGTCTTTGGCAGGGGCTGTTGAAACAAAGCCACCCAGGTATTAATCATCTGAAGACTGCAGCCATCATTTAACATGCATTAAACACTGCTTAATGTCTCTGTTTGTTGCTTGTTAACTGACAAAGGCTTAGTGGAATTAGCAAAGTAAATAAACTGCATTCTGCAGAGATTTTGAATTGTTACTGCATGTAAATTTGTGTGATTACACAAATCTATTAAGTAAGAGATTTGGATCACTATGCACAGCAAGATTATGCATTTATAATATATAGACCCCTCAAGTTTGCAATTATTGGTATAGATTTATTTAGCAGAAATTGACTTTGTGGTGCAATAGCAGGAGGCAACCAGGATTGGAACCCCTTGCCCACTGGTGGGGAGTCATAACTAGTGTACAAGACTGCTGCCACCTAGTGGTACCCACCTGACTGCCTCCTGCCCCGGCGGTATGGCAGGTTGCCCTCCAGCAGAAGGGGGAGGCTTTTCTTGGCTTTCTCTGGAGTGTAGATGAACTCAGGAGGCTCTGCACGATGCCAACGGAGAATGGCAGCGTTATTTTCATGGGAAAAGACTGACATGCCCAAACACACTGGCAGACTGGCAAATTGCTGCCATACCATCTCAAACCCACATGACAGTTAAAGTCTGAGCTGTTCCGACCTGACTGCCGCCTCCCACGATGGTAGCTTCTTGAGTCATCCAGTCTCGGGGAAGGGGCCGCTTTTCTCACGGGCTCGTGGTCAAACTGCAGGGCTGTCAATTGAAAGCCAGCCAGTTCATTGTTTCAACATTGCAAACAGATGTCAAAAATACCCCGAACAAATGAATTTCGTAAAAATGAATAAATCGTTACTTAAGAGTAAAAATAAGGTAAAATACTTACACTGACAAAAGTTGTCACCAAGGACCTGTCTTGCCTATATAATACAAAAAATAAAATAATAAAAGGTCAGCTATTAAATTATGATAAGAAGAATGTACCATGCTTTATTTTCTTTCTCTCATTTTTCTGCAAGTATTGACTTATTGATGTCTGAATCATAGCCCTTGCATCACCTAAATATGTCCACAAGGGGGAAGCATATCCTGAAAAGGACAATGCCCAACCTGAAGGAAAGTACCACCAAATACTGTCTCGTACCAATATAACACACTCTTTAGACAGCACATTGGAAAAAGTGTCTCTGGCAACAAACATCCTCGTTCTAGAAGCGTGATAACAGTGGAACAGCCTCCTCGGAGCTAATTCAGGTCATGAACTTAATTAAAGAGTTAAAGAGTCTGTGTCTGCGACACAATATGTGTCTGTAGCAGACAATGTGTATGCACTGATCATTCACAGAGGAGAGACTGAGACGGAGTGAAAGTGTGGGTTGGAGCTCACCTTCTGGGGCAGCGAGGCGGGGTGGTTCTCCACGATCAGCCTCTTGAGGTAGTGCAGCCACAGTCGCTTCTCCTCCTGGTTCTTGGCCTGCGGAGGAGGACAGTCCCCGTTAGCGCATCGCGCAGCACACGCGATGCGAAGGTCCCCCATCCGAGCACGTTAGCACACATTCCCATGGTGATTCCACAGTCTACGGTCTTCTGACTGAGGTTTATCGTCTGAGTTGGATCAGTTGTCACCGACCGACAGGATCAAGCGCTTCAGATGTTTAGCTGGACCGCATAAACTGCAGCGGTGAAATACGCCACGGCCTCCCTACTAACAAGTCAGCCGTACCCCTGCTTTCGCTTACCTGTACGACGTGCTGCTGTTTTGGAATGGTCTGATCAGACACCTTGAAGCACAGGGGGTCCTTCATGTTTTCTACCAGAAGCAGGTTACAGCACTAGGGAGGAGGGGGAGGAGAAAGATTTGAAAATGGAAAGCTCTTCTGTAGCTACACATACAGTGGCACATGCACACATAAAGAATGCGTGTGCATCTTTTTTTCTCTTGTTTAGCTGTTTAGACTGATACAATCCAGGGACTTGACTGATGGTGTGCATGAATACCCAGCTGTCCCATTCTAATTCGAGTTAGAATTTAACGTTCCTCAAACCAATAGCAAGTCTTGGAAAAAAGTAATACACACTAAAGTATGAAATGAAGATATTTGTATATTGTCATATGCAAAAATATTTTGGTTCTTTCTTGTTCTGTATGTAGTTTTACTGATTCCACATATTGCAGCCTATATTGAATAAAATACACTACAATATGTATAAACTCCCATGTATAAAACACAACTGTTCAGCATGTCTGGCACCTATTTCATTTTTAAAATGAAATAATTCATGTTTCAACATGTACAGATATTCCTTGCTTTTGTGGCAGCACATTGGTGCCTCAGAGCTGAGCTATAGAAATAAGATCCCCAGTTGCCAGGGAACAATGCCAGCAACTGTGTCTAATTCAATCAGTAAGAGGGCATGGTGCTTACAAAGATGTGGGTGCTGTAGATGAAGTGCTCTGCCCTCTTTTTGGCAATGAGGAGCATCTTGTCAAAGAGGAAGAAGGCCCTCTCCTTCTTGACCCGCTGGACCCGGAAGGAGCCCTCCAGGACCAGCTCCCCAAAGCCGCTGAGGTCCGGACCGGCCCAGTTCAGCAGCAGGCTCTCAATTTCCTGCCGGCACAGCGGCACAAGGCGCTGAAGAGGTGCCCCTTAACACACCACCCGTCACCCTCAATATCCAGTCCAGGACTAATATTGTATTTAAGCGCACTACTCTGACTGCAGCTCAGACACTGTGGCCCTGTGACTCTAACCTTGCTAACTCCCATCCACAAATGATAGGAATCGTTTCATTGGCTTCAATTAACAAATTAGGTAATTAATTATCTTCCTGTTTACATTTCATTTTGCATGAAAAATACATTTAAAAGTCAGGACAAGGTTTTATTTGGTAAACCGGATCTGAACCAACAGAGTTTGAGGTTTGAATTGATATTAACTTTGCCTTGTTGTAATTACCATTCTTAGCATGTATTGCTCATTGTACTTCTAGTCTCCTGATTTAAAACTTCAAATTCCCAAATCACAATGCCTTCAGGAGCATAGATTCCACTGCTGTGACGTCACATCCTGTTCCCAGGGAGTGTACCTGCAACCTGACGGCATGCTCCTGCTTCCTCTTCATGTCATTGATGTACCAGGCCACCGCTGTCATGGTAATGATGGCATCCTCCACCACCTCATACCCAGGGTCGCTCTTGTCAAAGTGCTTGGATAGCTCCTGCCACAAGGGGGAGACATTGAGGCGTCATCAGACACAACGTCTGCATGCGTCCTGGCTTACGTGGCTTTCGCTTTGCGTAACGGGCGGGCTGACCTGCAGCAGGAGGTGGTACTTGAGGATCCTCTGCACCGGCTTGAGCAGGTACGTTTCCAGAGGTAGGGAGTGACAGAGGGTGGCCTGTCGCTCTTGGAAGAAGCGGACCAGGCTCTCGTTCTTCATGCAGTCTCTCAAAACAGCCACTGAGCTGTGGAGGGGGGGAGTGAGGGAGAGATAGAGGATGGGGGGTGAGGAGACATAAGGATGGAGGGAGGGAGGAGTGGTATAGAGAGAGTAAGTGAATGATATAAGAAGAGAGCAAGAATTGGAGGGACACAAACGGGTGCAGAGGTGAGGGAAAATGAGAGAAATCAAAGAAGGACAGAGAAGAAAGGGATGCAGAGGCACATGGCTTGGTAATTTTGCTTAACTGCAGTTAATCTTAGCATGAGGCATAATGCCTCCAGCTTATGCTTCATGTCTGCTTTGAATCCTCTCCAGGACACAAATATTTACCTCATAACAGTATGCCTCTGCGGTGCCTGTAATAGCTTTCTCAGCTGATAGCTCACTGTCTGTTAATGACATTAGAGTACTGCACTGCTAGTTTAAATGAGGCACGAATTACATTACGAGTATCTGTATTTAGACACTATTCTGTGATATTCAGATGAATATTTTGATGTTCATGTGACTTACATGACATTAATGTGAGTTTTAGTAAGTTTCCCAGGTATGCTGTACAAACACTTGAGTAAAATATGTACATTGTGACATGCCTTCTGTGTATTTTGTTTGGGATTCAATCAAAAAGCTCACCCATACAAAAATATAATATATTGAGAACATATTTTTGAGTATTCGTTAGCTTAATCAATATATTGATAAATATGTAAATTATTTCCATTGTAGTATGATGCAATATATTTCTATATTTAAAATGTATTTGTAATATATTCTTAGGCTGTGCAACAGAAATCTCAGTATATTAATGAGATATTTCATTTTCATATGGGCATGATCTGCTTCTCAAAAATCCTTAGCCAAAGCACAAACTTCTCATTGTACTGGGGGTTGCACTTTCTCATCAGTAGATGGGTCAAAGCTGAGATCAACCTGCTGCTAAACCACACAGCATGCATTCAGACTTACTTGGGGTAGTTCATACAGTAGAGAGTGTAAATGTCAAAGGCTTCACTCTGCAGAAAGGGAAAAGAGACAGAGGTGGCGTCACAGATGTGGGGAGATGTTCGTAATGCACACGGTCACCCCCCCCGCACCGCCTCCCAGAGGTGTTCCCCTGTGCTGTTCCTGCTCTGACAGCTCGCCAGATGGAGCAGTGAATGAGCAGCTGGACGCTCTCTCGAACGGACCCGGGTGAGGTCACACGGTCAGGTCCATTCCCAGCATGCCATTTCTCCCCCACAGGACCAGCCTAGGCGCAGCTCGGGGCCAGGCTGACCCCGTCCTGTCCTGGACGAAGAGTGCTGTCAGGCTCCGCGCGGGCACAGCCCAAAAATATCCCCGGTAACAGCTTAATTGAATGTACTGTGCATTTCCGTTCTATTTTCTAATTTGGCGGAACAGTGGCCCATTCACCGGCAGCAGGAGGTGAAACCTGGTTGGTCAGGAGCGGAGAGGGGGATCTCCGACCGGGCCTGCCGCGCCTGGGAAAGGGAGAGGGGATGTCCGTCTCTGCGCTTCGATCGCGGGAGACGGCTGGAAGAGAGGAGGAGGTGAATCCGGAGCTCGCCCGGGAGTCTCCCATCTGAGCTGGCTCCTCTCCCAGCCATTACAAAGGCCCATTTGTTCAGCCCCACATTATTAGTATTGTCATCGTTATGTCATTACTCCAACAACTGTGACACCAGCGGGAATGCAAACCCACTCTGCTATGATGTGTGCCTATGTTAAAAGGTCACTGTGGAGAGATGTTTGTGGATCTTTCGTTTTGCCCTTTCTGGACTCATGCCGGTGGGCAGTATAGCAGTATAATACCCTACTCATACACCAGGCCACGTATGCATTACATTTTATGTTCTCAAGCTATTTTGTGCCTACGTAATATGGATCAATCAACTGCAGCTTTAAAATACTTTTTCCAAGTCCAATTTTATATTACTTTATATACGGGTATTGTGTAACAAATAGGCTGTTATGTTGAATAAATAAATACTTTTATTTATGCTTAACATAATAAAAGTAATGTAATGTAAAAAAATCACAAAACCACAACTCTTGAAAAATATAATTACAACTATAAACTACAAAATGTAACTTTGCCAATCGTGGAAGAACATGTTGGTGAATAAGGACCACAAGAAAGGGCACTGTACTATTCAAGAACACTTCATCAGTAAAAAGCCATAATCTGCCACTCAACAACCACTCAACTCAGCGCAGAACAAAATGTTTGCTCTCTGTAGCAGCCCCTTCTTGCTGTGACAGCACAATGATTTTTCGTTCTATTGTGTAACAAAAGCTCATTTTTGTTCAAGCAGCCCATATCTAGCAGGATTTGCATGACTCCAGAATGCCTCACTCCCTGAAAGTGATTAACTGCAAACAATGAACCATGATGTCCCGCCCTCTGGGACCGGACTGACAGATATACCGACCGGTAAAAGCAACACAAGTGAAAACAGAGCGCAGTGAAAAGCTGTGCAAATCACCCTCATGAAAAAACAATTTAAAACAGCATACCACAAATCAATATGCAACTGCGAGTACTTTTTCCACTTAGGCGACTTTTTCATTTTGGCACAAACCAGCTTCTTATCCATACGACCATGGGAAACATAGTGTGCTGCCTGCCTCGCTCACGGGGAGAACAGTTTTCTGCCTGGGATTTGAACTTGCAACCTGCCCACTGCTTCACACAGCCTTGGCACCTCACTCACCCTCTCCACGAAGCATTCTGCAATGGCCGCCGCATGAGGGCTTCTCTCCAGATCCTCCAGCAGCTCGCTGCGGAAAGAAGAAAGGGGTTTACGAAATGACCTGCGCATCAACCGGACGGGCTGATCCAAGTATCAAGCGGACGGGATGAGATACCATTAATCCGTGCACCTGCTAGCACAGTGTTTCTCAACCCTCTCCTGGAGGACCCCTTGTCCTGCATGTTTTAGATCTCTCCCCGCTCCAACACAGCTGATTCAAATGATCAACTCGTTATGGACCCCTGAAGTTGCTTAATAACAAACCGATCATTTGAATCAGCTGTGTTGGAGCGGGGAGAGATCTAAAACATGCAGGACAAGGGGTCCTCCAGGAGAGGGTTGAGAAACACTGTGCTAGATGGAAGAGAACTGGGTGCATTCTCTGCAGTGCAGTATAGTGCAGATGAGGCCTGTCCACAATGCATAGGTTAATGTGGAGTCAGCACGCTAACCGCGTGAGAAAGGACAAAGAATCACTTCTGCCTGTTAGAGTACAGTGTGAGCTGTAATAGTGTGAAATTAGGTGGAGCAGAGCTCTCCCAGCTGAGTAGTGCTTTAGTTGTACTAATGCACACCAGCATGTAGCCACCTTGGGAAAGTTTGTGATTCTCTGATGATAGTTTAAAAGTTCATCAAAGACAATATCTGTTGATTTCACAGAGAAGTTTAGTCAGCTGTGTACCAATCCAGCAGGGCTATAGGGCTCCATCTACCTCCATCTTCTCAAGGGTGGGGAACTCCCTTGCTTGCCCAATCAAAGAAATCTTTCTGACCTAAAATCCCACCATTGCGTTTACAGTTTCTTAGAGTTAACGTGCTTGCTTTAACTTTAAACCTGGCTCGTCTTTGCTTTTATAATGGCAATGGCAAATTTTAAAATGGAAATTTTTAATGCTGCAAACCTGGAGATTCCAATGCCATTACCAGTTAGTCAACTGATTATGGTTTGCCACGCGAAACACATTCATTACTCATGAAATGAGAAACGTCTGGATGCAAACGCAAGGGCCCGATCTCTAACTTTCATTAGACAGCCGTTTTAAGGGAACCACAGAGAACTGCAAATTAAACAAAATGAAACAAATTAAAAAGGAAAAGATGTTGTAATTGCAATATAAAGTCCTAAATGGCGAAGATTCATTTATCACAGAAAGATCCAGAAATGCTTTGGTTAAAGGGGATAAAATTCCGCAATCAAGTGCTAAGATGGGACTGAAAACCCCAGGCGCTCCAGGCTTTGAGGGCCGACGCCAGAGAGCCCTGCAGTGCAGGAAATAACGAGGTTAACCAGGGACCGCAATCCCTGATGATTTGTGATCCACTGAGGTTTTGAGGACCTTGGCAGACTTTTCCAGCTTTTTAATTACTCAAGCATATCCGCACACTTAACAGGCACCCTCACCCAGGGTGAACAACATTGCTTACATTACACATGAAGCATGTGCGACGTACTGCTGGACTCTTACACGAACCATCTGGAAAAGACACCTCAGTGAAGAGTACATTACCATCCTTACAGCTATCCGTCACATTAAAAAAAAAACCGAGCGTACCAATCAGCAAGCCTTCTTGGGGAGGATTTGTTGCATGGGAAAAGGGAGTCTGCCCTAATCATGAAGATTTTGTTTGCCTCTTGAAATTTCCAGCATCTCTAGCAAGCAAGGGGAAATGGCAGAAATCTCCAATAAGAGCACTAATTGATTTAATTAAGTCATTATGACCTCCTGCAGGCCGAATGCCAGAAATCACAGAGGCTCTAAGGCAGGATTTCCCAGAGTCTCTCCTTCGGTTGCATTTGAAAGTAAGGTGTAAGAGGGCTTCGGAGACAAACTTTGGGACAGGAGTGCCACTTACTTTTCCTGGAGAACTCACTGAGGTTAACAGGAAACATAAACACTAAATTGCTAATCATCCCAAACAGACATGAATGCAGGACATGGCTCCTCGATGATCTTAAACAGAAAGGCAGCAGCAGCTTGTAATTTAAGGTTCAACAAAGATCATCACTGGAAAAATGACATGTGTATTCCTTTCCACAAAAAACCCTCACTCAGAATGTGAACTCAGCAGGTGTCTGAATGCTTCAAACTTTTGCAGACGTCCAGATGCAGTCCCACTTTGCTGGAATTACAATCTCTGTTCACCCCCTTCACCACAGAGAGGCTTGAGGCCTATGTACGGCACTACATGTGAAGAGCCATTCTGGTACCTCTGTTTCTGTGACTGCAAAAAGTTTTCATGAGACCAGATCGGAGCTGGTGTTGAGAAACAGCCGGGCGGGTAAATCCCAGCTCCACTTCCACAAAGCCCTTGTTTGTTCCTCTCTCTCTGATCGGGGCCAACAATCCCTTAAACGAATGCAGATGGGATTCATCAAATGCTGGCTCCACATCAACACACCCCCCCTTCCCAAAACAGCTGACCTTGAACCCCCCCCAAACATTCGCTGCCACAACACCAATAGGACCCTTGTACCGCAAAGCTGTGACCGTCAAATAATCACCAGCACTGTTAGCTGATCTTGCACCGTCAAGGCCCGCCTCAATCATGATATTTGTCTCATGAAAAACAAACACACATAAGCACTCTCAAAGCAGGGAGGGAGGAGGGGGGGAAGATCATTATTTCATTCCAGGATACAGCTGAATCAGAACCACTGGTCCGGGAGTTTCTTAGACAACAATAGACAAGGGGAGAGAGAGCGAGAGAGAGAGACAAAAGAAGGAGTGGAGACTTGATTTGAAGCTGTTATTCGCTTTCGATTATCATGTGGTGAGGCAGTCTGCCTTTTTTACCGGAAGGGGAGGGGCATTGTGGTTGAAACAGTTCTCTGGTGGTTTTCTGGGGCATTTTTGTAATTATTTTGATGGGAATGATTGGCTGTGCTTTCCTTAGCAACACGACTGAAACGGGGCTCGGACGCCTCGTTTGTGCGGTGGTCAGCAAAACAGCATGATGACCCCACCCACACGCACACCTCTGAATCGGCCGATTTGTGGCCCGGGCCCTCACTGAGGGGAGCCCGACTTACAGACCCGAGGGTCCCCTGGGATCTCTTCTTCTGAAAGCAAACAGAGAGGCCCACCGTAAACTAGACGAGTCTCAGCTTTTAAGCAGCGGGGGGAGAGAAATTTGAGGGGTAACCACAGCACTTTGCTTTTTCTCGTTCGGCTCCCATCCCTTCCCGCCGGGCCCGCTGCTGCATGTTCTGCGGCGAAGGGCTTCATCTCTGTTTATAATAAAGTGGACGGGAATTTATGGGCGGTTTGTAAGAACGGCAGAGAGCCGGGATTTGCTGGGTGCCACTATTGCTCAGAGTGATGTCTGAATCTCGTCAGAGGGAGAGAGAGAGAGAGAGAGGGAGAGAGCGAGAGAGAGGGAGCGAGAGAGAAACGGCAGGATTACCCCGGACTACGCATGCTCCCCTCACGGCACCCCACAGCGCCACCTCTGCAACCTGCGTCTGCTGGAAACAGGCCGGCCGGTGCGTGCACAAGGCTGTTTGAAGCGAATCTCAACCGTCATACCCAATTAGAAATGCCGGTTTCGGTGGGCTTTCATCATGCGGCGGGCAGCGTGGATGCAAGTTTGTGTATTTTCACGGCAATCACTCCTTTGGTTTTGCTCTGCTGTGCCATGCGAGTGTCTCATCATTCTTCAGTGATTTGTATAGACGTGCACAATCCTGCTGGATGATGAGAACAGCCCACAGGATGGTGGACCTCCTGGGAAAGCCAGATTTCTGCTGGAAGTGGTGTTGGTGGGCCAGCAGTAGGTCATTACAGTGGTTGTTAAAATTCCCAGGGCTCTTATCAGAGGGAACAGAGAGCTCCCCGGTGTCCTGGGCACATTCCTAATGTGGCTCTCAAAATCTGGCTACATAACGATTCCCTCACTGACAAAATAAATCTTTGCCTTTCTGCCTCAACTAACATGCAGTTAGTGATTTTTGCTGCAAAATGGTGGCAGACTGATATGAATTTTGCCCTGTAAAGCACTTTGAGGTCCTTTAAAGTGGTGAACGACACTACAACAGTCCTTGTCAGTCATTCACCTACATTTGGACTCATTTCAAAGATGAATACAAAGTGTAATGACCTTTAAACAACAGCCACTGATCCGCTCACCTGGCCAAACCATTACATTGGACCTATACACACAAGCATTTAAAATAGTTAGGAGGCAACCCCATTTTTTCACCTTTAAGCACTAAAAATGGGCTCCGTCTATTCACAGGAGTTACACATTTGATCATTGGACTTGGTCACTCTCTTGAAGCAAGTAGTGAAAACAGAATATAGCAGGAAGTGTGCATGTGCACACAGAGCGGAAGCAGTTACAGGTTGTAATGTACTGACTGAAGCCCGCTGAAGCACATGTGAACATGGGGTAATATGAAAGGGAAAGTCTGAGGTCGCCTACAAGCCCTGCTGTTAGGCCCAGTGCGCTGCCAGAACCCTTGCAAGTGACAGACAGATGGAAAAAGACCAGACACCCTGACACTTCTGACTTCTGTACCGCGGTTTTCCAAAGAGAGACTCCCTCCCAGGGCTTCAGCAGAGTCCCTTCCCCGTCTGCAACCTCAGGTGTCGAAGGAAAGTTACGACCTGCACTAATGTGCGCCCGCCCCTTCTCCCTTCATCCCATTCTTTCCGTAACTCCATTCCCTCCCCCCCGTCCATTTCAGCCCCCCCCCCCGCCTCTCCTCCTTTCTCTGCCCATCTCCAAATCTTACTACCACTTCTTCCCTCTCAAATTTATAACGTTGCACTGACATGGCAAGATAAAGTGGCGAGACAAAGCACTGCCCAAATTTTTGCTGCCCACCTCCTGGTCTCCCTCTCTTGCTCTGGCTCTCTCTCATTCTCTTTTCGCCTGTCTCAGCCTCCCACAGATAAAAGCGCACTGTCCCAGAAGTGTTGGGGAAGACCGGCAGGGTGATCTGGAGGTCGGCCAGGGGAAGGGTGGCTCCCGAGCCAGGGGAGACAGGAGCGATAAGACGGGGAGGGAAAGTGACGGACGACGCGCCCCTGCTCTCCTCTGTGGGAGTCACGACCCCCGGGCCTGCGCATACGTGTGGGACGGGGGGCCCGAATCGCACACGGGGGAGGGATTCTATCAGTGGAAACCTGTTGCCCGCGCACCCCCCGACAGCTGTCAGAATGAGCTATGGACCTCTGAGTGGGTGATGAAGTGTCCGCGTCAGACTCTGCGCCTAGCGTCGGCCTCACACTAAAGACACGTGCCTCCCGCCCCGCCGTCTGACCGCACAACGTGAACCGTCAGCCAGCTCTCAGTCTCCAACACTCCTCCACCTGGCTGTTTCAGGCAGTGGCAGTGCCCAATTCAACTGGAACTATAAAACTGAAAAAATATTAACATAGAGAGGTAATCTGGTAAAAGGGCTCATATTCACCAGAGAGAAGAATTAATGTCGTGGAGCGAGGAGTGGAGAGGAGACCTGTTCACCTTCTTAGTCAGGGAAAGTCATGTGACCTCTGCTGAACACTTACATACTTAGTATGTTAACATAGTATGTTTCAACTGAGATAAACACAAGACTGCATTGTGCACAGAGGTGTAAGAAATTACAGTCCTGCACAGGGTTACTCAAGCTCAGGCTGTCTACAAAATTAACAGCGACGCACACACATGCGGGAGCCAAGCTTATTAGCCAAACACAAGTCCACAGGTAGACACAAAGTGTCTGTCTATGCTCACCTTTCAGTACTTATGATTAAGTACGCGAGACATTCAGACATTACGGTGAGTGTGTATGGTTCACGACACAGCATTCAGACTGGAATCGAATCAAAGCCGTGAGGCTTTTGACACAATTCAAAACGGATGACGTTCCCGTTCACCACGAGCGCCAGAGCTCTGACGCTGAACAGACCGGTTGGCCGTCTCTCTCTCCCGCAGGCTCCGCCCCGCCCCGCCTGCGTGACCTCCCCGCCGCTCATCCCTCTCCCCAGACTAAGCAAGCCCCGCTCCCGTCCGTCAGAGCGGGACGGTGTTTAAAACAAGCCGCCCTCTGGCCCCCTCTCTCCCGAGAAACTCCTGTGCCTGGGCGCCTGGTCCTGTGAATGAAACAGTCCATGTTAAAACCATGATTAAAACGCTGGCTTGTCACACCTGGCGTGCAGGAGCAAATTCAGCCGAGGAGGAGCAGCAATTCATTCGAGCCCACAGGTGGCATTGTTCAGCCAAACGCATTCTCAGTGTACACCGTCAACACACATTTCTTTGACGGTTCTGAGTCACCGAATGTACACTGCACCAGCAAACCGTTAAGTCAGCACATTTTGGAAAAGGAAACGTGGGATAATCCTTTTGTTGGATGCACCAGCGCCGGGGGTTTCGCGAACGGTTCTTTGTGGCTACGTCCAAAGGCGTGGATAGCTTCTCCCAAGCACTTATCCTTGGATCAGTTTAAACATCTTTCACCTAATGGATGGGGCTGGGATTAAGGCTGGGAAAAATTACCCTTGATTGTTTGCTGGGGACAGAGAGTTCCCAGTGCTGCATCCTGCCAAAGAAAAACTCACACTGGATGGATTTTTTTTTTCTGGAAAAAATCATATGATTAACAAACACAGTTTGTATACTCAACAATCATGGTGTTTGGGGAATTATTTTCAGGCTCAAGATATTTGAGCAGTTAGAGATTTGGGCATTTAAAGAATCTAAATTAAATGCCCAGTATGTGCACTGTCCTGTATTGATGTCAGCAGGAAAGACTCTTTCAGTTTGAACAGACAAGCGGAAATTTCACAGCAGGTCAAAGGCGCCCGTTCAGCAACAGTAACCCCACAGCGCAGAGGCACAATGACCGCCGGTCTGATGATCTTTGATTGACAGCGGTCACCACAGAGCGAGCCCTGTCGGCGAGCACTGGAGCCCTGCGATCTAGCGCTCTCGCCCGGCCGCCCCGTCTCGCTTTTTACAGACCATGTGTGCATTCCTCGCAACGGGGGCTAGGAACCAGCTCAGGTCTTGGCTGTGGCCGAAGGCAAACGACATCCGTATGTTGCCGGGAGATGCAGCCGGTGCCAAGAAAGTAGACATAACAACACCGGTGTGAATATTGAGGCCGCATTCCTCAGCGGTGATGAGATAGATTTAAGTAAAAAAAAAAAGCATTCTCTTTCACTTCTCAGAGACAAAGAGTGGAGGGGGGAAAAAAATGAGGTCACCTTTCCCAAGAAACGGAACACTGCAAGTGAAACAGCAAAAAAAAAGAGAGCAGGCAATTGTTCTCAATGAAAGTCCCGGAGCGGGTTTCGCTAAGGACTGAGGGTAAACCGGCAAAGTACATCATTATGTATGGGCGCTCGCTTCATTAAGAATGGTTATCAAATTCGTGGCGGTGCGTGCGGCCGTATTACAGGGCGGGAACAACATGTCATGTATTTTGAGAATCTGCACTGGTGGTTGCCATGCTGCTCCTGAAATCCCCTTCTTTTTCTCTACAAAGGATAGCGACTTCCCATGAGAACTGGCACAAAGAGCCACGTCAGATTTGTGCAGGAGAGAGAGAGAGAGAGAGCACACTGAGTCATGTCACCGGGGGAGTGGGTAAAACCGCACATAAAAGGCCCGCTTGGCCCCGCAGCAAAAAAGAAGTGCGAAAGCTAGGCCTGCGGTGAAGGCGGGGGGGAACCAGCTGGGAGTATGATGATGTGGAAATATGAAGAATATGAAGTGCTAGCTTCTCAGACTGCCCTCCCTCACCCCTACCCCCATCCCCCCCTTCACTCACACCCTTTGTTCATGTAGCTCCAGAACAGCGTAGCGCAACAGTCCTCATCTGTGCTTTACTGTAGGATCCTTCCAGAGAAAGCCTTTCACATCCCTTTGCAGAAAAGGGGGCTGATCAAGCCATGGAAAACACATTAAAAGTCACCGAGCGCTGTTCTACGACAAAATGAAAACCAGGGCAAGTGTCTGGGCCCATGAAACAAAGCATTTATAAATCTGCCTTGTACGGACTCGCTGCGTGCGTGGTGCTTCATGTAAAACTACACTCTTTCCATTGGGACGGAGAGGCCATGGGGGACAGAAGTTGCCCATCTCTGGTTACCATAAAGAGTAAATCCTCATCTTTTCTCTACATGGAAAACATCTGCTGGAAAACGGTGCGAGGCAGCGGGCAGACCGCGCTGGTGGTTGACTGTGCCTTGCCCTCATGCTCGCACCGGTACTCGTGCTCATACTTGGAACCGCGGCCTTACTCAGACTCAGACTCGCCTAGCGATGAGCGTTTGAGTCCCGCGTTCCCGGGGGTGGAGGGGGTGCGGGTTACCCAGAGGGGAGGGATGAGCGTGGACGGGGGAATCGGAGGCCCCCTGCCACCCTCTCTGCGTCTGCTCATTGTCTGCAGCACCCCGGCGAGCGCGCCGAGCGTTGTGTCTGAGCACCATTAAAAGGACACGGCGGCCACCCAGGCGGCGGCTTGTAAACAGTCCCGAAACACCCCCCCCTCGGCTGCCAAAGACAGGGAGCGCTGCGGCCAGTCAGTACCGGCGGAGACCAAGCGGAGGGAGGGAGAGACACGGAGCGGGACACCATTCTGAGGCTACGCAGACTGGGCTACATGTGTGGTATAATGACTAACATCCCTTCCAGGATAACGGACAATTTTTTTTTTTTTGCCGGATTTAAAACAATACAGTCGCTTTTCATTATCGTGAGTGTTGTCTTCTGCTCCGTTGCATCCCCCAAACACAAAAAACCCCAGCCCTCTCTGTTGCCAGGCGACTTCTTCCCATCTCCCAGTGCATTGCCCTGTCAGGGTGGGAATCCATCAGTATCCCAGACCAATGCGCTGACCCCACCATAACTGTGTGTGTAATGCGGTTCTGACACAGAAACACAATGGAACAATTACAGCCATTTTACATTAATTGTTGCAGGCAAACTTGGGTTTGGGAGTACTGTATTGTGGCTTAAAAACCAATGACTGGCAATTGCTCTAGATCCTCAAGCACTCTTGATCATGGGCCATTTCGTACAAACAGCTCCAGTCGGAACCCTTCAATGCCTAGGATCATTTCATATGAAGACATGATCTACATCTACCCTGGTCCCCCTCCCCTCATACTATCAAAAATAACAATGATGAGGGAGGCACAGCATGTCAGCTTTTTTGCAGTCTGTACATGTGTGCATGTTTAACAGAAATAATGAGCAAAATCTGTAAGAAGTATTAGCTTTGCTACATCAACTTATATTACCAACCTCAAGCTATTGTAGCCACTATAACAGTTACTCCTCTGTAGTGCACTAAATACTGTGTATCTAGTCTAGGTATGGGTACTCATTGGTTTTCAGCTCAACCAATCAGTCGACCGGAGCGCGGGGGCGAGGGTCCCCGCGGCGACCTACAGAGAGATGAGCTTCTCTCACCTGTTGAACTCGTAGATGTCTTCAATGTTGCAGAAGAGAGTGCTGACCTCATCTGGCTTGAGCGGCAGGTCACCACAGTCAATTATGCAGCCCAGGTAATCCTGAGTAAAAGAGACAAGGAAACAGGCACGGAGGTTAATGTCGCAGTCACATAACTTACTTACTATAAGTGCACTGTATATTGTATAATGTTACTGAATACTTCTATAACTCTTTCAGAAAAAATATCACTTTGAGTTCACACTTCCATACTTAAATGCATTCATTTCCCTTTTATTGGTTGTTCATATTTGAGATTTTGGGGATTTTTTCTCTCGTCTGTTTTGCAGAATCGATGCTGAAATTGAAATACAAAAAATTCAATGTGGGCAAGCCTAGTTTGAGAGTACAAGTGCAACCACTGTGTCAGTTTCTTACGTTAACATGCTCTACAATTGCTTTATCAGAATAGCGGGGTGTGAGTCTTGCAGTGATATAAGCTGTCACAGAGTGATAATCATGGTGTATCCTCCCAGGGGATGGGAAAAACAACATTCTACCCTCTAACCCTCCAATCCCTTTTACGGTGTGCCCGGCGTACACACATTCTTAGATATCTCTGTGTCTGTTATAATTGAATTAGCAAGGAAGCTTTTCCCCCTGAGAAAAAATGTATACTTGATCTCTATTCCAATCCTTAATGTAAACACACCAGGCAGCCCAAGAAAGCACACCAGGCAATTAATACTACATTAAGGGCCTTGCTGTTACAATATTTGTCTTTTCTTTTCTCATTCTTCTCCTTGACCTGGGAAATACAGTCATGTCTGAGTCTCATGAGAAAATCAATACCCCCCTGCAGGCTTGCTGCTCCCTTTGAGAAACTGCGAAGCTGGGTAGCACCTCTAGGAAAGCGAGATCGGCTTCAAATGTGTCAGTGCGGTTAACAGGCCAAGAGTGTGGGTGTTGGTGAAGGCCCAACACAAGCTGCCTCACTGAGTGGTTTGGACATAAGGTCAGCGCTGGTCGCAAACTCTCACACTGCCATTTGCTTTCAAACTCATTCCTCTGAATGTGTGATTCATCCGAAAGCAGAAGTGTTTCCGGAATCCAGTTCAGGGGAAAAATGTTGCACTTAATGCAACGGGGTTTGTTTAAAAATTCAAATTTAGGGCTGAGTACAAAAACAGTTACCGTCATCAAGCAAACTAATCAGAACAGAATACTCTCCTGTGAGTTGGTAAGGTGATGAACTACACTTACTCTGTTTTAAGCAGCGTGGCTTACTTGCTGAAGCCTTCTTGACCATAAATATGTCTAACTGGTGAAGGAACAGCACTTATCCGGGCTATTTGTCAGCACTTATCAGAAATGTTTCAGCCCCATTTACCCCAAATTGCCAGCCTTTTCAAATGCCCAACTTGCTCATCAGATAAAATCCCCCAGTGCAGACAGACAGATTCTTCCAAGCATCTGACAAGCTGGAAAGTCACTGAGTGTCCAGGCCGTCCAGCACATTTTGGTTACCATGAAAGCGGATCTCCCCTGGGACGGTGGGCCGGGGTCCAAGAAAGGTCCGCAAAAGAAAACAAAACCAGCCGAAAACCTAAACCGGACCCTTCAAAAATAAATCGCCACAAATAAACAAACAAACAGAAGAATGTGGGCCGAAGCCGTCTGGAGGGGAAGCAGGCTGCGGCGTCACCCACTGCGAGCGCCTCTGCGGAACATTCCGGGAGCGGGGCACGTCCGAGCTTTTTTTTTCTGAAGGAGCCAACAGGGTGCTTGGAAAGGCAAACAAAGCAGGGTCCAACAGAATGGAGGAGAAAATGGAGGGGGTGGTGGTGGTGGTGGGGGTCTGTAAAATTTATCACCTTTTAAAGGCAAAGGAGCGCAGCAACGCCGACTGTAATTGCGGGCAGATTTACAATCAGTGAAGAAGAATTCCCCTCACAACCTTCCAAATTCGCACACCCTCGGAAAGCGCGCGGGGCCTGGTGACAGCCACCGGCAGGCAGGGGGAAGCGAAACATGGATGAAAGAGCAGGAAGAAAGGAGGAGAAGAGAGCAGCAGGAAAAACGACTGAGACACAGGATGATAGGAAAATAAAGAGAAAAGACAGAAGGAGCAAGGAGGAAGAAAGAAAGAAACCCTACACAAAGAGGCCCACGTATTCAGGACTTTTGTTCGAGGGGGAGTCAGGACTAAGAAAAGTAGGTCAGGGTTTTGAGGAAAGGGAGTCCTTCCCCTTCCAGAGTTCCCCCCTAATGTGAGGGCCCCTCCGCCACCCCCCACCCCCCATCCGCTTGCTCCCCAGAGTTTTCCAAAAAGGGGTTACAGCCAAAAAAAAAAAAAAAAACTTTCGCTCCCCCCAATTTCCTGTCCTATTTGGCTAGGATACAGACTGAGGGAAAAGGGGCTTCTCTCTCTTGTTCTCTCTCTCTCTCTCTTTCCTTAAGTACCCCCTCCACACACACAGAAACACACACATATTCTCACTCGTCATGGTTAGTTCCTATTACCAGCAGTTTTGACATCATCTCTCGCTGTGCCCTCGATTAAAACCAGACTCAAACTGATACAACTTCAGACAGGGGCCAGTTTGTGCCCAACCCGATAGACATGACATGCACTGTTGACAGTATAAATATTCTACCCCTTCACCCCCGTATTTCCCTGCACAACCTTCTAGGATTCCAGAGGACTGAGGGATTCACTGTACCAAATCCCCCCCTCCCTAACATTGGCACTTTAATTCAACCATGACTTTATAGAGATTTCATCACCAGCTATTTCAAGTTGAGCCAGCTCTGTATCAGTCACTTCTCCTTTGCCTGAGTCCTTCAGAGCAGACTTCAAAGCAATGGCTGCAAGAAAGAGCACTGCTTACCTCTCACGCATTCTCAAGGCTGCTGATCTCCTGCTGATCAAAGCCTGCTGATCCCCTGAACCTGCACCCTGGTCACTGACTGCCACCGAGCCCACAAACACACACAAACACGCACACACGCACACACACATGCACACACACACAAACACACACATACACACACACACAGACACAGACATACACACACACACACACACACACACACACACACACACGCACATACACACACACACACACACATACGTATGCACATACATGCACACACATACACAGTGACACACACACACACAACCATCAATCAATGTCTGGTTTGTACTCAGCTTTGTCTTAGAGTAATTCAGCCATGTCCACCTAACCTCCACTTGAGCGCAGACAGCCAACATTCTCTCAGCGTCAATCTGACGTCAATGAGGGAACAACTCCTCCATTCTCTGCTGTGTCTCTGCTATTCTCCACCATAGCAGGTAACTGTTTTTGGACAGACTTCTGTCAAGTGAAATAGTTTTATATAAAATGGAATGCTCACTAAATTCAACAGCAGGCCCTTTTCCTTCCAAGCCAATTCAAAGGAACCCCTTTCCAGTTCCCACACCCTGTCTCTCGCCCCAAAGGGGACCCACTCAGGCCCTTGGCCCCCGGAAATATAATAAACACGTTGACAGAGAAACACAAAAAAGCCTCCCGACCGCATCGGCACCTCCATCCAACGCCATGCACGGCGAAGGGGAGTCCACAAACAGCCCTTCCATTGTTGGAGGGCCCTGCAGAAGGAGTGCGAGACATGCTTTTGAAGTGACGGGCGAATTTACTGCCGCTTTTATCCGCTGCCATCCCTGCTCCGACACCACCCCGCCCGACTCCAGCCCAGGCTGAAGACACGCAGCACAGCCCACGGTCAGCAGGAACTGCCTGAAGACGACAGCCATAAAAGCCACGGCCGGTATGGGGAGGGGAGCCCAGGGTGATATATGGGTGCTTACAGATAACAAA
Organism: Megalops atlanticus; assembly: GCA_019176425.1. Lineage (NCBI taxonomy): Eukaryota > Metazoa > Chordata > Actinopteri > Elopiformes > Megalopidae > Megalops > Megalops atlanticus. The sequence continues at coordinate 13,760,449 of CM032883.1, forward strand.
TTGGTGCATAAATCTTAGCCAGACAGAAGTATGTTTATGCTGGGTGGTTTGTGCTGAGTCAGGAGGGTCGGAGAGGAATTGGGGGGGTGGGGGGTGCGAGGGGTTGGTGGAAGGTTTACCTCCACGATGCTCTTCAGGTCCCGCACGTAGGCCTGCTCCGTCTCCACGATCTCCAGCACCACCCTCTCCAGCCGGGACAGCTTCGGGGCGGGCGAGCCGGGGAAGCCGGCACCCCCAGCCCCCCGGCCGCGCTCCTCCAGCAGCTGGGAGAGGGGCGTGAGGTCCAGGCTGATGTCGGAGCCGTTGCGCTGCGGCGGCGGGTAGGCGGGCACCGCCCCGTAGGGCAGCGAGGACGAGGAGGAGGAGGAGTGGCCGTCCTGCAGGGAGGCGGAGGAGGCGGAGGAGCTGAGGCTGGCCGCCCGGTCGCTGTCCGAGCACACTGTGTTGACCGAGGTGCAGCTGCCGCGGGAGGCGCGCTCCGAGGAGGCCATCCTACCCACAATGCCACTCAGGGAGGACACGGAGGAGGGGCGCTGGGCAGCTGAGGGAGGAAAGAGGGGGAGACACCATCACTCAACACGTCCCCACATCAAAGGAGGCCAACCCTGGGTCTGGAACACCATATTCCCGTTTTAAAAACCTTAATTATCTGTGAGATAAATTGTCAGATTCAGTCAGATAAGATCATTTAAAGATATTCAGTGAATTCCACAATGACTGATATAGGCACAGAGAAAAAGCTCACAATCCTGGCATTCTCCATGTGAAATGCTGGCTTCCCCTACACTGTTCACTCTTAATCTCAACTACCTCCCACATTACAACAGAACCAGCTCATCAGTGACTAAAATACACTGCACTAAACTACACTATACAGACATAAAAAAGAAAGGAGCAGGAAGCAAAGAGTGGGCATTTATTGATTTTAAATTTGGTGCAACAGTAACGATTCCTTGTGAAGCACTGCAAAAAGACAGAACAGAATGCAGTCGCTTAGTTTGCACTTCAACTGTGTGTGTGTGCCTGCGAAAGACTGAGGCCGGAGAGCAGCACGCAAGCTTTTTGGGCACCTGTCCTCTTTCTCACTTTCACTCTATATTTTGATATCAGACTGGTAAATGTTCATTTGTTCAAGGCGTTAAAATTCACACTCGCCCGGGCCCGCGCAGGGCACAAAGCCTGCAGCTTACTTTGCAAGCGCTGCTGCAAATACTACGTACTGCTGAGACGCAGGAAATGAGCGTGACCTCAAAGGTGTGAATTAGCAGAAGAAATCGTGTTTTGCCAATTTGTCAGAAAACCCACACGGTTTCACCGCCGGCCTCGCTTCAGACAACCCGCACTGCATTTGCACAAAAACACCTCAAAGAGGAAGGCAGAAAACGAAGGCAGCCTTGTTTCATTACACGTACAAAAACAAACGTTCATTTTAAAAAGTTCCTATCAGAAAAGATCGCTGTGTCAAACAATTCAGACCCTTCTCTTCCAATTCATATGATGATTTTAGCACTACTTCTGTGAGCAATGCTAAAGCACACCGACAGCTGAGAAGGTTTAGGGAAGTTAACCACCGAGGCCAGGCAGTCAGTTCAGGTATCAAGCCAATCACCTTTCAGCACCGTTTCTCCACAACATGAGATAAGGTTAAACCCCCACCTAAACCCTCGCTCTGTAGACAGACATCCTGGTTTGGAAGGCTGCATCACATTAACTTGAAACAATATTAAAAAATGTAATGGTAATGGCTGCCATAACAACAGAGCACAAACTAATGCCAAGCATTCAAAGCGGCGCATTGTTTTCTGGGTGAATGCAGGATTGGGGTGTGACGGTGTATCCTGGCACAGGGACGTGTGGCCAGGAGGCGCATTGAGAGGGGAACAAGCCCCTGCCTCTGGCAAAGAGGTGCGAGAAAGAAATCATGTTTTTTCAGTTTGGCAGAAGCGGAACCGACCTCGTTTCCAGCGTACCCCAGGCAAATCACACCACTTTTTCACGGAAATGCACAGTGAGGAAGCCTGAGAACAGAACCCTCTCAGCCCCATTCTGTTAGTCAGGTAGACGAAAGTACCTTTTTCATTTTGAATAATCTTGCGGTGTAAAAGAATGAAAATATATGCTAAATATGCATTTGTAGCAAAATATGTTTCCCTTTTTTCTCTGTCAGTGATCAATTGAATACTTCCTTGCTGTTTCTGTGAGCAACATCACACTGACATGCCAATACTACAGCTGAGAAGGTCTTGGGAAGTCAACGAGCTAGGCCAGATAGTCTATTTAAATTTCGGCCAATCATCAGACAGAAATGTTTCTTCACAGCATGAGATCGCGTTAACCTCAGCTAAACCCTCTCTCAGGAGATAGACATCCTAAATAGAATTCTGTATTACATCAACTCAAAATAACATAAAAAAATGTAATGACTGGACAAAGACAGATCCTTTTTTTGCACTGTCTGGATGAATGCAGGTTTGGGGTGCAGAGCCCCGGATAGCACATTCAGGGGAGCAATTCACCACTTCCTGTAAAACACAGCTCTGCACCATTGCTCTGTTCAGTAAACCGTTCTGTGCCTCGCCTGCTCATGCACCCTAACAACAACTCCATATTTAGACATGCCAACCCTGGCCACGCCCACAAACCGATGCCCTCTCCTCAGTCATACTTTGGTTCCACTGTGGACCCAGGAGCAGCCCTGAGTGAGCCCCTACGCCACCCATCAGTGATCTTTTTTTTTTTTTCCACAAAGGAAGGTAGGCCAAGGAATGTTCGCCGTGGCCTACATTCTCCAGAGCTTCCTGCCCGAGACTGAACATCAAAGTTTGTTGAAGAGAATGCATTTTGATTTATTTTCCCCGAGCCCGCGACACATTTTATGGGTCATGTTTATCTTTGTTGGCCTACGTCCAGGAGCCAGCACCAGCATCGGCAGCAGGCTTACTCGGACGGGCTATTTTAAAAGCAACCCGACAACAATAGAGGAGCATGCCTCTCAAACTGCTCTCCCTAGTACAGTGGGCTCTGTCTATTTCAGTTTTTACTGGTGTCATGTTTGGTCCTGAAACATGTAGTTGTGGTCAAAGCCACGCTGGATATCAACTTGCTCTTAGGCTGAAAAGTACAGACTTGAACAGAGAACATTTATGTTCTCATAAGGATAAGCTTACTTCTTTCAAACTTAATAACAAACAAAGTTATAATATCCTTTCTCTTAGCAGAGAATGTAGCTGTACAGATGCTTATTTACCAGTAATGAATCAGTCTGCCTATCTGATTCATATGATTCACATACGTATCATTGACCAAGAGGACAAAAAGTGGACTTAAAGCAGATTAAATCTAGACTTAAAGAGAATTTTGCCATACTATCCAACATTCACATCAAGGTATCTCACCTGTCCCACAGACTACAAACAAAATCCTCTTGCCTATCAATGTGAATGACGGAAATATAGCCTTGCATTTTGATCAGTCAGCATGCAATGATGTAAGTCACTGGTAAATGTTCACCATCAAAACATTTGTGTCCACTTAGCAGTCACTCAACTATGAATAAGCAATCAGAATGCGTGTGTCCTTCATATCCTGTGTGATTAGACACGGTGAAATAAGACACCCGACTCATTTAAATATCCTGCACAGACTGCACCTGCAGCGGAGCTTTCAAAACATTGAAAAACATCTGACGCCTACTTTTACGATCAATCATATGGCGGCTAAGCTCACTTTCACAGCTGACAGTGCAAACATCCAACTGAAGCGCAAATCTAGAACAGATGATCGATCACTTTATGCACGACCCCTCTTTCACTGCCTCGGGCTGTTGAAAATGTCACCTACCTGCAACAGAGTGAGATCAGCCTCTCACCAGACCTCCAGAGAGCATGAGATCAGACCGTTTTAAACCGCGACCCCAGAAAATCCCATCTTCCCCTGCAGTAACTTTTCAACGCCTCGCCTTCCGTGGTTTCGCTGGGCTCCCTGGAGAAGCCTCTCGCGTACCTCTGGGAGTCAGACCCTGGCGCTGGAGCCGGCAGCCTCGTCCCCGCCGAACACAGCCTTGCTCGCCGGCGCTGGCTGCCAACCCATAAAATAAATTACAATTGATTACTTCTTTCCCCCGATACCGTTACCGCCGCCTGCTCATTTGCAGTGGGGCGGCCCCAGCGTGGCCCTTGTGCTCTTCGCGTGAGTCCAACACATCCTGAGGGTAACCATGCCTCTTTTCGCCTATCAGACCGTGCGCGTGCACGTGTGTGTGTGCGTGCGTATGAGCACGTGTGTGTGTGTGTGTTCTGTGTGTGTGTACTAGAGATGAAAGCGCAAAGAGTAAGCAGCCGAGAGTGTGTGCGTCAAACTTTTTTTTTTTCAGTCACAGCTTCCTGTTTTATTTCTTCTTTCTTTTGGTGTGTGGGCTTGCTTCAACCGAAGCAGAACGAACAGTGTGAAGTCAGAGGGCTGCGCGTGCCACGAATGCAGAACCATTAGCACGACTTCTAGACCCAGTAACCCCCGAGAGGAGACATGGACGTGGCTCTCGCCGCACTCTGGAGTTTTGGAACATTGATCGTTTTGGGGAACGGTTTCTCATGGTTTCTGTTTGTCGAAGGGGGCGTAAGCAAACAGATGACAGCATTGGGGGGGGGGAAGCTGCTGGCGGGCTCTCCTCTGGCTAGACCGCCCTGTCTGCACTGTACGGAGGAGCTTGCACCTGACAAACCGACAGCGGGATGTGGTTAGGCCCAGAAACAGCTTCCACTTTATGCTGGAGGCTACCTTGGTCAGTCGCTAGGCAACCGAGTGAAAGTACAAACGAGCCAGCTATAGGACGCGCCAAACCGCCTTTGAAGGTTCATTAGCTCAATCAAAACAACATCGACATCATCAACAACAAACTCAGTGGACCAAAAGGGCTGCTCTTGCCCAGAAATAGTGCATGACTCAGAATATAGTAGCTCTCTTGTCTTGGCCTGCACTCCTCCAAAATCCATTTGACCCAAATATAGGCTCATTAAAGCGACAGACAAGCCTTTGGTGTGTCTAGGTGATAAACTGCTCATTCAGGCACTGGTTTACCATGTAAATGCGGGCATCTTTGTGAACCTGTTTGCTTAGGCGAAAAGGCACATAGGGACTGAGAGTCATTTGAAGGTTAAAGAAGCAGACAGCATCAACTCAACACCTGCACTATTGAGATATGAGTAGGAATTACACAGGCCTTGCAACACTATGTTAATGATCCTGACAACTCATTGCACTGAGACAACATAGTGCATGACTGCATAACATACGTAAAGTGTAAAGTCATGTGAAAGGACAGGGGGGGGGGGAGGGGCAGTAAGCGGACAGTTGAAGGTCAGTTAGTGTGGACATCAAGGGCATCTCTGATGAGTCCTACTAACACAGGCCATGGTCTCAGGTCTCCAAAACCCACTGATGGGCCTCCACATATGTCCCATTTTTCAGTTCAGACTGACACACCATAGGTACGACCAGCCACTTTGTTTATGGAGCACAATGCAATGAGAAATGGACCCCAAAACAATTGTAATTGTCCCATATTTCCAGGACACTCGTGGCTTGTTTGACTTTGACAATGTAAGCAACCATTCTTCACAGAGAAATCCGGAAGAAAACACGCCTATAAATAGATGCACTTTGTTCACTCCCAGGCTTCTTCATTCTGTTTCACTCTAAACCAATTCTAACTTCTAGAATTGTTCTTTCTTGGGTAGGAAGAGACCCTTATCTTGGGCGTTTTAAAGCTGAGGAACTTCAACTTTTTAGCTGTGAGCAGCAAAAAATAGTTCATAGCCCTGTCGCAGAACATCAGAGCTTGCAAAAAGAAAGTGAGTCCAAGTAAACATTAAAGAAAATGAAAGTCTGTGCAAGATCTTTTTTAAAGCTGCCCAATTTCCTCAAAAAGCCTAAAATAGGTTAGTTACCCCACGCTTGGCCATACCCAAGCATAGCTATATTGGTGTTAATTACATGCTTGTCTTGCACATGACTGCAAAGCAATGCTTTGGAATTCAAAGCCATGCACATATATTGCATGTATGCACATGCATAGACACAAGTGTACACACACACACACACACACACACACACAAATACATTCCATGTCCTGTTTCAGTCTCAATGTGAAAACTTTCAAATATGATACTCTTGAAACTAGCTGGTCACAAACATCCATGAAGAGCTTGAAAATCACAAAACTGTAAAATGGCCCTTCACTGGATCTCAAATAATGTAGTCCTTTCCTCTCTTGAAAACCTCAAATTGCTGTAAAATTTAAATGTGTTTTTCATGCATTTCCAATTCCACAAGCTCTGCTCTGTGGGTGTTTGCTGTCTAGCAATCCACATCCTTGCCGTTAGACCATGAAGACAAGCTATCACAAATGAATGCACACAAGATGTGAGTCAGATAAATTCAGGACAAATACCTTTACACTCTCATTCATTGCCTCAAGATTTTGAGAGTGAGTGCATACGGTAAACACTGGGCCCTTAAACTAACTTCTTATTTATTTCTTTTAAATGTGTTGTACACTAACAAGCATGCCAAGCATGTAAACATCCATGACCGATGGCTAAAAATACTACTCACACCAAAGAACACAAGCTATCTCTCTCTGCCATTTCATAAAGACAAGCTGCTTCAGAACTAACAGAAGCACAAGCCATGCTGCAGTGTTCGAAAGCTGTTTTGTTTAAATCACATACAATAAACTCGCTATGTTATTGGTAGCCAGCGATTGTCATTGTACTGTGTGACAAACAAAATTAAACAACTCCTCCCAGTATTTTATTTTATAATCGTGCATATAAAACAGGATATGTCCAACCATTCACAACACACCGTTCCAGCCTAAGTTAATGGTCTGTCTGTTCGTATCTCTCATCTGTATTTATTTACATGGATTCACTACTTATTCACTTCTGTTCATAAAGGGGCAGTTTATGGACTCTCCCCTGCAGTTAGTAGGATGGTACAAATTTTTACACATCTGCACATCTACACACCTTGACACTGCTGTGTGTTCTCTAATGTTTATTCTTCCTGGGGTCCAGGATAATAAATAATAATTTTAATAATTCATTTAAAATTAAGACATTAATGAATAAATAAATAGATTAAATGTAAGCGAAAATAACCAATATGAAGTTGTATCACCAAAATGGATGTAAGGTGTACAAACTATTAGGAATCTATGTGCCGAAAGGAGTAAAAAGGACTGAGTACTGAAAGAGATGTTCATACAGATAGATAGATAGATAGATAGATAGATAGATAGATAGATAGATAGATAGATAGATAATACTAGTGTTGGCTTAAATCATAAAGTGTTTGTTTAAAAGTCACGGGTGGTATTTTGTTCCTCCTGTGACCTCTGACCTTGGGTGCTGTGCTTTCTCTGGCTGCCGCGGCGCGCCCCCTCAGGCATGATGTGATGGTGTCACAGGAAGCGGAATCCTGCGGGGAACAAACATCCATCAATGACATCACCAATACCGGGCTGCGGTAGCAAAGGAAAAAACATCTCAACACATTCATTTTCATAAACCTACATCAATCTTAGGTCCCAGTCTAGTACTGAAGGAGAAAAAAATGACAACACAATGGTTGAGGGATATCACAAATCTTAGGATCACATTCCTGTATGTAATGCATTACTATATGCAAAAAAAACCATGTTAAGAAAAAATTTCGAAAAATGTATTATGCACAAAAACATACATTCCCATACATTATAGTCCCATACATTATAAAAATACCAGTTTTTCATAATATTTGGGACATGTATTGGTGCATATTACATTTATTCAGAAGTGAGAAAGGCAGCACAGTGAAACAGAACTACAGTGCATTTCACAACTGCAGTGTAACCCTCCACAGTTTGTAACAATGAGGAGACACAGGGCAAACGGACAGCCAAAATCAGGAGGCGTGTGAACCACACGGTGCATTTGGTCCTCTGCCACCTTCGAGGTTCCTGCGGCGGGGGTGTCACTCTGGGAGTCTTGCGAACAAAGACAAAACACAATTCTGAGACCGTGCAAGCACCACGCAAAGGACCACCATCAGGGCTGCAGTTTTGTGCACAGCCCATGACCGGGGGAGCCAAAAGCAAACGGGAGTGCACTTTATCAGGGCTGGAGTGCCTTCCGCCCCTTTCTACAAAGGAGGAAAGCATAAAGCTGTCGGCGATTCGTGCCAAAGCAATTAAAAGCTGAAACACGAGAGTCGCCGTTCAGACGGAGAAAGAGGGCACAGCCGTGGAGAAATTCTTCTCCTTGCAAAAAAAAGAAAGATGAGAAAACAAAACATATGTAATGTTTGGCCAGGAGACAAGAATGTCCTCTTCTTTTGCTCCTCAGTGTGTTCTACATGTGTCCCACTCGCTAAAGGATGGCACTCGAGTGTTAGCCGAAAGGAAAGAATTAAAAATGACAGGGCTCCAGTGAACAGCCTGGGAAGGAAGCCTGTTTGTTTATGGCTTTGAGATAGGTCCCTTCTTCCCCAGACACTGGCCATTTTGCCTCACTTGTCTGACATCTTGTGCTTCGTTAGCAGCCAGTACCAGAGAGGATGTTAAACAAAGACAGCAATAAGGCCCACAAATGTTCTGCTACACTTTTATGTGGGCCACCACGTGAAGTGGAGGTATGGGAACTTTGGCCAGAGTGTCTTGGGTACAAATCCCAGTTAGAAAGGGGAGGATGATTATATACTGAGTGGCTCAAGCCCAGCAGAAAAAAAATGGGTCCTGGACTAGCATGCAACAAGAAAGCTTTTCAAGCTGTTTGTCATGTTGAATAACGCGTTTGTTGTGATTAGAGCTTTCTGAAGAATTAAATTTCTCCTTCTTTTTGAGATAGCGACTGAGAGCAAATGCTTGAGATTTAGAGGATAATCTCTGCTCTGTGATCCGCTGTGCTGAGAGACGAGCAATCAAAGCGCTGACACATACCAACCCCCTCCCCTTCTGAGGTTTCCGCAAGCTTGATGTCCAAATTTGATTTGAAGTCCTGTCATTTTTCAGTAATTTACCTCGCAGTGAAGAGCATGAGGTCTTTGTGTTGAGATGTTTGTGTTTATTTGTACAATCTGCTGCATGGCCTCCTCACAGTTCCCCAGAAACATCTGTCCATTTGAAGTTACACTTCTAGTCAGAAACTCAAAGAATACCACTTCCTTAAACTCATTCTCATCATTTGTTTTTGACTTCTTGTAACCAGAGAGAATGAAGATTCACCCTGGAGCTCTTCCCAACAGCGTCCTCAAAAAAATTCTCACCCCAGGTCCCCCCCCCCATTTAAAGACTCTGTTTCTAAATCTCCATGATTAGAACGGATCCTTTCCAATCAACCAATTATGAAGGCTTCAGAACACAGTCCTGCGGTCTGACCCCATGTAGACTTTCTTGGCTCCAGAGCTCCTTTGCTGTGAAATTCCCAAAATTCCAGAAACCGGATTGTGGCCAGAATTGCCTAATTTCCCCCCAAAGCTGGGTTGTGGTTTCTAATAGTGGGAAGAGGGGAAGAGGGGGAGAGGTGGTCGGAGAAGGGTTGTTTTTTTTTTCTTGAGAGAATGGAAATGATCCAACATCTGGTTAGCAAACTCTGAGGTTAAAGTGAGGTTACCGCGACTCCACTCCCCCCCTTTAATACGCTTGCTCCCCATGTCCTCCGAACGGACCGATTTCTTCTGCTCAGATCCAGAATGTCATGATGAAAAATGGACTTGGAGGTCCCTTTCCACCATTTTCCCACATTGCAATCACATCTTGTGCCATGAACCCAGCTGCATCCAAGCACTCTTTCAAGCCAGCTCCAGTAACTGACACAATTGATGCAGCCATCCCAGCTGCTGACAGGCCTCCATTTTTGGAGGACACAGCTGCGCAGCTGTGTGATGGTAGGTGTGTACACGTGTCATATGCATGTACCTCTATGCGCGTGTATCTGTGGGTGTATGTGTATGTGTGAGCGTGACTGCAGCGCCTGGGGCGCCGGATGAACAGCTAAAAGTAGCTGCTGATTGCAAACGGCAGAAGGAAACCCACTGTGAGGTGTGCAGGTCTCAGTTACAAAGAAATGAACGGCTCTCATCCTATGGCTAAAATACAAACATGAGAGTGCTTACTCGGCAACGGGTCGGAAAAACAACGGGTGTTTGCATGTTCAGGGCCCCCGAGCGCTTGTGACGCTCAGGGGCCACAGCGGTTAGCCAGGAGGGGAACCCCGGGGGGGGAGGTAACGACGCAAACAAACAGCTCACAAATGACTGCTGGGAGGGCAACCAGCGGCCTGCGGAGGTGCGCCCTATGACAACGCGGACACTCCATTGTCCGTCCAGCGCCGCAGCCCAAATAGAAATGCGGTCATTGTTCCTGTTCCAGCTGACCTTCACAGTTCCTCTGGGCCGCTCACCGGCCGGCCATTCACCAGGCCCCAGCTGGCCCCCTTCTCTTCGGCCTCCTCCTTATTCTCTCGGGTGACAAAGCCGGCCCATTGTGCCGAGAGCGGCCCGCAAAGGCCCACACAATGGAAGCGCCGGATAGCGTGTGGCGGGACACAACCCGCTGACAGAGTGCTTGGGACGAGAGGGATGACCAGCGCAAGAGCCAGGAGTGTGAATCTTTTAGAAGGGAAAGAACAGTATAAGAGATGTAGTGTACCTTCACAGGGGCACCAGTGTGAAGCAGGAAAAACCAAAAAGTAAGGAGACACCAAAAATGGCATGTATAACTGGCACACACACCATGGGCTTGGATGTGCACAGTCAAGCATTTCCAGACTGCACTCCGGTAAATGTAATTTAGAAATGACCCCCACCATGAAACCGAGTCAAGGTACCAGTCAATCTGTTCTGGTAAGTCAGGTTGATCTGGGCAGCGAACGCCACAAAAAATGCACAAAACTGTTTTCCAGGAGTCTCTCAAAAGCCTTTTCCTGCGGTCAAGGAAAAACTTTCTAGTTTTTTTTTCCCAGTTAGCCTGAGTTTTCTGGTTTTTTATTCTCTCTGGAAAATACAGAGAGCATTGTGATGATCTTGGCTGTAAAAATGCACAATAACAAATAAACCCTGATTGATTGATTGATTTTCAAGACAACATAAGCTTGCACTCTCGTAAATTAAAGTTTACAAATGTTTCATATTTAAGATTTTTTTGAATATTGACACATTTAGCCCATGTCCAAATGTAGTAAATATTCAAAGTTATTGTTTGCTGGGAAGCTTTGTGGTTCTTGAAAACAGTTTTGCATCACAGTATGTTCTCTGCCATTCTCTTTTCAGGCTCAGAGATGCCAGTTTTTGCACAACAGGTGGTTTGTAAACATATGTGAGTGATATTTTGTGATATATATGCCTCCTGTATTATTCCAAATATAAGGTGGGGCATTTTACAAAAAATACAGTTTTAAAAGGCAACACATTCTATATTTGCAGACCTGTCAAAACTGACCAGGCTACTAATGACTGCTTGAGCATTAAGCTTGCTGCACTGACACTTTTCGTTAAGCGCACAGGGATGCACCTAGGTGAGGCTTGATCCAATGAGAATCCACCAATAAACTTGCCTGCAGCTAACGGCTATTTCACACACAAATCCCTGTGGGGAAAAATGAATGTTTTTATGGTCACCAAAGGAGTCAGTAATGTTGTTCTTGTTACCTCTTCTTATCTAGGTTTGAAATCCAATGTTACCCAAAATGAATGTCCATGTTTTGGAAAAGCAGACATTTAATTGTCCCTACAGTTTGTAAAATTTGTAAAATTGTCAAAACAATCACATCTTCATCAGGCATATCTTCATCAGGTACCTATGAATTGCCAAGTTACTGTCAGTGGGAGAAGGGCCGTATCCAGGAGTTGGCTCCTGTGGTGCAATATGGGATTTGTAGTTTATAAAATAGTCATCAGCTGCAGATGAGTAGCATAGTTGAGGATTGCAAATAAAAAACCTATTGGTTGCTAAAGTTGTATTATTTGTATAATTTGGTTTGATACCGTGTAGTTCTAAAATTTTCTCCCTTTTTTAAGGGGAGAGAGGGTCACCTAATCAGGATGGCCAGATATTCAGGCCAATACAGTATGTTATTTACTGGCTGGCAGTCCCACATTAAGGACAACATGCCACAAGACCATCATTATAAGGACTGAAGCTGTGAGCTAAGTTTTTTTGTTCAGTTTTTAGTTAAACTTTTTTTCTAAATAAGCAGATCACAGCCAGTAAATAATAAATAATGTTTTGGGGATTTATCAGTATATATAGCCTCACTTAATGAAAAAAAAGCAAAAATGCAGAAGATTAAGTCATGCTTTATTTTCTTAACCACATTTTTAGTGCATTTGGTCATAGTCTTATGCAGTCACCATCTTTTACTGTCAGCATCCTGAAACTGATGATTTTATACAGTTTCAGTTTTAACTCTTGTCACACTTTGAAACAAAAGTTTACTAGTTATAAAAAATAAGATTTAGAATGTTACCATAACTTATAGGCAAACACTGCCAAGCTGTAATGTACCACAGTCTTGTAGATAATATGGCTGCTTAGTCTAGGACATCGCTCAATCACAGGCAGAAAAGACAGGCAAGTACTGCCTGCTCCTGGAATAAATCAAATTGCAGCATTTTTTGGATACCACACACTCAGACAATAAACTGGCTTATTACAGAGTTTCAAACATGAAATACCACAGTTCTGTGCAAGTTGTTGGGACACTGGGCTCATGATCGGCAAGAAAAACCATGATATCTGGCAAATACTGCTCAGTGGACATCCATCCGTATAACTGGAAATGTGTAAAACATGAACAATGCGGCTGTCCTCAGTCAGGAGTAACTACTACAGAAATTACTCATTATTATTTCTTGGAAAAGCTCTGTGACATCACTGGGAGACTCCTAGACGGTGATTGCAAATTGACCTTTGGGTACAAACTGTCCGCAGGCAAACAAAGACTCTTCCAAACAGGCACATTAGTTCTGCTTCGTACCAGGACATGTCAAAATTAGTCATAATAACAATCTACCCCCTGTAGTATCCCAAAAAAATGTGCTGGAAAAGTTGCAATGCCCAAGAGTTCTGGGACTCCATAAATGTGTCACTGAGTTCAGTAAAGAATGGTGCTATAAAAAGGCAACAGTGAGGCATTTTTTTGCCGTGAGTTGCGCTTAAATTTTTCTGGGAATTTCCCCACGGGTCTCTCCATGTGACTAATTATAGATGCCGAGATGACATGAAATTGAGAGTCATAAAAAAAATAATCACTGTGTGCACGGTGCATAGAGACAAATCAAGGATCAAACGCATTGTCAAGGGACCTGGGAGGGACGGGCGCACGACTGACAGGAAAGGCAGACTCAGTCCGCACACACAGAGCTCCAGGACAAAGGAGAGAGACGCACAGCGTGAGGGAGCAGGTTGGGACCGGCTGATAAAGCAGAGAGGGAGAGGAGGGGGGCTTATGGTTGAAATTACCGCACCGGGGCACAATCTCCGGCTGTGCACCTTAAATCCGGATGGAACAGCGATTACTTTCCTGTCTTCAGATTCGGTCATGCCCCAGCATCAAACAGCTCTTCAGCGTGGATGGAAACGTGGAATTCATCTTCAACCGAAAGGTGGTTTTCCATTCAGACTCTGAACTCAGCATGCTGTTAAGGAACTGCTCCCCCAACCTGCATATGCGTGACTCCTTGAGCGTGTCTTTTTTTCCCCTTAAGTAACAGCCCACCTTTTCATTCAAAGCCGTAAGTTTCATGCAAACGCTGTAAACGTTCACAAGTCTTCACTGTATGGATGTGTTAATCAAATCATCTGTGTCCATTCACAGAATATGTGAGCTAAGAATTGGTGCCACAACACAAAAGTGCAGACATTTTGGGTAGCATTAATAAACAACTGCTGACAGTGGTTCTCCAGTGGTTCCTTGCGTTTATCGTTGTAGGGAGAGGGTGCACAAAGTACTGAACAGGAGTCTGGCATATCTGGTCTCAACCAGAAACTTAACTTGTCTTAACTCGGAAGACAACTGTGAATTTTCACCTTTACATGAAAAATGGATGAAACAACGGTAGCCAATCTCAGTGACTAATAGCAAGCGAGACAACATTTAAAGCTCTGGAAACAGGAAGGGGCAGGAGGGGGGGGTGAGCCAGTGGATAAGGTACTAAAAGTACTGTCCAGAGAAGAGGTGACTCAGGAATCAGCCGTGTGGACAGAGACAGTCGGGAAGGCAATGGGACCTAGGGAAACCAGAGATAGTAGAGGAAGGAGGTGGGGACTCGTGAGTCATGACAGACACGACTAAGAAATGGCGATAACGTGGACCTGAGTCATGAGACAGAGGACTGCATTCACATGAATGCACACACCTACCCACACACCCACAAACAAGCTCCCTCTGTACAGCAACATGAGGGACGACCATTTCACAAAATGCTTGGTCATCACAGGCCAATGATATCCGGCAGGGGCCCCTCTCGTGACACCTCCAGACTCCATGGCTACTTTCAACTTAGCCCAAGCCCACTCTTCAAAAGACAGCCGGAGGCCCACAAGTCTGGAAAATGGCGTGGTTTTGCATTCTTATTGTGAGAAAGGCAGACAGAACAGCCGTCCCCTTTGCTGCTGAGGGTTCGGTTCTCCCCATCAGGGAGTCGCGCTGAGGTCAAAGACGAGCGGGGAGGAAGTGGGAAAGCACTCTGTCTGCGGCTCCATAAAGCTGTCTCCAAAGCGTTGGGGAACAACTGGAGGCCAAAGACCCTCTCTCAAGGGGCTGCAGCGTGGGTCGCTCTGTCTCTCTTTGCCTAACCTGGTCCTTTTACGAGGCCAGTAAAGTCAACACAGCAAATTCACCTTTGTAAATCTTGAGGGGCGGTGGGGTCAAACCCAGTGTCTGTCATGCCTCCAGAAGGGGATATTCCTGGTGCTTGGCCATCATGGGCAATACGCTGTAGGATCGCTGCAGTGCACCATGGGGGTTGAGGAAGGAAGGCACTCCACGGGAGATGTGAACTTTAAGGGAACTGCTAATTATACCGGTGTCACAGCCCCCCGAGGAACTCTTCCATCAGCCAGATGCAGACCCGGAGCCTTAAACCCCTCAACTCCACTTACGCTGCCCATATTTTACATACCGCCAGGTTATGGCACTTGTTTTTTACTGCTGCAGTTCTGGTTGCACCTGCCTTGTGGGAAGGCTTCCCCAGCAGTGGGATTTGAACTTGCACCCTTCTGGTCACTGCGGCCTTGCCACGGCTCCGCGCATCTGACCCCAAGCCATCCACTGCGTGTCCCTGTGCATGCTGGGGGATTCCGTGCAAGAGGCTGGGAAACCCATCAATGCAATTCATCTGATTAAGGGTGCACAAGGGGGAAATGGAGATTATTGCTATTCCTTCTGTCCAATGGGGTGCACTTGTTGAGTCAGGAAACATCAGGAGAGGGGATGGGTGGCGAAATAAATGGGTCTTTTCTTTTTCCAAGCGGCTTGGGCTGAACTGCAAAAGCAGGGCGCTGGTGTTTCAAAGCAAACAGAGCCTTGCATGTCAGCTTCAGTTGGGAAGGACAAACATTCTGAAAGGCAGGGTTTGGGTCACTTCCTGTTTCTCAGTTCTAATTCCATGACCAGTTCCTATTCCCATTCTTCCTTTTGATACAGCTGAAATGGCTAAACAATGCCTTTTCCCCAAAGGCTCCAACTATAACTGTGCCCAGCTCCCAGTGTGATACATAAGACTCGGACACACAATAATGTTCAAATGGAAGGGAAAACATGGGGATTTAAGCTGTGGCAAAGGTTCCTGTTTTTGGAGATCAATTCTGATGTTTTGCTTTGCAAGTGATATTAGTGAAGCGGTACTGCCAAATCACAGCCTGTCATGCATTCGCCAAGGCTCACATATGTATGGCCAACAGGTTTAGAGCCTGTTTAAAGACTAAATAAATAGAATCTGTCTTATCTGGGCTATTGCCAGCAGGGAACCATCTGCAGACATGTTAAAAAAAGGTGAGGCTGGATCTCGAAATGTAAAAGCAACAATCAAGACACCGGATTATTTTTCAGTGCATCAGAAAAGTTTGTCTCAGTGAGCATCTTCAGCCATAAGGATGTTTGCTAAGAAAATATAAACAGCACTTTAAATTGGGCTGTGGTCTTTAACTGTCACAAAAGAAATAAACTGACGCCGACTTGTAACGAGACCAGTAAAAACACTGAGGTGTGAGTTTCCATGACAGGTCTTTCTACCCGTCTAGAGAATTTGAAGAAAGGTGAGATGGAAACCCATGTCAGCCCAGCATTTTTTCCCAAAAAAAAAAAAATTGTGTGATTTGGCTTTAGTCATGAAGACTGCAAAATTCTACTCAGCTATTGACCGGTGAATGCCTGCACAGTGCTCCAGTTGCAACGGTTGGCATATTCATTTTGGTTTCATGTCATTCACAAAGGATTTCTCGCCAATTATCACACATATTTGGAAAACAAATATCACAGTGCATGTCAGTATGTCCACGGAGATAGCAGGGCAGGTGACAAATCCACTTATTTTTAACGTCATTGTATAGATACAGCACAAACCCTGCGGGCAGAAAAATGACTAATTTGTTATTGCAGTCTGAGGCTCAGAGGAAAGAAGGGAGTAGTGTGAACTGAGAACATACGGGATTCATTGGGATGTTTTATTTGTCCACTCCGGATAGCTAGCATTCCAGCTGATTTGCTGGAGAACATAATGTTTGTTGTGCAAGTAAGACGTCTGTGGAGCAACTGAGACAGCCCGCAATGAGACCATTGTTTCAAACTCTCTGACTAACGTCCCGGAATCCTTCATGAAGTTTGTAGAATTACTGTATGCAAATGCGTTCAGTATTAGCAGACAGAGTAGCTGCTGGGGGTGGGCATTTCAGTGAGAGTCAGTCTCACGTTCTTCTTAAAAAAAAGTTGAGCATGCACTACTAGTGACGGCATGCTAATGATTTTAAAGGGCACGATCAAGATTTAAATCCCTTTGTAATAATCGTGGCTATAAAATGTCTTTTGATGGGCTCCGAGCCAACCAATTTCAGCAGTGTTCTGCATGTAACCATTTTAACCGCTATCAGTATCTTTGCATTTTAAATTGGTAATAGTCCTCAAATGACTTTGCAGTAATTACATCAAAATAAATTACGGTGGGTGTCTTAAGGGGTGATCTGCGCTCAGGAGCGCATTTTGGTGGGTGTGCTGCGCGAAAGCGAAGAAACCACATCTTCCAAAACCTCCGGGTCATTCTAAGAACTATGGATAAGAAAAAAAGACCGTTTTCCGCTGTGTCCGAGGACACATTCCCTGACAATCAATTTAAAAGCCTTTGAGCCTACGCTTCCCGAGCAAAATATTTTCTTTCGCACGAACAACCAAATTATTATTGCTTACATTAGCGTTATGTACTTATGAAATGCATTCCATTTCCAAAATTGATTTCGTGCTCATAATACGAAAGTGACTTGAATAAAAGCAAAAAGCAGAGATTAGGAGGCGGAAACATTTCCAACTCACAACAGTGACTGAAACCATTTCTTGTTTCCAACTGATGAGTGCTAATAAGTTGCCCAACCGAGTGTCATCGCTCTATTGATGATAATTTCAATGACATTCATTTCATGTAGGACATAAAAGTTGCGTGAACTGAATTTGTTTGGAGTTAAGCTTTTCAGACTGTCATTCATATACATATCTTTTGCAGTTACACATACCTTTGCAGGTGTCTCGAGTGGAGGCATCAAAAAAATAGCCGTCAGTGTCTCCGCTCCGCTTCCGACGCGTCTCTGATAAGGTCCGTCGATCCAAGCCGTACTCCTCCGCTTCACTCAGTTGGATTATTTCCCAGCAAGAGCGCATTGGATTGAATAATTGTACATGTCTTCAACACAGAAAAAAAAAATCTACGTTCAGGGCGTTTTACCCCATGCACAAGAACATTCCCAAAGACAAAAGGATTAAGCCCTGTTTTCACTCCTGGATTTTTTCACCCCTTTCACATTGCTATTGTTGGATTTGAAGCGCCATCCCCTTTGGCTTCGATTTCATGACACACGGCTCTATCTCCTCGGTTATCTAACGGTCAGATGTAGTTTTTCGCGTGCAAGTTTTCAAATGCCTTTGATAGTTGTGTATCGACTTATAAACAAAAAACTAAAAATATACCACAACAAGCATTTTCGTTTAATGTCGATCCAATATCAACTTCTTTGTGGGAAAAAAGAAAGACTGGGATTCGTGCAAAGATGCCCCCCGGAATGCTTCAACTTCTTTTTCTTTGTCCTCTTCCGATACAACTGTTTAATAAAGAGTTTTTTCTCTTTTTGGAAAACGGCTTTCCTTCTCGTTCCAAAATATATTCTAAATTACTTTGGATACAACGCTTGCGGTCTGTGGTCGTCACAAAAAGTAATCATATAAAAAAGCAACGCTTAAGTGAAAAGTGCAAGCGTTCGGTATACAGTGCAGTCAGTCAGTATGACATGCACGTAGCCTATCTTGAGATAAACCGAGCTAGAATTGGAATCCCTTCCCTAAGAAATTAGTGTCCCCCACAGCCCAGGACTCCTCGAACTTCCTGCAGAAAAGTTAACTCCTGTTGTGCTGCATTCCAGGGACTGCGTTGACAAAAAACTTAAATATGTTCTTGTTCGTGTACCTAAATTCAGACACGATTGGAATTATTTTTACGTGGGCTTTAGGAATGAGTTCATGGTGGCTATTCTTCCCTTTCTTTTGGAGAAATGTTTCTATTTTGACCTGGTTTAAAGGTCATGGCTTTTGAATACCGGTGGATGTCAATTTGTCAAGACGTTTGGTGCGCGCAATTTAGCGTAAAATTACGAGTAAATGATGATAAATGGAGCGTTTTCGCCACACCGTCGGTGAGATAAAACCTATAGCGCAGTTACTAGCTATAAATGACTATAGTTTTTCAACACGTGAAGAGGATTACACAAAGATCGGAAACCCATCTAAAAGAGATGACCAGATAAAATGACTGAACTCTTGAGTCATGTCTCGCCGCCGGAGTAGCTACTAGCAACATTACGGTGTTAGTACCTTTTTGGACATTTTTATTTGATCTGAGTCAGACACGGTTCAGACACTCTAATGTAAACCAAGGTGGAAAGATTAGAGTCTTCCCGTGACGGGGTCTGGAGGCCATCTGCTTCTCCCTAGGCCAGCCAGAAGGACAGGTTTTGTAATGACTAATAACATTTGGAAAACAGTCAGTCGTCTTGGACACGGCAGGAGCTGATGTTTGGGTGCTTTGCCTGTAAAACAGAAAAGGGTTTCACAACCTCAGAACAGGGTGAATTTTATGTTATATTGGGGAAATTCCAGAAGGAGCTGTATTGTGACTGAAAAGCAAAAGTACATGATGTAAAAGTTTCTTGAGGGCCAGCTGATTGTTTCCATTAGCCAAGGGGGCAATGAACCTGCTTCATCCTCTTCACACACGCTGTAATGTTAAGCCTCCTACCTTCAGGAAGTAGGTTGGAGTTCATTTCAAAGCAATTGTCTTTCTTCAAACCTCCTTTGTGAAGCCTACCAATGTTAACTTTCAACATATTCTAGGATGACACAACCCTCAGCAACCAAAAAGATAGATCCCACAGTATAGACTTTCTCTGTTTATGTTACTTGACACTGCATGCAATTCATCTTGACCACACAATGAACCAAGCCGTAGGAAATACCTATATTATTACCACAATGCAGAAGCAGCATCTCAGAAAACATTAATATCTGACATTGCTGACGTGTATCCTACTACTAAATGGAGAATCCATGAGTTTGTGAGGTTGTTCCTACAAACATCATACAACTAAATCATGTTCAAACACTGACACATTTAGTTGAAGGTATTGTTCACTTTATGCAGGGTAACATTACTTTCTCTGCTTCCTCTGCATTAGAGGGTCCACCAAGGTAATCATTGATAGTCGTATTTGTAGTATGGGACAAATGGCAACATATTCTGCATCAAAAGAACTCAGCAAGTGCACCTTTTAGCCCCTTTGGACTGATATAAATTCTGTTACAGTTGAATTAGTGCCAAACTTTTACTGTGCACACCATTTAACTATCTTGAAATGTATCAGAAAATACGTTCCATATATATATATATATATATATATATATATATATAAAATATATATATATATATATATATATATATATATATACAAATACACATATACAAATATATATATATATTTCTTTTTCAGGTGAAACATCAAATTTTTGTGGGTTGTGTGGGTGTCCAAAGCTTGAGTTACATACAGTTATTTGCTTGTCTAGTAGACACTGCCATCCAACTATGCAACATTGACTGGGGTTTTCACATATGATCTATGATCACCTCAGTGTTAGCTTTTTAAATCATCAGTCAACCTGATGTTTTCTAGCATAATGCCGTTGTCCCAGTGCACTTCAGAGTGCATGTTACAGACAAGTAATGTAGCATCATAGCGCACACAATACAAAATTGAATGAAACAGTCTATGAAACAGTGACAAAAACATGGACTAATCACATGGACGAATAATCTTTAAAACAGTGGGATATTCACTGGCTAACTATATAAGATCATATACAAGTCAATTTCAGTTTAAAATCAATAATAAGGAACATGAACCCATGACAAGTTTGTCAAGGATTGAAGGTTATGATTGGTCTAGTTTGATTGGGATTAGCAAGCAAGGAAGCAGTTACTTTTAGGTCATATATATTGTGCGAGTGCAGTGAAATTCAGCTATCCTATCCTTGGGTAGGTAGAAAAATTGCCTTATAAGGATAAGTTCCAGGTTGTCCACAATGAGCAAGCCATTTGTGACAGAGGTGAGGAAGCCCAGAGGAGACTGGACTGATTGTAGATGCTCATCCCTCTAGAACCAGAACTGTATAGGTATATTGCAGCTGCACAGTAGACACTCTTATCTAGAGCAACTTACATAGCTTATAACTTCTACATGTCATCCATTTATACAGCTGGATATTTACTCACACTGACGCGATTCAGGTTAAGTACCTTGCCTGAAGGTACAACAGCAATGGCCCACCTGGGCAGCCCCCTCCCTATCACTGTGCCACACTGCTGCCCAGCAATTGAAGCCCTTTCTTTGTCCCTTTGAGGAAGATGGGCTAAATGTCTCTCTCTGGGGATCCCAAGTAAAATAGGTTCTAAGTGCTCTGTACTGCAGATTAAGTGGGATGTCTACAGCCTCCTAGCTTCATGCAAGGTTCCCAGCATTCAGAAAAGCAGCATATGCCTGTTTTAGATTTTCCACAAATATTACCATAGGAAAAATATTGATTGATTTGAAAGTTAATGTTATTAGAATCAGTAGTATTTTTTTAAACAAATGAAAGATTGGGAATAGGTGTTATGCATGTTTTTGAATCTAGGTCTGTTTTTGTACGAAAGGGCCTTATTAAAGCTATTCTAGCTATTATTAGAATAGGCTGGCATAGAGCAGGTTGTCAATTCCTCAGATACTTTATGGGATATGATCTAACAAACAAGCAGAATGTTATGGAGGCCTAATTATTTTCATTTCATCTACCCACAAAAGGAATTGTAAAGATTACTTTGGCTCAGTAGAGCTCATGGTTTAGTATGGAAATTTCTTGTCTTGATTACGGAAGGCCACAGTCTAGCGTGTTATTCAGTTCTCCTTAAATGACAGTCTCAGAACTGGGGGGAGAGGTTCATATTGGTTTTATTTCTGGGGCAGTAATTAATCAGATCAAGAGCTTTAATTGCCCAGGTCGAAAGCTGCATCCCTGGCATAGCATTTTTTGCATTCACAGAATAAATCAATCTGTCTTTACAACATCTTGATCTGTTCAGTATAGAAGTCAATAAAACTATTTCTGTCAAATGGGAGTAGACATCAGGGATCGATCTAACGGTTTATGTGTGAGCTGATGAGCTGTGTCGAAAGAGACATTTAGTATGATCTTTGGTAGCCTCACTGAGGTTAGGAAATAGACAACGTTGAAGAATAGAGAGCTTTTTGGAATTTCACAGAAGTGTTTTTCCATACTGTATGGCGTCTCCAAATGTGTTCCAGTCTGTAACACGGCTACTTGAGTAGCATGTAGAATGTGTTTTTGTTGCACAAGGACACAAGCATTTGTCACTTGTAGTCATAAATCTTTACTCATAGTGGTGCTGCTATGTCAGGACATGTTTTATAGAATTATATTTGAATGGATTACATGTCAGCCTTTGGGCCCACAGAGAGCTGTATATTCACAATCCACTACATATCCCATGGTTGAAGTCAGCAAAAAAAAAAACACCAATGACAATTGTATGCAAATAATATCATGTAATCATTCCATTTTCTTTAGTGTCCATGTTACTGAAGTTTTCAAAGCAACTTCCGCAGTCAAATGGAAATATGGACAGATATGAAAATGGGTGGATTTTATATTTGCACACTGGAAGTCGCTCTGGATTAGAGCATCTGCTGAATGACAAAATGTAATGTAATGTAATAGGTGGAATGAGTTTCTCACTGCTGGAAGGTATTTGGGATTGGGTACACTCAACAAGACTGCGAATGAATATTTTGCTTGTAACCCAATCTCCTCTGCTTTGCCGCAAACTGAAACAATCAGATTTTAAAAGATTTCCAGCTGCCTGACTTCTAATAGAATTGTACCATGAACTGTACTGTACCTATATTTTTATACAGTCAAACGTGGATGTTACCTATATGAACAGGATGCACTCAAATGTTACTGATGTGATACAGGTAAAGGATGTTGTGTGGGTACAGTAACTGGAGCTCAAACCCGTGACTCCAGCGGCCGCATGCCTGCAGTCAACCCCCTGATCCTGGGGTCTCCCCTACTATGTGCAGTGAGCGAGGCACACTTTGGGTGTTGAGGGCCAGACCGCCCCAGATTTATGACATCGAAGGAGGGAGAGGGACGAGGGGGAGCGTGACACATTCCAAACACACATCCGACCCCAACGCAAACAAACAGACGCCCTTTTATCAGACTCACAGGGGACGAGGGTTTACCAGCAAAAGTGGGGGTGGAGGGGCAGAGAATTCTTTTGTGGAGACAGAACTGCCGCATTTGCACCATGCGCGTATGTGTGGGGTGACTCTGGAGAATGGGGGGTTTATGGACCAGCAATTACTTGTACAGCCATTTTCAAACAGGGCTGGACCGAAGGATGGCGGAGCGGCACAGGGATGGCCCATGTCCTCGCTAACCCGCCCGGTCCAGCATGCAGGCGAGTCAAATTGAGACATCTGATCTGATCCAAGTCTGCCAGGCAGCAGAACTCCTGTCCCTGCTTGTAGCGGGGGCGGGTGTTAAATCGCTTGGTCCCTTTGGAAGATTGATAGCAGAAGCGAGTGGTTTATCATAAGCTGCTGAGGGGAGGGAAAAAATGACAGCGTTCGCCGCAGCTGGAAGCGCACGCCTGCCGCCAGCTTCTGGATGAGGCCCGGTCCCTCTGGCCAAGCCGCACAGATCCAGATGACCTACATACACGGAGTGTCTTTTGGCTCCGGCACGAGCGCTCGAAAGCCTCCTTACCGCGGGTGCGGAGCCCAGAGCGCGCACCGCAAGCGTGGCTACGGATCCGGGGGCCGGTCTCGGGATGCTGTAATTACACAGGCGGTCACCAGCGCCGGGCCCAGAACTGTCAAACAGCAGGAGTTCCATAGCACCGGCACGGCCGGCAACCCCTCGCTGACACCCACGCGGAGCCTATCGCGTTACAGCCAGCCCCGCCGCATCCTGCCACATCTCCAGAGGCAGGCGCGTGGGGCGACTGGTGACGAATGGTCACCTCGCAGCTGCCAGCGGCAGCCCCGTCAACACCGCCGCAGATCGTCGACGGCGGTCGCCGAGGGGTTTCGCGCCGCAACCCCCCGAGTTTGAGACCATCGCGAAACCCTGCTAACATGGCCGCCTTTGCCGTGAAACCCTCCTGTCGGCCGCATCACCTGGCTCCCTGGTGCGCGGTTGCAGGATGCTGTCAGTGGCACAAAATTACAGGGTTCTGACATTCGTACTGCAGATGACCATGTTTTCAGGCAACTGTGTAATTTTGCCCTCGCTTGTTTGTCATTTGGAGCAAGAGTGATGTAACAAACCAGTTAAGGCTGAGCCTGTTATGACACTTTGATGTCCACATGTTTTTCCTCCAGTTAATAAAAAAAAAATCAATCACGCATTTTGAATGTGGACAAAATCTTAATACAGTTCAGTTTAAAATCCATAGTAAGGAAGTGCATTTGCTCCTTTAACCAGCCCTTTTCAAACTCTTTTCTCCCATGTCTTAAAATTCTACTCCAACACAATTGTAAGTCATACAGATAACTGTACTGGAGTGGTGACTGCCTACCTCTAAGAATGTCTTTCTGCAACACTGTCCCTCTAACACTCATGCCGGTCAAACCACCACAGTCAGGAAGTTGCAAGCATCCAAACAAGCATGGCTGACACCCGAGATGTTCCCAACAGCAGACACCCCGATGCCTGCAGACCTCGTTGAGAGATCCCCTTGTGTGTGCGCCACCCAGGGAGGAACGTGGCCGGATGCACGTGAAGCTAGGGGAAAAAACGCTGTGTTCGGCCCGCCGAGCGGCCAGAGCCCCGAGGTAACCGACCCTGGGCCCGATGACCTCGGGGCCGCCCACTTCGCGGTGACACGGGATGGGGAGGAAACGGACAGAGTCTCCAGGGTAAACAAAGAGCTGACATCCTGCCTCGCGCATCTCACACGCTCGAGGCGGCCGAGGCAAAGCCCCGGCGGAGGAGCCCTCCGGCGCGCAGCTGGGCCTCGCCGACTCGACTACAGCACTTTTAGGGAGCCAGAGACCTTGCAAGCCAAGGCCCCCTGGCCCTCCCTTTCTCTCTCCCTCCCTCCTTCCCTCCCTCTGCCTGTCACCACAGCAACCGAGTGTACAGCAAGCTCTCAGCCAGTTGTGTTTTGTTACTACAGCTGGTGCCGGTTACAGTGTTCGCACCCACCATTGGCCTCAGGTTTAGAACTGTCGACAGGGAAGGCCAAGGCTTTCAGTTAGGTGGTTTGGCAAGGTTGTACTGTTGCATAAATTTGGGGGTTTGAAGGTGTTGTTCCTTCACACCGAAGTATATGGTGTGGCTCTGCGTGTCCCATGGCAAACTGGTGGCAATAGCTTCTTCTGTAGGACCATTTTTTAAGATGAACTGAGACAATGAATTGCTAATAACGCAGTGAAAGATTCAGAAACAGCACTCGTATACTTTCTTGATGATAGAAGACCAGCCCCCACCCTCTCCCATAAAAACAAACTCCGCATGAAATAACTGTGACCTCTCACCTCAACCATCCACTGTTGTCCGTGTAAACATCCTCTCTAAGGCTCTATTTTCGGGTGGTGGTGACAGTCCCGGCCAACAGATAAGGTTTTTAAGAACTGAGTCAGTGTCCTGGAGAAGTCTGGGAAGGGACTTCTGTCATCCCCATGAGTGAGGCAGACAGACCCAGAGAAACAGACATACAGGGAGATGGACACACAAACAGACAGACAGACAGACAGACAAACAGACAGACAGGGGCTAAAACCTGCTGTGTAGGCAAATGCAGCTGGAGAGACCAAAGGATGGTGGTCAGACACATCCCACCGGCTGAGTTTGAACAGATCAGGATGGCTGACCACAGGCTTCCACTGAGAAATGCGTCAGCAGCTCTCTCCCTTTGACTCCCACCCCTCCCTTTCTCTCTCTCCCACTCCTTTTACCTTTATCTCTCTCTCTCTCCCTCTCACTGTCCCCCTTTGCTTGAGCTCTCGCTGCCTCCTCTATCCCTCTGTTCTGCAGTTCCAAATTCCTCAGCAGCTTGGCTGGCCAGAAGCAATGAGTCATACGTTAATTCATCTGCAGCCATGGGAGAAAATTGTTCTTATCTTTAACACACACACACACACAAACACACACACACACACACACACACACGCAAGGACACATGCACACGTCGTAACTCAAGTACTGTCATTTCTGGTAATCTCTCTCTCTCCCTGTCCTTCTAAGGATCTTCTGTTATCTCAGCAGATGGCACGTTCAAAAATGACTCTGGGATGCACAGCTCATTTAAACTCCTTGGGAAAAAAAGATGGGGTTTTTTTCTTAAAAATCCTTTGTCTAATTTTGTAGCTGAGCTGACATCACCCTCTGATGTCATACGCAGAGGCTAACAAGCAGACTTCGGTTACAGGCCTTTCCACACAGGCCTTCTAAGAGGCAAGCCTGCTGGAATGGGGCAGCACTGGGACGGGACAGGAGAAGTGTGGGCCAACAGAGAAGGCGCACCAGAGATAATCGCTGAGGTGGCAGCTGAAAACCCGCCCTGAATGTGACTTAATCTATCGAGACTCGGCTCGCATTCCACCGCGTTCTGCACCCCAGAGTTCAGAGGGGTGGTGTTAGCGTGGTGGAAACCGCAAAGACAGGGTCCTCTGCAGAAAGCACTGCTCAGCCAATGACATTCCCCAGAACTTTTGTCACCTCTTTCCCAGCACTGGATGGCTGTGTAAACTGCTTGTCTTCCTTTTATGGGAGAAGCGTGGTACATTAAATCATTTATGTATCATATCTCCCTGTTTTATGCTGTCCTTTTTCTGTAAACTCTTTATCACCTCTATAAAGCACTGTTTTATCACAGTCGTGTATGTAAGGCGGTGTAAAAATAAAATTTACTGTTATTATTTTTCACCTGTGCCTGTGTATTTGTTACATTACATTACATTTGTGTGATTGTGTTTGTGTTGTGGAAATGTATATGTGTCTCATGGCCTGTGTGATGTTACTAAATGTGAAGTCCATTCAAGGCTTCACATGATTAGCAAGTTTATGGGCAGAGAATTGCAAGCATCCAGCATTTCACCCCACTGGTCCATTAAAGCAGAGCTGAGTGCGGCTTAGAGAGTGATTGACGGCTGTGTACATTGTGTGTGTGTGTAAGAGAATCTGTGAGGTACTTGTCTGACTGAGAGTATTTGTGAGTGTGTGTGTGTGTGTGTGAGTGAGAGAGAGAGAGAGAGAGAGAGAGAGAGGCATGGAGAAGTGGGGCACACAAGGTCCACAAAAGTGTGCCTGCAGCTGGACTGGGTTCCATTGTCTCTCCTTGCCCCAAGCGGTGCATCATGTTCCTACCCCAAACGATGCCTTGCGTTCCCCGCACTTTCATCAGCATACCACTTAAAACCTCTCAGCTTTCCACCCTCCCTTTCTCTTTCACAAATTCCTGGCATCAGCCACTCTGACCCTCCAGGGTTGGAATCCTCACCCACGAGGTGAGCCACAAAAGAGACTTACGATTACACAGGACTCATATACCTTTCCAAATAAGGACATTGATTAAGTAGCTGTGCCCGCTGTATTGAAAAACTTAAAATGTCTGGGAGCTCTGTCACTACCACAGTCTTGTCATTTCACGTGGACTCTTGAGTATAGCTGTGTCCAAACCGACCAGCACATTTGTGCCGATTCCATGCGTCTGTATCAGATTTTACGAAAGACTCCGCGTTTAATTTCCGTTACATTTTGTCCTCGAGCGTGTTGGGTCACAAACGCTCACGTCAGCTTTCGCACGCTGTATCAGATACGCCGTGTCGGGTGCAATTAGTCACCTGTGATTTATTTCCACCTCACGGCCAGGTAGTCAGTGAGGTAACCAAACTGACGATAATGGAAGAGGAGCAGACAGCCACGCCCGTTGATGAGTACAGGTACCCGTGCTCATTTTGGAAAACGAAATAGCCGTACGCGGCTTGTAATCACCTCGGTCAAATTACAGAAGGCGCACAGCTCATCTCCGAACGGCTGTTTGTGTTTGAGTCAAGCGAATGACATGCGTGAGAAACGAGGATTCAGAGCCAATGCAGACTTTCATAAGGCTTATGACACATGCCCACATTCTCGCATACCAGTTGTTATTACTTGTCCGTAGAACGAAAACGGGGGGATGAAGAAAAAACAGTTTCTCCTCGACTTTCTCAGTTAACGTGCAACATGCTATTTCCTCTAAAGGCTAATTACATTTTTGAATAAGCACCAAGCATTCCAACAGCCTGATTGTAATCTTGAAATAATACAATGGAGCTTTTTTCGAGGCCTGCTTTTTTAACCTAAAACCAAAACGACCTTAAAAAACTTTTCCTAAAAGTTAGACTTGAAGTTTAAGTGTCTCCCCAAGGCAGAATATTATTCATTTAAAACTGGCATACCCCTGTGCACTTGGAAATCAGTTTAATTGCTCATAAAGTTTACCACACGCATACACTTGGCTGTTATGTTTATCACATGCACTCACCTGACTGTTACTGTAGTGTAAAGGACAGTCTAACAGGCTAAATGCATTTGATTCAAAACGTGACACAGCATACAGCATTTAGATATTCTTCCTTGCAAGAAACGCGCACACTGAATACTGGCCATCTTTGGGTTTGGATTTTGGAGCAATTGTCTGTGACTGCAGGAGGACAAGAGCTTTGTTTTGAAATTGTGGCTGAATTGTTTGTCTGCTGGTTGTACCTCATCAGCCCGGTCATGTTGAGGTACCATTCTGGTCGAGGCGTGGAGATGCAGTCCAGGCTTTTTACTAAGTAATCACTTGCAGGATCGCCACCTGGAAGCACTTAGCGGCCGTGTACTTTGGTGTTGGAAGCCCACTAAGAGAGTCTTCAGAGTGCGCCCTGCATTTCTGCCTAGCCCATCACCGACAGTGCGGACAGCTTGCTGAGTGCAGAAAAGCGTCTGTGTGTATGTGTGAGAGCCTGCAAGTGTGTGTGCGTGTTTACTTAGATCTTAGATTGCTTGCAGAGAGAGTGGCCCATTTATCATTCCCTTTGCAATTAAGCCTGAGGTTTGACGGCTATCACAATCAAGGGAGGGACCAGATTCTTAACCTACAAAACACAGACATTATTTCCCTATCTGCTGAAAACAGAAGTCTTTTTTTTCTCCAGAAACATTATGGAGGAATATTCTGTGAAATGTCTCCTCCTCCCCCTCCCTGTTCTCTTTTCCTCCCTTTGTGATCTCACGGGAGCTCCGGCGGAGTTTGATCGCCCGGTCTGAGCCCTTGCGCGGGGCTCGTCTGTGACGGAGGTGGCAGAGGAGAGAGTGAAAAGGCCTTTGTTCTGCTGAGGGAAAGGTAAGCAGGGCCAAGGTGAGGAAGAGGGGGTATACGGTGTACGAGAGGGGAGGGGCGTGGGCGTGTGTGTGCGTGTGTCTGTGGGGGGCTGGGTTGTGTGTGCAGTCTAGCCACCCAGCAGGGTCTTAAATTATCTGCCTAAACTATTTTCCATTTCATAAACATTTTATAATTCTCAAGGTTGCTTTTTATAAAGAGAGACTCTGAGGCCTCCCTGTTTCCCTTTTTAAGCACGATTCAGCCTGGGCCGCCTCTCCCTGCGCTACCACCAGACTTCCCATTTATAGGCACAGGGACCGGCCACGCCGGCGAAAAGAGGGAGAGAGGGAGAGAGAAGGACTGATACTGGGGACGGGGGGCGGGGGGGCAAAAAGGTGGAGGTCGGTTGGTGTCGTGGGAACGGCGAGCAGAGTCTGGGCCGCAGGACTTCACCTCTCCCGAGGATTCGCAACTGCTTTCAATTTTAGACGGGGTCACTCGAATTACAGCCCCCTTTTCCGCTGAAATCCAGGACCCCCCCCCCGCCCCTTCATCCCCCCACCGAATCCCTCGATCCCTCCTCCTCCCGGAGAGCCAAAGCCATGACATCATCCTCGAAGGAGAAGTGCTCCTTCTTCCCTTCCCCCCGATCCCTCTCTCTTGTCGTCTCCTTTTCTCTCTCCCTGGTTTCTCTCTGTGCTTCTCTTTGGCTCTGATCTCTGACAGTCATGCTCTCAGGTTACCGGTCGCAGAGGTGTTAGCGACCATCATCGCTAATGCTGGGAGTGACTGGGAGTTGGGGAGGGGCAAGGACGGTGCACTGGATGATTAATTGTCCCTTCACTGTAGGGTGGATGTCTCAGGGGAGGGCGAGAGTTTGTAAGCCGCATATGAGCTGTGAGCTACCTAACCGTCACCGCTCCCCACACAAACCCCCACCCCCACCCCCACCCCCGCCTCTTTGGAATGAGTCCACAGGAAGTAGCATTGCCTCTGATGAAGTCCTAGTCCTTTGCACACACACACTCAGACACACATTAGTCCTGAAGACGGTTGTGTATGTGTATGTTGGGGGCGGGGGGAGGAGGGGGGGCACAGCTCTCATGCTGCAAGAATGCAGAGAATCTTTCAAATCTGTCAAGTGGCTGGTTGTTGGGGAAAGTGGGGGTGGGAGGGGGGTGCCTAATGCTAAACAAGCACAATTACACAGACGCAAGATGGAAACCAGATGACCACTGTCACAGACAGCGCTCAGGGGTCATTGGGCCAGGGAGGACACAAAGGTGGCTGAGAGGGCCTTGCAGATACCCTGGGAGGCAGGCAGCTTCAGCGTGACCAGAGTACCTCCTAAAACACAACAACATTGTCCCACGCTCCAGGCAGACTCCCCCACGATGCCCTGCTCAGTCTCTGCACCTCTCCTGCCCTCATCCCTCTGTCTCACCTTTCTTTTTCTTTTTTCTTCCACCTAATCCCCCCTCCACCTCCCCCTCTCTTTCCCTAACTGTTGGTGATGCAGCTTAGCATGATAGATCTCTGTGTAATCACGCTGTGTGTGGTTTCTCCTCTCGTCCTTGCTAAACAAACTGTTGTACTGAAATCATACTGAATCAGGAGCAGAGCAAGGGGGGAACAATTTATCCAGCTGGTAAAACACATAGTCTCACTGTGTCAGGGCCTAGAGTTGCCCAGCCCTGTTGTACTCTACTCTTTGAATCATGGATTCTGAAACCGATGCCCAAATCTAATTGCTCTCAGTCCCTAATTTTGAATTTAGGAGCTTAAGCGGCATTATTTTGTATGTTTGACCATATGTTTGGTTGGCTGTCCTAACATGCACTTAAATTTGTTACCTAAACCTGATGTCACATGAAATCTGGGTCTGAACTCAGTATAAAAGACAAGGAAAATGGCAAGTCCTGAGTGGATCAGGACGGTCTAACATAGCCTCAAGCTCTGTGTTCAAAGGTACCAATTTCCAAAGAGCTGGAAGCGATCTGTTCAGAGCGCTTAAGCGGTTTGTTTAATTAAGCCGGTCGCAGATGTGCTCGGAATGAAAATTGTGAGCACCCCGCGGCCCCACAGGACCGACATTGGCCTGCTGCTGAACTCAGCTCGGCAGATGACCTCCACAGTTGACTGAGCACCGAGGGTTCACTCCAGGCCCTGCAAATTGCTCACTCGCTGTGACCTCTCACATGGTCCAGATCGCACTCTTCACTCAACACAGGTGCACCGCCCCTTTAAAACCCCGTCAAGTTCAAATGCTTTGAACACGCGGACCCTGAAACTACTGATAATCACATGTAACGATGGGCAAAATTGAATTTTTAAGGGTTTGATTGAAAGGCATAAGACTGTGACTCTACAGTGGCGGAGCTGTTCTACCTCCTCTCTATAGAGTATTTGGACAGGAGCAGATGTGCAAATATCTCCATCCACTGAGGACAGGTGTGAAAATATATAGCCCTTTGCAAATACATTACACTCTCTGACATGTGCTTGTTCAGAGGATTCCAGCTGAGAAAGGGAGACAATAAAAGTTTTCCCTGCTCTCCCCAGCACTTCCTCACTAAAAGCCATCTTCAGCAAACAATGGTGGGGCTCACAAAGGAACTTGGAAGGTGGCTTCCGCCATTGTAAAAGTGAAGAACTAGTAAACCAGAGCTCATGGCTCTGTTGGTCAATGGAATTTTAAAAAAAGATGTTCAAAAGCTTTAGGGGTGTGTTGTGTGTGTGTGATGGCAGATTTTGCTATGGACAACACAACAAGTCAATGAGAGAAGCAGAGTTAAAAAATGTACATATTTACTGTAAACATCATCAGCATGGTGGACAGTATTCTAAAAAGGGTGTCCAATCCTTGCTCCCATTCACTGTAATGAATGGAAAAAAAAAACAAAAATACTGATAAAATCTTACAAGAGAATCAGCTGTAGCAGGGGCTATGTTCTCCAAATGAAAACCCATTGACATTCGTAACAAACATTTACATAGGTGAGAAACTGAGCCATATAATATTATAACCATAGGCAAAGGATAAAGCAACATTAGAGGAGCTTTGCACTATTTTGTTAGAGTTACTGGCAATGTATATTCAGGTTTGGGTATGTCACATTATGGTCCACTTTTGGTTTGTGTGTTGAGGTACTTTCCTCCCCCAACAACAGATTATGTCTGCTAGCAGATCAGTTTTCAGTCATGACATGGAAAAAGCTGAAATTTATCCACAGTCATCTGTGGAAATTCCGCTTTTGCTTCTGCAGGTGATGTCATGCGATAATGTTCACTGTCTTGCCACAGTCTGGGCTTTTTGTGTCATCAGCCACTGCCCTCTAGTGGCTGACAGGACAAATGTCAGTCAGCTCCAACATGCACTCGGGTCATTTCGAACAGCAGCACATGCATCAAGAACAAATGTATTTAAAGACTTGGTTAATTACCTGTGCACCTCAAGGATGAGTGGACAACATTGAACAAATACACTATACAGATAAAAGAGTTGAGGAAGAAGTTTATTTTAATGATGGATCAGAAAAGGTGTTCTCCAAACAGTGATCTTTGAATATTAATTTAAAAAATGTATACATGTACACATTTTAATGATAACGGGCATACAGGTATACAGTCTATTAATAATCACAGTAGAAGGTCATTTTTACATATATGTATTTTATTTTGTGTTGTGATGTCATTTTACAGAAACGATCCAAAGTGGGTCCTCAGCTTAAAAAAAAAGACAAGTGTGCAGACTTTGGGTTGTTACTTTCAACAAGTGTATTCTGTTATATCAAACAGCTCATTTAAATATCAGTTTAGAGCTTTTCTGGTGTTTATGTGCCATTTTCTATGAAACCTGGATGTCTGCAGGTCTGTGACATAAAATTCAAGTAAAAATGAATGCAACAAGCATTTGTTTTTATATACCATATCAGTTTGATAAATCTCACCAATTTTAACTAATATCAAATGGGAAAAGGCAATTCAGTTTTGCAAGTATTTTTTTTTAAATTACATGTAATGCTGCCTCAAAAATCACTGGTAACAGACAGTTAATCAAGTTGCAATGTTACGTAAGTTTTTTTTCTTTTATGACAGATTTAATCGACATTTCAGTAGTGACGAAGAAAAATGTGACCCAATGAATCAGCTAAAATGAAGTAAAAATTGGATAATATTAATCTCTGCTGACATAAGATTCTTAAATAGTGTTTGGGAAGATTTAAATAAAATTTGAAGGAAAAATGGGATACAAATCTCATTTTTCCCCAACCTTCAATTTGAACTATTTCTGTAGAATGACCCACACATTTATATTTACATTTAATTAGGAAGTGTTTCATATCACCAGACAGCTTTAGGACCCAGGTGCCCTTCTGATGACTCAGATGGAAATCCTTAAAGTTAAAGAAAATTTGTCTTTAACTGGTAGATACATTTTCATTTTGATATTCAGTTCAAGGCTGTCATTTCAGAATTATTTCAAAATTTAGTATTAAGGGTACCAAACAATAGTACCAAGGAGTATAAAAATGCTTCAACGAATATTTATATCTTAGAGAAAACAGTGTATAAAAACAATTTCCTTGAAAATGAAAGTGAAAATTCCATTTCAAAGAAAAAAAATGAATTTAATGATTTCCATAATACTACTTCCCTTCAGTAGGACTCAGATCTATCAGAATTTTCTATACTTTATCTGACAATTAATTTCTCTAGATATTAATCTTGTCTAATAAAAGATAGTTAGCCAAAGAACACAGTCCTGACTGAATATATAAATATCACAGCTGACCAATCAGACAGAGGAAGTATGCATGAGAGAGACAGAACAACATAATAGAGAAACTGTCATAATGGCCTCTGTTCATAAAGCCTTGTTGTCATTTTACAGACAGCATACATTTTGTTTTTTGGTATCTTTGTCTTTGGTATCATGGTATCTTTTGATTTGTTTTTCAAATGAATACCTAGATGCTTCAACGTGTCATATTTTCAGCCCACACTGGCCTTTGTTATGCCCCGTGCAGGTGCATCCCAATCAGTGCTAATGCGATTTATCAGTACAGTGTTGAGTGTGCATTTACATGTACTCTAGTTCATACTTGTATTTTCTCGTAGCTGGATTAGGTCAATACAGGCCAAAAACACGAAGGGGAGCCCTGTGTGGTTTGGAATACTCTGTGCGTCCAGCTCCTGCTGTGATTGTTTTGCCTTCTCTATAATTCTCCGGGATTGCATTCTCTGTTATTCTCTATGAATGTATTCTTGATATAAATGTTTTGTTAGAATTTTAAAAGTAATATCTCCTTTTGAAAATATACCTCCGCAAAACAATTCACGTTGTCCCTGGCTCTGACCGACAAATGCAAGTGTTTTTGAACAGGAAAAGGCAACATTTGCACTTAGTGGCAGACAGTGGTGAGTCCAGTCAAATGTTGCGGTCCTCTGTTATGGTGTGGTTTGGCATGGTTCGATGATTCTCAGATCCAAGGGAAAGCCCTGCCATTCTCCAGCCACGGTTCTCTTTTCAAAAAGTGACTGCACCCGTATTTCATCAAATTTTACACTCAGCCATTTCTAATCAATTACTGAGCGTCCAGCAGTCTGGCGAAGTCAAGATAACAGCTCATGTAATTTGCTGCCAAGCAGGAGTTTCAGGCACGCTTTTCACAACGGGGAGCCAAACACTCCTTTAAACTTTTTTAACCTCAGACATTACCATTCATTATTCATCAAGGCCTGAATTCAAAGTTGAACTTATTCCCTTTTACCAGCTGGACCACTGCATTTCATGGTGGAGACCAGAGCAGACACACACGTGAAGATTTGATAAACCGAAAATCTGTGGCTAACAGTAAATTTAGCGCTGATTTGAAGCACGACCGATAAAAGAATCTACAGGAATATAAATTACAGAATGTAGTGAGATTTGACCTTTTCATGTGTCATGCAGTGTGTTGTTTTAGTTGTTCAGTTGTTTTAGTTTAGATTTAGTTGTTTTCGTCGTTATACTCCTAATGGTGCAGTATTACCTGTCTGTACGATAACGGTAACGCTTCATGAACACGGCTTTGCTGGGTGGTGCCACGCGCCCCTCCTTAGGTGCGCACCTCCGAGGCCAGCTGGTCCTCCGGCAGCAGCTCCTCCTTGTCGTCCCGGCGGTGGCGGCGATGGGACTTCACCTTCCGCACGGACACCAGCAGGAGACCCACCAGGAGCAGGGCGGACATGATGGCCAGCGTCGCCACCAGGAAGAAGGCTGCGGGGAGAGGGTGCGAGAGCGGCGCTAAACCCTGAGACCATTTATATCCCTAACACATGCGAGGGCCGTCCCTGTTAACCCACTTTCTTGCCATCGAGCTGTAGGACATGTGCAAATCAATTTGAGACTCCGTGGTTACAATACTGGTCTGTAGATGACTGGCAATCCACAATACTCCACAGTTGTCATAGTGTACATAATAACACTTTGTGTTGTGTGGGTTATTGTTGGGTTTCCCCTCATATACTCACTGGACCCACTCAGAAATAAGTTGGGCGTGGCTCTTCACACTTAGAGGTCTTACCTGGAGTCCAGCGAGACACGTGCTGTTGTCCATGCTCTTCCACTTTCCCTGTGGAGGCAAAAGGCCTGTTTTACTGAGAGTCCAAGGGAATGGGATACATACAATCAGCGGCTCAGTGCACTGGAAGTCTTAACAAGTGTCCTGAATGAAACTGGTTGCCGTTGTGTCTCCAATGGCTAACTGCACAGCCTGCTAAACATGGTCCAGGCCTTGCTCTCGCTGTTCTGCCTCTCTCTCTCTCTCTCTCTCTCTCTCTCTCTCTCTCTGACCTTGCTCAGTTTGCCCTCCTCTGGTTTTCACTCATTTACCTCCTGGCTGACCTCCCTCTCCAACAGATCCCCATGGAATATACGCTTCAGTACAGAGTAACATCAGTTACTGTGTCAAAGCATTAAATCAGAGATAAGAATCTGGCATTTTCACATAATGTCAAATCAGCAAGTGTCCTATATAATTAGGGCTTCTTTTATGCATTATTTTATGTGGAATTCTTTTTACTATGCAATATGTGTGTGAAAATGATACGTATGAGTGTGGCCACTGTTGGTAAATTTGTCATATGACAGCCGCTGATGCTCATCATAGTAGTATATTTTTAATGGTATTTTCTGACATGTGGATATAATATCTGTGATAGCACCCGGTAGCATCTGTTCCTCACCTCCCCCGCTGCATTTTGCCATGCACTCCTCCTCTGTGCCGTAGCGGTTGGCATTGCCGCGGCAACCCCCGTAGGTAAACTGCCGGCAGGTCTGGGTGGCGGGGTCAAAGAAGAACATGCGGAAGTGGGCGCGGCAGGGGCCCGAATCGTAGGCCGCCGTGCAGGACTCTGTGTGGGAGGGACAATAAACAAACTCAGGGTCAGCACACCTGGAGTTTAGTTCTGTGTAATACTGCCATTATCCATCAGGGTCCACAGCTCCCCCTGGTGGCTGACCCAGGATTGGCTAACCAAACTCTTATCCTGACGCTAACCGTTTGACAACTATCAGCTGAAACTGATTTGGGTGAGTATTTGGCGGCACTATGCATCTCATATGGGGTTATCATCTTGGGGCTGCTCTGGTACCTTGGCCATCAGTGGGCTTCTGTGCAGAGGCTTTCTTGGCATTGGGGATTACTGTCACTGCAAGAGAATGAACATGTTGCATGTAAAACTTCGTGCGTCCGTTTCATTAGCTTTTAAGGTGCTCGTTTCTCGTTTCATGCAGGTGAATAGACAGTGAGAAGTACGTGACAAAGCAGGGCATGTACAGATATACACACACAGCTCAGAGGGGGAAGACTCCAGGTGTACAGACAAGCAAAATGCGAAAACTCCAGGCGAACAGTGAGCTGACACAGTTATAAGTAAAAAAGCAGACAGGTGTGCTGGTCTCCAGGTAGACAGAGAGCTGTGAAGAGGCGGGGTCCAGCCGCACAGACGGCTGGGAAGGGGCTGGCACCTGTGCAGGTGGCGTGGCACTCGTCGGCGTTGGCGTAGTTATTCTTATTGCCTCTGCAGCCCCCGTAGATGAAGCTCTGGCAGGTGCGCGCAGTGCTGTTGTAGAAGAACCGTGGCATGTAGGCGCGGCAGGGACCAGACACCGGCTCCGCCTGGCACTGCGCTGTGTGGACAGGGGTGGAGACAGGGGGGCATCAGATACCCACAAGACACGAAGAGGTCATTCACTGGGAGAGACAGAGGAGAGAGAAAGCTGGAGAAAGAGAGGAAGAGAGGAGGGGGAGAAAGTGACAGGAACGTTTAGGGGTGGCGAAGAGGGAGGACAGAGGTTAGAGAGAGCTCAGGAATGGAAAACAGATGAGGACCAACAAATAACGCTAGATACAAACTGCGTAGAGAGCTGGGCATGACAAAGCGTGTGAGAAAAAAAGAAGATAAGGGACAGACAGAGGCAGGCAGAATAAGAGTGAGGGCCTTAGCTGTTCTGCTTTCTACTGAACCATATTATTCTCTTAATAATTTATGAGCTACGGCAAAATACAGAAATGCAGTTTATGACAGTGACATGTTTATTGAACTTGAGATAGGAGAGAGTGAAAATGAAGAACTTGAATGATTAGAGACAGCATTGTTCCCACCTGCCCAGGCACAACAGATCAAAATTATCCTCTCAGCTCTGGTACAATACACTGCATGCACTCATATCTATGTTGAAAATCAAATGGTGTCCCTGTCAATTTTCTAAAATAAATAGATAAATAGCCAGATGAGAGGTGAAGAGAAACAGCAAAAGCGGAACCCTGAAGTGAAACTCAGGACTTGCCTGCAAAATCGTCCGCCGTCATGGTAGGAAGGGGACCTTCGGAAGGACTGCCTGGGAAAACATTGATATGTGTGATTATAAAACAAGGCACTGTATCGCCAAACATTCACTGAACCACTGCGTCAGGGTCTTCCAGCTGAGACCCAAGTCATTGTACATCCCCCAAGGCAGACATAACAGCTCTTAGATGTCTAGTTTCCAAGGCAACACTGAAGTGTCAATCACGTCAGAATTTCGGAATGTTTCAGAGGGACAGTGGCACATGATATGGTATTATCAAAAGACATGGTAAATACTGGCCTTGCTCTTTAGTCTTCAAAGATGAAACACTGATAACATCTTCATGACATGTTTAAAAGGGCTGTTCTCATTTTCTTAAAGGCTACGGTACCTCCTTTCCAGCTCAATCTAAACCACTAACACTCTCAGAACTACGTAGGAAGCTACCAAGATAATCTGGGAAAATGTACACTTTCTTTGTTTGAAACAGACATAAACATCTAAAGGGAATGTAAACTGATGCGATCAAAGCACATAAACCAATACTAGCTACACACCCTCAAACTCTGGAAAGTTCCATTTGCTTCCCATTTATCTTCACCATGGTCCATTATGAAATCGCCACCTCACACCTCAGAGAGGTTTTAGCATTGCCCCACCACTAGGTGTCTCTAGGGAATAAAACACTGCTCACCTTAATCGCATGGGCACCTAAATGTGTTTATCTGGGAAGAGTGAAATTGGGGCTTGGGATGGACTAAGAACAGGATCGTCCACTATTCCACGCCCTAGCTTGGCCTTCATCTCTACAGTGTACAGGTTAGCCATCGACTGTGGGTGCTTACCATAGGCCAAGGCGACCCTCCTGGCAAGCGAGCCTGAGGGAGCAGCAGTGGGTGTCACAGCAGCTGGAAAGGAAAGCAGCCCAGATGTTACATGAGCAAAGGTCCCTGTCCCACTCCATCACTCTATAAGCACAAAAAGTTTCTCATGTACTTTTGTTCCATCCATTTTTGTCCTGATTTTTGACTCAGAGTTTTGTTTATTTTGATGGCGACCCTATCCGACACGCCATTGGCCTTGCTCTCACTGGTCTGTTGGAGGCACCTTACTTCTGGCCTAGCACAAACAGCCCGGGACATACTGTACGAACAGCGACCTTGCACTTCTTCATTCATTGCAGTAAGGAAGCTTCTCATCTCTGCACCACAGCTCTCTGATAAACAAATGAGGTGATAAGGCAGCGAGTGTGGGGCAAGCATTCAGACGCCACACAGCAGACAGTGTTTCCAAGGGCACCGGTCTCCGTGCTGCGGTTTGTGGGAGACAATGACACCACTGGTGGGCAGCGATGTGGAGTGGAGTGATGGGTAGAGGACCGGACTCGTGCCAGAGGTGCTTGTGCCTTTTGACATGCTAATCCCGGTGATGGAACACTGCTGTCGTTCAGGCAGACTGAGCCGCAAAGCAAATGAGCAATTCAATAATGATGAAATGGAGTTCTCGAGACTCATCAACCGACACGCGCAATACGAAGCTTTATTGGCATGAATCTGATCTGGTTCACACAGAGAAACAAACACCATAAGCACCACTGACTGCCATAATGAGGAAAAGTATGCAACTGACAGCACTCCTGATGAAGAAACTCAGAACATCAGCAAACAATATAGACTTGGAACAACATGGAAAATATGACTATAGTCATGTTTTAATGTGTCTGAATAGAGACTACATTATGAGGTGTCTGAATAGAGACTGCACTTTGGTGACTGCACTCAAATCATTAGAAAGGCATTCAGACAAAGTAGACCACACCTGTGGGAGAATTGTCACCCTAGCTTCACCACTGAAGGTGCGCCAGTAGGAATGTGTCACATGACCTTAATGGCAGCACAACCCTCCGGAGGTCACCAGACCGGTTCTTCCAGCCACAGCAGGTAAGCTTGAAACCACAACAAATTCTTAACTCTGTACACATGCCACTCCTCAGCTTATCACACAATGCCTCTCAGGACGTTGAATGCACCAGTGTAATACTCATGAATGCGGGTTTCTGCTTTCTGTACGAGAACAATGCCTTTTGTAAGAAGTTATACCAGTTTTTCTTCCCACTTGGACCCTTAAAGGGCACCTAAGGCTGTCCTCTGAGAAAAGAAACATTTGTAACGTGTAACGTTTCTAATTCTGACTGCAGCTTGAGAACATCCGCAAGTACCAAGCACACACCAAACCAAAGGCCCCAACACAGCTTAAGCCCAACGAAGCACTTCCCTGACTTCTTCCTTCCCATACAGTAACCCTAGGAGCTGTTTAATTACTTATGTGCACCTTTTAGTTTGACTGGATACGATTTCCTTGCTCTAAAACATAGACACATAAGCCATTTGGACTGGTGCCTGCTAGGACAGGAAATGAGCAGTGCGGCCTTATTGTGGGCACTGATGACTGTTGGCAATGAGGCCTGGCTCCTGGCAGAGCCTTCCGCAGCAGTAGATGTCCTTGACCTCTGAAGCGTTGGCCGAGGGACAGAAAGTCTAGCCAACCGTGCTTCGTCAGAAAGGCGGGGAGAGAAAATAAAAACAAAAACACAACAAGTTACATTTTGTCCCCGTGCCCGACTTCCTCAGAACGGTACAGGTTTGGAGACTCAGTAGCAGACATTTGAAATTGAAATTTGAAATACATTTGCATGTATTTTTAACAGGGCTGTCAGTCAGCTGCAAAGTTTACACTTAATTTTTTTTGCCATCAGTTGCTGAAGATATCAATATAGGGCTCACTTAAAGAAACTGTCTCATTTGGAATACACATGATGTGATAATACTTGCAGAAACCGTGTGGTGTACCACAGATCACGCTGAAGTTCAGCATGGCTCAGATATTTGTTGGTCAGAGTAAAGCAGTACCTTATTAGTCACCCGGAGAAGCAGTAACAGACACAAGTTAAGCCAGCAGAGATGGCAGAAACTCAGATACAGCTACTAGACACAAACGTCACCCATACTTAGCAGGTATACAGTAACATAACACTCAATGAGATTCAGGTCAACTAATTTCAAGTTTTCAATAACAATGCTTACCTAGGCCCCAGGGCCCTGGGTTCATGAGTCAAAGATCTTCATCAATACACTAGACTGGCTCGATACATACACTTTTTCTACTCCCTTCATAACCTTTTCATTGAACTTCTTTTGTTGATGTTTTTTCATGTAAGTGAAGAGGAAGAAAACAATACAGTCTTCTACATTAAACTTCAGACCAAAGAGCAGAACTCATTCCAATAAATCTCTCATAAAAAACATACCTAAACCCAGCCAATGAATGAGAGAAAACAATGCAAGAATAAAAACAGCAGGAGATAAAACCTTGTGGGAATCTATTCTAGCCAGTATGTGTATAACGTGTATGTTTTGTATTTTTTTAGGAATCAGTTTCAGGGTAAAAGCAGAAGTGAGGCCATCACTGGCTTAAACCACTATCTGTAGACCATGAAAAGAGGGAATAGACGTCTACGAAGACAAAAAAAGAGCAGTTCTTCTTCTGACTGGCATAGCTTCTCACTCCCTACTGTCATCAAAAAGTAGTGACAGTGCAAGAAATCTTTGTGGCTTCTACAAACAGCAAAGCATTTTACTCGTGAGCTTCCTTTGCCAGAATTTCAAAACAGACGACTCAGCTGTCAGCTTTTCAGATAAGAAAAATCTGATTCAACACCTAACAAACTAACCCCGTACACACTAAATATATTTGACAATATGAGAATCTTCCACATTCCACATTCCATGTGGAAAGTCCACAATTTTTTTTACAGTGACGTGAAAATAATTTCATATCTGTAACATCACGCATATTTTCCGTCAGATATAAATATTCCCTGTGTTAAATAGCTAATATGTATTATGATATCGGACAAGAACATTAAAGGGCCAATGTAGTCAGCTGGGTTTACAGGAATCCTAACCTGGAACAGAACAGAAAAACAACTTAAAATGCTTCCTCTGCACCTCCATGCGCACTAAAAATATCCTGAAAAACTGCCTGTACTTCACAGATGTAGTTACACGGTGGCAGTCGCACCATTAAAAACCTACGCAGTCCTTCAAAATAAACATATTACCTGTTGAGCCTTAAAAATAGACACAAACACTTGGCCAGAACGATAGTACAGCGTTATATGTAAGCCACAAAACAACACCTCCACACATCAAAAGCCCCAGATAACTACAATAAAAAGTACCTTGCTGGCTCTAACAAGCTGTTTGGTATGAGAGCAAAACATGTTTAAGTTTTTCTGTTTCACATTCATTTCGTTATTTGTATAGGTACAGATACTGCTTAAACTGGCCACATTATGATTTTATATGGCAGGGTGGAACACTTACTGCAGGGGTGCCACCATGGTGACCCACCCAGGTGGAAATTCCTACTTCCTGTTCAGGTGTCCGATGGCCTGAGCACCGTGACTGCCCAGCCTCTGCGGGCTTTGGGCTTTTTTAAAACTCTTGTACACCAGTTTTTCCACTCCGCCATTTTGCCGCTTTTCCTCCAGGGCATGTCACACCTACATTACATTACTTTTGCTTAACAGGCGCTCCTCTACAGAGTGACCTACGCAGCTCACAATTTTTACCTGTTATCCATTTAGACAGTGGGATAT
Source organism: Megalops atlanticus (assembly GCA_019176425.1). Taxonomy (NCBI): domain Eukaryota; kingdom Metazoa; phylum Chordata; class Actinopteri; order Elopiformes; family Megalopidae; genus Megalops; species Megalops atlanticus. Next base: position 13,803,147 of record CM032883.1, read on the forward strand.
TTACTGAGGCAGCTTGGGTTGAGGAGCCTGCCCGAGGGTACAGCAGGAGCGGCCCATATAGGGTTCAAACCGGCAACATTTGGGTTAGGGGATCCGACGCTGTACCGCTACCCCTGTGAGACAGGTCACCTGGTGACCAAAAATGCTGTGACAGGCCGGCGCACACGACGTCTCAGCGTCTGGGCCCGCCATGTCCTGGCCAACAAGAAATCCAAAACCCGAAAGACAACTTCCTCGAGTCGCACGGAAAGACTTGTGGGAGTACCTGTTCAGCAGCCGCCCACTGTCCGCCAGCTTCCTCGTGTGACAAAGCATTTCATGTTCATCCGCATCTCCATCCTTGTGTCTCATGCGGTGTGACACAAACGTAATAACGTCTGCAATGTACGACTCTTAACAACACAGTAATCAGTGTAAGCACAGACTCAGATTAGCCGAGTTTAAGAGGGCAAAGAAAATGCCCTTTTCAATGATCCAAAAGCTGGACACACTTACAGAAGACGTCACAACTGATGTCCTGGGTCTGAGATAAACTGTAAACAGAGATACCACTCTTGTCTCAACAGTACCATATAAGGCAAAGTATGGCAAGATGCTGAATATAATGAAAAAGGACTTGTAGTTTGAAGTAACTGAATGATAATTAAATAGGAGTCTACATTTGTGCTTCATATTAATGTCAATACTAATTACCAATGTTTCATGGTTTAGAATGAACACTTTAATATGTGCATTTCTAGAGCAACATAAGAAACCTGACATTTTTTGAAAGAGGTCAAATAACTGGAGTGCCAGTCACATAAAGGGCAAAATTATTGAACATGCCAAGGTAAAAAGTGTTGCAAACCATTACAGTATACACCAAACAAGGGAAAACTGCATCAGGAAGGAGGAAAAATGGTCATAAGTTGAACCTCACCAACAGGAATAGACAGACACTTAACAGGAGACCTGCTAAAAACCACAATGCAAAAACCACAAAAATTACCACAGAACTGAATATGCACAAAAAGGCCTTACACAGGCTCAACAAAAACTGTACATCGTGAGCTTCACAAAGCTGATACAGGGGCTGCCATTTGGAGACTGCTTGTAACCAAGGTCAGTGTGCATCAATGCAGCAACTGGTGCAATGAGCACAAAACCTGGACTTCTGAGCAGTGGAAGACAGTAATATCATCTGCAGCTTCATCTTTTACTCTTTTTCCGCCACATATGGATCGGTTTATGTTTGGAGAAAGCCAACAGAAGCCTTAAACCCACATTGCCTCTTCCCAAGTGTGTCAAACCCTCTACAGGAAATAGATGTCTACAGTTTATTTGAAAATAATCCTGATAAATAGCAAATAGTAAAAACAAGTTTTAAAAAACAAAGAGCACTAAGTATGTGTGTTCACACATGTACGTACACACACACACAACCACACACACACACACACACACACACACACACCTGTGACTCCGTCGCAGGTTGACTTGCACTCCTCTTCCGTCTCGAAGTTGTTGCCGTTGCTTCCGCAGCCACCAAAGATGAAGCGGTTGCAGGTCTGGTTGGCGGCGTCGTAGTAAAAACGGGGGAAGGCGGCACGGCAGGGCCCCACCAGCATGGGGGCTCTGCACATCTCTGGGGGGGGAGGAAGGGGAGGGGAGCGCACAGGAGTGTTACAATCGAAGATGGGCTCTGCCACTTTCAGCTGCTCCCCTTATAAAGCAGCCAGCTTTGGCACATGGTCTGTAATTACATATGCCTGCAACATCGAGGCCTGCTAGGTGGTTACTACTTCGAGGCCCCCCGAGCTGTTACAGAATTAGGCAAGACTGCTTTTTCTTATTGTGCACCAGAGGCATGGAACAGTGTACAAAGTATGCTACATTTAGGCGTATTAGTGCCCCTCGGTGAGTTTAAATATTTGCTTCACAATGCTGTGCAGGAGGAATGTAAATGTTTCCTGTAGTCTGGATCGGTTAATTGATGTTATGTTGCTGTATATTTTAATGCTGTAATGTCTTACTTGTAATGTAATGTAATGTAACTGTTTTAATGTTCCCTGTTGTCCTCTTGGCCTTGCAAAAGAGACTTTATATCTCAGCTGTTTTTTTTCCTGGTTAAATAAAGGTTAAAATAAATAAATAAATAAATAAAATTTAAAAATAATATTTCAACCCTCTTAACCAGCAATGTGAAAGTGTGAGGGATGGCAAACAGTGGGGGTCTGTCTTACTTTTCATGTCCTGCTGTCATTATACAGCTATGATGCAGTAACGTATGGAGAATATAATATGCAAACATGATGGTCTAATGGGAATTAGAGATGTTTCAAACCAATAGTTGTACTTTCATATCAGAAAACATCGAAATGGATATTTTAGAATGTATGCCATATAGGCTTCATTAGGGTGTCTGCTATGCAAATAAATAATGTCATACTCTTAGCATAAAACATAAACCTGCAAGTCCTGATATCTTAAATATAAAAACATTCTGTCAGGGGTAGGCTACCCTGTTTTACAGAAATAAACAAAAATAATTACTATACATTTACAGTACTCTATTATCAGTGCTACATATTATATAGACTTTGTTAATATATATACAGTATTTAAACTATATTAATACCTAGGAACTATATTAAATGCATCTTGTACTTTGCTATTTCTATTTCAAAAACATCACGTATGTGTTGAAATACCACAACATGACTGAATGGAGGCTAAGCCCACTGGCACTTCACACAGTAAAGATATGGTGGCTGTCTGACTGGTCCGTTGATGTTTGTGTGACGCATCTGACATTTATACAGCCAAATAAAATGGTAATTCATGACTGACTAAGTCATCTGCCCACAGTCTCTCTTTACCCTCAGCAGCCAGCTAAGGGTCAGTTTAGTGATCCACTAATCCTACCTCCACCCATTTTGTCAAGAAAGATCGCATTTATCCTGGATCAGTGCTTGGGGGCTGACCGTCTACACCTGTGTGCACAATAGGTCCGTCAAAGCAAAATGTCTGTGTCCAGTAAGCGACATCGGCCTGGACGTGACATGAGAACCGCAATGCATTTGAATGAGGACATTAACGCAGGGGACTTCCTGCAAAAAAGGGGTATGAGGGACACACTCAAATGGTCTCATGCAAATACACATGCACACAGGCCCCACTTTGTTCTTGCTCGCTCAAAAGCTTTTTTTTTTAACCACCCCCAGTCTTTGTGTTTGCAATAGCCTAGGGGTTCATGCCCTTTGACCAACCAATAGTGATCTTGGGAGAACATCAGAATAATAAGCAGACAGTAAAAATGCACTGATTCAATATTTTAACACAGGGTTTACTCATAGCCTGTGTAAGGGTATATAACAGGTGCAAGGTTGCAAGTTACAGTGCATTCATTTTTTATGAGTATGCATACTAGATAATGGCTGCGGATAAGATGCAACACAGTTACTCCTACTACTACTTCCATGACTAATAATCACTAACAACAAAACAAAGATCTGATGCAGAAACAGGCTTTTTATTTCTGAAGTATGCTGGAGGGTGGTACCTAGCCATTGTTTTCTTCCTATACTGGGGTCCCCCAAGGTCCCCGCTCAAGGAAATATCACAATGACCACGGTGTTATGGATCTACATTCAGTATTTCACTGTCAGCGATACGCCAATGCCCACTGGCACCTGCCTTGCACACCAACATTGTGGTATTTTTCGCAGCCTGATACCTGACATGACAAACACTGAACATGCTGGCGAGGATCAATCAGAAGCTGAGACAGAATGAGAACATTAAATCTCTTTTACTGTTGAGACCGTAGCACAAAAACACAGCCTGGCATGCCTGATTGTGCAGTAAAAGAATACAGAGTGGCTGTGTAAGATAGTAACGTATGCATAGTACTATAGATTTAAATCACTTCAACAGGTGAAGTGGAGGGGCACGGTTAATGCGTATGTGTTTTGTTGAACAGAGAAGGGTGTGGCTATAATTACATTCAGATATCTCATCAGCTAACAGGAAATGCCTTGTGGCCGTGTCAGTAGATGCACTGTGTGAGGGAATAGATCGTATTGTATCCTCACCTCTTGCCTACCTGCTGTGTTTACCTTCCTTAGTCCCCAAACCTGTTGCTCTAACAAGTCAGACCATTTCACAGAGAATGTGTTAAAGGCATTGTTTTCAGTGTGATAGCCAAACAATGCTTTCCCGCGGAAATTTAACTTCATGCCAACTAATAGCTCACCACGAAAATTTAATCGTTGACTCCAAACCAGCTTAATGTACTGACTAGAATATATGTTATTTAAATTTCCTTAGCTGTTTGAAAAGTGAACATTTGCCCTAACCATTCTCAAACACAAAAAGATTTTTGCCTTTCAGGATCTTTGATTCCTGTGTGATTATATGTCAAAACAAAGATGTAAGTATGAATATCAACTAGCAAATATTACTTTCTCACTAGGTAGTTTTTCATGTGTTCGTCATTTTGTTTACAGTTGCATAGTTTTAAGAAGCCAGAGGCTCTGTCTACACCCTGAGTTGCATATTAAATACCTTGCCAGGGAATCTGTAAACCTGTAGAACTAGACTCAACAATGGAAAGTGCGCAACAAGTACAACACAATAAACTGTAAGGAAGGCTAGTAAAAACAATGACAACTTCTCCCAAAATCCGGATCTTTCAGCCAGGTTATTTAAAAATGTTGTTATCGCTGCCACTGGACCTGCATTTCATTTTACATCTTATCCCGAACCGCGAACTCCGGGTCAGTTTCACCTTAAAATTAACTGTATTTGGGGGTTATATTAGGCTTGGCATCCTGCTTCTGTAACGGCTGCAGAGTAGCCTACAGAAAGCACCCTGAACCTGTTTGTTACCTGTAGAACCTAAGCTGGGGATGTCGGCTCTTGGTCTGGGGGTCTGGCTCCTGCGGTAGACGGTGAAACCCTGCAGGGGTCGAAGGCTGCACACGTCTTTCCCATCCTCCATACAGCTGACCAGGAAACACTGGGCCAGTCCGTCCTGCGGGGTCCCCACAAGAGCCAGCTGACAGTCTTCCTTGGCGCAGCAAGCCGCCAGGCAGGCCTTAACATCGGAAACATTCTGCAGGGGACCCACGGCGTTGTCGAAGAATGTCTGCTCAAGCCCGTGGTCCGGCACAGTTTCGAATTCCCCGATGCATGTTTGGCTCTCCTGTCCTCGGACAGGAACCGAGACCAGGAAGCAGATCAAAGCGACGCACCACACCTGTGTCATTGCCTCCTATTATGTCCTACCGAGGCGCAAAACTTCTTATTTTAACTGAAACCTTGTCTTAAACCTTAAACCTCAAGGTAAACTCGCCTATCTCAAAGGTTGTTCTGTGCTTCCTCAAAACAGACCTGCAATTATGTGTCCGTATGACGACAGCTCAGTCTGTTTATGTTGGATTCGACCAGTTCAGTCAGATGCACTCTTCCCTTGAAATAAGCAACCTGTTCCCCCTTACTTCCTCGTGTGACGTCATGCTTGACTTCGCAGTTCAGAAGTTCCTCATTCGGTATTCTGTTATTAAAATATAATGGCCTTTAACAACTTCAGACGAGTGACTTATGTCCATCAAGCGTATTACATTCTTTTTCAATTTCATTACCTTTGTCTAGGTATAAGTGTCACTATTTTTCAGCAAAGTTATGTATGTAGTGTTGTTAAGTTACCTGTATGGACAGGTAACTAGCGCCATGTCAAAAACTCTCTCCAAGACCGATAAAATTCGTGTGCATCCGGGCGAGAGGACCGTGCTGTTGTGAAATAAGGCTGTATACAGATCTATAGATCTACAAGATATTGGCTGATCGTGTTTATTGCCACCTTTCTCTCGTCGTAATTTCGATTATAGTGTTGTAGGCTACTTGTAAACATTGGTAAGGCTGTACCTTCAATCGCCACAAGAGGTCAGCAAAATACCGTGCACCCTTTTTCCAGCCCATTACTGAAATAAAAAACTGATTATGTACAGCAGTGTTTCTCAATCCTACTCCTGGAGGCCCATTGTCCTGCATATCTTCTATCTATCCTTGCTCCAAACACACCTGATTAGTGTGATTAACATGCTCTTGATTAAATAAGGTGTGCACAGCTAATCAAAAGTGCCACTGATGAGTTCAGTCAGGTAGGTAGAGCAGGGAAAGATGGAAAATGTGCAGGACAGTGGGCCACCAGGAGCAGGACTGAGAAACACTGATATACAGTGAAAGGCAAATATCCAAAATGTAGTGCTTAGTGAAGTGTACCAGTAAAAACAGAAAGACAAAGACAATAGACTACATTGATGGTGCTTTACAGATTTATTTTTATATTTCTTTTCATTTTTAACAAATACATTATTCAATTAAGAATATTTCCAATTTTTCTTCAACTATTGCAAATTTGGAATTGTAAGTGTAAAACTTACACATCAAGATCATTAAGATAACAACAAGTAATAGTATTATATTAGTGTTTTCAAAATAGTCAATAGCACCTTTATCAGAGGAATTGTTTTGTCACAGGACTGTTGACTAAAGTCATCCCACATGACTTGACTTGAGTTCTACATAATAAACGCTTATTTTCAGTATCCTTAAAGTTTATAGATTATGGTGATAGAAGGATACATCTGTGCAATTTCAAAATGTCTTTCACCTCATTTGAAAAGCAAACTTATATGGCAAACCCCATTCTTTCTTCCAAGTAACATTCATATTCTTTTCAATATTTGATTTTTCAATGTTGATTTTATTGTTACATTTTTGTACTGCTGATGTTCTCACCTCCTATTAAAAGCATGGATTCTCTCTATAGTTAAACAACTTTCATTAAGCGAAATAAACTAGGAACAGCTTGAATCAAAGAGTGGGTTTCTTTCACCATACATGGAAAACTGGAGGCCAAAGTAATCAACATCATGTAGATGTGCATGTGGAGGTTTAGTAGTGTGTGTGCATGTGTGTAGTATGTGTTAGCATCATATTTGGAATAATAGAGTCCATAAGTTTTACATAACTGCTTTGTTCTTACATGTCAATCCAGGCACACATTTGTGGTCTCAGCATTATGTTTGGCACTGACGCTTGTTCATGTGTGGGTAGCAGCATCCACTTATGCAAGTTTTCATTTCACTTTACTAGATGCACTATCTACGTCATGGTGGATAAGAACATTTGTCAAATGATGGTAATGTAAAAATGATGTAATTTCAATCATGTCATTTCCAATTGATTATGGATTTTTTCTCCCCCTCCTTCTTCTTCTTAATCTTATTTTTATTATTGTATAGTCAGCGTTTCAAATTATTATTTTATGTGGGGACAAGTAATGGACAAAATTAAGTTTCCATGCCATATTGGCTGTCTTATGAAAGTTAGAAAAAACCGAAAGTTTCCATAGAAAAAATGCTTGTAATGCGTGTTGCATGTAAATAAGGAAATACCACAGTGTTTTCAAAACATAATATGGACTGAAATACCACACTGAGTCAAGTGCAAATATGCATCTTTTCAACCAGTCCATCAAGAGTTATTCACACCCACAAAATCACAATGCTCTCTGAAAGATGTCTGGTTCTATGTAGAATTTCATGTTGGGACCAAGGCCTAATTTTCTTTCAGGGAGCTGTCAGGAAACAGATATATATTCCTTTTCACCATTACCTGATACATAGCAAGGGGTAATACAGTACATGTGCAAATATTCCACTCACTTCCAGCTTGTTCAATCAACCATTTCTCTCTGTTTTATATAACTGAACATTCATAGATGGTTGCATTGACCCTAAGCACCTCTTCATTCTCCATCTATCTACTTGTATTGAATATCCACCAAGTGCATAAATGGCTTAGGAATATGAGTTGTTTTGAAATGGATTCATGGTAAATGATTGTAACAGATTAAGTCATCAGATACATCACTTAGTCACAATTTACACCTTCATACTCTGATTAGGATTGAAACCTCAGTTCTTGGTCTGATGAAGATCTTGCATACCTTTATTATTTAATCCTATATGATAGGGCACAACTATATAAGTGATTTATTGTTAGCTGTTTGATTCATCTCATTCTGTCTCGTTATTCCAAAATTACTAAAAAAAAAAAACATTTCCTTATATACCTTACTTTGATGAAGTTGTGCCTTTGCTATACACAATAGCAAAGATCCGTTTCAATATCGTAATCTTCTCTCAAGCGGTGGATAAAACGAATATTTGTCATTGAGATGATGTAACAGTTCTTACGGCGCAGATGGGACAATCTAGGAGAACTGAAAAATTCGTCCGAATTTCATTAATTTGATGTACAGCTTTGCAACAATGACAAATTCACTTAAGGTAGAAACGTCCTTAAAATAATGTCGAAAATATTACCCAACATTTATTAAGAACGTAACTGGATTATTTAATGTCTATAATAATGTTATTGGCTATGTCACTACCATTAAAGTAATTTACTTCCATGCCGTTCTTTCACAGCATAAAGGGTGCAAAGCTTCTAGTGACATTTATTGGAAACAAAGTCAAATTTAATGAATAGCTGCTATCTTCTCTATCTTATGTATTATGGAGACCTTTCCAGGTAAGGGGCTGTAATGGCCACAAAGGTAAGGGCTTAACCTGGGGCTAAAATGAGTAGTGGCTTCAGTATAAACTGTTCCTTACGCACCCCTGCTTAAAAGGGCGTGATAAGTAAACACTTATTAAACCAGGCTTCTTTGTAACGCAGATGACGTGACCACGCCATGCCCCAATATTGGCAATAAGATTGAAAATTGTCACCATGAATGAATGTCACTTAATGTTGCCTGTGAATCGCTGGTTTCGATTTTCGTTCATCTGTAAATTTGCATAATGTCGCATGGAATATTCACGGTCGTCGAGAAACGCTCCGAGTGGAATCCTGCTCCCCACCCGTGTAGCGTTAGGACCCAGTGCAGAGACACCACCCGCTCTCCTCGCCACTCAGTTTGAACGCTGCTAGAGTACCACTGTCTCTCCGGCGTACTGCGAGGGTTAGCCGAAGCCCACCGTCCGCGCCTGTGTCTGCCTGTCAGTCAAGCTGGAGATGGCAGCGAACCGGGTCGGGAGGCGATGTAACAACAAAGTCCATTCTCCGAACCGTGGGGCGGCCAGGGAACCTGGACTCAGCGTACAGAAAAGGCAAGCCCGGGTGACCGTGAAGTACAACAGAAAGGAGCTTCAAAGACGCCTAGACGTCGAGAAATGGATTGATTCCTGTCTGGACGAGCTTTACCGGGGCAGGGTGAGTCCTTTTTTGTTACAATGCAGTTCTTACCTGTCTGAAACGGTTGTCCATCACCTACTCCCTCATAGCCGCCCTTAGCGTCCTAACATCACCTCTGCGTTTTTCAGCAGGAGTAGCAATAATGAATTATCCAGTACTACACAGGATGATGTACAGTGATTTGGCAGTTGCTTCAGGCTATACTGTCCAAAGTAACGTGGTAGCTATTTAGGTCCAGTCTTTGAGATTGAAATGATAATAATGATGGAAATAGCTCTATACAGTTAAATATATGGACAGAAATACCGCCTCTGGCTGTTCACTGTACCCTAGACGTGAATTAGATCTTTTAGAACCCGGTCAGCGAAATGCACAAAAACACCGCAGTGTAGATCGTGAGTTATTTTTTGTTTGAATCTCATGTACCCATTGATAGATATGCTGCAGGAAAATGGAGGGTGGTCTGCTAACTGAAGAACAACGATAGCGACATATTAGCAATGTCTCTGTCCGGCGAATATGTTAATTTGGGAGGGGGTTGGGGTTAGCGTGCTCGCCAGACACCGGCAGACAGAGGAGAGTCGCAGAAGGGTGTGATCCGACGGTGTCATGCGCACCGAATTTATGCCATGTGATAAAAATTGAAATTCCTCGTTGAGGGAAACTTTCATAATAAACATAATAATAAACCTACGAGTGGCCACAAGGATGTCTCCGTATCGCTAGTGTCGCGTATGTGTCTGCGATGGGTTGATTCTCCACGTACGTCCACGTTACAGTGTTACAAATGCAGAGCGACTCCAGGGCTCCCAGTCAAAGACAATCGTGCGGACAGATAAGGGTCCGATTAGATAACAGTTTAAGGATTGGGCCAAGTGCAGCAGTGAGTGTAAGTGACAGTTTTATAATCCACAAAGACATGCATTAGTGCTAAGGAACACGTGCAATGGACAATGCATGAAAATCTTTCGAAGGATTTGCACGCGTGGTGTATGTCGTTTTGCAGTGGACAGTTTGGAGATTTAAAAACTTGGGGGCTTGCTGTAGCGTTCACTTCATCCAGTGTGGTAGATCAAAAGTGAAAGTTTGTGTTATCAGATCAGAGACTGTCTCCCTCCCTATCCCTACCAGTATGCGCACATAGCCTCTTTTGTGGTTAGGTGATTCTGAATACTACACATAGTGCAATGTCACCAGTCACGGGGCAAGGTGACATTACACAAAATTCAACTAAGAAGGCGTGTACCACTGCAGGGAAAATTCTTTAACACAGTATCCAACTGGAGGCAGGCCCTTAATCCCAAAACCCATTTTTGTTGGTAATCTTGGATGTCATTCTCAAGAAGGAGCTCTGGTGGGTGGGCTACTGTCCATTTTGGGGGGGTTGGTGGTGTGTTCTGTGACAGGGATAGGGCGACGGGTTCCCATGGCCTCCTCAGAGAGGTCAAGGTCCTAATCATAATTTCTCCCAGACACAGACTGGGCTCTGTCTGCGGCGCTCACTGCCTTACATGGACAGCAGTTCGCACTGAAAAGAGGGGAGGAAACACAAAATCTGGAGAACCGGGCGTGGTGGCAGGAGTGCGGAGTAGCTGGGCACGTGGCCCTACAAACACCCCTCAGCATCCTGTGCCTCCCCCACTCTAAGACTTTCTGCTGGTTCCTGTTTTGCCCTTGGTAGCAGTAAATGAGCTGAGGAAAGTCTTGAGTTGTGTTCACAGGTATCAATGTTTTGCAACAGCTTGGCATTGATACCTTGATTCACCGACCTGTATATCATTTGGAAGGACTTACCTGGTCATGTCCCCACTCGGCCCACCCAGATGATATAATGATCCTCCTCAGCATGCCTTCATTTTCACCCTTTGTTGTAGATGTACACACACCTTCAGTCATGTCAAAAGGAAAGGAGGCACAAGCTATGAGGTAGAGCAGTAGGGGTCAATAAAGTAAACCTATATGTGATTGAATATCCATTGTAAAAACTGCTAGCCTCTGATGGATTTTCCCCCAGGAATAGCCAGCCAGGGCTCTGCAGTGCTTTGAGCAACAGCTGCTTGTTTGCAATCTAAATAGCAGGAATTCTCTGCTGATCCATCCTGCAAATATTGCGGTGTTTGCACCGCGATGTTGCTTGAGCACCAGTACAACATCCTGACAATGTTTTGCATTGGCAAGGGAGGCTCTACATCAGTGCCTATAATATTTACAAGGAGGTAGTTAAACACAGAGCACTTCTTCCCCACAAAAGGGTCTCTTGCTCAGCCTTCAGACAGATGTTTCCAGATAGCAGCTGGGAGACTTGCAGCAGAGCTGCTGCAGGGTGTTGCCCTCCGGAGCAAATGTCACAAAAACACTGGGGACGTAAAAAGAAACACTCAACTTGGCCATGAGCTGGCGAGGGCCGCTCAATGAATCAGCGAGTTCAATGGCGGCCCGGATGGAGCGAGCCTGTTCTCCTCTTCGGACAATGGGCCACTGTTCTGCACAAATTTGTTGCTGGTGCAATGCTGCTGGTAGATTGCAGCTGCAGTATTGCAATTTTTTTGATTCTGCCCCACCACCAACAACACTACCACCACCACAGCCCCACATTTCCAACCCAAACAATTACAGTAACAGTAACCGTATGTTGTTTTATTACAGTAAAAACAACATACGGTGTATAGACAACTGCAACTGTGCTGCAGAATCTGCTTGACCGTGACCATAACCATAACTGTAAATGTTACTGAGAAGCCACACTCTGGTCATTTTCTGTCTTGTGTTGATTTTATGCTTCTTAGTGGCATGAGGAAGTGCAGTCAGGTATTTAGTCATAGCTCAATGCGATGTGCGTGTCACTGTGAACCCCCGCTTATGAAGTCAGATCTAGATTCTGGTTACGTATTTCTGGCAAGATGACATGTCATGCCAGGGTATTAAGGGATATTAAAGACACTTCCCTGAGAAGTGTCATCTGGGCTGCGGGCTGTGAGACTGTGCGGCAGTACAAACTGTGACAAATCCAGTTTAACAAGATGTTTGAAATGAATATGATCTGCCGAGGATTCAGGCAGTAGTCTGTGCTTGTATAGAATGAGTAAATCTCATTTTATTTCTTGACTTTCTAGTCATGGAAGTGTGGTGCCCTGAATGGGGTGGCAGTGTAGCATAGTGGTAACGGAGCAGGACTCATAACTGAAAGGTTGCTGGTTCGATTCCCTGCTGGGGCACAGCTGCTGTACTCTTGGGCAAGTTACTCAACCCACAACTGCCTTAGTAAATATCCAGCTGTATAAATGGATGACATTGTAAAAAAAAAAAAACTGTATCTGATATAAGTCACTTTGGATAGGAGTGTCTGCTAAATGCTAATCCAAGTCTGTTATTTTAAATGGGGTTAATGTCCTCTAGAGAAAGTCAATCACTATTTGAAGATAAAACCTAGGATTAGTGCTGTAACAAGCAATCTCGAATATGATGATTTCTGAGTTCTAGTAGCATATTTTTTTTCAGGAAAGCACTGTTAAGGTAAGATATGTTCCACAATTTTTATGTAAAAACTGAGAGCTACCGTCACTGTCTGTCTAAAGACAGGGAATCTGAAAGCAAACAGGAAATCTTGGGAAAAAAAAAACACCTAGAATCACACATTTAATCAAAGTAACTTCAAAGCATTGTAGACTTAGAGTACACTTCCTGACCTGTAAAACTGCCAGGTTTACATCTATATCCTACCCTTGCTTTCAGAATGAGTTTTCCATCTTGTTGTTGTTTATCTGTGTTTGATACTCAGGAGCAAATGTGCTCGAAGGTTCGCCCAGGATGAGGCCTTCCCAGCTAACACCCCGGCACTTTGACACGTTGGCCAATAACGCTGCTGTGTAGTGCATCGCAAGGTGCATTATGAGGTTAATAACGTGGGGGTTTTGGGGGGGTGTTCTGGGTCACACTGATGCGTCTGTGTGTGCGCGAGCGGTTGTATTTTTTATGAATGCTGCTGAACTGGGAACAGGCCACGCGATGCCTCAGTACGGTGTAATGAGATCTCCAGCCGTTCCTGGCGGGTTTGGCCTGCGCTGGCTCTGCACAGAGAAGCGCCGTGGCAACTAATGGTCCCGGGATTGATTTATTGGACAGCGTCTCATGGGGGGGTTTAGGCCCATATGTCACAGGATAGCACAAAGACCACCCCTGCCCCCCCGTCCACTTCCCCATCCTCCAGCATCTTTCCTCTCCCCCACCCTCAGCACTCATGCTGGGTATCTTCAGCCCCATTAGGAAAGGCCATCACTCTCTCCTGCCCTCGGTCATCAAAGCTCAGATTAACATTTCAATGTGGCTTGCTGCTTGCTTGTGTGTAGAGCAGGAGTATTTGCCTTTTAATCCCACATCTGCCACCACAGCCATCACTTAGCCACATTTTATTGCTCTTCAGTTATCTATAGCCTCTTATGAACTCTGAAATGATCTCAAAAGAGCAGCATATTTAGACAGTGACGGCAGCTCTCAGTTTTTACATAAAAATCGTGGAACATATCCTACCTTAACAGTGCTTTCCTGAAAAAAAATATGTTACTAGGACTCAGAAATCCCCATATTCGAGATTGCTTGTTACAGCACTAATCCTAGGTTTTATCTTCAAATAGTGATTGACTTTCTCTAGAGGACATTAACCCCATTTAAAATAACAGACTGTGCTTTAAAAGGCCATGTTGTGTTTAAGTTTTCATCAAGGCAGCCAAGGGAAATGCTCTGAATAGCACCCCGTGTTTTCAGTCCATTAGAACGATAAGACACGGTTGCACATGAGGGTTGCGGATGAGCTTGACGGCTGAAGTGGTCCATTTTGGGTAAGAGTGGCTTGGCTGGGACACCAGTGGCCAGATGGGAGTGAAATGGCTGAGAGAAAAAAGCACGCACTCCCCTGCAGCAGACACAGTTGTGCAGACTGCTGACTTCAGCACAGCGAGTGTGGGCGAAGCGAAGCACTCCGCGCCATTTTAGAGTGGGGCAGCTGGTGGGACAGTGGTTAGATTAGTGTCTCTGGACCTGGAAGTCACTGGCACGAATCACATGGAGGGCACCACCATGGTACTCAGTCTGAGTTGTCCCACTGTAGAAATGAATTGCAATCTTGCTAAATCAGTTTGATTACCTGCTTCTTCTAAAATAATACATGGCAGTCATAATAATGTCACCAAAGTGCTGTTTTGCAGTAGCGTGTCCTTAAAACTCTAGTTGTTTGTAGTATTTTTGTGGCAGTTTGCACGAATAAACGTAATGTGTTTATTTCGGTTCAATTTCCATATACAACTGCAGCACAAACAGTGGCATCCTTAAGGCAATGTCACGTCTGTGAAATGTCAATCAGTTTCAAAAGGTCAGTCCAAGTGAACAGACCTCGTTGGAACAGCGCCGCTTCACTGATGCTTGGGGACTCTTTAATGTTGAGTCACAGCTCGCCCATATATCAGTAGGGTGGCTTAGGAGAGCACGCACAAAATGCAAGCGCTGTTCGGAAAAACCATTAGGTGCTCGGCAACTGGAAAAGTAGTCACAGACAGAGAAAAAAAGAACAGCCATTATCTGCCAAAAGAGAGAGCGTTTAAGCTTCCGTGCAGCACGAAATGATGCGCAAATACAAACTCTTCCAGAGCTCTTCCAGTAAGCACTGAAACACATTGCAGGGTTAGATTTCTAGGAAGCATCGAGGCTTGGACTGTGCATCTGGAAGCACAGCCAATGAATCTGTCTGGGTGAGATGTGGTGGAAGTGTGTCTTCTTGGTTACATCTCTACTCGCTGCCAAGCCTTAAACTGACAGACCATCAAGGCTCCATCTGCTTTTAGTGTGTGACAATGAAGGGTTGTATAGCCAAAAAGAGGTAGTTTCCTTTTAGCCTGGCTTTCAAAACAGAACCATCAGTATGACACGTTACCAGACATACATTTCTGTTTGCAGTAAAATATGATGGAAGTTAAGGCAATGTGGGCTGCAAAGTGGGATGTAAGAGTCTATTGCAGTGCGGCACTTCACACCTTTGGCTAAGAGCCTTTTTTAAACCGCACCCATGTCTACATTTCCGGCTTCGTGCCTTATCAACGTGATACACCCTCACACACGAACACAGCAGGCACTTCAGTGGTCGAATGGAAGAAAAGTGGTGTGCAGCTGGACACACCGCGAGCAGACTAAGTGAGTCGCCACCCAGAGAACCCAAGCAAACGTAACCAAATTACCCACAACCCACTGGTCTGGAATTAATCAGGACTAAATTGCAGCCTCAGAGGAGATTTCTGCTGCTGCTGCTGCTGCTGCTACAGTAAACTGGGTGAACTGACTCACTGTAGTGTCTCTGCTGCATAGGGGCTGACAGACTCAGGCTGACGCATCACAAGCCCGCACCAATGACAGGTGTCACTTTTTTAGACTTTCTTCTTCCTGCTCATAATCAAGCACTATGTGGTTTATTATCTGCTGGATTGTGATGATTTTTTAATTAATCAGGGTAGTAATTTGCTCAGATTTCCTTATCCAGGTATCTTTTAACACTAACATTTGGTATACATCTGGATTTTTAATGGAGGGACATAGGTGAAGTACCTTTCTTAAAACCAAACAAAAGGAAAGGACACAACTCCATAATCCTCTGGGCCAGAGTTACAGCCGCTGTACCGGATGATTTCCAGCGCCTGTTGTGGTTGCAGCAGTGTTATGATTGGAAATAGAGCATTGGGTGTGAATGGGGGAGTGTCTTCTTATCGTCAGAACAGTACACAGTATGAATAATGGTCTGAAATGGCTTGTGAATTCCACAGGCAGAGTTCAGTGATATTTCCATATCTTCCTATATCAGGTTCATATTAGTATCACCAATATGAAAGGTTTCGATGGCAAAATCAAAAACTTCACATGAGGAGTTTAGGCGGCAGTACTGTGCTTGTTTTGTTTGGTCTCCCTATTTGACATTTTGCTTTGCTGTCAATATTTTTGACTTTGTAGTGGGGAAATGATATGCTCAATGTCATATTGCTATTTTTTTTTTGAGAATACATTTTATGTAGTTGTATAAGAGGTCCTCTTTAGTTATTTTATCTGAGCTAAAACGCTGCGGGGCAAAATGGTTATCCAATTTGCATGTGGTTGTATGTAGTGGTTCCTCGTTACATATTGAATATATTTATCATGACATTTAATTACATTTATCATGACATTTAATTGCAATATATAGGCATCAGTAAAAAAAGCAATATCACTGGGTGCTAGTACGCTCACACTGTACACAGATTGACTTTCTTGTGATGTTGAAACTGAAAATTGACAAAAGGTGTTGTTCAGTCAGTTGGTTTCAAGATTGTATTCAAATTACAAGAGAATATACTACAAAATTGGATAGATTCAAAGGCAGCAGCTGCAATGACACACAAGACCCCATCTATGATGCTGCAATGCAGAAATGAGTCTGCAGGTTTCTCTTTTGTGCAGAAAGAAGCATTTACTTAACTGGATTCACAGAGCACTATGGAACAGTAAGTGTATTTACTTAATAATCCTGCCTATAAAGTGAGATCAAATTGCTTTACTCCAAGTGTGCCAACTGGATCGACCCACCGAGCACACAGCACACATAATAACCTGTGATTTGTCTGTTCAGCAACTTCCACAATCCAGAGACAAGTGCGCAGCAGAGGTTATTATTGTTTTTATGAATTATTTCCCGTAACAGGAGATCATTCAGTCTGTATGTTTCTTACGCTGTAAGCCATTCACAAAGACACATTTCACCGGGTTAAACCATGTCACTCAAGTGCACCATGTGTCTGTCTCACCTGGGAATGAAACCGACAACCCAGAAACGTGAAGTCCCTCGAAATGCTTCAGAGCGCTGCCTGGAACATCTATGGAAATGACCTTCGTGTCTGTGGTATTTGGAGTTGAAAGAAAGGTCGCGGTGGCCCGGTGGGTGAGCGGCGCTTGGATCTTCTTGGATTGACCTTTAGACGGCACCATCAGAGTCAGAGCCACAGAACTCTCCGCCATACTCACTGCTCCCCCACACCCCCTGGTGACATTTGACTTGTCTCGGCCCCCCCCTCGCTGCCCTGGTGCACGTGGAGTGTTTATGTTATAATTGTGCCTCTCGCATCTGTGTGTGATGTCATCAGAAATCGCCGAACTTTCCCCAGTAGGTCTCACTTCACCCATGAGCAAAACACAGTACCACAGTTCCTCCAGTAAAACCCTGCTTTATGAATTGGTAAATGCTAAGCAATGTGAGCTACCCTCCATGAAGGCATGCACCAAACAAATGGAGGCTTAGTAAAAACAACAGCACGACAAGTGTATCCTGCTGTAAACTTCTGTGGATATGATTGAGGTTCAGCCATTCTGTCTGTTAAGATGCAGCCGAGTATTGCCATTCTCTTTTCTCACCATATTAGGCCATATTATATGTTGATTCAACAACCCTGTCTTTGTATTTCCAAAATAAATTGTGCATGCTATTGTTCATTAAATTGAAAAAAGTCAAGGCAACATTTGTATTTTAATTTTTGGCTAAAAAACCAATTACCAAGCTAATCTGTCATTTGCGACATTTTCCTGTCCATACACTTAAAGTACATGTTTTATGCACATGGGTTTATGAACTCTTTTCCATGCAGTGAAGTGTCACTATGTGCATTGCGATATAAATGATATAATGGTGTTGAGACTCCTCCATAATGGTGACTATCATATGTCAGTATGCAGGCCTGGGGGCAATGATGTGCAGTTTCACTAGCTTGCCACTGCTATATCCTTTGAGAATCCTCCTAATGTATGGTAATAATGCAACAGAGTTACTGTCACTCATCACTTTAGAGCAGCTCGTGCACACCTGTGGGCATGGTTGGCAAGTGCACGTGAAAAAGCAATTTCTTCTCATAATGAAAGATTTGGGTCAGCTTTGTTAAGCAACACCTGTTGGTAATTGTAGCGGCATGAAAAGAAAAATTGCTCGCTTCCTTTTAATATGATGATTTTTCGCTGTCGCTGTATTGTAAGTAAACGCTGAGTCAAGTGATTAAATTATGTGTGTATCTTCCAACTCAACATAAATCCACAATGACAACAGCTTTGGCCTCTCGGACCAGCCAGGGCTATTTTCATGAACCGATTTGGGAATTCTGAGTAACTGCTCATATCTGATTAATGTGGAGGAATTGCCTAGTATTGCAGCATTAATGTGATAAACTGTGGAGAAGATGCTGTCACTGGCACACTTGGCACAACATCAGCCATGCTGGTTTATCTGAAAGCCGTGCTGAAATATACAAAATATATGGCGTAAGATATGAGAAAAAAAATTGGAGTCCTTGTATCTGTGACTCAAAACCAAACCATAAAAGAAAAGGGTTGAAATCCATCCTGTTTCCTCTGTCTTACTTTGGTGAAACCAAACAGTCTTTGTGCAGTCACCTCAGATATGTGTCAGTATTGTGACAAGTAGCAATAGCCAAAAGGAAAAAATTCCTTATCAGCCTGGACAATATGTGTGGTTTGGGACATAAAACAGTTTCCTTGAGTTATTTTTAATAATTCCTTTTGAATTTGGATTCCCTAGAATTACAAATGTGCGGATGTTCTCCGGGGAAAATGGTTTTTACTCCCAGCATGCATCTCCTAATTGGTGCTTAAGTTTGCTGGGAGCCACTGTGTTGGTGGGGAGGTGCGAGCTGTGTATGAGGGTTTTTCCGTGGTGGGTGGTGCTAATAGGAGGGTGAAATGCACAGAGATAGGGGTTGCTTATTAGAGCTGTCCCGAGGGACCCAAATGCCGTGGGACAGAGCCGAAATCACAGAGAGCGGGAGCCTCGTGCAGCTGCGGCTGCCAAATCACTGCTCCCAAAAATCTCTCCATCAGTTTGGAAAACCAGGAGGCCGTGAAGAGCCCTTCTCTGAGAGATCACCACTGATAAAAAAGATGTGTGTTTTGCATCTAAAAATAACAGCTTTGACTCATGGCGGCCAGCAGCTGGTTAGGTGCATGTTTTGTTCAGTGGACTTTGTCAGAGATGAACATCTCTGTCGGAAATACGACGACAAAGAGCACTGCAGGCGATACAGCACGTATGGCTAGCCATAGACATAAAGACAAAAGGAGACATATAGACGAAAAGCAACTCAGGCTTATATAATCACTGATAAACAATGTTATCTTCCCTAGCTCACAGGCCTGTCACATGGGCAGGTATTGCTAACATCAGTGCCTGCTGTGTGCAGGCAGTAGGAATGCAAGGAGACCAGAACCACTAGCTGGACTTGCTTTAGACCGGTACTTGGATAGCTCTGGCGTGGGCATAAAAGAAGCTAAACTGGCTTGTGCCTCTCCTCGGTGGCACACTGATGGATTGTGTCGTGGCCTGGCTAGTCTAGCCAGAGGCTCAGCATTACCTCACAGGCCTCCATTGCTTTATTTGGCACACACCCCCTGCCCACTTTCGCTCACTTTCACACAGCAACCGAGCCGTGAATCAAAAGAGTTGCCTCTGGGTGCGTTCTGGCCCCAGCAGCTGATCTGGGATCAGCTTACACGCAAGGGCACCAGGTATGTGAGTTGAGGACACTGGGGTTCAGATCTCAGGTGCTATGGTGGTTTGCTGCCATGACACATTCATGGGTTCATGTCTTTCTTCAGTCACCTTAGTTGGTGCAGGGCTTAGTTATCGTTCAAGACGGGGTAGTACGTTGACCTTCAGAGGCTGTGCGCACAAGTTCAGACTAATAGTGCCATAGTGTCCTCTTCTTTCATGCAGATGAACTATAAAGGTACACACCCTCACAGTGGCAGCGGTTCAGCTGATGTTTAAGGTACCTTTATGATGCCATCACGCATTTGAGTAAAGACTTCCTGCGCAGCACACAAGGGTTGGAACATATAGAGATGGAAGCAGGTCTCCCAGGAGTCATTTATCAGACACTCTTTATCAGAAAGACTTGCAAAGCAAACATACATCAATGCATAAAATGCATAAAAAGACCATGTGACCAACACCACATGCAGACCACGCCTGAACAGGTGTCAATACCTCACACAGTGGTGCAAAAAACCAGCGAGCACACTGAATACAGACAGTGGTACAATTATCAAAATTAAAGGCATTAATTATACCTTGAAAATTAAGCGCAATAATTATACCTTGAAGCCCTATTAAAAATTGACACGACTAGGAGGGGGGGCCGGGATAAAGCCCGGGGAGGTGGGTCCTCAGTCTGCGGTGGAAGATGGCGAGGAGTAATTAGCTCTGTGGTAATGTTTCCATTTGAAATAAGCCGGAATGCTCTGGAAAGCAGAGCATGAGCGGTAGTGGTGAATCAGCACTCCGGGTTCCTCCAGGGCTGGTGAATTTGCATGGTATTACGCGCCCAAAAAAATACTTGCTTCGTTCTTTCACTCATAATTCTTCTGGAGCGTGACCTCAAGGAAGTTTGTTCCTCAGTGTTTTTCATTCTCCTCTGTGACTGTACCTGGGACTCGCTCGCATGGGCACAGGGGAGAGTAACATAGCATTGTTTCACCAGCCCTCATCACGTTCTGCTGTCAGTGGGTGCAGTCTCCTGTAATTCGTTTACAAAACTACATGAATGATATCTGACAGCATAGCAGGCAGCTTCTGAATCAGAATTATTCAATATAGATTTGAAAGGTGAAGGTCGGGTAAGGTGTAGGGATATAGGATGGCAGCCCCTTGAAGACACAGTCACTTAATTATCTTGGATTCCATGTACATTATTGTTATTGTTATTGTTATTATCGTATTTACATCAACCAAAAGTGCTTACAACTAATTGTGTTCTGGATTTGCATTGGAACAGTTAGGGTAAAGTGCCTTGCTTGTGGGTATTGCAGCATTGTCCCATTTGGAAAAATGCAGGCGACCTGACAGTCTGTGTCTGATGATTAAAATGGCAAAAATATTCAGATTTCTACAGTGTATCTGTTCTCAGTGCATGTGTGTCTGTGTGTATATATGCATGTGTGTGTGTGTGTGTGTACCTGCATGTGTGTTCCCAGTCCTCTGTGGTTTCTTCATTGAGGACAGGAGCACCCCCCCCACCACCATCACCATATGTATCAATGAGGAGAGGAATTGGGAGGGGGTTATAGGAGGTTGGGCAGAACTGGGTCTGCCCCCACCCCTGCCCCCTCCTTCCTACACACTAACACAATTGATCTGAAGGCTCCCCTGAGTGACAGCTGCCAGGCCCCGTTGGACAGCTGTTCAATTCAATAGGAGAACAATAGCCCAGCACGAGACTGGCCACCAGGAAGCACAGTGCGTTCTGTGCATTGTGTGTATCTTTACACACACACACACACACACACACACACACACACACACACACACACACTCATTACCAGTGTGCCAGCATGAAAGCCTCTTACATGCACTGACTACAGAGGTGGGCTCTGAAGTCAAACAGAGCCTTGTGTAGGAAGTACATGCTTCTCTGGGATGTACAGGATAATCAGTGATATGACTGCTGATAATAATTGATAATTGATACACTGTCTGTGGTAGGGAACAATGGAGCCTGAGCAGACACATGCATTTATTCACTAGGAAAAATTTCCAGGCAAAGACCTTTCATTGATGGCATATATTATCAAATAATAGGGTAGATTTTCACCTACAGGAGTAGGCAAATTAGCCTGAGCTTCAGTACTAGATGTGTGACCTCTTAACTTTAAAAATGAGTGGTGAGGAGGGGAGGGGAGGAGGAGGGATACCAGAAACAGCTCACATGTGGAGGTGAAAGTATAAGGGATGTTAATACAAGTAAATAACTGTACTTAGTCCTATTAGTCCTAGTTTTACAGTTATTAGTCCTTCCCTTCTAAATTATTACTACACTTTGATGCTAGTTGTTGATATTTTATTTACTGAAGCATTTAGCCTGCATTCTGTATGACAATATGGATGTTTCAGCAATATGCGTGAGGTATTGACACATGTTCAGATGTGGTCTGATATGTTCTGTATTTACTGGTATGGACCCATCATGTGCAGTTATATTCTTACTTTGTTTTGTTGTGTGTCATGGCTGCCACAATGACCCTTGTAAAGGTTTGGGCATACCTTTAAGGAGGGGCTTATTGACTGACAGCCATTAAGGAGGGGCTTATTGACTGACAGCCATTAAGGAGGGGCTTATTGGCTGACAGACATTAAGGAGGGGCTCATTGACTGTTTGGCTCTTTGCAGGAGGACGACATGCCTGAGGAGGTGAATATCGACGAGCTCCTGGACCTACCGAGCGATGAGGAACGAGCAAGCAAACTCAAGGTGTGCTGAAGGCTGCAGTCTTGTCTGCTGACATCACTTTGATGAGCTGTCCAATGAGAGAGGCTCAGAGAATCATGAGAAAAGTCATGTATCATGTAGAATTATGCTTTAGTATCATCAATTTACAATGAGAGAACCAGATGGCAGGATGTAGTATCTGGGAACTCTTGGTAATACAGGGCCTTATGCAAAATGCACAATGTATTATTTAGTGTCCTTTGCCCTCTTGTAAATGTCAAGAAAAGTTCATACTTCATACATCTGTGCCCTGGGTATTTTCTGGGTCAGCTGAAAGCGAAGATGAGATTGTACACTGTAGACATGCATTGAGCATTTTTTTTCTGGTGGAGTATGTTGCGTGACAATTCACTTCAAATCTTGGCTTGGCCTTTTTTAGGAGATCCTCCACACCTGCAGTAACAACACAGAAGTGAGTATCCATGTCCCTCTCTTCAGATGACGTGCCAGTGTGAGAAAGCGGATATGTGTTCGAATGTGTCAAAATGTGAATGAAAACATTTGCAGCAAACATCACAAATAAGCGATTGTGACGCATGGCACATACAGAAAGTATATCAGTTACTGCCAACTTCATGCATGTACCTTTCCGCATAGGATGTTGAATGGATGGTAATTGTATTTGTATTTGTAATTGTATGTGCTGCAGTAGGTAAGCTCTGTGAGGGTTATGATTGGCGGTGCTCTTGCACCACTTTCTTCCAGTGAGCTGAGAGCATTGTGCTACACTTCCTTCATTCTCAGCTGATCTGTAGCGCTGGCCCCTGAGCAGCGTCCTGTTCACTTCCCAGTTATAGTTTCTCTGTGGTCTCCCGCCTGCCCACATCAGCTCCTTTTATAGCCGTGCTGTCTTTCGCTTCTGCGCGATATTATCTGTCAAGCAGGTGGATGGATGTAGATGGGAAAAATACACAGAGCAGCTTTTTGACATTGAACTGCACTGTAAACAGACACTCACTCATGCACCCACACAAACACACACACACACACACACCCTCTCCAGAGACAAGTATGTCTCTCACTCTCATACACACAGCCAGGTACATACTGCACAAACCATTTCCTTTTCTTTCTTTCTGTCTCTCCCTCTTTCCTACATATACAGATAGACACAAAGGAAAGCATTTATGTCACTTTTGCCCTCATCCTTGTAAGCAGGCACATACAGTACATGCAATACTTACATTGTCTCTCCCTCTGCTCTCTCTCTCTCTCTCTCTCTCTCTCTATCACACATACAAACACACAAACACACATGTAGTGAGGCAGTAACTGACACTTCCCTCCACAATGACTCCACATGCCCAACAATGGCAGTCTGTCCTCTCCCTGCACAACCACCCTTTCATACTGCATTCACCCCCCCAACCCCACCCCCCTTGCTTTTGCTTGTGTCGGTAGCAACGGAACAGTCTGTGGGGCAAATTGACCAGGGGTGGGGTCCCCTTGGTGCCCTCAGGGTTACATGCCCCAGCTATGCCCCACCCGCCTCGATTGTCACCCCTCTGCTCTCAACGCAGGCGTTCATCAGAGAGCTGGTGCTGAAGGTGCAGGGCCTGCAGAAACAGGAGGACCTCCACAACGACGGCATCGAGCATCCCTACCCACACCATCCCCCCGAACAAGAGATGCACTGAGACCCACTCCCACCCCCCACCCCCACCCCCATCCAGGCTGTTGTGGGAAGAGGGGCGTGGCCGCCGATGCTTCCCGCCCATGCCCGCTCCCCCTCCCCCCTCTCCCTTTCCCCTCCCCCCCTCCTGCGCACATGCTGCTCTCGGCCCACGGCACAGAACCACAAAGAAGAAGAAGCACCGGTGAACCCACCCCGGCCAGGCTCGGCGCTCCTGCTCCAACCGCTTGCTCACGCACAGGGTCATGTGACCGGCGATCCCCTGCGCCCGCGCGGCCGCCACGGCTTCTTTTCCCCGGCTCGTTTCCACGGTGCTCCCCAGGCACGCTGGACACACATCTACTTTTTAAACTGTGTGCACATCGCTGATTGATTCTGATCCAGAGGTTCCGGAAACATGGTTGTCATTTCAGTGTGTTTTTACCGTTCCCCTGCAATGTAAATTGATCCTCCTCTAAGTGCTTTGCAGTAGCGCTCTTTATGGAACGTCCCTAGATGATGTGTGTCAGATACGGTTGGACATGATGACATCATCTCTTTCACTGTGGGTTTTTACACCATGAGGTACCCCTTATCCAGCTGGAAATCTCAGAGCCACATCTAAAAATGAGAACAATTTAAATGTGGTTTCCAATGTCAATAATTACTGGAAGGGAACACAATGAAACATAACATGGCCACAGGAAAATTTAATGCAAGTTGCTAGCGCATGGGACAGGTCCGGTGGAAATTCAGAAAACACTTGGAATCCCTCCATGTGACTATTTTTAATAAGACAGTCCAGGGGCCAGATGTTTTCTCATGAATTTCTTGTAGAATTTGCTGTCACATAAATTGACACATTATATTACATGTGATTTAGGCCATTTTGATTTGTTCAGAGTTACTCACTGACTGAGAATTTCACATTGCATGTTCTCCGCACCAGAGAATTCTTGTCAGTTCCAAGCTATGTGTTTTGAGGAGCAGTGATTGGATAAGGTGTATGGGGTCCAGTTGGAATTTAAATACACCAACAAGCACACATTACTGCAATAACAATACAAGTACCTAATTACCATGCACTGAATGAGCAAACTTTATGGTGGTTGAATACAAAGGGTTTATAACATGATCTGAGAATATTATGATTGCGAGTCAGTCTAATACTCTGAATGGAACATTTTGCAAAAAATCAAATAATGTAGTGAGTAAAATCGATCAACACCCAAATTATTCCAAGGAACCCCCTGTGAAGTCTGCATTGTGTGTAGCAGTACCAGTACTTCAGTTATGCAGCCAATTACCAAAGGAAGCTGAGAGGGTAAAAGTAAGATCATGTGTTACAGAGAATAAGGAAGCACTGTGCATCTGCCATTAGTGTGATGTGGCTCTAGGTTTTTGCTTTGCAATCAAATGTGTCTTGTTTTAATACATATGTATACATATATCTATAAAAAAACAGTGGTGGTCCATAATTATGAAAAAGGAAGACTACAGCCTACTTTTGAACTAATAAGTGTCTTGAAGTACTTTTTAATTTATTTTTTGTGTAATGAAAAAGCTTGCCAGTTTTAAGAAGGATAAATCATCAGCAGGTTCCTTTTGCTTAATTGTGCCGAATGTAGTTGCATTACCTTTGTGTAATTCATAACAAATTATTCACGCAAAAAAATAGTGACTCTATCTTAATTGATAGTACACAATAATATCAGTCTTTCATTATCAATCAATGTCAATATCAACAATTAAAATCAATATTCAATATCCTTGTTGCAATCAAAATGATTTTGTGTAACCCCATTTATTTGTATGTTTGAGATGAAGTACACAATAGAAATTATAAAAAAATTTAGCAAAAATGAATCAGCTGTTGATGGATGGCAAAAATTGGCAAGCCAAAAAAAAAAATCAAAGGCAGATTTATTCATTTAAAGGTAAGTTCTCATACTACCCAGTATTTGTTAATGGGTGGTCACAGCAGACAGAAAAGCTGTTTAGGATGGGAACTGAAAACCTGCCCAAAACTTAATGTTCTCACAATGTCTCCATTACATTACTACAGCGTTTGTACACTGTCTCAATGGCGCTGCAGTTGGAGCCTCATGGGTAGAGGTCCCGTTAGCTGGTTGTCAGCATCATAATTGCCAGCTGCACATCTACAGTCTGTTACCAGGCAAAATGGCGTTCCATGGAGGCAGCACTGTTCACGATCCGCCAACCTGAGTGTTATTAACTTATTTATTTGTGTACCTGCGGTATTCTCTGAGGCTGTGAGCAGGAGCAGGCAAAGAGCAGAAGGCCCATTCAGGCCCATTTACGACCAGGAGAGGCCCATTCAAGTGGGTGTGAAAGGACTTGGCAAGGACCACTTTTCATGTCCCCAGGACTGAGGCGTGACGCTTTTCGTGTCATTGTGTCCAACTTTTTAAGTGACGTTAGTGGAGGAATCAGGTGTCCACGTGCACATGTTCCTCTGTAATACACCATGTATCCTCGTCTTTGGTCCCAACACTTATCTGTGAAGCTATTATATTTTCCTGTTCCACAAGCTTTCCCATTAATAATCCCTACAAACCAAGCCATTGCTAGAAAATAACCACAACTCCTGCATGTCTTCAAGAAAGACCATTCCTAAGTGATTTATTCCCCGTGCTACTCTCTCCTTTGTGTGTTAGCCTATTAATTGGAATGGCGCAATGATTAAAAAAAATCCTACAGGTTATTTAAAACTTCTAACAGTTTGATAATGTGCTTACCCCCTGCCCCCTACATCTACAGCCCCCTACAGCCCCGCAGTGTTCACAGTGACTGCTCCTTGTGTATTTTGGGATTTGTATAACCTGTGCCAATTCTTATTCAGGTTTTTCCTACCAATTTTTGCTAATGGCTGTTTTGATATGATTTGTAAATCTGTATGTTTGTTAGTTGTTTTTGATTTGTAAATTCTTTGAAATAAAGATTTACCTCTGCAAGGCTCATCTAAAAATATTGTGTTGGTTGGCTTCCCAGGTCTCCACTCTGCACTGAAGACAGTTCTTTCATAATAATAGGTATTACACTATTTACAGCAGTGGTAAGAATAATAATTACCACAGCACCTCATAACCAGCACAAAAAACATATAATGTATATGTATGTGTGTTTGTCTATGGGTGTAACTTATGTAATTTACAGTATAATACAATGTAATTTAAACATCCCTCTGATTCCAGACTACCTGATGTCTGAAAGTAGCTTCATAACTTAGCCATGACAGTTACAAATCACAAGCCCCAAGAGCAGTTACACTCCCCTGAAACAAACCTTTAACCAGCTAAGCAGCTCTAAGAACAGCTACTCCACTCTTGCCCTCCTTAATAATAACAGTGTCAGGACAAAAGATGTAGCGGCAAAACACCATGTATCAAGTTGACGTGCTCTTCCATTTTTAGCAGGCGGGCGCCTGTGTGGTACACGTCCTGACAAGCACTCTAAATCGTACGCGGCCCTGAAATGCACATCTAGTTGCTGGATCTTTTGCATGCATCTTGAACTTGGGCTGGATGGACCACAGAAGGCGCTTCAGTCTTCAAACAGGATTTTCCAGTCTTCAGGCGAAGTATGCAGGCGTAGCGCTCCTACGGGCTGAACTGCATTCCCAATCGCAGAGTTATGAGGCCAGCGCAGCGTGATTGTGAACTGGCCACATCATGTTGGTTAGCTGTGGTGTCAATAATCAGGGATGGAGGAGTGAAATGTCGTGAACCCCAAATGGGAGGAGCTACCGTGTGATATTGGTGACTCTCAGATATGAGCATTTTTAGTCTTAGTCACAGTACTCTTGACAGTGTCAGTTGATGCAGAATGGAGAACAGTCACACAGGTTCTGTAGAAGTAACTTGTTTTATATAATAAAATGTCAACTGTAGCCAAAAGCAGGGGGTAACATCATGTAAAACAGGTCTGATTTTATTCATGTTTCCCTGCATTTCTGATGAACTGCAGTGACACCCTAAAAACAGCCACACAAAGCAGTATTTTAGACCAGCAGTACCACCTTGTGGACAATATGTCACTCTGGCATATTGTATTTAACATACAGCATTACGATCCAACAAGTGCATCTCTCTATTCCAGTGGGTATTGTTATCTCTTGACCTTAGAATGCATTGTCCCTCATTGTGTTGAGGATGTAGTTGTGAAGATCACAGGATGATCTAAATCACAGGGCCCTCATATCTATAGCTCAGAGCCCTCCGCCAATACTTCAGGGAAATGTCACAAGATGCAGAATGATTTAAGATACATATTAAGAGAGTAGAACTCAAAGCATTAGGCCTATGAGAGCATGGTTCAGGATAGGGTAGTAATACTATGGGAAACTGATATTTAAAATGTCTGAAAAGCAGCTTCATTTTTAAAATGTAACTGTTTATACAAGGGGAAATGGGGAAGAAGGCGTGTGCATTTCACATCAGCAATGTCAGACCCATGACTTCCTCAGATTAACAATGAAATATTACTGTATTTGTACAGACTCCTGCTATTATCAACAATTTAGGCAACAGCAGAATGTGCAAAAGGATCATGATTAGTCAAGGAAAGCAACCAATACAAATAAAAACCATAAAACAACCTCAAGGAATTTGATTTGAACTCTTTGACGAAATACATGCGAATATGATGAACATTTGTTTTTTTTCTGTGCTATCAAGGATCATTTAACACATTAAACTGACAGATATATGATGGCAAACGCCAAAGAAATTTAAGTTTAAGTTTAACTTTGTCTTTGAAACCAAGATAAGCTTTGTGATTATACACTTCACATCAATTTAAATGCTTAGGACTATGACTGGCTTTGTTGGTCTAAGAGGCTAGTGTTAGAGTCTGCCATTTGCTGTGTAGAATGTCTGACCTTAACTTATCCATAAGCAAAATTTTGAAATAAATAACTGTTAGAGGAATATGTAACCCCTTGTGGCAGGGGCTCAATTTATTCAGACTAAAGTAAAAATACTGAGTAATTAACACCTGTTCTGTACAATATGGGATTAACTGCATGTGGATGAGGGGGATGTTTGGGTACCAACATCAGCCTCTAGATGGCAGAAGAGGACAATCAAGAATAAACTAAAACCACTTCCTGTCTACACCAGCTTGGAAACACACTACTTGCCAAAGACATCGATGTTACTATATAAAGCCTGTCTGATAGAAATGTGTTTTTGAACACACAGAAAGACATCACTGTTGGTTTGCATCAAATCATCAGAACTGCGCAGCCAAAAACAAAAATAATTTCAAGTTTTCCCCTAAACAGCACTGTTGTGTAAATACACCCTGTGCCTGCTTGTGGAGTATACAATGCTACCCTGCAGGAACATCAGAGCTGACACAGCAATGGTATTATTGGACTGTTATAAAGTGAGAGGATCTTTTCATCAGCTGGGGAGGCAACATGGATTGGTTCACACACAAATAAAATTAATAATCTGAGGAATGATTGCTGGTCACTATTCTCTTAAAATTAGAGCAGGCCTATTTTGTGCAGAACAAAAGTGTAACACTCTTGGAATTCAGACATTTAGGCTGGCTTACAGAGACTTCGCTCAAGCCTGAGTATACAGACTGGCTAGCACTAGCATACAGCTATAATTATTATCATAGTTCGACCCATTTAAAGCAACAGTCAAAGGCATGACAGGGTCAAACAGCTACAAAAGACTGGATGGACTTGCAATCTATCTTAATAGATTTTATGTTTGCTATAGAAGTCTTAAGGTTCATAGACAGTTTTGACAGCTGCATACCCTCCTAAATGAAAAAGCTGTTGTTTTATTTGTTTGTCTGTTCTGAGGACAGCCAGTCTGCAGGGGGGTTTACCAGAGATTGTAATCATTTGGACATCAACATACTCTGTTTCTTTATGATTTGGCAAAGCAGTTGTGAATGTCATTTAATCTTGCTGAAAAATTATGTTTCATCTTAGGGAATTTCCACTTTAAGGAATTTCGACATTTGCACTTTTGGTGGCAGGAAAAAAATTACACCATAAAAGCTATTTAGAGTACATCTGCAAATATATGATAGATTGCCAAGTTTTTTCAAATGTTATTGTTCATGAGCACTTGCACAGTATTCAAAAAGCACTGCCAAAAAAAAGCAGCTTTCAAAAAATTTAGAGTTTAGCATCTCGTAATTATATAGAATCTTTGGACTTTCATTGAAGGCAAGGAACGGGCTAAAACCAGCTTTTTGCATGGAGCACCAGTGCAATGAGGGGCAGCTAAACACAGCAGCAGTGTGGGTACTCCTAATTTGCGACTGTTCCCTCTCAAATATCATTTACATACTTCGTCAATGCCTTTATCCGAGGTCAAGGTGGAATGGATTGCATGCGTGTTGCCTCTTGCTCACGATTGCGACACCATCCCTACCCCTGAGGCTAGAATGCACCTCCAGGGCCTACAGCTGGCTCAGCGTATGCGAGGGGGAAGAGGAATTAAAGCCACGTGACGGTGTCCGGATAGCATGACATCACAAACAAGGGTGCCCTGGACTTTTACTGTCTTTGATTCCCCTCCTCCTGGGAAGAGCGGCCACGTCCCGTCCAGTGACGTCTCAGCCGTCGCAGTGGGCCACTACCTGCAGAAACACCGTGGGGAAGCGTCAACAAACACGCAGACAAAAGGTATCGGGAGAAAAAATTCCAAACAAACCCATCCCTGCCCCCGTTCACCCCAGCCGGACTCCGTGGGGAGGCCGCGCTGTTTTGGGCGGTGACAGCAGGAAGGTGATGTAAGCCATTATTCACGAAACAAATAAACAAATAAATAAAAGCACAACAAGAATGGCCCCCTGGCAATTAGTATAATTAGAGCCCCCCCCACCTCCCCCCTTCCCCAGCTCCGGCTGAGGCCTGCAAGGGGGAGGAAAGGGGATGGCCCGCTTCCTCTGGAAAAAGCATCGTCTAAGGCTACAAAACAGCCCTGCCAGGAAACAGCGCAGCCCCAGAGTCCAGTGAAGACGCACTCTCTCTCTCTCTCTTTCCCTCACACACACACGGACACGCCAGAAAACACGCAGACCAAAACACACGCGCGGCACAGGGATGCCACAGCACTGAGAGGTAAAGGAGCCCTTCACAGCACTCAAGGTAAGAAGAAGCCTCATGAAAGGAGTGGGGGAGGGGGGTTAGTGGAGAGAAAGGTGTTCCTCCTGTTTATTCTTGGTTTCACTCTCCTGAGATAGATTGCACTGGAATACACTGGGATACACTGCCTTGTTTTGAGTGTTGGGAGCTTGTTGCAGTGTCAGTTTAATCTGACAGTAAGGTTTCATCAGGTCTTACAGAACGCCCACTATGGGACTTGGCTCAGCTCACACTCTGCTTACCCTAATATGGTGATTATTATCAATACATTATGTGTGCTACCTCTGGTCCTGTTCTCTCTTACAGTCTGATGGACAGTATACTTGAGTTGATGCACAATTGGTCTTGGGTAATTAACTTAACCCTGGAAATCAATCCTTAATTTGTATGACCAGTACTCAATGGAAATTCAGATTTCATGACACAAAAGACAGAAACAATAGAAAGAAACAACCTGACTGTAGAGCTTTTTCACAGTTTGCTGCTCAGTAGTCTTTGAATAGGTGTAACTCCAGTATACCTGGGCCATAAAGTAGGAGGGTCTGGGATCTGATGGATTACTGGAGATAAGACAACAGAATTACATTACAGCTGCTTAACAGACACTGTTGTCCATCCATCAACTGTAACGCTGAGCAACCGCCAAGCAACTGCTAAGCAACAGAAAGCCACGCCGAACACCTAAGGGAGACCGTCTCTACAGAACTGTACTGGTTGTCTTTGACACAACCGCCCCCCCCCAGGAGTAGCTGTCTTTCGCCCGCATCCCAGCGGTCCCTTAACGAGCGGCGGCGTGGGACTTGACGCGGCAGACCTCCTGACGGCGGCGTTGTGTGTGTTTCCTCTGTTTGTGCCCTGCCCTTCACGTGAACGGCCCGCGCAGCACCTCCTCTCGTACCGCTCCGGCTTTGGCATCGTCCCTTGTGTTTCGGGGAACAACGCTCGGTCTTGAGCAAACGATCCCCTTAAACGCTGCGCTCGAGCGGCATGAGGTCCGCACGCTGGTAGCCTGCAGGCAGGTCAGTCCTGATTCATAACTAGTTTCGTGATTCACTGATTGCTATCAGGTTGCAAGGAAACTCCACCCCAAAGCAGTCACTCTCATTGCTTATGGCTAGCTGTTTGTAAACAACAACAATTATTAATGCCATAATATTCATGAAACATCTGTTTAACATGCAGCATTTTAAAAACCTAAGACAAAAGTCACAGCAATCATTCCAATGTCCTAACGCTGTGGAGAAAGTTTGTAGCTGGTCTGCTCTGACACAGTACCAACATCCTAACGTTTATGCAAACAAAATCAGCAGGAGTTCTGCCAGGCAATGTCGGTACTTCACCCTACAATAAACTCAGCCACCCTTAGCTGGCTGAACTTGTTAGGCGAGAGCAGCTTATCTTTTGGGACCTCAGTTTCACCACTCAGTAAATTAATTTGCTGCAAGGGCTTTCTTGGTGCTGACTATTTGTGTTACCTATTTACTAAGCAGGCAGTCTTTTCCATGCATGCTTGCAATGCTTACATTTTGCATGTTACACATTTACACAGCTGAATATTTAATGAAGCAGTAGTGGTTTGGAGATTATCTTTCAGAATTTTTATCAGACATAAATACAGCTATCGAGCCTCCGCTCTACAGTGTTTGTCCAAACTGCAGCAAGGCAGTTGCTGTTTGATTATAATTTTGTGATGCGTAGGATAGATAACAGTAAACTAAAGGCTTTTGTCTTAGTTTCTGAGTTCACTGTTCAGGAAGTCTCAGGAATTGGCAGTTGGTAACATGTTCACAGAGGCTAAAGGGTTTGGTTAAGGCTGGAAAAGAAGAGAGCAAGAAATGAGAGTGTAGCGTAGAGTGAGCTGCTCACTTCAATGGGTAAATCATTTAAGAAGCAGGAAAGGTTAGGGGGTTAAATCTGGGCCCTCTTCTTCTGCCCGGGCTTTGACTGAACTATGTTACAGAGCGTTTCCTCCCATCGATGTGTACCAGTACCTACAGCAGTCCAAGCCCGTTCCTGGTCAAGGTCCAGGAAACCACCGGCAGCGTTTGCCTCTTCCCCGACGCAGTTCCCACGTTCGCACACAGAGCCGGGATGATGCTACCGCAGCCCGCGAGAGCACAAATCAAGTCATCCTGAGCGTCCCCCTTGCCAAAACACACCATCATCACAGCAGGTGGGAGAGACAGAGACAGATTAACGAGGCCTGGCGGAAGCGCGGAGGGTGCTTAATAGCGGACTATAGCGACTCTTCAATCGGCAAGGGGGCGATGGCGGTGTTCCGGGGGTACGTCCTGTGGCCCTAAATCGTGCAGCGGGTACAGGATGCAGGCAGGCCGGTGCTGACAGCGCCCTCCGGTGACCCCTCTCGTGGCTGCAAGCCCGGCCCCCCATCGGGGTGTTGCGTAACCGTGGCACCCGATAGGGACGGTGCTCTCATCTCATGAACAGCCAATAAGGGCTGGAGAAAATGTAGAAATGGAGCAGCGCTCATTATTATCTAAAAGACAAGATTTTATTTGGGAATGCATTAATACAAAACTATAATCTGGGCCGTTGCTGAGGGTACAGTGTTATTTTTCTCATACTTAGATTACATCATGTTTCAACTCGCACCTCAACTATACTTACTGAGGGCAGCAAGTAAAAAAAAAAATTGTTGTTGGCATCTTAATGAAGAGATGTGAATTTGATGCAGGGATCAGAGTGACATTCAAGTGTTTCTCAAACCAGATGTTGTGCAACAAATTGTCTTGTTAAATATAGTGACCAACAGGGCACTGGAGCCATTGTTTGGGAAGTCGGTTGCGGTGGAAGAAGGTGCAAAACTGGTCTCCAACCATGAGTGGTTTGACGTTCATTCTCAGCCAAGCCACCTCTACACTGTGTGGTTTGTGGTCTGTGGGTTCTAGATGGTTTGGAAAAACACCAGAGGGTGCAGCTGAAAACCTTGTGTTGACTGAAATTCCGCCCTATTTCCGAGCTGGCACTCTTGAAGCGAAATATGGCTCACCCATGTCTCAGTTCTTATTATGTGTGGGAGAGGGTATTGGGAGAAAAATGGTGTTTATAGTGGGGTGCCAATGATTCCTTGTTGACAGGAGATGAAATGGCGATAAAAACAGAGGGTCCCTTCAAACTAAAGACGTCAACCAAAAATCAGAAAACAATGTGGTTTATGATGTTTGAAAACCACGTTCCCTTCCTTGTTCTCTGGCAGCTTCCTCTTCGGTGTGTATTAGAAATGTCTTCAACTTGAAGGGAAACATTATTTCCTCTTGATTTACAATTGAATGGGGGAGCCTGTCCTTGTCAGTGAAATAAAACATACATATTATCCCACAAGTATGCACAGCTTTCCTGAGTTTTCCTTCATAAAGGGAAAATATCCGATTCAATTCCTTTTAATATTTGTGAACGTAATCTGAGATGGTGAAACAGTGTAATGTATAGTGGGTTTGAGTTTACCATGTTAGTTCAACTGAAAAGACACAAACGTGTATAATCTCTGTTCCTCAGGACATTGCAAAACTTTCGTAATGACGCCAAAATGAACTTCAGTGACAGTGTAGGAAAAAGGATGGACAAGACACCAGCTAGTGCCCAGATAACAATGAAGAGGCGAGTGTTATGGAGTGTTATTTCCTGTTCCCAACCCACAAATACACTCAAATTGCTGTTCCTTTATATAGAAGCCAAGGCATACAGTAAAATAGCTGCTCTTTTTTTCAATACTGCCGTTGGATGTGGAGCCAGTTGCCTCGTTTCCTGTACCTCTCTGCCCCCTGACAATCAACAGGAATGAGACAGTTGTGTCCTCGCATTATTTCCATAGATATATTGGCAGTTGCATATCTGAATGTGATTATTTGGCCTGTGTGTAATAGTGAATGGGAAGGTTCTCTACATTTCTCTATCCCAAGGACAGTTTTAACAACCACAGAGATCACAACAGCCAAAGACTTCAATTCCAGATCTAAAATCTAGCACATACAATCCAGTCTTTGCTGTCTTCTTGTAGTGCCTACCAATCCCATGACCCATCATTTCCAAGGCCAATCTAAATTGTACACACACATTCCGGGCACTCAGTTACCTGTAGAGATATATTATAGATAAATTGGACTATGCTGGGCGCATAAAACTCATGACAGACCACTTGCAAACCAGTCTACCTTGCATAAAAAGTGAAAAAAGCATAGGTCCGGTTTCAGTGAGTGACTGAGAGAGTCAGGTTAATAAGTAAAGTTCCCTTTCTCTTTCCAAGTCCTTGGATTTAAGTGTAGCATGAGATCAAATTACCTAGATGAACAGCCCCTTGTCCCACTTTATACATCACCCATTATATCAAATAATGTAAATAATCACTTGTTATCAAGTGAACAAATTGATAGGCTTTTTAATCATTCAGTAAAAACACAACTAATGTGGTAATTGTAGTGGTTATTTAATATTCAGCTTTATGTTTGTTTCATTGTGTTGTGTAGCTCTTAACATAAAGGCGTAGTGACTTATCCTTTATTAAATATTGACACAGATAAACTTATTAAGTAAAAATATAATACATTGTTATTACTGTGTAATCATATGCCTGACATATGCAAGTCTACATTGAATGAAGTATTATAAAATGTGCACATTTTGCACATTTTCACTTGTATAAACATTTTTTTATTTTTAAAATTAATTTAATAAAAATAGTCTCTTCCTTTAAACACAATATGTCAACAGATCAACGTATATTATGTTTCAATAAGGGATTATGCCTGTATCAACAAATTCCTTTCACCCTGACATTCCCTTATTACTTTGCATCACACTTCCATACCACCTGAAAGGGTCTCGATTCAAAGTCTTTCCTTTCAGCTTTAAAACTGGACTGGCAACGCATTCGAGCTGATGTGTGTTTTCAAACTAATACATTCTCACACAGACAAAGAGGTCTTGCGAAAATAAAGAATGCCAAACAGCTGAGATGAAGGAGGTTATCAATCTACAAAATGAATGACAGAAAAAAAACATCTTATGTGTTTGTTGCTGTCTCCATGTGTAGACAGGCCTTTGCATGGCCTCTGTCATGCTTTGGTGACCTCCACGAGTCCTTTACTGCTGACTGGAATGTTTTGCGACAGCATTCCGGGCCTAGCCGAAAGGAAAGGACAGACACTTGCTCCTGCTCTTTTGTTTATACATCAGTGGCTTAGCTTTTCTCTTTTTTTCAGCTGTTTTCCAAAGGCCCAACCGCAGGGACTGACAGATTTCTTCATGTTCTTACTGGGTGCCAGAATTGTCAAGAGACTCAGCACACTCCTCAGTTTATGTGCTTTGAAAACCCCTCCATCTTGAGCTCCTGGAAAGGTTTTTGAAGCAATCTCCGAAGTGACGCACTAAAGCAGGGGCTGTATTGTGTTTGCAGAGGAATCGATACACGTTCAACCGACTTCCTTTCTGCACGTGTCTGGGCCCTAGCATCGTTAAAAGGAAATAGGAAGAGCGGCGGCAAAGTGAGAGCAACGGTTTGAATCGTGAAGTCAAAGGCTAATGAGTGCTGCACGAGGCAGAGGGTGAGGGTGAGAGGGCAATCACCATATTAATACGTGAGCGGTAAAGACCACCGGGGCAGGGCGAACTTATTAAGTAGCTACACCCAAGTGAAACAATGGAAAGAAACCGTGTTTATCATACTTGACTGTTTTACCATTGTGCAATATCCATATTATCTTTATGGCCACATCTATATCACTTCTGAAGAGTACAGTGTTATAGTGGTGCATGTTGCTGAGCATAGGCTACTTTCACAGTTATATATGAAGAATGGAAGCCCTGGTATGTTTCTGACAATGCTTTGTGGAAAAAAATAAAATATGCACAAAAACATCCCCTCGCTGTCCAATTCATGCACACTTGCATATTTTTGCTAATGATTATAGTTCAACCAATGCTTTTTCAAGACTGAACAAATTAGAAAAGCTTGAAACTCTGTCTATTAGTATTGCAATACATGCAACTGTCAACGAAGTTTGGTGTAAGGAACTGGTGAGAAGCAACAGAAATGTATTTGAGTGTAAAACACAGCAACATATGCAATGTCTTCAAATCAGTGCTTAGGTATTTCAACCTGATTTCTATTCGCAGAGAGAGTTTGGAGAGTTTGGTGGTATATATAAGACTCTGAAGATGCAGCAAGATATGTTTATGCAGAAGGAGAACTTTGGCCAGTTATCCAACAGAGACATGTTGATGAAAACATCACTGCGACAAAAGCCAGAGTTTTTCACCCCCATGGCCCAACGACTTACCTCATATTAAAAATTTCCATTCAGTTGTAAACTGTGGAGTATGGCCATTCCAGAGCACTATGCAATTATTCACATGTCCAATTTATTTGGAACACATGAACAGGTTGTCAGGCTGTATATATGTACAACTCCACAATCTGCTAGGCTGCTGAATATATGATTCAAAATATTAATTACTTTTTGTCAATATTTTGAATGGTTTCAACTTTTTAACTGGAATCAGCTCAGCTGGTTTTGGCAGCATTTCAACCTTCCCCTAAAATCTTAAATCCTGTTCCATCAAAAATGTAGATCTAATATTATAAATGTAACATTATTTCAAAACCAATGGGTAATCAAAAGATTTTCCTTCTTGTATATATATTTCCAGTAAGTCAGGTACTTTCCTGTAGCTGGCAGTAGGCGCAGGTAGCACTGTGTGGCAGGTACTGACGACAGTGATAAATACTTAGGGACTATATCTGTGACACTATCACCGTACAACACGGGAAAACCCATCGAGGAACGAGGAAACAGTAAAGCATGACAGCTACACTTTCCTTTTTTAAAATAACACAGTTGAAAACCATTTAAAAACAAGTACACGCTGGAAAAGGCAATAAAACCTTAGTCGTGATTCAATATCGACAAGCATATAAAATGAAGGACGAAGAGGTAGCAGATACCAAGCAATAGTATGCTGTGTGGAAAGATATGGCCGTCTAGTGCATGTGTTAAATGCCAGTATTCAGACCCCTTATGTACTCAGAAACGGAGCGGGCTTCACCATAATTTAAACGCGCATTTTTTTTTGCGGGACACCGTCTGTCGGCGGGGGTGTTGAGCGTGAAACGCGGCGCGTGCGTCTGGAGTGGAGCGCGCGGGGGGACTCTCCGTCCGTTGAAGTAAAAGTGAAAAGCTTTGCCCTTCAGCACGAGACACGGCGGTGTCAGCATTAAGGCAGGAGTTGCGCTCCCAGTGCGTCCCGGATCCGCGGATCCTCAGCTCTTTCGCTTCTGTTTCTCTTTCCTTTGGCTTCAGAGACAACCACCAACCATGAATTCAGTGAGTACATAAATAAAATTCTCCAATCTTTCTCTTTTGAGAAATTATCCATAGTTGGTGGGATACAAGTGAATGCATGCTGCAAAGAAAATTCAAATGTCGATTTCTCCGTAGTCTAAACTAACGGCAAAATTATTATTTTATTTCTTTTTGAAATAATGGTTGTAGGATTTGCTAGCCCTATATATAAGGAAATGTTCCTTTTCATTGTAAAGACAAGTAATTTCAGGTACAAAACACGTTTACATAACATTGTTATGAGCATTTTAGTTATAACTGTTATTAGATCGAGCAGTGTTCTATTCAGATAATTCACGCATTGAACAAATTAACCTTGTAGACTCTAATTTTCAAAATAAAATGAATATCTGGGAATGATTTGCCTCTGTCATGACAAACGATTTTGACAAGAGCAAGAAGTACTTTCACAGTTTTTACATTGTGTCATCAAATCTGAAAGACCAGATGGCAAACATTTCAGTTGGTTTCTTTATTCTTCATAAATATGACTTTGTAGCATCAAGCCATGTGGGGGTGGGGTATGGGGCTGCTGGCAAGTGGCACTGCTATTATATATCCTTTCCATGTAAAGAAGGCTCATTTTCAGATAATTATGTAATGTCTTAAATTGTTTTTGTTTGGCAGAAGGTTTGAAATAATTTGGAAGTTAAGATGTATTCCCAAATTTATTGCAAACTGTGCAACTGGTTGAATTGCACAACAGAGGTTCAGAGATCAGCAATAATGACCTTTCTGTCAACCACATGTATTAATCAGCTTTCTTTCTCTGCTCTCTGCGGAAATATCATGTCTTATTTCCTTGGGCCCATGGGAATTCTGTTCTAAACTAGCTGACATAGACATTTTTTTTTTTTTGCGAAAAAGAAAATAACATTTAAGTTCACTTCTCCTTTTCATAAATCAGCCAACAAAAGGAACAGTGAGACGTTGGTCGCTGGGGGAGCTGTTAACGATTTACTGGCCCAATAAGCTTGAAAAAATAATGTGTCATGGAAAACTAATTGTAGCACATTTTATGGCTGGGCAAACTCCAATGTCAAGGAAGGTGGCCGTGCAGTATTGGTTTTACCTGTTCTACCTTTCAGACAAGTTGTGTGTTGACACAGCAGCACCCAAGGGTCGTTTGACTTCTTATTTTTGTTACTTCAATGAACGCGTCTTAGATCAGCAATTACATTTTTCATACCCAACAAAAACCAGGAATGCCTCAGCTGTTATACACTAAGGCCTTAAATGCTGTATCATTGAAGGGTTTTTTTGAGAATACCCCATTGTCTGCCCATGAAAAACAAGGTAGATGTCTGACACAATGAACCCTGTTTGATGTTGTGACGTCAGTCTGTCATGATTAGCCGTGTGTCATTTCCCCATACGTCTTAACACGAGGCTCCACGGTGGCTTTCTGATGTACAGTTTGCAGGGTACTGTACATGCATTGTTGTTGTTCTCGTCCCTGAGTGTGTGACTTAGGGTGTGCGAGGGCCACGTCCTCCCTGAAGGAAAGTCACACGGGGTTCCTTGGGGCCCTTCCAACATTCCTGGGGCTTATGCAAGCCGCTGGGTCTTAATGGACACGGCGCATGGCAGCGAGCCAGAGCACAGGCTGGAGCGGAGTCGCCTATCTGGTGCATCTCGAAAACCGGCCTCTCTGAAACGCTGTGCCTTCCCTCCCCCGTGACCCTCTTTCCTGGAAACAAGATGGCCTCTGACTGGGCAGAGATCTGCCCACTCTTAAGAGTGGTGAAACGCAGAGCTGCAGCGGTCTGGAATTCATAGAAACCCTGGAATATATTATGTTGCACCTTCAGATATGCAGCAGACTGGGCTTACCACAGAAGAGGTGCTCAATCACGTTTCATTCCTGTTAAGATCTAGTGTTGGAATAAGATCCAGGCCCAGTGCAGGTCCAAAAGACTAGAATGGATGACCCCAGAACCGTGGAAAGCAACAAGGCCTCATGGGTTTTTATTACATGCTCCATGTTTTCTCTTCCTGAGTGGAGAATTATTTAATTTTACAGTATCAGTACTCAAGTCACCTTTGATTCTAGCTCTTTATTAGCTGCTTAGTAAAATATACCTCAGAAATCCTGAACAATCCCTGCCCCTGAGGGCCAGGGCTCCCTTCCTGTGCCCTTGTGTAAGGCACCACTGGAAGAAAGTGGGCACTGGCCTCTTGGCAGGAATATACTGGAGACACAGTTGTTTTCTTTACCCTAAACAGTCCTTGAGTTTGGCGTCACTGAGCAAAAGCTGTCTGATCTGTTTTGCTGCATTTCCAAAAAGTAAAGTTTATTCTATGATTTCTGGATCTGAAAAAGGAAACAATATAATTCCAAGCCATCTCTTATTTCTAAGCTGGCCTAGATAAAGTGATGGAATGTGGTGAATAATATGCCGATTTTCTTCAACAAGGAATCCAATATGGTGCAGCAGAACACATGGCAGGGCTTTTGCTGAGGCCCTGGGCGGAAGGCTGATAGAGTGAGCTGCTGCATTATCATTGAATTGTGTTCCTGTTCTGTTGTGCTGGGTTCCCGGATAACTGAGTGGCTTCACTGTGTCCTTGTTTGTGTAACTGCCATCCAACCATTTTGTCCAGCTGTTTTGTTTCAAATGGTATAAACAAATAAAGAGGTTACAGTGATCTCTGTCTCTGAGAGAGAAAGAGCCTGACCGAAGGGCTTGCCCCTTTGTCCTCCACTTGGACAAAAATTAGGAAACTGAGGAAGTAGCCCTTGGCAGTTCTTATCACCCCAATTATCTAATCTAATGGCAACTTTATGGTTTATATTCATATTAAATTTCTGAGAACAGTGAAGAGGGAGGAGAGGGCTGGGGGGGTAATAGATGCATGGATGACCAGTGGGCTGAATTATCAGCCACTCCCTCCTTCCCACAGTGCTGTTGTGCATGGTGCCACTCCCATGCTTTGCACGGTAAACACTCTCTGGCATAGGGCATTATGACCCTACTGAAAATAATTGAATGAGTTGCACTTTTGCAAAGTATCGAGTTTGATGCTCCAGTTGGTGATTTGTGATGATTCAAATCCTTCCTGAATATCAGTTTTCATTTCCTCGTAGTCACGGTGCTGTCTGTACTTGCTTCCTGACAAGTTACGTGGGATGTGAGGGTCTTTTGTTCCTTTTGAATTTGTGCTGTTGCACATTATGCAACTTACGCATAAGGGTTGAGTTTTGGATTAAAAGCATGTTTGGAGGACTCTTAGTGCCATCAAATGTAGTGGTGGTGTGACAAGAATGGTGTAATGAAAGAGACAGAAGACCCAAGTGCAGAGCTCTGGTACTTTAATTAAGAAGTCCACCAAATCCAAATCCAAATCCGTGTCCTTGGCAAGATCAAAAACACAAGCCAGGGTCAAAACAGCCTGGAGAGCAAAACAGGTATCTGTGCAAACAGTCCAAAACGCAAGACAAAGGGCAAGGTCAAAAGACAGGCAAACAGGTCAAAAATACAGGAGCAGAGGAACAAGTAGAAACACCAAAGATACCACAGGGTAGAGCAGACTCAATACCTCACAAAGAGGTGCCTGAACTGCAGTCCTTAAATCCCCAGTGGTGATTAGTGAATTTGCTGCAGGTGCAGTTAGAACTCTGGTGACTCAGAGCATGGGCGTGGCTGAACAGGGAGTTGGCTGGAGGCAGGTCTGACAAATGGTGTAACCCTTGTGTGTGAAAACTTTCATCATTTCAAATGTTGTAGTTCATGTATGTACATATACAACTAAGTTAGGTATATGTGGAAATATTAGTTGAGACCATCACACACCCCATGTAAAAATAAGTATTATCATATCTTACTTAATTTGCTTTTTATTTGTGATTGTTAAAAGGACACCTTCTCATCCTTGGCCACTAGGTGTGCTAATGAACCTGGTTAAAAACACTCTGATGTAGGTAATTGCCAGCACAGTGAGTCAGA
Source organism: Megalops atlanticus (assembly GCA_019176425.1). Taxonomy (NCBI): domain Eukaryota; kingdom Metazoa; phylum Chordata; class Actinopteri; order Elopiformes; family Megalopidae; genus Megalops; species Megalops atlanticus. The sequence continues at coordinate 13,845,781 of CM032883.1, forward strand.
ATATTGATTTAAGCTTTGACCCCCTCTTCAAAATCTGGCGTCATGAAAAGCATCATTTCCCTTTCTTCCAAGCTGAGACTTTCCATCGGATGTGTGTCCTGGCCGAAAATTACTCTGAATCAGAGGTGCAGACAGTGCCAGCGCAGACACCTGGGTGACTCACCAAACTATCTCGCCACAATGCCCCAGAGCTGCCTGGTCGTCCAGCTCTCTGGCGGGTTCAAGTCTCCGTGGGAAGGCCCGGTGGGCCCAGACGGAAGCCTTGAACGCTGAGGAGCTCGTATGGAAAAACCATCGAGACACATTGTCATTAAAATAACGCGTAGGAAGCTGAGAAACAATGGGCCCTCTTTAGGAATTTAAAGCATGTGTCCTATGATAGTACTCGTTAGGATACGCTGGACCAACGCAATTCACCGGGGTGATGAAATCAAGCTGATTATTTGGCATTAAAATCCTGTCAACCAAAAAAAAAAAGAGTAAAATGTTTATGGTTGGGATTAAGTGGGTTTGGTATATTTTCTGATATAAGAAACAGGAAATAGATAACAATTTAATAATGTGATAATCTGTTAGAGATGTTATGTCCATCATTGGTCAGTCGTGAACAGAATGATCGTCTGGGATCCTTGACCGGCAAGGTTTCCAACCACACCTGGTCTTTAATGAAAGTTAAAGTAGGAACTTCATTTCCTCATGAGGGTTTGAACCAGTAAATTGGAAACTTGCCCTCACAGGTCAACCCATGAATCTTTCAGCACATCTGAAGTCAATACTCAAAAATGGCCATCTCTCCCTCCCACGAACGGATGGACACACACACACGCACACATAGACACACACGAGGAGGAAGTGATTCAGCGCTGTCCCCTGTCGCGCTGTCACCAGCTCGAAATATCCGAGCACTCTCTGTGTGGCAGGAAGTCGGTGGAAAATGACAAACTTGTTTTCTTGAAGAGGGACAAAGGGCACACAACACCGAGCTCATAAACAAGCCGAGAGGAGATCTCAAATGAGAGGGCCCAGCTCTTGATTCCAGCCACAGGAGAGACCCTTTCATAAAAACCAGCATCCGTTCTCATCCATGTCCCGCTGTAATCTGGGCAATCGCCAAGGTGATATTCCAAAACAGAAGGATTGCTTTATTTTGGGCAGTTCGTTTGTTATGTAAAGATGCCGTTATCACACTAAGTCGAGGTGAGGAACAGGTGCTGTGCGCTTGCCACAATTCTTCGGTTTAAGTTGTGCTCTGATATTTTACACAAGTAAGAAGGCTTCTGACAGCCAAAGGAAATCTAGAGTTGCTATCTGTAACATTGCAAATACTTAACTATCCTCCTTTAATGTATACCAGTACCTCTAATTGTATCTTGATGAGAACTTAATTAATTCATTCATTTCTTAGGAGATCTCTAATTAAGTATTTGAAAAGTGATCTGACAGTGGAAAAGTTGTACCACTATAATTTCCGTGGATCTGGTTGTAACAAGGAAAACTATTTTTTTTGCTGATACCTTTTGCCTTGTTTATCAAACCCAGGAATCTCACCCAAACTACTTCTCAAACTTCCAGCCCCTCTAAACCACATATGTGAACACTTTTTATCCGGCTGTTGTTTTTCAGCATATTAACATTTTTGCAACCAACAGTACAACAAAATAAACAGTGCATTCTTCCGCGGTCTGTGAGTCCTCCTTGCTTGTCATTTGTTTGTGCAAATGTGTCTGTGAGGTCAATGGTCTCTGTTCATATGATCCGGCAGAGGAATTGCCAAGAATTTCAGAACTTCCACCAATGTAACTGTGTAACCTTTGTAGAAACAAAATTAGGGGCATTCTAGAATCTACCCATTGAAAGGAAAGAGCTGGGCCTGGAGAGGAGACTGAATCCTAATCTTTGTCTAAATTCAAATCCAGTGTTATGCCTACACATGTGCAGTTGCATGGAAGCTAATTTTATTGTGAAATGTCTGGTCAATGTTACGTTGTGTGTGTCCACCACATCATATTATAAAAAAGGACATCACATTAGATAAATAGTGATGTGCTGCATTTTGACTAAAAAGCTATAAACAGTCCATTATCTGGATACCCATGATAATCTCTGTCCCCTGCAGAATTCCACCCCTCAGAGGAAGAATGCCCGTTCTTAAGAACCTCCCGGGGAAGCTGAAAGGGGGCAAGGTGAACGGGGAGCTGGAGACCCCGCGGGGGGGCGAGCTGATCCTACGCAAGATGAGCCTGAACCGGAACCCCTTCGACGACGAGCTGGGCGGCGGCGGCGGCGGGGAGGAGGAGTGGAGCGAGGGCAACGAGAGCTCGCTCCTGGAGGGGGGCACGCTGCGCGACCGCAACCCCTTCGAGGACGAGGAGGACGAGAACGAGGCCAACGAGGAGCGGCGCGGTGGGACGGGCAAGGGCAGCTCGCTCAAGGGCACGCTGGACCGCATCCGCGGGGTGTCGCCGCTCAAGACCCTGGGAAAGCTGGGCAAGGGGCTCCGCATGTCGGGCCGCAGCAAGGGGGAGGGCACCCCATCCCCGAAAGGCTCCGTCGGCCTGCCCTCCCCCATGCAGAAGAAGAAGAAGGGCCGGCGCAGCTCCGAGGGGAGCTTACTCAGGTGAGTGGGAAGGAAAGGGAGGAAGGGACAAGGGAAGGAAGAGGTAGATTCTCTCAGGTTCCAGGGGGCCACCTCAGCCAAAACATTTTGCACTTACTTCTGGATCTGACATATGAAATTGAGCCACAAACAGAAATGACAAAGCTATTTGGGCCCCAGTGTGCAGGCCGCTCGTCAACTGTTAATGTATAGCACTTAAAGAGACGTCAGATTCTTTCCTGAAAGGAGCGCGTGTTGTGTACTGTAATCAGGAAACAAAGCAAACTGTTTTTGTATTGCAAGGTTTTTTGTTTGCACAACCTGGTTGGGTTCTCTCCCTCTCTTGGACTTAATGAGGCTATTTAAAGCTGACACATTGTTCTTCCGAGCCTGCTAACGGCTGCGGCGCCACTGAAATACCTGGAAAACATCAGTGCTGCGCAAACGCATTGTTTAGTTTGTTTGAGGAAATTTCATTCGTCACTATGGACTTAAAGGTAGGTAGTGTCTCCAAACAGAAACAGGATCGGCTAACCTAACCCTAATTTGGATTCCAGTGACTTTTTTTACTAATCTTGGGTCTAAAACTTTGCAGAATGGGCTGATGCGCAGTGAAATTAGGCTTTAGAGGGCTTTTAAGGACCTTTGAACTCCAAATCCCATCAGTCCCTCTTTCAAAAAATGTTCATTGGGCCTTAGCCTCCTGAACATGGCACAAGCTGTATTTTGCATCACAAAAAGGGTTCTGCTTTAAAGCTGTAGTCACACTTCTCGGCTCCTTATAGTTTCTCGGCAGGGTCCTTGTGACCTCCTGTTGTGGTATGAGTGAAAGTAGTGTAGCCCCAGGACTGCCCCACTGATCTGACTGCTCTTTATCCGCACGCAGAATCGCCGGCCGCTGCAAAGAGAGCCTGCGGAAGGAGAGCCTGCCCAATGGGGACCTGGGATCCGAGGGCGGCGACGACTCCAGCCGCCGCCTGTCCTTCCTCAAGATGGTGCGAGGGGGAAAGCCAAAGAGGGAGTCGGTAACGGACCGAGTGTCACAGGACCCCGAGGAGGAAAAGGTGGAGGAGGTCCCGGAGGTCAAACCCAGGGAGCCTCTCTCAGGTGAGACGAGTGGGCCAGTAGGCCTTTGTGGCATTGGTACCGATACCCTTGGGACTTACCACCATGTGGTGAACTTATAGCAGGCCATAGTTGCTCTGCTGTGCGTTTTTCACACCATTCAGGCAGACACAGTGCCATCTTCAGAGCACCAACACCATGTCCTTTGATTTCCCAACCTGAGGGCCGTGTGTGGTTGTCTGTCAGATCTGGGCACTATTGTAAGCCGAGGCAGCTGGGACAAGGGACAAGATATGCTTTAGGGCTTTATGGCACTGTCTTTACACGCCTGCTACCTTTGGAACGTTCCGGATTGCACAACGTGCAGCGGCTGCGTGTGATCGGGCTGTTGCTTCCGACATGCCAGAGAATCTACAGTCCGCATCATCAGCCACTGTGACCAGATAAGGACAGGTTGCTGTGCTGGTGCAGCCAAGGTGTTTACACCCCAAACTTGATGCCATATGAATTGAGCCGTATGAATGGGGATGTATCATGTTACAGAATGTGTGCAATGTTAAATCGTTGTTGACGTGTTAAGTGAATGCACTTTAAAACCTATTGGATTAGCACTTGGAAACCTTTTTTTCCTGAAGTGAAAAGTAAGCAGGACTTCACAGCTTCTTATTGTCAAAACAAAGCTGATGTCATTAATGTGTGGTGTCTGCGCTATTTTTGGCCACTCTAGAGACAATAGGGGAAAATATGAGGGGGATATTGCGAATAAACCAAGTCCAAGTAGGTTACACAGAGATTCCGCTGTTTTGATCAAAGCCAGTGTTTCCCTTAGAAACATGCGCATCAACATGGGAATGAAAGTTAGCGAGGTGGCAGGAGCTTTGGGGAGCAAGTGAAAATGACTCATGGTCAGCTTTGAGAGAAAGAAGCCATGTTTTTTGCAGATAATACACATCACCAGCATGGGACATTAAAAGACACATCCCAATTGCGCTCTCTCCATCAACAGACTGCTCACCACCACTCCCATACAAACATCACGCATGTGAAGTGGAATTTTGTCTTTATTGTTCAAGTCCCAGAACCTGTGCCCCTGTGACACTACATGTGACCAATCCACATGAACCTGATTAAGAATATCTAGTTTACCTTTTCTTCGAAATATCCTCAGTAATTTACGTGAAATTGACATCAAGGCTGTCAGTTGGACTTATTAAGCATACCAAGTGGACACATGAACACTTGGTACGTCCAACCAAACAATTTCCCTATGTTTAATTTCTCAGAGAGAAGCCTTTGGCGCCCTTGAGAAGAACCTTTCATGCTCTCATACCCTGACAGTGCCCAAAATCTGTCTCTTTAAAGTGCACACAGACCCTGATATGCAAGATTCAGCAGGCATGCCATCACATTCTCACTGGATTTGTTTCACTGTGTCAGCAAGCCCAGATCAGTTAACTTAATTTCAAAGCATTCTGGGATCTAAGATGTGAAGATAAATACATAAAGGCAGGAACAGCTCTCCAGCTGCTGATTGGCTGATTGTTAAATAAAGAATGTACAGAACAATGCCAAGAGAGCAGATCAGTAAAGTACTGGTGGCTGAGGGTGAGGGAAATGTACCTTTTGTGTGTGCTTGACATTTAAAACTTTATGGTTCACTGTATGCTGGTCCTAAGAGAAAAACACTAATGCTATTGAAGATTGGTGTTATATTTCATAGCAGATGTCACAGGCTTAACTGTTTGGCATGCATAAGTAGCGCGGACATTGTTTGTCTTTGCTTGCAAAACTCATGTCGCTAATTGCTATGGCCTGTGCAGTGGTTTGGCAGTCTGTCTGGCTCTTGGGCTTAAAAGCCGTTCCTCTGGTCAGACCACAACAGATGGTCAAGAGGACCAGGCTGTTTTGGTGCTTTGAAATTGCAAAAATATTGGCCAGCATAGAGCTCATGCCATGTGCATAGCATTGGGACCACAGTGCTTAACTGCAGAACCTGCCCAAGTTCACTAAAGCATATCTTTTTATCTCCTTGATGTATGTATATTGCCATAGGGGCTGTCACAACCATGGTTTTTAATCGATTTTGCATGCATATTTCATGATATAGCATGATGGCAGTAAGGAAGGCAGCAAGAAATATATATTCATACACACACATGAGGAACAAGTACCGTTCCCTGTTTTATCTTTCATAAAGGGATTCGTTCTCTGTTGCTTGGCAGCCCCAGCGAGTCTCCCAGCTGACATAGCAGAGCCTCACTCTTTGTTTGTTTATCCGCACAATGTTGCGTGTAAAACTCGCACGGCCGTCTCCGCGATGCTCCATCCCGCTGTTCGGCCCGACACGAGGTTCAGCTGTGCCATTCCTTGCATCCCGCTGCAAGGACGGCAGGGAGCCACGTTTGACCTGACGGCTTGGGTGAAAACCGTATCCCCGCGCCAAAATATCAACAGGAGTCCATGGGTCTACGATGTCAGTTGTGCCTCGGGAGAGATGCAGATAATTTGTTCTTCATGCGTCACTGAGAGAAATGCATTTAGAGGTTAGCATGGCAAGAACTACGGAAGTATAAATTGTTGGTACACAATGTTTTGCATACCTTTCGCCGTTTTGAAGAAAACGTCCTTTGTCCAGTTGCACAAGTAGGGCATCTTCTGTGACGCACGAAGACTGGAAAGCCAGTGTGGAAAAGTACTTTGTTCTGTGGAGTTGTTGGGTTTTTTATGCCTCACTTCCTTGAAAATCACAGGTACTAAGAAAGCACATAAGCGAGGGTAAACAAAGCTGTTACTGTGTGTTTGCGGTATCGGCATTCCTCAAGCAGGAAAAATCAATTGTGCTGAACAAAATCCATTGAGAAAGGCAGTTGTCAAACATCAGGAAATTCCCCACTGAGTGAAAGTGAGTGACTTGCAAACCTTTTCAGTCATCTTAACGTGCACATTTCAGACAGGATCATGAAAGAAAAACTTTATGTTAATCAATCACTGAAGCAGGTAGGAATGACAGATTGGACACACACCAGAAGAGTAGACAGAGGAAAGAAATGTCTGCTTTGAAATCCCATGTAACTGATAATGAAAACCATGTATGGGCTTGATGGATTCTGTATTATTTCAAAGGAAATGGTAGTTCTAGATTCTTCCCTATGCCTGTGCATGAGGTTTGTTCCTCAATATCAGCTTTCACAAATTGCTCAAGCTTGGCCATTGCAGCCCCCACATTGCACTGACAACTCATTGATGGTAGGTTCCTCATGAGGTTGACTTTGGACACCCTTGCTGAATACATGAGGGAGAAAAGAGGGGCCATTTGCACCCTGTATGGTTTATAATTTATGAGTAAGAAGGCAGGTCAACATTTTGAGTTAGTACCAGTCCAGACAGGATTAGCCTGCTGAGATAAAACTGCTATAAATGAGGGTGGATGCACTGAGGCCTGGGGAATGATTTCTTGAACGCAACTCACAGCCCTCTGACAATAAAACCATAACTACAGCTGGCAGACATCCTGTAATTACAGTTATCATATCGGTGTCCAAGCAGTGGCCCTAGCAACCATGGCACATGATACGAATGTGATGAAATGCAGAGAGCACTTCCACATCCAAAGTGCACAATAAGCAGAGGCACTCCTGGATCTCAAACACAAAAACATTTATTGCCACTATTGTCACTATTGTTAGTGTATGTTTATGATGTGTTTTATCCAAGTACAAGCTTTTGTCTATGAAGAGTACAGCTAGCGGTGGGTGTGGTGGTTTGCTCTCAGTGCGTTCTCCTGCTCTGGCTGTAAACATAATCAGAACCAATTTAAGTCAGTGACCACAGCAGAAATCATGGAGGACAGAAACACTGTCATCTGGCACCGAGTACAAAGATGAAGGAGGACACCATTGAATTTCAAATTCGCCCCTCTCTCCTGGATGTCGAAAAGATGTCTTAAGTGATTAAGAGGGAAAGGAGGACGGCCATTGTGTTGCAGTCCCTGCGGTGGGTTCATCGGACCAGTCCAGCATGAGTTTGTTTGGACCTATAATAGACGGCCAGTCAGCATTGAGAGGGTCTGCGAGAGGTGAGGCCAGGGATGGCCTACGCCGCAGGACGGGAGGATTTTTCAGGACAGGCTCAGCTGCTTTGTAGTGCATCCAGTGGCCGGGGCCCGAAGCAGGGAGGAGACGGGTGTCCCAGAAACACATTCAGCACAGCTGTGCCTGCAGGGGGGAAACTGGATCCTCCGCTGCTTATTTGATATCTCGCCTTGGCAAGAAAATATTTATTTGCCCTGACGCTGAGATGTGAAGGGGCTGCCTCCCATCTGGGGAGAACCTGCCGGGGAAGCGGCAGCAGAGAAGCCTGGAGGCTTCAGTGGGGCTTTGAGGAACTGTGGGGGTTACTGTAGGGCTGATGCAGGAGTGCCACAGGGGAACTGTGAGGGAACTGAAAGGAACAGCAGAGGGACTGTTAGGGAACTGATAGGGAACTGCAGAGGGACTGATACGGAACTACAGAGGAATTGTTATGGAACTGAGAGAAACTGCAGAGGAAGTGATAGGGAACTTCAGAGAAACTGTTAGGGAACTGCAAAGGAACTGTTAGGGAAGTGATATGGAACTACAAGAGAGGTCTGAGCAAACTGCAGGGGAAACCCAGGGAGGGAGAATACAGGTTAAACCTGGCCATCCCAGACCATCAGGAGTTTAGATGTCAGCAAAAACTCTTTTCCCAAGGAAGGGAAACCACTCAAATTCCAATCTGTGCTGGGAACGCTTTGAAAGATGGCATGGCATTCAAATGGAATGGTGCAGGATTGTCCAAGAGTGGTCCCTAGGTGCTTTTGAGCCCTTAGTCCAGACTGAAAGACACAAGAGAACGCCTCAGTCAGTGTTTGTGTTTCAGAGCAACTCTTTCTCTCCCTATTCCTGGCAAAAATTGAATTGCATTCCTGCAATTCCCAAAGGCTGAGAAAAGGGGCATTTGTACTGCTAGATCCTATAGCTGGGCTGTGCACCATTTTCATTTTTGCGGTTTACATTTAGGAAGGGTGGTACCATATCTATACATTTTGGGAGTAAGTCTCATTCGGTAAGTTCAAGGGGCAAGTGCCTCAGAACAAAGACCCTGTGTTTCGGGTTCTGTAGGGCTAAGCAAAATGTCTGGGCAGCTCCCTGTTCTGTGTCAGTCATCAGTGTTTTAATGATTCTGGAATAACCTTGAAAAAGAACTGAGCCCAACTTTCTACATCTGGCCATCTAGTCTAGTGTTGTTCCAAAGGGATGTATTATTGGCCTTCTCCATTCCATTTTAAATGTGCACAGCATTCAGCTTCGTGCTTATGTGCAGCACGATGATTGGCTCAGGCCAAGCAGTCCTGTGTCCACACCCTTCTGACGATGCATCACCCCCCCGCCCGTATTTTGGCAGGGGGGAGCCAGCCAAGCAGAAGCAACAAGCGCCACGTTTTTTCCACTCCCTTTCCCTTTTGCGGGGACAGCAGCCATTTCCCACCTCCCACACGTAAAAAACGATGTGCTGGTTGGCATTGTGTTTTATATTTAGATGTCCTTCCGCATGGTTGGCACGGCGACAGCAGGCGAGGTGACACCGGGGGGCAGGAGGGCGGGTGGGCGCCGTCGCATCACCGGACACTTCCTCCTCAAACGGGACACAGGCGGACGAGCGGGGGCAGCTGCTCTCTCACGTCCTCTTCTTTAAAAAAGGTTCCTTTACAGGAAAAAAATGGGCAATTCAGCACTAGACAGGGCCGCGTAACCTCTGCCTCCTTGCTCTATGTTCAGTTCCTCACGGATGTGATCCGTTTCAGCAGCCGTGGTTTCCCAGCGAGAGGCGTCTGAGTGTTTTTGACTGCCGGCTCCTCAGAGCCCTCGCTGTGGCATCATAAGCTGGAACAGCGCTAATAAAAGAGCTCGCAAAGCAGCCCCCTCCCCTCTCTTCTCCACCCCGTCTTGCACTCAGTCATGATGACACCGAAGGAGGAGGAAATGACAGCATTTCCCAGTGCATCGACGGGCTTGAAGGAATGCTGTCTGGCCACGTGTTCCTTACACTGGCCCTCTGGCGCGCCAGACAAAGGACTTGTTAAAAGTAGATTTGGATTACTTGGGGTGATCACTGGAGCCCAGAAACCCAATCGAGAGCATGACAAATAAACATACTGCCTTCATTTACAGCTGGACTGTCTTGAAGGGCAGATGCCCTCATGCACCAAACCTCTACAGCATGTTCATCATGCAAAGACAACCTTTTTAACACTCACTTAGGGCTGATCCATAAGGAAGCACAAAATGTTTTCAGTTGGACTTACCAAGCATTTATCAATCTGACTTGAGTGCCAGCCTTAAGAATCTGGTTCCCTTAAAAAGCTTTGATTCCTGGGGGCATGTGTTGGGGATCCACAGCTGTTGCACTTTTGAGCGAGGTGCTTCACCTGTACTGCTTAATAAATATCCTGCTGTATGAATATATAGCCAGGACATATAGGTTATCGGCTATATAAAGAAGTCTGCTTGGTAAATTACTTCCTTACATACCGATCCGTCTTCATCCCAGGTAGGATGTGAGGTGGCGAGCTGCTAATGCTAAGGAAATAATTTAACTCACAATAAATAGACGTCTGTGACTCTTTCAAAGTGACCTTGTAATGGATCACAGAATTTCACAGAAGGGTCGTGGAATTTCACTGGTTCACAGAAGCCCTTTGTTTGCAGATGTCGTAAAACTTATCAGACCTTGCGCTAAGCAAATGACTCTCATCAGGTCTGCCATCATGAGCGATTTTCATGAAGCCATCAGAATACCCTAATGGCTACCCCACACTACCATTCCATCTCCAAAAGGTCATAGAGGATTGTTGCTTCCACATCTCCTCTGTCCTCCATTGCAGCAGTTGTTCCACATTTCCCAACTGGCCGTGTTAATAAGTGACCGTAGTAGATAGTTAACACCGTGTGCACGTCATTTGATTGTCCTGGCATCCTTACATAATTGAGGTATTTCACCTCCATTGTTCTGCAGCTAGCCTTTGTTCCCCTGCTGAGCAAGAGATTGCTCACCAGTCGAACGGCAGACAGAATAGTTCACTCCCTGCTGTTCCCTCTGAGTTATTCCAGTCTTAATCAACAATGCACTTTGTCATTTGATAAACAGTTGAAGAACTTTGCACTGCGGTCACATATGAGTCCCACAGTAAAGGTGTCAGTCATTGTGCAATCTTTGGAAGGAAACATTTCTGTTCTCAAATGGTTTCAACTGTAGAGCATGTTTCCTGGCTTGCTTTTACATAATGGTCCTTCAGGGAGGTTTTTAAACTGCTGAAGTTTGAAATCCAAATGCCAGATCCACAAATCATAGACACGATAGAGAAAATAGCGTATGTCTTTTAGGTTTAGCACTGCCTCATGGTCTGAAAACAGATGTATAATTTTGGTTATGACGCAAAAGAAAATCTCCTGTAAATCAGCACAGACTACTGTAAATTAACCTGCTATCTTGCTGTTTATATCATGCTAGCTCACCAAGTGTATTACAGTGTCTTATCTAGCTGGCTGGATAGGCGTGTGCGATGTGTTGAAACTTTTTAATCAGTGCTTTTAGTCAGTGTGCATATAAGTGATGTGTACCCGCTTATTTAAATGTTTTCAGATCCTCTATATCTTGTTTGATTTACATGTTACAGTTGTTATTATTTCTACAGAGGTATGTAAGAGGGGCTTATTTCTTGCTGCTTTCATTCTAACATGGCAAATGGTACCATGGAAAGTTGCATTTTAAATACAAATGATGGTTTGTGCAGAATTGTGTCAGAATTTTTACTGAATTAGCTGTTTAAAATTATGTAGATATTATAATTGCATTTCATTTCTTAAACTCAGTTTTGAGTTCACTGAGTGAACTAGTGTATGTGTGCGTGTGTGTGTGTGTGTGTGTGTATGTGTGTGTGTGTGTTTGTGTGTTTGTATGTTTTTAATGCTGTTTACATTTTATGTCATTGCTTTTGTGTGACCATGTGCCACACTGAATTCCTAGCAACTTTGGTTGACATGTCTTTGCAGTTTATGATTTATTAATCAAATGATTGGATGTATTCTTAACCTATTTTGTCATTGTTGGTAATATGATGCATTCGATTAAGTTTGGAGTGGAAAGGTGAGAGGGTCAAAAGCAGTAAATGAATGGTATGTTTCTTAAAAGCAGGTATAAAATACCCTACCAATAGCAGAACTCTGGCAGTTGGTATGACCCGTACAAACAAGATATGTTCATGTTAATGATGTTATTGTATTCCACAATACTGCACATACAGAAACATTTCAGACCAGCTCTTAACATGAAACTCACGGTCCCTGTCCTCATAAATATTTAATGCTGAATAGCGAACAAATATTGATTTGAATATTATCCTTGAAAGTGCATATCTACATTTAAATAAACTTCTTCCTCATATATCTGTACAGTATATTATTCCTTGTCAGACACTGGAGATTTAAACATGTGGAGGAAAAGCTGTTGGTTTTAAAGTTCAGACACATCATTTGCCATTCTGTGGGAATCAATGCTGATATTTCTTTGGCATTCTCTAATCCCTGACGGGACTTTTGATGTAAGCGACTGAAGGGGAGATGAAAGCAACACTTCTCCAGAGTACTGCTTGACAGACTCAAATGTCACAAAAATACAAATTCAAACGGAAAAATAACATTTGTCTCCAGACCATACAGCAGGAGCTGTTGAATCTCATTCCAGACCGTGGCAATCCATGTCAGAGATTATATTGTGTCTCAACCATTATAGAATAGGGTTTCTGTAGGACCCAGTTTTAGGGCTGAAAGTGTTTCTCTCGGTCAAATTTGTATTGACAAAATATGATGACTCGAAACTGGTTTTACTTCCATTTCTAAACCTGCTAGGGAACCTTTTAAAGGCTAACCACTATAAATTTAAATTTGAATATGTTGCTCCTTACTTTCATTATAGTTGATATAATTTGTTATATTAACTAAGAACACAATCATTTCTTTATGTTAGATTTTGTAACGCACTTCGTCTAATGCCAGTTCAAAGCTCAGAAAGGATTGCTACACCGCTCCCTCCAGGACAGCCCATTTTCATTGATCAATGAGGTTTAATTTCCAGCAATGAAAAAGGATGTCATTACTTAGATCTGCCGTGTTACTTTGACCAGTCTCTAGGAAGCTCTTTTGTCTCCTTCTGTTTCATTTATTTGACACAAAAGTAATCTACAATGTCCCACACAGCACATGGAAAATATCCAAAGTTTTTCAAACTGCTGCAGTTCAGGTGTACACTTTGGGGTACAGGTTTTCAGACATGAAAACTGGGTGTTTTTAGCCTGGAAGGGCATGCCCCCTGTACCCTTCAGCAGTGAACTTAACCTCAATTACAGTTACAGTTACCTCAATAATCAGGCGTTGTACAAGACATGTAAAATTCATCTGCTTCCTTATTTATAAATAGTACTTATATTTCACAGACATTTTTATTATGTACTTTATGAAGTACTGGGTATTGCTGGGTACATTAACCAAAAGTAAAGCCTCCTCATGGACTGTTTGAATATTAAAAGTGCCCTGTGCTTTTTGGCAGCAATCACAGCCCCTCCCTCTGTCGTCTCACCCCCACAGTCCTGGAGATCCTGCAGCTGGTCACCAAGCGGGACCTGCTCCTGGCCGACACCCACATCCTGGAGCTGGAGCAGGAGTGCGAGGAGGCGGCGGCGGCGGCGGCGGCACTGAGCTCGCCGGGAGGCGTCTCTGCGGAGGAGGTGACCAGCCCCAGCAGCAAGGACGGGGGCCGGCGCAAAGCCAAGGACGTGGAGCTGCTGTACGAGGCCCTCCAGAAGGAGCTGTGGGATGTGGTGCGCGAGTCGCTGCGCTCACCCACCGCCGGGCCCAACCTGGGCCTGGTGGTGCAGGTCCTGCAGCAGGAGGAGCAGGCCGACCGGGACTGGGCCCAGAGGGACACGCCACCCGCGGGCCCCCGGCCCCGGCAGCTCAAGCAGCGCTGGAAGGAGGCGGTGGCCGAGGCGGCCGATGCAACCCTGCCCCAGCAGGCCGAGGCGCAGGCGGGGCAGCTGGCGGCGTACCTGGAGCGCCTGCGCAGCCAGGTGGTGGACAACCTGGCGGCTGCCCGGCGGAACGCGGTGCCGGTCTACCCCGAGGAGTACGCCGCCTTCCACGTCTACGTGCAGAGCTACCACCAGGCCATTGCACGCCGCCTGCAGAAGATCACAAGCTCACCCCTGCAGGTGGCTGATATCTACTCCCTGCTGGACTGGATCTACAACATTTACGACAGGTGGGGCAGCACTACTGTGAGGAGTGTTCAGAGCATCTTGCAGTTAATGGGTGAACTCTACAGCAGGAGACAGGGGAGTTAGTGTGAATTAGTCTGAGTATGAGGGTATAGTAGATAGACCAGGATCAGTGGTCACGATTCAGGATCACAACTGAATAAATGAAGGCATTTGTTCTCATTGACTTAGCAATAGTGGGACCAGAGACATATTTTCCAAAGAGGTTTCACAAATCTGATCACAATATCATCTATTAATGAATATGTATGCAAACAGGGTCCATGTTTAATTCAACAAACATGAGTTCCATATGTGCTGTTTGTAAAGCGTCATTGGTATTCAAAATCTCTAAATCCAGATGTGTGTCCACAGCCATGTGTATTCATGAGAGGGGGTGGAAGTCCTGGGGGACAGTGTAGCCATACTTAGTGAATGCTTTTTCCTGTTGCGTGTTCCAGGGACGTTCTTGGTGTGGTCAGCATAACCATGCCAATCAACCGCTCCCAGCTGGGACCACTGCTGCCCTCGGAGACCGTGGACAAGTTAGAGCTGGACTGCCTCAACTCCGTCAGGGTAAGGCCAAGGGCGGACAGGGGGCTGCATATTAAGATATAAATATTTAAAATATAAATATCATATATAAATGTTTTATATTTAAGATATAAATATAAAAAAATCTGTCCTATTTATATTCTGGTCTCATGCTTAGTGATTAGTAAGAATGAAACCAGCTTTTCATTTTTTGCTTTGTTTGCCACTCAGCAATGTAAGTTACATAACAAGTAACAAGTTGCACTTTTGATGCCTAGTAGTGGAGTAAATTATGTGTGAACTAATAGTGAAGTACAGACATGACACAAAAGCACCAGACAGGAAAAAGGTAGCTCTGTCCTGGCAAATACAGGTAACAACAGTATTTCTCAGAACAACAAATTTTGTGTTTTGTATTTTTGTGCACTGACCAATACCTTCCCAGTTTTAGATTGCTCCTAGTTGTATGCATCAGTTGCTCCTTTCCAGTATTACAATAGCTGCACCTCGGACGGTAAGCTGAGCTGGGTGTGGTCATGTCACATTTCAGGACAAGGTGACCAATGAGCTGTCCCAGGTCCTTGATGAGGAGGAGAAGCGATGGACTGAAATGCTGCAATCCGAGGACTACCAGTCCACGCTGGCCAGCACTGTCATTCAGGTCAGCCGAGTCCCATTCAGGTCACTGCCACAGTGCAGAGCGCAAACAACCATGTACAATATCAAATAAAAAGTAAAATAAAATCACAGTGTTTCAGCATTGAGTCTGTATTTGACAGTTAACTCTTAGAAGATAAACATTTTACCAGAGATTTTTTCAGTTTGTACAAAAGGAATTTATTACATTTTTTACATTTTTCATGGATCTTTTTGAGGAAAATGGAAGCATTCTCTGAACCAACTTGCCTGAGAAGAGCTGAAATAATGAAAAACTACAAATATAGTTCTCCCCAGGGGCGATTCTAGGATCAGACCTTTAGGGGGGCTCAGCCCCTTATGAGAATGTGACATGCATACAGTGCTTTGCAAAAGTGTTCAACCCCCCTGCTAAATCACTCATTTCATTGGATAACAATTAATACATTATTATATTTTTATATATGATATTTTAATTTACAACAATAATACTTTTAATGAATTACTAGTAAGTAACATGAGTTTTACACCACAAAATTTAGGGGTGCTGAGATGAAATTTAGGTGTGCTTGAGCACCCCTAAAAAGAGTCTAAAATCGCCCATGGTTCTCTCCATCACAGGTCTTTTTTTTTAATCACTGCAGTGGGCTCTAGTGGCCGATGCTGGTATTGACATGTTTGAACATGTCAGAGTATGAATTTGTGACACATGATATGATATCGAATACAGCCAACAGTTACCTCTTCTCCCATACAGTGTCTAACAGTTTCGGTGTGTGTGTGTGTGTGTGTGTGTGTGTGTGTGTGTGTGTGTGTGTGTACAGAAGCTACAGGTGGACCTGGACAGATCAGCGGCTGTAAATCGAAATCTGGGCTCCCGTGTGGCACAGTGCAGTCTCAATGGACTGGCTGATTTCCTGTATAGGTGAGGGGAACAGACAAACACACACACACACACACACACACACACACACATTGCATTCCTGTGATCAGAAACAACAGCTCACCTTTCAGAATCTTAAAATGAATTGTTACGATATCATTAAGTAAAGATATATTACATTGGCTGTGAATTGGTCTAGTACAATGTTAAACTGACCTTTTAGTTCATTAAATAATTCATTATACTTTCATCCTGTTTGAAACCTAATAACTGTCCGTAGCTCTTCACTTTGTACAAGGACTACTATGAGTACATGTACAATATGCCTTGTAGTTTGAGGCATCATTATTGTATGGGCACCAGTAATTGGCATTGAGCTGATCAGAAGGTGCCCCCCAGATGATGGCATTGACCTTCGTCACGTGATGTTTCATGGTGTCATGGAATGCTATCCTTTTGTTCTTTTCCTCCAGCTTCAAAAAGAAAGTAGAGATTTTCCATGAAACCTTCCAGATGGAGTCTGGGGAACGAGTCAATGGATATGTCTCCACAACTATCGCCCAGGTGAACTGCTGTCCCCCTTTCAGGTGAGTGGGCTCAAAATCCAGCGTAATGTATTTGAATGAAAAGTTTACTGTCACACCATTAATGACTAACTCAAGGTTATTATAGGCGAACAAGAGACAATGATTTACTTACATGAAAAAATCCATATATTGCAATCAACACTTATATTGCAGTCTTTATGTGTAGGTGGTGTCTGTTGGTGGCTTGTTCCATTGCACTAATAACACAGGTTGAACTCTGTGTGTGTGTGTATCTGCAGGAACTTTGTTGAGCGCTGTGGGCAGAGTGGGTCTGAACTCAGTGAGGAGTCAGCACGGAGAGCCAACACCTCTCTGGACAGGATTGTGCACCAGGGGGTGAAGGTGCTGAGCGACAGGCTCTTCGAGAACATCAGGGTGAGACTCCCTGTCAGCCACACACTCACACACACACACACACAGACATTCACACAGACATGCATACACACTCACAGCACTCACATACACACACTCTGCATGTACACACAGTCATACACACTCATACAAACACTCACAGCATATACGCACGCACATGCACACTCAGACACACACACACACACTCAGAGCTTGTACACACACACACACACGCACACACAGACATGCATACACACTCACACACAGACATTCACACAGACATGCATACATACTCATAGCATGTACACACAGTGCGCGCTCACACACACACTTTGCATGTACACACAGTCAGACACACACTCACAGCATGTACGCACACACAAGCACACTCACACACACGCACACAAACACACACACATAAACACACTCTCTCAAACACACAGAAAACAGGGAGAGTCATCCTGTTTGTCACATGCATGGAACACGCTGCACAAAACAAAGCCTCCTGGCTGACCTGAGCTCCACCAAATCTTATCTGCTTTTTCCTCTTTTTCCACAACCTGAATGTTCTCAGGGATGTCCTACACATAAATAACTCTGTGCCAGTCACACACACACACACACAGACACACACACACACACACACACAGACACACACACACACAAACACACAAACTTGACTAAATTGCTGTGGAAGGAAGTTAAATTAAATTCTGTGTTATTTTGGGTTCACACTACGTGCACATGCTACAGGGCAGCCCTGGCTTTGGTCTCATTGTAATGCTGGAACACGGAACTATGCTTGATTAAAAAATCACCTTCTCCCTCTCCACGTTTCAGCCTTTCTTTGACAAGCTGGTGAAGAGGAAGTGGCTGAACAATACAGAAGCCTATGATGCAATCATGGACATCATCAAAGAGCACTTCAAGAAGTTCCGTAGAATGGACAGCCCCCCATATCAGGTACCCACTGCTTTTGAGTGTTTACTCCAGGTCAGAAAAGGCTATAAAATTACAAAACAAGACGTGATCTGGCTCATACTGTGACATAGTGATCGGTGTAGACTGATGATCCTTTTTGGGCTGAATCACACCTTAATACTCATAGATGTCAACCCTGTTTAACTGATAACTAAATATGTATTGAGCCAAAATGTTACGTCAGAAGGTTCTTTCTTAACGCTCTAAAACCTCACCGGAAACATTCTTGTTTTGGCTGTTCTATTTCACTGGTGTGATCCTCATTAGATGTAACTAATGATTAAAATGAGCACAGTATTTAGAAGGAAAGCATTTGTAGTCTTATAGAAACTAAATCTTGGATACATGAATTTAAAAAAAAACCTTGACATGCTGCTGCAGGAAATTAACTTAGAATTTGTTTAATTTATTGATTTTATGTACTGATTGATTGATTGACTGATTGAATGACTCACTAGTTAATGGACTGACTGGCTGACTGATTGGTTGATTGACAGGAGCTGGTGGGTGAGGTGCACAGACGGGTCCTTATTGAATACCTGCGCGCCATCATGAGGGGAAGGATCATCTGCACGTCACTCAAGATGAGGAAGAGGATGGCCAGCCGACTGCGTGACGAGAGCAAGCAGCTCAAAGTCCTCTTCAAAGACCTGGTTAGTGTCCGCAAGAACCAAATAACTGTAATGTGACTGGAGGGTACGGTGATGCTGGCTGTCTTTGACATCGACTTCCATAGTCTGAGCTCAGATAACACATTACATTCCCTCAGCACTTCTGCAGTGTTGCAATGGTGTGATAACCTTGCCACAAGCTTTTAGAAACATAGTAAAAGCTATCTGTATAATTTGGACAAGCTTTGAACACACAACTCCAACAGCTGGGTCAACGCTAACTTTGAGTGGATTCTGTAACATCCCTGGGCACTGAGTTCAAAGCAATCCAACGAGGACAAAACACAAAAAGCTCACACACCAAGTCGGACCCGAAGGAATTGGTCCGTGGCTCTGTGTAGCAAGTGCGATCTGTGCTGGAATAGCTCAGACCGACTCCGAACAAAGAGGACTGGTGATGAATGGGCACCGCTGGCTAGGTTGGTGACGTGCGAGAGATGTGGCCGCGCCATGTGCATGAGAGGTCACGGCCTCCCCCGACACCCCCCACCATCCCCGGCGCTGCGTCCGCTCTGTGATCCAGTTAAAACATCCGTTTGACACCTCGGCAGACAACAGGAAGGCCTTGTTTACCGAGGAACATCCTGTCCGGGGCCTTTGAAGTCCTGAGTCGGCCCTATGGCTAAGACAAATTCCCCAGGATGGACCAGCCGCGGACATGAGGTGTAACTTTTTGCCTCAGGTCCGTTTTTAAACAAAGAGGTTATTCGCAGTTCCTTCAAAGGGCAAGGGCTTGAGCACTGAAGGCCATTTTTGTTGTTGGAAATTTAGGAACGTATGTACTGTATGTGTCTGTGTAACGAATAATGAGAGAGAGGTTGTGTTCAAGGCACACAGAGATTTGCCTACCTCGACAGCCTCCATGTGGGTTAGGCCATCAAACCCAGTTTTTTCCTTTCTCTGCCTTTACAGTTGAGGGATTATACCAAATTTCATGCTGACAGTATCTAGCACTGTTTTACACTGTATGGCTATATCATCCCATGCAGCATAATGAGAAATGTGGCCTTCAGTTGCTCAGAGACAAAGGACCAGAATTTCTGTAAAGAAGCTCTTGTAACAGACTTGAAACTAACAAAACTCCATAACAAAAACACAAAAGAAGCAATGTAAATCAGAACCAAAATAGAGTGAAAAGGATAAAAAATAATGGCATCAAGTGTTGGTTTTTCTGAGACACGATTTTTCTGGTCCATCAACTTTCCAAATCTAACCCTAACCCTAAGCCTAACTCCTTTGCAAGTGTCTGTCAAATGCAAACCACTCTCTTTGACCTATCCCTCTTTAGTGATCCAAACTTGGTGCAAACTATGCTTGCTCATCACAAGGCAGTGGCACTTCAAAGGAAGCAAGCAGGCATATTTTTGGGCGGGTTTATTATTGGAAGCTAATTATGTGGCATTGCTCCCAGATTCCTGTTACTCAAACATGAATCCCCAACTCTTGGGTTAAAAAAATGAAATGGTTGTTCCAGGGATTAAAATGGCTCAGAAATGTGCCAGGTAATTCAAGTCATTCATTCATGTGCCGCTCAGGTTTAATAAGTTAATGGAAGTAAGAGTACAATGGGAGCATCAGATGTGCCCAGGGAAGCTGTCCTATTGTAACCTGTGTTTTTGTCCTCTATGCTCTGCACGTATGAAATCAACGGGGTTGCATTAAAAGTTTCCATATCTATGGCATTTTCTTACCAGGAAGTTTCTGCACCCGTGACCTCTGACCCCCTCTCTTTGCCCTTCTTTCTCAGGAGTCCGCGTCCTCGTGGCTCGACAGCGCGGTCCCACACCTGTCAGAGATCATCCTCCTGGAGGACACGCCCTCCATCCAGATGGAAGTGGGCGTCCTGGTGCGAGAGTTTCCCGACATTCGGTAAGGGCCCTCCCCAGGAGACAGCTCAGTCGAAAGGGGGCCGCATCATTCCGGAACGCCGGCTAGGTGGAGCGAACGAGCAAAGGCCCAGTGCAATAAGTCACCCTGAAAGCATTGCTGTGATCATCTCCTCACTATAAATGGATTTGTGAAAGCAAACAAGCGCTCGCCGCTTCCTGATATTGCTGGAAACACAAACCCGCTATCGCTGACACACATGAAAGAGAAGGAGTCATCCATCTCAAGGCCTGAGTCAAGAAGAAGCAAAAACACTGGCTTCCTGCTCGGGTCCTGACACATTAGCAGTGTTTTTTAACCTGTGGAGGTCAGTCGCCAACTTTAGAGTCCCGCAGGAGCAATCCTGGCCCGAGGAAGTGGCCGTAAGTGGAATGCGTTCTTAATGAAGCCATACATCTCCTGGTCCCTTTCCGTGACACTTTATAGACTTGACCCAATTGTTGCTTCAGCCTCGATCGGCAACTCAGGTCCATATAGGTCGCTGAACTTTCTTCTTTTAGTTTTACCTCATGTCTCATTGTTTATTTAGGTCACTGTATGGTTAAGGAATCAACTAACCTGATGGTCCAGGTGAAACACTTTACAGATGTCTATACATAGAAGGTTGAGAACAATAATTCATTTTGTCTATACACGTGACTCTACCTTTTCAACACTCAAGATGTAGTTTAAGATATAGTTTTCTACTGCATATTGAAATGTGCCATTTTGAGGTTGAAATTGTTTTACTTCCAAATTTTCACCACAGTGAACCCAATGGTTTCTGATGAAGGGGGAACAAACTTTGACAAAGCACAATATGGCTACCAAACCACCCACCTCCTACATGTGGCAATTATTCATTCAAGCGCTCCGCATTTCCAGCCGTAACAATGAGCGCTAACATGGCACTGTGAAACTGTGCCATTCTGGGAGAGAAAATGGCGGTACGGGTTCAGGACCTCGGAAGCAATACGACGCGTACGCCGTCCGGCCCGCTGTTTCCAAAGGTGATGGACGGCAGCCGCTTTGAGCAGCGGGGCTGCCCTCGGGCCATGCTGTTTGTGTGTTTTTGCACGCGGGCCTGCCGCCGGCTGGCAGCTCTGACGCTCGTACCGCCGGCTCAGACAGGAAGCCGCTCCAGAGTCACTCCTGCCACCCCACAGGAGACTGCCTGGTGCCAAGATGCTCAGTCAGAAGCCAACCAGGCCTGACTAACGAGCACAGATGTTAAAGTCGTTTTCGCGGTGCACGGTGCTCCTTTTTCTTGTGTGCCGGCTCCGCCCATTGTTTGCTGGAGATCAAAGTCTGGCACCCCCAGCTCAGCTTCCCCCCATGCCTCAGCCATCCCCCGCCTGGGCTGCTGTTTTTCCTCCGTCTCAGTTAGTTTACCATTGTATTTGCTTTCCCCTCTGTCCAAGGCGCTTTTATTTTGACACTAATATTAATGGGCTGTTAAAAAGATGCAGATGTGGCCAGTGTCAGTATGACATCCAAAGGTCTTGAACGCTCTGTGCTGACAGCCTGTTCTTTTCCCCTCTCCCAGGAAGAAGCACATATCCGCCATCCTCAACATCCGCGGGATGACGCGGCAAACAGAGCGGCAAGAGATCCTGAACATCGTGAAGGACATCGAGAACAGCGACAGCCTCACGCAGCTGTCCCGGGACCGGGCCCTCTTCTCCGAGGTCCCGGTGACCTCCGAGGTGCACTGCCTCAACCTGGGCCTCAGCCGGATCGCCCTCACAGCGTCCTCCTGCTTCTCTAGCCTGAGGCCGCGCCGCAAGAGGACCCCTGACAGAGAGGTGGCCGACGACATGCTCTGAACCTCCGGCCACTAGAGAGCAGTGTCCTAAACTGTTAGGTGTCTCCGCAGTTCTTATTTGAACTTAAGGGGAGTGAAGGAACATTATATTCCTCCCCTCATAGCTCCATGCAGATGGATGTTGTATTACAAGAGGCAAAAATGACATGATAAAAAGAGGACCAATGACATTTTCACCTCCTACATAGACATTTCCTCTCCACTTTCATGAGGGGAAAAAATCTAATCTGGGACATGACCATTTTTCCCTTCATTTTAAAACTGAAACTCTAAACACCAGGGATGTTGCTTGCTTCAGAGGAAATAACGCAAGTCTGTCTGTTGAGTACTTACACGATAAGCAAGATAAATTGCCTTAATTTAAAATACCAGGAGTTTGCCAAATGTCCAGTATCATCATTCAAGGGCTGAGACTAAGCAGTTGACCTCTGTTGATTTCATGATTTTAACTGGAGAACAAACACCAGTTGTTTCACATTGAGTATGGTTTGGATCATATGAGGGTTACAAAAGAAATACAATGTAAATTGCTACTGATGAAAAGTGACATTTAACTGAAGAGCAAGGAAAATATTGCTGATAAAAATATCGTGCCTATTCACAGCAGCTTAGCTACAGTAATACCAATGCGATGGCTGGGTTTGGTGCCCCACATGATAAATGCTTGATTTAAGGTACTATGTGATTTTAATTATCATTTCATTATAATGTGTTTCTTCATATTTAAAAGTTATTAATACACAATTTCTCATGCCATCATAAAGGCAAATATAAATTGTGAAACTCCAGAAAAACAGATGAGATCAAGACGACAACTATTTATATAACAGCAGAACGTCTTATTTATTGTAATGCAGTCTGACTGTCCTATAACTGTCAAATTCCTACCAATTCATTCATTTGAATGTATAGTCATTTTAATTTGTGCTTGCTCTGATTTTATCTTACACTCGCAAGGAACCAAGACAAAAAGCTGTTAGCCTTACAGCATCAGAGAAATGTTAAAAATAGTAATACAAAAATAATCTTTTCACGGTGTACATTTACTTTTACCAGATTTACAGGTGAATCATTGCTGTTAGTGTAATTTGTGGTCAGACGATTTAATGTTCATTTTATACTTGATGTGAGAAGACTCTGTAGTCTTAACATATAAATGACATTTATACTGGAATATAATCTGCTAGGAGAGGTGCAGAAGAGGGGGTATGATCCCCTCCCTTGGGATGTTCAAAACTAATTACTCCTTCAAAATTCAGAATTTGAATTGTAGATTTTGATTGGAAAATGGCATTTAAAAGACAATCCCTGATAATTATGACACTCTTGGATTCTTGTTCGTTACACTTCATGTTTCCATTCACTTTTTTCCAGTGTGTTGGTGGGGTGCCTAGATTGCTTTCATATACCCTTCAGCATACTGTATTTCCTCTTTATTTTTGCGACCACTGTGTAAACGGTGTACAATTGATGCACAATTGGATGTAAAGTATATATTTGCCATGAAATGTAAATAATCAAATTCGCTATTGTGAATAAATGAAATGTAAAATCAAAGCCTGTTGTTTTGTTGCTTTGTACTTGGAAACAATGGAGTGAAAGAGATGCCTTTAATTCAGCAGAAAGACGCAAAAGTTAAGTTCCCGGTAAGGGGGTGAAAGGGTCATGAGGAAAACAAAACAGCAGTGGAACAACTGCACATCACTCTGTACCATTTTGGGATCCACAGGGCCCTTTTAATCCTACCCCCGGTCATGGAGGGAAGGTTAAACTGTCAGTTCCTGAAGAGTGCAGGGCAATCCTGGAGGACTGGCAGTGCTAAATAACAATGGCAAAAAAACAACTGAAACAATGCGGGCCGAAAACCCACCAGGGAGCGCAAGGCAAGCCTGGTCAAACCGAGGCGTTCAAGCATCTTTCTGTGTCTGTTGTTTTCCTGTGTTGTTTTCCGCGCTGTCCTTTTAGCGGGGTGGCCGTGTTCCAATCAGTGGGCGAGCTCGTGACAGTCAAGGCTCCGGCGTGGCTCCCCTGGATGGGGTTACCGCCGTGGAAGCATTTAGGCCTCTGCTCAGGCTTGCAGATGGAATGTTTTTCAATAAGCAAAGTTTTCCTGTTGTCCTCTGAGGTGGTAAACGGACACTTTTATTGGAGCCAAGTTTACACCGTATGGAGGGAGGAAACTTCCCCTGATGTGGGGGGTTGGGGTGCAGCTGGGGTACGGAGGCGCTCAGAAAGGAGCAATTCATTTTTATAAGTCAAATATATGTCTATTTAAATGGCATTTAAGCACACTGGGCCCCAAAGTACATGAATTCCATTGATGAAAGCAGACATTTTGCGGAAACATCACAACAATTTATTTACTGCTTAATGACATGCTAAAGGACAAATATCAGCTCTATCACTGGCTGTTAATGGGGTGTGGGGGGCCTCCGAGGTGAAGAGTGCATTGCAAGAAGATTTCCTGAGTAACATGGCTCTCAATGACAGAATCATGAGGGAATGTCAACTCCCATGATGTTACTGATTCTTAGTTTTACTGTTACCTTGCTGATAGCACTTACTGAGTGTCCTGGAGAGCTTTTCTCTCTCTGCTGCTTGCCTTACCTCTGCTGGACTTTGTTATACATACTAACAGATTCCAGGAATGGTAAAGCAACAAATGCTAATCCATCATTAGTGCAAGAGGTGTGTCAATCAGAGAGATACAAAGGAACAGACTCTACATGCATACTAGAGATGCAACGGTACAGTGGGCCCACGGTTCGGTATGCACCGTGGTTTTTGGGCCACGGTAACGGTGCGGTTTCGGTATCTTTATATTTAAGAAAAAAATAAAAACACACCACCCTTTAAACAATGAACTCTTTATTTAGCCTATAGACAAATAAAACTTTCCATTAAGAAAAATGGCAGCATGACTGACTAGTAGGGCTGCTGGATTATGGCAAAAACCATAATCACGATTATTTTGGTCAATTTTTGGTCAATATTGAGATCACGATTATTTAACACGATTACTCATTGACTTTGGAAACATCATACATTCATTGAACTTTTAACCCTTTTGCATAGTAACTTATTTTTATGCTATGTAGCGCGCGTGTTACCTTACATGGTTTGTTATGTTTTCATTAGCTTTATTAAGCTTCTCTTAGTTTTCAGTTATCATCTGTTATATTTTTAACGTTAAATCGCTGTTTCCTCAAAGCTAAAATTAGCTAGAATTTTTCCAATCCAGGGTTCTACTCGCTCTAGAGATGAAACGGTACGAAAACGCTTTGAAAAACTCACCTTAAATACTGCGTAGCATCAACCAAAGTTAGGAACAGTCTCCCAGACGCAGGTGCGCAGGCGCAGGATGCAAAGTGGGTTTGTTTTGTGTCAGTGAAAATATGGCGGAAGGCAGTGACAGCGCTCCGGAGATTTTTCAACGGTATAAAAAATTTCATACCGTTTCATCACCGTAACCGCACCGTTACCGTGGCCCAAAAACCGCGGTACATACCGAACTGTGGGCCCACTGTACCGTTGCATCCATAGTATTTAACGTTAGTTTTTCAAAGCGCGGTAATCAACCACGGTTTTAATGACAATTAAAATTTGAAACAGTAATACTAACCGTCGGGAATTTTACCGTGGTTTACTGAGAACGCCAACCGTTTCACCCCTATATCGCACCGGTTTTAGCATACCCGCTAAACAGCAAATCACACTGGTGTGACCGTAAACGAGAATATTTGTTTTTAGATTCCCCTCTCTTCTCCAGCTCATATTTGCATACAGAGCGCTGATAGGCTCCAGGGAAATTCTGACAGGCTCCGGAGATGTTCTGTGGATTTGAATGTACAACGTGCGTGTAGTCTGCAGCGCAATAAGCAAGTTTTGGAAATTATAGGAAAATGACAGGCATATCGTATTACCGCGGTTCACGTGTGCGTATTGAACCGTAGGGGGCGTACCGAACGGTTCGACAACATACCGTGTCCGTTGCATCCCTAATGCATACACATGTGATGAATTTAGATGATTACAACAAGCAATAAAATACATAAATTGCACTGCATAGGTGCTTTAGAAACACTTTCTAATCTATAAAAGATCAAAGCTAAATATTTGCACACAAACAAATAGGACAGAAAAAATATAAGAAATAAGTACAGCATACTTTGCATCTGAACCACAGTGAACAATATCCAGTAATATATCCAGCTGTATAAATGGATAACATAGTAAAAAAAAAAAAACTAACTGATGTAAGTCGCTCTGGATAAGAGTGTCTGCTAAATGCCAATAATGTAATGTAACGCAAACTTTCTGCAACATTTCTAATCAACAGCATGCCAGTTGCCGTAAATTTATATTATTATGCTACTACGACTGACAACATTCAGTCGTACTCATAAATGACTATGAATAATTTTCAAATTTAGCTTCCATTATGTTTTGAACATCATTTACGGTAGGTCAAATGATCTTGTCATCAGGACCCATGAGTCATGACAGAGCTGAATTCAAAACTGCAACTTAATTACCACAGCTCCCAAAATAAATTTCCCAGCCTTCCTTGGTTTACACTGTTTCACCACCACCCTATCCGCCCAGTGGTCCTCATGATTGCGGGGGTCGCGGGGGCAGACCGGAGGCGGGCCTGACGCACTCCCCTCAGACGTCACGATCAGATCCCTGACGGAGCCAGCTGTAGTGGTCCCTTTGGAATGCGTGCTTTTCCTGTGCAGTGGGAAAGAGGGACAATGTCAGTGGGCTTGCTGACTAACACTTTAATCACACAGGGCAGCGCCACAGTCTCCTTGTCTCACCCAACATTCCTTGCAACTCCCTTGGCTCTGAGTGCTTTCTGCTTGTTTCTTCAGTCCATTTCCTGCTTTTTTTCTGGCTGAGTGTGTGCCTTTATTTTGTGCTGAACAATATCCTATTTATATAATTTACAAGTCAAGAGGCAGCATGTTGACTGAGGTTACCCCACAGGGTAATCATTTGTGTTTTTGTCCAACAGCTCCTCAATGAGGAAGTGATATGTTTAGACAGAGGTTAAAAAGTAAAATATATGTGTAAATTTTAATATATGTGTAAATACTTGTCATTCAGTGGACATATGTTAATTATTACAAGTTGATGTCAATGTATGTTAGTCCATACACCTTACAACATACATACATACATACATACATACATACATACATACATACATACATACATACATATACACTTACATACATATACATTTGAAATAAAAGCAGACAAAGACATTTCTAAAAAGTAACAAAAGTAGTTTTTTTCTTTGTGATAAGAAGTACCGCTATAGAGAGACAGGTCCATAGAGTCCATAGAGCTGCAGGTCTATAGCTATCTTACCACAATATCATTAGAGAGAGCTATAGATGCTCTTCTTTCAAAGAACTTCTTGAAGCTTACTTTTGTATGGATGTCA